>OU893335.1:30159361-30773438 GCA_918026875.4 Diatraea saccharalis
GATGGTACTTTTTGAATGATGTTACTCGTACCGTAACAAAATAAAATACGCGCTTTGGTTACTGTGGCGACATAATTCTTTTAGATACTTTGATATAACAACGAAATGTGCTTAACTTTAAATACTCAATTCAGAAACCAGGTGTTAATAATTTATTTTATTCTTTTGTTTATTTGTGAAAACTTGTAATTGACGTTAATTAGTTTATATAGATTTTTATTCCTTCATCAGCTGTAAGTTTTCTAAAAATAAAAATAAAATAAAATAAACTGTTGATCTGATTTCGATATAAAAAATATTGACCAAAATAACTAGAACAAACAGCGATTAAATTGGTGAAAACACTTAAAAATAGTATTTATTAGAACATATAACTTCTACTTTTTCGAAGTCAGTTAATAAATATTATGAGAATGTCACAAACACATACCTATACACAAGTTAATATAGTAATAGCAAATGAAAACTCAAAAAATACGATAAAAAAGATTTGCCTTTGCACGTAACTATAAAACTACAGCACAGACCACAGGCTTCATAATACCACTATTTTCAATGCCTTTTTTTATTCCAGTCTGTAACAAAAACAAGCACTGAAAATAAAACACCTCAACAGGAAATCGAACAGCATGAAAACAGCTCAGCTATGAAACTTGCCGGGCGTTAAGAATATAAATATGTTTTTCTTTGGAAAATAATAACAAACAATAAACATATCGTAACACGCTTCCGTAAATAAATATATAATGTGAAGCCATCACAAGGATTCATACGACCTTCGCCCGTCATGGTGGCAAATAAAAATTTACTATCGCGTTAAATATATTTTGTTGATGAGTGTAACATTGTCGTTAGCAATTCACAAGCTCATATCAAGGATATATTGTATTTTAAATATCACGGCTAGCTGGCGCCTAAACCAACAATTCTTCACAGGTTTATCTCTACTCTATAAATAAAACCATTATAACAAATTCCTTGAAAATGCGACAAGATTGAAATCAAATCGGACTACATTTTCCGCCGGTTGTACTATTGCAACGTTTTTAAATAATCTGTTTTTCTTGTATGTCCATCTCATTCAGGCAATTTTGCTTGAAATGTCGTGTTGTTTGTTTGGGAAATGTTTCTCAAATTATATAACACTGATACATGTGCAATAAATCGAAAAGACTTTTATCGCTTCATCTTCATAAAGAGCAAACTAAAAATAGTTTGCTTATTTATTTACATTGAATAGGTTCTGAAAATATCCCTGACATAGGGGAAGCTAAATCATACGCGGGTGAAGAAGTCGCGGGTAAACAGCTAGTAAACACATTGCGGTATCAGACGCACAGGTGGAGGGCACGTTATTTTCATATAAAACAAACAATCATAATATTGTGTGCCGCTTTGGCACTGTCTCCATTGTGATTTGGTTCACAATTTTAGTGTGTAAACATATTAAGGTCAGTTGCTATTTGCATTCAGCTGGAATCTGCAAGGTTGCGGTCGCGATGCAATTCAGATGCACTGCGCCCATCTCGGCAGATGATGGGATCGTCATTATGATGGGGACGGTGTTTACGTAATACTTGTTCAGCTACATCAAACATGTGGTTTCAGAATCGTCGTTTCTAGTGGCTGGTCTAACAGGATAACAGTAGTGCACAGGTTTGTAAGTAACCAATATTCATAACTCTAGGTTTCTCACATTTATAATATAAAACCCTGATTGGATTGCAATTTGGGTAGTCAAGTAGCAAGTTCAGACTAGTGCTGATATCTTATGGCAAAAATTTTACAGTCTAAATAAAATTTATAATGATAACAAATTTCAACTTCCCTTTGCGTAGGTGGCGCAATTTAGAAAAATATGAATAGAACAATAATTAGATAAGAGAGTATTTGATAATTTACTTGTGTAGCGTATTGCTTTTCAGCTCGTTCCATATACCGAGTAACTAAATTTTCTTTAAATAGTTGATATTTATTTGAGTTAAATGTGAATTTTATGTTTTTATAGTGAAGCTGCCACGTACAATTGTGTGCTGACATTGAATTGAAACATCAAAATTAACTGAAGTTCATATCAGTTACGACAGTTACGCTTAGACTTAAAGTTACGCTGTGAAACCTGGGCATATGTTGTCTGATACATTCATTAGAACTCTAATCAGCAGTCATTTTATTATTTAATTGAAATGTTGTGTAAACACGCAACGACAAGCAATTTGCTAGTACTATTAAGCAAAAATACAAACAAATAGCTTAATTAGCCTTTTGCAATAACAACCAAGTTTAGCCTTCTTATTGGCGGTGATTTATGTGGCACCTATGGATGTGTTTACTTCTATATATGTGAGTTTAGATTAAGATCAAAGTCAAAGATCAAATACATCAAATTTGTTTTGTTAATGTTTAGGTTAAGATTTACAAATGTTACGATGAAATGTTACACCGATTTTTATTGATCTGTCATCCGTTATAAATCTTCAATAGAATTTTATGACTGGTAAAGGATGGTGAAGAGATCACAATTGGAATTATACAAGCTCACTTTATTGCCTCAAAACCTATATTTGACTTCAGTTAAATCGATGCCAGAGTCAATAAAATATTGTAATATTTAATCAAGACACGAATGGTTGAAATATTTGTCAACAGAGTTAGATATTGTAATATAAACGTGTCGTCCAATTCTAGTATGGTGCATTTCTGTCGGTGGAGTCATATCTGAATTTCAAAACTGACAAATATTATGATATGACATTCAAACTTGCACACTCGACGTATACTTCGTAGCTTACTAACACATACTTCTGTAACACTCTCGACGGATTTTCTGACATATTTGTACCTACCCTTAGTATTGCTCGGGAGTGACAAGAACGGAAAGCAATTCCACCATAAGTTTTCAATATTATCATTCGCAGTGTTAAAATTTCCTATTTACGTTAAGAAATATACAAATTACGCGTGACACATCCACCCTAATATAATAACAATCACAAGCGTCCTATACGTTACGACATCGCACAAGTAGCCGTTACGTAACGTTTTCAGTAAATAAAAACCGTTACAACTTACGTAAGGCGGTAAACGGCGATCGTTGAATTAAACGATCCTCTAATTAGTCCACTAACTAAGATATTGTTGTTGTCACGGTCCAGTTTCCACTTCCTAATGGCACATCAATCAGTATTCTCTTCCTGGTATGAAGTACATCAAAACCCTTAAAAGGTCAAACACCAACCTGATCGTGTTTCCTATACAAACCGGTACTCTATAATAGGCCGATGGAAGTTTTTCCGCAAATATCAAAACGCAAGGTTATTGCCAAGGGACTATAGCGTCGTAGTTCCACGGTACTTATGTAATACTAACCGGATTACTTAAGTAATATTAATGCTTTAAGAGCACGCCTGTCATAAAAAGCACCAATATTAAATTTATTGCGAATAAAAACAATATATCATACTCGTATATCTGAACATGGGAAATGCAAAGCTATCTATAAATTATTCAATTTATATATTTTATAGGGAAAATGTGCATGTCAATTTGTAGCTGACATCCGGTTATTTTACAATAATCGTAATAGTATGCGATCGACTGTTTATTAAAAGTAATTTTGATGCTCCATTTCGTACATCCTCTGCTCCACAGTTTCATAAACCGGCGCGGTGTGTTCGTATCCTCTCGTTACCTTTATGCGTATTATTCTTGTCGATATCAGTTGTACAGCGTATTCACCTGAATTAAAATAAAATAAATCCGATGTCGACAGTAGCACAGTGCGCAAGATCTGCTATTGTCCTCATGTATATTTGTACTCGTTACTTTGTTGCCTCCGATTTTGAATAGACGGACATTTTGTAATAGTTAGTTCATGACATTCGCCTGTTTTAGTTAGTATCGAATGCCGTATCAAATGGGAGAGAATCAAGGCTAATATCTATCGGACGACGACGACGATGTTACGACACGCCGGTGAAGCTCGCCTCTATTCGATTACAATCGTTGTGACGTTTTTAAGCGACAACAAAAGAGGAGATAAGCTGAATGTAGACAATGCAAGGAGCTGGTGATGATGATAAAAAGGATAGAATGTCCACTTTAACAGTAGGAAAGTCGCATAGAGCGGGTTGGTGGAAACGACAACGCTGACAAAGCTCTGAATATTACAAATATCTTTATTTGTAATCAATTTAAAACTTTTAAACTTTCGCATTGCATTATATTAGATTGTATGAAACGAGTATTAACGCTATGGATTGATAGGTTTTTCACCTACCTATATTTCCCGAGGTTTCCACCAGGTTACACCTTGACTGTTACTACGATGCTCGGTCTCCTCCTCTGAAGTGGAATCCACTTCCAGCGTCCAGTTTTTTCCCCAGATACCGTCACATACAACACTTATACAATCCCTATTCTGTATCGCAGCAAGAGGAGACGGTCGTCTGCGTATAGGTGGTAGGAAGAAGAAAGATTTTGAGAAATGGAATTAATGAACAATGCGAATAGCAGAGGGATAAGACACCACACGACTGCTGGTGTTCCATCCAACAGTCGTGGCACACCAAGAAAAAAAAATCTCCTAAATGCTCCTAAAACTCGTTGTCGGGGTCCGTACCGATAACTATGAAACCAATCAGTAAAGGATAGCAAAATATTAAAATTGACTTAATTGACTTACAGTATAGTAAGAAGACCATTTTCCATCACTAACCGATTATCAGTGATTTTTACCAACGCGGTTGTTGTACAATGGCCAGGACGGAAACCTGATTGAAATGTATTAAAAAGAACGTGGTGGGAAAGGAAACAATTCAGTTGGTCATGGACAAGACGCTCAAGAACTTTGGATAGGAAAGGACGAAGGAAAATCGGCCTAAAGTTAGAGAATGATTAAGTTTGTTTTTAGGAAGAGTCTAGTTACCTATTACAGTGGCAAATGATAACACCAACTTCATCTGTTGAAAATGATCTTTTCTAATAAATTTTCAAATGCTTTGGTTCTCATATTGTGTAAGAGCAACAAAATATGTTCAATGTTGAATTAAATTATTCTCCTCTAGACATTCTCATATCTGAGTATCGTGTTCTGAGCGGACGAGGTAAGCAGTTGGACTTTGATGAATCCTTCCATCTGATCGATCCATCTAGTTGGTGAACAATTGTGATAAAGAAGACCTAAGGTGACGGTTCTCCCGTAGAAAATACGTGATTTTATAGCGTTTTTGTTAAATAATTTACGGAATCCTTTGTAAGCGAGTAAAGGTAGAATTAGATAACATTTTAATAAGAGTCTCTGCACGTAGAGTGTGCATTCGTCACTTCCGAGCATCCGGCTTCGATTTCCGGTGATTCTAATCTAGAATTACAGTGGGTTTATTTGTATCCAATATAACATTGGGATGAGTATTTACAAAATGTTATAGTGCATTTTAGTGTACTTTACTTATAATTTGTATTCGTGACATTGATGCCAAAGGATATATAGATATTTGTCGATGTTTAACAAGTGACCAGCTTTCGATTCTTAATAACAAAGTACATTTTTAAGGACATCTAAAAAAATTATGACCTTTTCTGTCGGTTACACTTATACTTATTATAACTATATGTGCAGTAAAAAGTAAAAAAATGAAAATATTTATCAAGATATCGACGATTGTTAGTGTCCCAAAATTTGACCTCATTTGTTTAGTTTGCACTGCGCAATTATGAATTATCGTTATCTTCTATTGATTTGTGAGTTTAACAATATATGTGTTTTCAAAGACGATTTTAGGTTATGATTTTTTTTAAACTGCACATATATGTATAATATACTTAGGGTTCAGATACATCTCTTCTAAGACATACTTAAAATTAAGTGTGCCATGTAAGCATATCATCAAAATGTTTATATATTTTTTATTAAAGGTAATTTGTTTAAGAATAAATTATTTTTTAAATTCTAGTAAGCTACGGCCCGTTATTATTAGTTACAGTAGAGCGATCAACAAACGCAAACGTCTATCGGGTCAGTAGGTTTCAATGACGTTGTCACTTACAGTTTAATAAAAAAAAATAATGGTTGTGTATGTTAGTGCATTCATTTAGTATGCGACTGTTACTTCGATCTTGACCACATTTTAGTGCGCACGCCATCCAAATGCGTTCTTAAATAACTGTTACGTATTCGATTATGTAAATCGAATATCGACACGGTTCGATAAACTGTGCTCGATTATGAACGAATGCGAGTGATTGTACACTCGGTTGTGGCATTCTACTCTATTGTTTTGATCAAATTAGATTTTTAGAGCGGTCTCTGTTCACATTTAAGGGTTAATTTGCGCAATTATTTTGCGTAATCATTATAAAAACAGAATCATAAAGAAAAACGCACAATTTGAAGTCTAGACGAACTTGACATTCTTACACAATTTTATATTTTCTGTTTGTTTTATGCTTATAAAATAATAATATTTTCTAGTAACCATAAGAAAAAAAATGAACTTAGCCAGCTCATTAATTAATCGACTATTGTATGATTGTTGAAACGGAATATCATATGTTAGTAAATTGTAGTTTAACTTCTAAAAAATTAAATAATAAACTTTAAACTGAGGACGTCAATACTGATTGTACGTCCGGAATCCGGATCGGTACAAAACTGGATATTAATCTCCGATTTGTGTTTTTGTGGTAATTTCCTTATTCTCATTTCAGCAGTGATATTAATTTATTTTGGATAATCAATTTTGTTTGCGTTATTTTTTGATATCTTTAGTACGCTTATAGATTTATGAGTCACTAGCTTTTGCGTATGGCTTTGGCTGGATATGGATAAAAAGTTGTCGGTAAAATATCCGTGGCAAAGATAAAATTCTAGCCGAAATTATGCACCTTTAAAAAATTAAACGATAAGTGAATCTAGTTATTACTCTCGGCAAATCCTCATACGATCGATCTGACAAAGTTATTAAGTAAGTACAGATATTTTTCATTGCATTTTTAATTAAGTACCTACCAAAATTTAACTAGATGATCCAAAGCATCTGTCACAAAAATGAAAAACCTACTCAATTTCTTTTTAAAATTTTGGGCATTGAATTCTGATTTCCCTTTTTGATAGTAAAAAATAATAATCAAGTTTCTTAGAGATATTAATTAATATGCCCTCTAACATACAGTTTCATTTACCAGATAAGCTGTAAGCATGAGAGGCAAGCAAAATAGTAAGTATACTTACGATAATTAGATATATTAGTACTTACTACACGATAGTTTACGAAGCCGATTATATAATAATAACTTAATCTATACATATTTAATATACGTATAAAATTTTGTATAGAAGTAGTAAATGTTTTATTAAAATAGCATATTTGTTGTAAGAGTGACGACGCTTTCATAATTAGCATAGAGATAGAGAATAATAATAATAAGTGATATCGCACATTGCTATGTCATTATTACTTTGACATATCTGTTTTATTATAATTACAGTGGGTTTATTTGTATCCAATATAACATTGGGATGCGTATTAGGAAAGGCGACAGATCTCTATGTTTGAAATAAACAACGATAATACCATTCCGGAAAACTGCCAATGAAATTACCTATCTTTCTATGTTTCGTTGTTTAAGAATAATTGAAACTTAATTAGGATAGTACGTATGTAAAAAAATATTTGGAAATTAACAAAACACTTGTGGAAGTTCAACGTTTAAGCTCAAGTCAAAATATAACGTTACTGTCGATAAACAAATATTTGTGTCAATGTAATAAAATATCTACAGAAATGCGTCTGTATTTCATTAGTTGACAAAAGGTGAAATCATTATTCACCTTGACACTAGATGTGCGCGGAAATTGGAAACAAGACCATTTTGCTGTTTCGTCCTGGACGCGATCTATTTATTAAGACATGTCTGCTCGACTACAGTCAAGAAGAATTATGCTCTAAGGTAAGATAATGAGAAACATAGTGTCGCTAAGATTTCGGATAATTCGATTCGTAGAGCCATTGCCCTGTAGGGCAATTCTGGTAATACTAACGTAATTATGGAAAGTCAGTCGCGTTTCAACTACGACCCTTTAAGACACAGTTCGTGTTACTACGAGTAGTTTACAACATTAATATATAACTATACATTTGTCACAATTGTATTTGTGATGGAGTCATAGCACTAATAATATTGGATTTCAGGTAAATAGTACAGTAACAAAATACACAACGAGTAGTTGAGATTGTATTATCACGTAAACATATATGTGAAAATATAATGTATCTATCTATCTTCTATTTTGTCGGTTTGCTTAAGACTTTAAACACTCACATATTTTTAAAACACAACAAAAAATAAGGGGTTGTGTGAAATTAGAAGAAATTTTTATGAAGATAATATCACCTGACACAAAGACATTAGACCTCTTTTATGGAAATAATGAAAAGTATGAAAGGCACAATTCAAGTTTATACGGAGGAGTGTTCATATTTTTCATAGTGATGCTTTAAATTGATAAACAAACATAGCGTGTAACACGTTTATTGAATGTTAAATAATTATAATCACTATATTGTCAGTTGCACAAACATTCCATTAAGGTTTAACGAGGCCTTTAAGCTGTAATGAATGTCAAATTTGTAGGGGTAATGTCGCTTTAAACTAATGAGAATTTTAATGGACGTTTGTGCAACTGGCTGATGGTTACATTTTTTTAAATAAATTTTAGATTTATAAATAAAATGTTTTAGTGTTTACTTATTTTCTTCATATTAGGTGTCTTACCTTTTTACCTTGACCAGAGTTTTAGGTAACGTAACACTTAAGCTGTAATACTATTAAAAAACGCACCCGCGTCACCCAGTGACCTAAATAATGTGTACCTAACATATTAACCAACCAGCTTGTCTATCGTAAACACAATGCCTTTAGCCTAACTTGATTTTATTGTATTTTAATAATTTCAAAGTAACTTTTAAGTTTGTTAATAATTTTCTTGATCTATATTAATAGATTTTGAATATTGTCCTTTGTTTATTCATTGCGCCTGGCAATCAGATAGTTAGGAACAGAGAACGGAGGTAGCGCGTTAAAAACTCTTTTTAATTAATCATTCGCGAACTATAATTACTAACTAAGATGATTGTAACGGTGCTACATAACTCATAAATCCCTCGACTTTATGAATCGTAGTAAAGTAATAAGTACAGAAAGCATTGCTTTTGTTTTCAGAAAGGGACGGACATTCATATTAATATATGATTATTGCAGATGTCGGAAACAATCAATCATGCTGGTAACATGCTACATGAAAATGACATTCTTGGAAAGCTGCGGCAGCTACCTAGTTGTAGCATATCTCTATGTAACAGAATGTCAATGATCTGCCTGTATTATACAGATTAATTATATGAAAAGGAGGAGAACATTATGCTCGACGGTGATTGTGGATTGATTTTCGAAAAACAAAACAAAATATACTATTCATTAAATATCACGAAATTACGTAGTGTCATCTACGTAATTTCGTGTTTATGTCAGCAAAGAAAGATAGCATATTTTGTATTCATTCAAATTCAGAAAAGAGGAATTTCTATGTTCAACGGTTGTATATTTTTAGTAAGTGGATATTTTCATTGATTTATTCTTGAGTTATGTACCAATTTCTGTCAAAGTAGCGGTTTCATGAAAGAATAAAAAAAAATGGTCCAATAGTTTCGGAGCCTATCCGAATTCTTCCTGTTTTTAATATTGGTATAAAAATGTATTGGAAATAATGATGTCGAGTAAATAAACAAAAGTACATCTCCTAAGAATTTCACTACGTTTACAATACAACAATATTTTTTATATAGATATTTGATATTTTTGGTGTTACTGACCTATTATATATTAATATTTAAAAAAAAATGCTAGAATAACTTTTTTTTTAAATAAACAGAGCCTACTTTAAACTTTAAAAGCAGTGAGAAATAATACTTATCTCAAAAGCTTCTTACTTAATCAAGAAACTGCTACTGAAGTCGAGCGGAGTTGTGACTTTATTTTTTTAATTTAGAGTTGATTCTATATATATAATCAAAATATCCCTCCGTAAAGTACGACCACTTTGCACTTCCGCAAAATACAATTGCACTCTGAACATTTTGCACTCTCACATTATTCAAGTTTTTTGCGATAGTTATTCAAGTGCTTAGTTGTTAATTTATGAGCTGTACGTATATAAATGGAAGTAAACAGTCATTTATATATTTTTTATTAATAATATAATTAATGTGTTTGAAAAACCTATAATTAATTTTATCTCATATATGTATACCGTAACTTATAAATATGTATGTATCTACTAGCATAATAAAGTACTGCTTGCTCGATGTGGACTCAATTTGAATATCCCTTTGGGTTTATTAAGGTAAAAAATATCTACATAAAAACAGAATTTACCAAAAATGTACAATACACACGGAAGTTTAAATTTTTATGTTTATAAATATAACACCACCTTAATGATAATTATGACGACTCCAAAAAACCACTGATACCTACACATAACAGCATGTTTACAAATTTTGAAGCCCTTTGGAAAAAACCGGCTTAACTTATACCAAGGTTACAAAGGCATATATTCCGAGAGATGATTTTTTAAGAAAAAAAATCAGTATTTCCATAGACGAGCAAAACAATAGGTTCTCTTATATAAGTTATTGTGAAAAGATATTTAAGTCGTTTGCGCGCATAAGTTATGTAAACAGTTATGTATTACAAATGGTCTGAGGTTTTGTCAGTCCATTATTGTATTGTGATGCACAGTCGTTACATGTGGAATATTTAAAAAAATGTATTAAGTCGAAAAAACACTTTCAAATCATTTGGTATCTATAACAACATATCTTATTTTAGATATAGCCTCATTTCGAGAGAGCCGTATCGGTTGCGGGGCAGCTATTTATGTTCTTTGGAATGTGGGCTTTGATTAACTTAGGAAAAATATTAAGTAGCAATTGCCAATGGCATACATTCGAGCGTGATAAATTCGAAACTGGTAAAGGAATGTATTGACAGATTGAATGAACTGGGGCAAAAGAATAAAATTATTCTCAAACGGGTACCAGGACACTCGGGCATCAACGGCAATGAAAAAGCGGATGAATTAGCAAGGACTGGAGCACAGGGACTACAAATAGGACCAGAGCCTTTTTGCGGTATCCCTAAAAGCCATGTGATGCAAATTCTAAAAAATGACCTGCAAAGGGATTCAAGAAAATACTGTCAAAAACAGCCGGGATTACATCATGCTAAATCCCTAATTGAAGGTCATTCACAAAAACTAGCTGAAGAGCTCTTGAAGCTAAAGAGAGCAAATATAAGCTCAATTGTACGAGCCTTATCTGGACACTGCAAATTGAACAGACACCTATTTAACATGAAACTAGTGAGTAAGTGACACTGACATTTGCAGATATTGCAAACAGGAACGTGAAACACCAAAACATCTCCTGTGTGAATGTGAACCACTAATCAACAAACGAAGCATTCATCTGGGACGACATATAATCAGCCCAGAAGATATAAAATCTCTAAAAGCCAGGAAATATAATAGACTTTTTGAAGTCTACCGGACTAAAGGAGTTACTATAGATCTGGCGGCGAGTCACAATAGATCTTCAAGGTCGCAGTGACTACAGTTCCTCAGGGAACTGCATAGCCCCTTACAGCAATAAATAATAATAATATTAAGTAGCAATTCATGGCAGCAAATCAACAGTGGTTAGCTACTCAGAAATGTTTCTGATATAAAACAAATCAAAATCAGTTGCACGTTATGACATTCAAATTCGATAATTTCCAAATTTGTGCGTCAGTAATCCTAGGTCATACGGTATGCCAAGGCTCATATGTTACTTCCACCCAATGATATGATGTTGCAATGATATGAGGTAACATAATTAAGATTATAATGAACAAAGACTCGCGCCAAAAGAATAACCACTAATTATTAAAAGGAAAGATATGATTTTTGTTTGTTTGAATAGGTTCCAAAACTACTGAACTGATTTTGAAAATTCTTTCGTCTACGGCAAGCTATATCATACATTGATCTAATAGGCTATAATTTACAAGGGCGAAGTCGCGTGAAAACATCAAGTCCATGATAAAACCTACCTTTAAAGATATAAACTGTTATTACTTTAATGCCAGTGGTCACATGCTTCTCATACTTACGATTAAATCAATTTCTTTTGTCTATGCTCATTAATAATTATGTTGCGTACTTTATAACAGAAAACTCGTTAGGTATTGCATTCGTGGTGTCTTGAGTTTGACCTATTTATATTTAGGCGTATGATAAAATTCCTATTTTATTTATGCTTTATAGCATACTTAAAATTGTACAAATCGCTCATTCAGAGCGATATGAGCCTAGTGCAAAATTTTGGGGATTTGCCACTGTCCCAAAAGAACGTAGACAAAGAGAAATATATTTGTTTTTGGCCACTGGTTTAGTGGCATTCGATGAGGAAACCATTTGATGAGGACTAATTTTTGTGACATAGGGTAAAATTTTCGATATTATGTATCGGTTTCCAATACTTATATATACCTATACTGCGAATAGTATTTTATCACTGTTGAGAAAATTACAACTTATTTCCTTATTTAAAAAAAATACCTTCCATCGACATTAGACTATTTATGAATGACCTAGAGATGTTTTGCTAATATTACAACTTTTGTATTTAACATTTAAATTTTCAATACATTTCATTAATATACCGTCAGATAGTAACGATTAGCGATAAGCTGACCGCTGACAGTGGAGTCATGGCCGGGTCACGGATGCGGGAATCGAACTCACGGTTGACGTCGTCGACGGCGGCGGCCGACCGACCGCCACTTCCGATTACTGAGTTTGCGATAAGTGCAAGCCTAGCAATTAATGGCATGACATTCGTCTTAAAAATAGGAATTAGATTGTTGATATTGTTATTGTATAAGTACTGTGAGCGACTAACAATATTATTGGTACTTTAACAACACTTAAAACATCTATCATATAAAAATTAAATGTACTAATCTATTTTTTACTATATATTAAAAAAAAATCAAAGTATTGAGCTGTTTTACACTAGGTAGAGAGATAGAGAGAGGAAGAGATCCTGTAACCTTCTTATCTTCCTAAACATTGATAGCCCTTTTGTTCTCTTTTTAAGATATCATTTAATCGATCAATAAACTCAGGTACATCAGCATATTCGTATGATAAATGGCATCATGAATGACGGAGCAGGCATCTCATTGTTAATTTGAGCGTCTGCTACAATGTGCCCTTTGCAGGCGTGTCAAGGCAAGGACTGACGGAGGAAAAGCCGAAATTCGCCATTTATAGAGGACAACAGGAAGAACTGTGACCACTACAACAGAACAGAGGCTCAGTATTGAATTATTCACTGTGACTGTGGACAATTAAGGAATTGAGCGATAATTTGTTTGTATTTGTTGATTCAAATACATTTCACCTGGCGTGATTGTTCAAAATAATTTGTAGGCTAACGGCCGGTTTCTGAATTGAGAAAAGCACAAAATCTCAACTGATTTTTCTCAATAACTTAAGTTTTTTTATAATTCATATGGCAAAAAGTCCTAGTTTTATCAAATTGCTATCAACTGATCATTAAAAAATTATAAATCAGTAATGAAAACCTGTTTAATTGACGTTTAAAATGGCTTAATCACGGTTTGATACGTGCTCAACTTCAAATTCTCAATTCAGAAACCGGGTGTAAGTGTTTATGTAATGAAGGTATATATTGGTACATCACAGCTTCTGGATCTACATATATTTTCACTAAAATAGTTTGGATGAACAAACTTTATAAGATATAGGGATTATTTATCGAAAAAAATAAAAGTTTTTCTGCTCTGAAGAACAATTTTGGTTTTGCGGGTTACAACGTTTTTACTTTCTAGCGTCGAAATCTAAAATTATTTACAGTATATTCCGTAACGCCTATTGACACTTCTATTATATAAAGTACACATTGACTATTGTTCCTCACGTAAAATGGTGGTTCATAATATGTTTTTTTTTGCTGTTGCTAATTATTTTTTATAATTAATCTTTTTAATCAGTCAAGGTCTATTCGTCAATGACAAGATTCGTGTAATTTTATGGCTAAAAATGTCCCTCTTTTATAGTTTGTTGACTAAATTTCTAAACAATAAATAAAAAATTACGTTCTGAATAGATATGTGAAATAAGATACCTACAATTTTTTTTGGTGAATGTGTTTGAACACAATTTAATAATTTTAAACAGAAAACAAAAATGATTCGACGAAGTATGTATTACCTAATTACCTAATTAAAATGCATACAAATACTATATGAATTAATGAATGAATAATTCAAAATATATTGTACATAAAAACCAATAATAGGAAAACAATAACACAAAGTACAGATAGCACAATCAGTAACCTTATCTCTGAGTAGCAATTTCTACCAGGCAACTAGGTTACAGTCTGAATAAATTAAAGTCTAAATAACGTAGTCTATGGAGTCTTAAGTGTACAATAGTCTAATAGTACAATAGCTCTGACCGTATACGCAAGTAATAGGTGTAATTTGTAAGTACAGACCATGGAAAAATATTAAAGCCTACAAATATATTCTTAAGTCAATATTTTTCTTGTCATGTCTTTAATGAATTTTATAGGCCTTAAAAATACAAAGTAACTTAACAATGTTTACAAGTTACATTGTCTGTAGGACAAGTTACAAATTTAGCATGCTTCTGTTAAGTGATGCTGCAGATAGGCACGTTTAAAATTAAACATTGTTTTGTTAGCTTTAACTCAATCAAGTAAAATAATAATAGTAGACTTTCCAACTCTACTGCGTCAGAAGCATTTACAGCAGAACCATGTAGATGGGTAATCATGTAAGTCTTAAATACTTTACTCACCTGACACGGATATCTATCTTTCTTTAGCTCTCTTCTATTTTCCAGAGCTTTTAAATGAAATTGCGCATTCCTGTCCCATATGACTATTTTTATTGTTCTCCCAATTTAATATTAAAGTTATAATTCAAAAACATCAAAAGGTACCTAAAATAATTTTCTTTGCACTTTGCAGATATGTCGGGTCGGGGCCGAAGATGATATTTAAGTACAGTTTTTCATTAGCAGTTCCCAGTAATAAATATTTCTACAGTAAGATACTAAGTTGATGACGAGGGAGGGGGAACGTATAGTGCCGACAAACTGTAGCTACGAGCTACGAGGGCGTCTTTTATTTGTAGCACCTACCGATGATATCTCAAGGGGGTGCCTCAACCAAAATCAGTACTAATTTTTTATTGGTTTTCTACAAATAATAACGTCCAAATAAGTTGCAATTGAAAATTACATCCTTAACATATCATTGAGAGGGAGTTGATCTATGTATTCCAGAGGTCGAGGCGGAAACGACGGGATGACGCGAGGGTACACCATAATTAATTGACACAACATTTTGATAGGCTATAATGTATCGATCGGTGGCTTATCGCTTAAGAGCAACGTGTTACAGGCTAGGTATATATTTTTATCTATTATATGCACATGCGTTTGTTTGTGTTACGTTAATCGGGGGCCGTCGACCTGGCGCAGTCGCGGTGACAGTGAGCGAGATTTTATGCTTAATATTTCGACCGTTCGCTTGAATCGATCTTTTTGTCTTTAAGGGGAAGATTATTGTTTTGTAACAGGACTATTTTGTGAAAATTATTACATCTTAACACAATTATGTACACGTCCCTCTGTCTGATCGCAAAAAAACTCGAAAACAAGGAGAGTGGTCCCTAAGGAAGGTTTTTTTTGTGTATAATAAGTTTAGGTTTTGTGCAAATTCCCAATACCGATCGGGTTAATTTTTTCCGCACAAAAAATAACCTAATCGGGTACTTCCTCGAAACACTGTCAAACCGATGGTATATAACTGTCTCCCAAGAATAACCTACAATAATATTTTTTGCTTTCAAATATTAGAATAAAATGATGGGTTATTTACGAACCTATTTTATTCAATTCAATTCAATTCAATTCTTTATTTACCCTTTATTACATTTCGCAACTTAGGCAAGTCATAATACAATTACATCATATCATAAATATAAGTATACTACAAATTAAAAATATCACACACTAACATGATAAACACCTATTATCACTGATATCAACAAGCTTACAGAAATATAATCATTTCCAACAACAAAAGACTAATATTAATATAAAAAAAAATAAAAAAATAAAAAAAAAGTGGTTGAATTTTGGCGACGACTAGGTAGTTATAATTAATGTATCTACTACAAACATGACTCCAATAAACAAAACAAAACATCACGCTGCCATTATATATTACTAAGTGAACACAGCAGAAATTCAGACACATCATAAAATGGAAGTCTTTCAAAGAAAAATTTGATTCTGTTTTTAAACTCGTTAAAAGGCAGCTTTGTTAAAGGTAATGGTAATTTATTGTATAATTTAATTTTCAAACTCATGCCTAGATTTGAAACTTTCTGTAATCTTACTTTGGGTATAACAATTTTTTGTTTATTTCGTGTATTGTAGTGATGGACATCCATTCTCGTCATTAATGTATATTTCTGCCTGTGAATTTGTAACAATGATCTAAATATAAATACATTTATTACAGTCATAATTAGATTTTTTGCAAAATGCGCTCGTGCTGATGCCAGTCTTTGTAAACCATCTATTATTCTGATTGATCTCTTTTGGCAAATAAGAACTCTACTCACACCAGCAGCTCCATTCCATATAGTGATTGCATATGTAATTATTGAATGACAGTATGCGTAATATACCGATATCAGAGTCTTCCTGTCCACCAAAGGTTTAAGTTTAAACAGCGCGTAATTGGCACTAGACAATTTTTTACAGATTTTATCTATATGGATATCGAAACTAAGTGTTGAATCTATGTTACAACCAAGGAAAACCACACTTTCATTATGCTGCCCAGTTTTTATTTTACATTTATAGTTTAGAACAGTACTCTTTGTTTCATTTAAAATAATGCCATTATTCCGAAACCAACTTTTTATCCTATCAAAGACATCGTTTCTTTTTCAACTAAGCCTTGTTTAGTTCTGTCTTTAATGACTATATGAGTATCATCAGCAAACAAAGTTAGTATTAAACCTTGTTCAATTAAATACGATATGCATTTAATGTAGATTAAAGTCTTTGCATTATATGAAAAAGAAAAACGAATATCTGATGAGTTAACCCCAAAATAAAAATTTCCGCGTCGCTCACTTGGTATTACCCCCCCTCTGTCGTCCGCGCCAACTACATAGGGTATCCCTTTAATATTTTGTATGTATATTTTGTACTTAGCGTTAACAATAAAGTGTTATCTATCTATTTATTTAAGAAAATTTAATAATAATTCATTAAAATAAATAAAATATGGCGGTACGAAGTTCGCTGGGTGATCTAGTACATTTATAAAAAGTACCAATTCAAATGTTTCTTTAATTGGATTGTGATTGTATATAATAATAATAAATGTAATTTTTAACGAGAGTAATTCATCTATTTAAATTAACGTTTGTAACACTGCGCCTTATTCAGTTGTGCCGGCGCGACGGGCGGGGAGCGCATGCGCAGCACATTGGTCCGATAATAAATTTTACATAAGTTCACTTTCACCGGGCCCCATGTGTGATCTAGATCTGCGTCATCTGCTGTGATACAATTAATGTTAATTACTATTTTATGCACCACATTTCTTTATTTTGTCTAGGCTATAATACTTACATAAAAATGTAGAGAATAGTAGATATACATAAATTAATAAAACATCTGAATAGCCCGGGCTATTTTTGAACGATGCATATTTTTTTATTAAAAAATTATACCTAATACAGAAGGTAAATAATTTCCGTGAACTGAATAATAATAATACAATAAATACATTATTGATCGGCAGCAACAGGGCCGAGCCTGGAATTTTTAATTTGAAATAAAATGAAATTATCCTGATTTATGAAGTAGGTATATTTATAATTTATTTAACATTAATACTAAAAATGTATTAGAGGAAAGGTGGGCAAGATGGAAGGTTTAATTTTGTGTAGTAATAAATAGAAATGTACTTGGCTTAAGATTCTAATTTAATTTATTCTTGAAAGGTAATTTAAAGTCTCTTATTAAATAATAAAAAGAAATTTCTAATAAATAATAATTCTTTCCCAGTTACAAAACGAGTTATAATAACTCTTTAGGTAAAACCCTGAGAAATTCTTAAGTTATGCAAAATTTTTGTAATAATTCTTTAAATAAACACATAGCTTGTACATTTTACTGACTGGTGCTATTCAGACTAAATATCATTTGTAAATCAATCAATGAACAACACCACCCACGATAGATCAAATATTTAGTTTATTATAAGAAGTTTTCATTTTGCTCACTCCAACAATCTTGCCTCACTTCCTCTATAATTTTTATTTCGCACCTACTAGCATTAATTCATCATCGAAATAATTGTATGAGACAAACCCCCTAAAAATATTTCTAGTACGAACCAAGGATATTTATAGCATAGTCTACGACAAGAACAGCTACCTACTAACATTCACATAACACTGATGGGGGCAAAACACCAGAGAAAGTGTTGTGGTCTTTCACTTGTAAGTAGGTATATTAAGTAGCTATTATTAGGAACAGTAAGAATATAGTTCAACAGATTTTCACCTGTAAGTGGTAATTATTTCCATATTATTTATGTACCTACGTACAATATAAATATACAAAAATGTAAAGGTACGTTTATTCTACTAATATTTAATATAAATGCAAAAATTTGTGACTACTGGACGGATTTTGATGAAATTTTATATACTAGGGACTACGCGGGCGAAGCCGCTCGCAAAAGCAAGTGTTCACATAATTTTGTGATTTATGAAAAATATATTAATATATATTTTTTTTATTTACCCTGACAAGGTAACGCTGTCCAACCGACTTGGATTACCTTGACACTTTCAATAATGTTGGTTTGGTTAGTCCTGAATATACCTACATTCATGTCGTCTGGTAAGACTTCAACTTCAACATGCTTCAGTCCAAGTAATAAAATCAGATATCTCACCTTGTACAACCAGTGACACGCCAAGGGCCGAACAAGAGTTGGATATAATAACTTCTTAAAATAGGAATGTGGTATCATTTATAATTAATTAATAGTATAATAAATAAAAATACTAACGTAATTTTATATTTTTAAATATTTTCTTTGAATGAAAAAACCTACCATGTTGTTTAACCTGAAGACGCTTTAAATGTCTTGTTATTTTCGAACCCTGAGAAACATCATTGCGCTGTAGATGTAGGATTTATTTAAATATAAAACAAATACAAAATTATTTATTTTGTATGCAAAAGAAAAATTATACTAGAAATATAAAAATAATTAAATAGGTACTTATTTTATACCGACTATATGTATAACGGATTTTTTATTTATTAGCCATGATATTTTTGTCCAATTTGTCCAATCCATACTAAAAATTAGAGCCATCTCTAATTAATTAAAATGAATGAAACTGTGACTTCCATCAAGATTCCGTCATGTCTATATCATTGATGTCTACCCATAAATAAACTTAAAACGTCGTCTACCCCATGTTCATATTGCTAGCGCTACCTAGTGCCGAGTAGCAAAACCTTTACCTACCTTTATCTACAACAAAATTTAATTCCAAACATTGCGGTAGATGACATTACCAATCTTTTTTTAATGGTTTTTCACTGTATTGCCCAAATATTTGGGTATAATCTAAGGTGAAAATTCATTTCACCAATAACAAGGAGCCATCTAACGACTTTGGGCAACGCTTACGTTAGGACATGCATTGTTCGGCGCCTAGTGCTGGGCATTTGCGTAATGTGACATAAACATTTATTCTTTTGTCATAATGGAAGTGTCAATAAAATGAATTAATTATGGTGGAATCAAGGAGTTCAAATATTAGAATTTAGGTATAACCAATGAAATTGTTTGAATTTTTAGACTTTTTACATATGGAAATTGACGACTTGGTTGCTTGTGTAGATAAAAGACCACGTATTATTATTTTTTGGTTTTTTACCACAAAATATGTTGTTTTTGTCTCTTTGCGCGTAAAGGCGACTAACATGATATTGGCCAAATTGCTAAAACGTAAATAGGTAATACATTAAAAAAAAAGGAGACGAACTGAATGCTGAATGCATGCTTAGGAAGGCATAATTACCTAACGTTACATGTTTGGTGAAACGAAAAATCCGTTTAAGCTACTTTTAATATTATATGATTTCTAGTTAAGCTATGCATTGTTTTAGGTTAGTGAAAACGGGTAACAGGGATGATATAATTAATGCGAAAAAGACATTTTTAAATTAAAGTTTCATAGACAATAAAAGATACACTAATTTTAATATTGTACATGGCAACATATTGCAAAGAGCTCTATAGCTTATGACACACCCGCCGCAAGTGACAGTTCGCGAGTGAAAAATTTTAGAATTATGAAGTAAAATAATTTATATTTATCGTGTTTAAATGACAGCAGGAAAAGAAAACATGGGGTGAGTTCTATATTAGAAATTTTATTTATCTGTTCCATTACTTTTTATATTACCAACTATACGCTAGGGAAGAAAAAGTCACGTTTCACAGTCGCCTTGTTATTTTTAGGGAGGGGATGCATTTTACCAATGCAAAGGGATATTTCTGGTTCCCAATAGATAATTCTATCTCGGGATGATTAAAGGATAAAATTGGAGCAAACATAAATTTATTTGAATCGTTAATTGGCAATTTCCTTTTTATTCGTAACTGTCTCTCTATTATTTGTGCATCTGCGCCCAATCGGGTATTTGCACATCGATTGCATACGATTGAGTGCTTTTACCTCGACGTTAAGGTCGTCGGGTCGGAGGCCGCTATAAATAATATCAGAACTGGTATGGTTCATTGAGCTAAAGATGTTTATTCGCCGTGTACACTAGTAGGCGTAAATTGGTATAATTCAGAACATCGCGTGATCTATTTACATTGGAATTTCGCTCATTAGGTTAGTACACACTTAATAAACATATTTTAACTGAACATGAATATTTATGAAGTAAACAGATGATGTGTTACACATGCTTTAGTGTACAGAAATACACCAAGTTTTCAATGAATCCCTTAATATTATTTGATGTTGTTTTCAATCTTCCAGATTAGATTAATACTCAATACCTTTTATAAGGCTTTTAAACTGACTCAGTTATTAATTTTACTAAGAAAGATAATCTAATTTATCAATAAAGGATATACTTTGGAACCAAAGTATTTATGATTAGTTTTATAATTAACTGATATTAATTTTCTCATATAGAAGCTGCAATTTATGCCAATAGATGTTCAGATGTTATTCATTATTTATTATACTATTCTAATCGCAGTCATGCGGAACACTTCAGAATAAATGTGCTGCAGTATCTTATCATAACAGCTATTGACAGCTGTCATGATAAAAATGTTTATCAACATATGCAATCTGTCAAAGAGTGAGCTAGACATTTTTGTGATAAAGTATAGCTTCAGTTTAAAATCAGGTCAGGTTATTTGATCAACTACGTTAAAAAGTGTTCCAAATGTCATACAATGAAGATTACCTTTTGTGAGTCTATATAATTATGCTTTACAACAATAAATAATAGTTTTGTTGTACTAATATTAGTCTATTATTTTTGTAAATACAAAAAATTACATGTATGCTATGAGAATTAAAGTATTTGTAATTAATTGAATACTATGCATATAGAATCTTCTGGATTTTTGTTCATTAGAATGAATTCAGTACTTCTTTGACCAGAGCAAAGAACACTAACAGATTATTTGTTAAGATATGACTGTTTCAATTCACTCCATTTTTAAGATGTCTCCATCTCCAAGGCCCTGTTTATCAACATAACTAATTAATGAGCTTACAAAGTTTTTATTTGATAAAAAAAAAAACCCACTCAGTGATATGACATGGTGCTACAGTAGCGAAAAATGTATGGGCCTCTGGATAATTTTTGTAATATCTTTGTTATTTGTGCGTTTATGTTTATAGTTGTTATAATGAAAGTTGTAACATTTTTTTATATCTAATTTAATGCCTTATGTATTTTAGCAAATTTTTGTAGTAGATTTTTTCTACTTTTTTCAAGTTTTCAAAGCTTAATATTTTCCAAATCAGTGACTTTAAATTTGTTTAGTTAAACATTTATAAGTTAAAATGGTTAATATTTATCGAAGATAAAACAAACACCTGTATTTTCACTTGTCGGACACAAATCCTATACCATCCATCTATAGCTTGATTGCAGTCTGTCAATGTAGAAAATTACCTATTCTACATTTTCTTGGGTTTGGGTATTGTTGTAAACGGGCCCTTCTTGCAGGATACCAGATTCATCAAATTATATGATGTGAAACGTAGCTGTTTTCCAGGACAGGGTGGTTCGGGAACCCTGGTTGGCTTGAGGTGCATTTTCCCTGTGTTATCAAAAAAGGGTATATTCAACGATGTCTCAGTGATCAACGCCTCAAAAAACGGAAAGCAATCACCAACTAGAACGAGGCTCACTGAATTATTAACCTCAAACTTGAAAGATCTCGATTGACGAAATCTACGCTCCGATCAATGCTTACACAAATCCAAAATTCATCTAGCTCTTTTTCATTTTTCATATATGGTTTTCTGGTGCTCGTTATATAATGATCAGATGTATTGCGATATATTCATTCATGTAAACTACATCTATAGATAAAATTATAGCTGCAGTGTGTACTAATAGATCTTAAACTCTCAACATTTTTGCATATGTATTAGTGATTTCAATTGTTGAAGATGGTGGATAGCATCTCAAGTTAAATTTTTTATATGTTATGGCACAGTGGAAATATTATAGGACAGTCATTTTCATCTGTAATGTTTCTGAGATACATCAATATTTTGTTAGTTCCAAGTCGATTAAAACACTTAAAGCTTCTTGATCTATAAGTTTTTTAATTAATTTTGCATTTTGAAACTGATTCATGACGAAAACCTTCCATTTCATTTTTCAAATTTTTGCTTCAGTATCTTCGCCCATAGAACGTAATCCCTGAAGATAAGCGTTACGAATATGGTCCATACCATATTTATTAAGCAAAATAGTATTTTTTTCTCTTTATACTTTATTCTGAGGCGTCCTCCTCGTTAACTATAAGAAGTAGATGGTGTGGAGTAAGTTGACACGTTTTCGGATGCTGGTATAATCACGGAATATTCCGAAACCAAACAGTCGGTGTTATTTCTTAAAAAATATTCCTTATTGCGACTTGCTTCATTCCAGCATTAATTGAACCAAGGGATGATATTTCTCTGAATATTACCAATAATAATACATATGTCTTCAGAAACTTGTTTTTCCTCCAAATTTCTTGATTAAGCCGCAGTCTTTTTTCCGCATTCTATATATAAGACACTATTAACTCACATTTAGTACAATAAAAAGTAGACATTTTAAACAGTAAGAAGCCGTCTTCTATGAAACTATTACTAAATTAATAATGGATAACAATTTTTTACATACTCTTTTTCACTTTCAGAATATGTGTCTTGTGAATTATTTCAGATATCAATTTTTTTATTTATGTGTATTTATAAATAAATTGATTAACCATACCACAATGATAGGAGTCAATTATGAAACTGTAATTGATAGAGATACCCGTTCTCAGACTTGTATCTTTGTAAAACGCAAAATACCGTAGCTGTCTTTTTTGTAAAATTTAAATAAATACATTACCTATTTAATTACATCGACGAAATTGAGCAATACTATTTTTCATCATTCAAATGAAAACAAATTTTGAATACAAAAAAGAACCCTATTTTGGTGAGTGGTAAAATAATTGTTGATATGCCTTTGTTTTACGATATTCCACAGTGCGCTTTGGAAATTATGGAAGAGGCCTGTGCTCAGCACTGGAGTAGTACGGCAGTTGGTGATGGTGATGATAGATATTGAAAAATGCATATAATCCGGTTTCTAGATATAAACAGCAATTCAATTTTTGGTAGTAGGTACCTAGTCAGTGATATAACGTCGTATTCAACAGTGAGCAGCCAATCTTCACGTGCAAGGCGCACGTGTTCCACATAGACCCGAAGACCAAGCGATCGTGGATGTCGGCTAGCTCCGCCGCAGTGTCAGTCTCCTTCTTCTATGATTCCTCGAGGAATTTATATCGTATCATCAGTGTCGAAGGCACCAAGGTATAGCACCGATCTATGCGTACCTATTCAGTAAAAGCATATCTAGCTAGACACTTAGATTCGTTCGTTGCAAATCAAATCTTCCCGTCAAGATTTTACGAGCATTTTTAGGGCATTTTTTAATTAAAGGTAAAATAATTTTATTTCGCAGGCTGTGATCAACAGCACCATAACGGCGAACATGACCTTCACGAAGACTTCTCAGAAGTTCGGCCAGTGGAGTGACGTCAGGGCGAACACCGTATACGGCCTGGGTTTCGCTTCGGAAGCAGAGTTGGGCAAGGTCGGTGAGGTCTCTTCGGGTCGGTCGACGCGTGTCACTTTTAAACCGTTTTTATCTTACAAAATATCGTTACAGTTTATAGAGAAGTTCCAAGAGGTGAAGGAAGCGATACAAGCCCAGCAATGTTCGGGCGGCGCCAAGAGCGTGACCAACGGCAACAGCGGCGCCGCCACGCCCGTGGCCAGCGCCACCGCCAGCCCGCTGCTGGCCGCGCGCACGCAGCCCGACGAGCCCGCCTGCGTCTCCCCCGCACAGGTACTGACTCCCCGCACAGCAGCTACGCGGATAGATACACTCTGTGTGTGCCTGTATTCTTAGGTCAGTCGATCTATATTGTTACAGGCGAAACCGGAAAACGACGAGTTAGCGGTTCACCAGAGAGCTCATTCGGTGTCATCGACGCTGCAGGTAAATTATTTTCTTTTCCGTTTTCTTAAACTACATGCCTGTTACTTTAGGTTTAATTTTTAATGTTCAAATAATGTTTCGTCTACCGTTGACAAATAATAAATGCTTAAAAATTCACACGTATTTGAATATCGTAATAATCTGTATTATTAAAGTATCATTTGGGGCCCCGAGGACGGTCTAAATTAAAATTAAAATTTAATGAAAAAGGTTAAAAATCCACTTCGTCTCGGGCACCCTGAGATGGGACTCGACCCATGATCTTTCGCAATCCGGGCGACCGCTCTGACCACTGAGCTACCCAGGACCTAACAGGACTGACGAATCTTTCAAGCGCTCGTTACTATTTCGCTACTACAGAGCGTATTTTCATCAATGTTCAGACGATCCAACCGAACAGCTGAAAGAAATATTTTTACAAATTGTAAACTTTCGACAAAGATGAAAATTCGTTTTTATTATTATATTTGATGAATTTTGCATTCACAATGCTACACTTTGTCCAGGGACAAAGTTTTCAAGCATTTCTCATTAAGAATATTTTTCAGTGTACCATTGTGAATGCAAAATAGAAGTTTTGCGCACAGAGCAAGACTTCAGGGTGTAGTAGTGTAATGTGCAGGGCGGGTACGCCACGGTGGGGCGTGCGCCCCGCGCGGGGGGCGGCGTGGGGGGCGGGGGCGGGGGCGGCGCGGGGGGCAACGTGGGGGGCGGCATGGGGGGCGGGGGCGGGGGCGGCGCGGGGGCGGACGCGCCCGCCGACCCCGACCAGCAGCTGCGCTACGAGAACGACCGCCTCAAGCTGGCCCTCGCGCAGAGGTGAGCGTATATTTTCGCACATTAAGTTAACAATCAGATTTTTACTTCAGAAATAATGTTCTATGAGAAATAGTGTCCGACCGAAGGTCTATTTTTGACCGAAGCCGAAGCCGAAGCCGAAGCCGATTAATCGGCAATCGCCACGACCTTCGGCAAAAGCCGAAGCCGAAGCCGGTGGTTTATAATTTCTCAGTAATTAATTTTGTTCAATATTGTCTACAAGCTACAATTAATATTAAAATTATTTCAAAATTTCAATATTGAAGGTTATATTGACTGTCTCATATAGAAGTTGATTTAGAAATACAGATTGACAGTGAAGGCGCTTGTGCACTACACTGAATTTTCATGTCCGGCGGTCCGATTTTTTCCGGCCTGATATGTCAGGCCATATGTAGGTAATGCTAGCCTGTGCCAGGAATATTTTTCCTGTCTTCTACGTCTTCGCACGTACAGTAATAGAGCAAGCAATTACCAACGTTTCAAAAATCTCATCGTGCCTATTGTAAGTGACGTGTAGCTTCACAGAGAGCTACCCTAAAATGTGCCGTTCCGATCCGAAAAAAAACGGACTAGTGCACAAGCTACTCATCCGAGTTTTTCATGTCATTCGGGACCGGAAAAAGTCGGCCCGCCGGACCTGAAAATTCATTGTAGTGCACAAGCGCCCTGACTCCCCGCGGCCTCTGCCAACACGACCGGTCCATCGCTCTCTCACTCAGTCTTTCGAAACAGTTCGTTCAATCTCGACGGTGGCTCGGACCTTCGGCGAAACCTTCGGCTTCGGCCTAGTTTTGGGTCGAAGCCGAAGGTTTTGCCGAAGATGTTTTTTTTGGCCGAAAGTGCCAGATGCCGAAGCCGAAGCCGAAGCTTCGGTCGGACACTAATGAGAAACCGTTAAATATTATAAAATAACCGAATAGTTTAAGATTCAAAGTTATTAATTGAAATTGTGATTTCAAAACTTACTTCAGATACGTCGACGTACTTCAGGGTAGGAGTAACTTGTAAATAAGCAGCACAAATTAAAGATATTAATTAGAACACTCACCCGATAGATAAGTCTTTCATAGAATAGTAAGCTCCACATGATATAGCGTACGATGAATTTCATTTCTGCAGATCGTATTTATCGATTCCGAATTCCACATGGCATGAAATAAAAATTATCGTTGGTTCATTTAAAGATTTATTTATCAAAAAAACGTAAGATTTTTGTACAACACTTAAAACTACGCAATAAGAAACGAGTAACAGCACAGTCTTTGTAACTAAAACAATCACCTACGATAAACATTGCTCTTTGATTATAATTGGGTATTGATCTAGGAACACTGGATAGCATGGAAGTACGCTTTTGTAGCGAATATGATCGCTGAAAAATATGAAATGTCACAGCACAAGTATTCACTGTTGTTTCTATATCGTACAAAGGAATCAAATGAATACTTGCTTATTTTCAACTGTGTAGTATTATACCTTTTGTGTCATTTGAAAATAGCTATTCTAAAAAAGCACGTTCCTAACAGTCTAAAACTCTGGTCCCTAAAATGAATCGCTATATTATCGCTAAACCATCAACGGCGGTATCCGCCCACGATGGGCACGAAGCCGTCGTCGAAGTGTCCGTTGTCGCGTTGGTAGGGCGGCTCGATGCGCGTATACTTCTGCGGTTGCGGTTTGTACTCGTGGTGGTCTTTGGGCGCGCCGATCTTGTGCACGACCGCGTTGAATCCGTTCTTGTCGTCGGCCTCGTATTCCACCACTCGTTTTGTGCCATCTGTCTCTAGAAGCGTGTAGGTGCCTGGAAACAGTTACCGTTCATAAGAAATTTAAAGTCTGTGGATCTGGCAGCTCTTTGAAAATTCAACAATTAACAATCGAGAGACCTCTCATGACTGATTTGATCGCCTACTGTTGGAAGGATAAAATCGACTGTGATTAAAATCTCTGAAGATTTTTTTAATATAAATAATGTTATTTTATTCGTATTAGTTTTTACAATTTATATGGTGAGTTTGGAGGAACGGTTTTTCTGTCCTTATCCCTCCCGTACATCTTCCCATTCATCAGGCATTTTTCTCTAAGCGCCTAGCAAGTATAGCAATAGCAAAGATGCATTCGCTAAAACTTCCACCACAGCGCATGCCGCAAACGCAATTGGATCCATCACTAGTGTTCGCGTCTGACATTGTATGCGTTTTAGTATAAACTGACACTAGTTTCAAATTCTCTATCCATCTTGACAACTTGTCTAAGCGTCGTCGGCGGTGACGAGTTGCAGGACAAACGCATACGCGCAGAAACTAAATTACATGCGCTTTATAGCTCGGCGCTTGACGATGAAGTAGAATTTGCATGATGCAATCTAAAGCGAACTGGTGTAGAAATAGTTTTTAATAACAACTATAAAGAAGCGAAGCTGCTCCTTGATTCATACCTTTGACTTTGTCCCCGTCCCTGGTCTCCCAGTGTTCTTTATCATCACCAGTGTGGGGATCTTTCACAGAGTAGTCGAATGTGTATTTGGGGTGAGCCTGTGAACAAGTTTTTGATTTAAGTGTCTCGTACAGTCAAGATCAAAATTTATATATGTGCTCATATAAAGGCCCATAAAATTGTATTCTTACAAATGGAAATAAATATGTACACAATGTTGGAAACGTGAATATGTAGTCCATGGGCATTAATATGTGAACATTAGAAAACATAAATTTCTGTGTTCGCTTTAGGGTATATTAATTTGTATACAAATTACATAGGTACTTCCCTATTTATTTAGTATTAAGTAAATTGTCTATGTGTTCGCGGTATTGCGTGCATGTCCCGTTCATATGGTGGTGGCACCAAGCATTCCGTACTGGGCCCACGTGTATGTCTCAATGTGGATTGGTGGTACTAAATCACAGGTATTCTTAATTGTTGAAAACAAAATCCGCCGTAATCCGCCGGCTCGGTGGCCGGTTTACTACTGATTGTGACCCGCGTGATCGTCCAAGTTACTCCGCTAAAAATAATTTGGCCACCCATCCGATTACGGGCCTCGTCACTTCACCTCCGCAATCACAGATCAAACACGCTAACCGGTAACATTATAAATCTTGATGATCAGTTTATCCCTTTGGTTATTACGTGGGTAAATATTTATGATTATGTGGTTGTCCCAAGTTAACGAGGTATCTGTGGATACATATTATTGCACTTTGTCCGTTTACCGAGTTTTGGTCAAATTACTGTATATGTACTTATCTTTGTAGTTTTATTAACAACATAAAATGATAAACAATGAATTTATTATGGTCCTGTTTGGTCAAGGTTATTTTTTCAAATGTTCAAATGTCATAATGATTCAACTAGAAAACAAGGCGTGCAATTGAATGGCGCTATCCAGTTAAATGGCTAGCCGCCCAATTGTACAGCTGTTTTAACCAATTGGCTTCGATATATATATCTTTGACCTTAACAGTAGGACAAAGCTTAGTAGTCTTACTTAAATATAGCAATAAGACATTATCAAAGGATTGATAGGATCATTGCCTTTGTCTTTTCTTTTGTGGAGTTAAAAGCGAGACGGTTAATTTATTGTCCTGGCATTACTACATATGTGGATAAATATTCGATCACTACGTTTTTATTTTACATATTTCTAGAATTGAGTTTATATTATTACTAGCTTTTGCTCGCGACTTCGTCCGCGTGGTTAAGTTACTTTACCGAATATGTATTCATTATATCGTGTTAAATACCGGAAATAAAGTTACATCCCCTATTTTATCCCCTTAGGGGTGGAATAATCAAAATCCTTTCTTAGGGGATGCCTACGTCATAGTGGTTTTATGCATGCAAATTCTCGGCCCGATCGGTTTAAAATTGCCAAAGTGTCATACAAATGTTCATCCCCTATTTTATCCCCTTGAGGGTAGAATTGATCAAAATCCTTTCTTAACGGATGTTTATGTCATACTATCTACCTGCATGCCAAATTTCAGCCCGATCCGTCCAGTGGTTTGGGCTGTGCGTTGATAGATCACTATGTCAGTCAGTCATCTTTGAGTTATATATATTTAGATTTATTATAAAAACGTTGCACAAGCTGGAAATCACCCACGAATGCGTCAATTAGTAGTTTTTGAGTGCGTAATGAATTATATTTTATTGCTTTTCATTGCATAAATGTCAAAGTGAATGTAAGTTGTGGTTCTTGAACCGTAGCTTATCAAAAAAATAACAATATTACCTGATGCGTCAATGTTCGGTTTCGAAAGTTTAGAATATATCGCAATAGCGTTCGTCGAATGGGTGGCTGAAAAAGTATTAACTCGAGTTCCATATAGTGTTATTATATTAATAAACAAGGTTTAGCGTTAGAGTAAATTTACGCTGAGACTGCACTTGGTATTAATCCAAATTCATATTATTAAACAGATATTTAGCCAAGGTTAACCTAGTACGAGGTTCTATGGGACTAATATTTACTCCTAAAAGTTTGCTTATTCTTTGTATAATATGAATTTGGACTAATACTAAGCACTAATGCAATTTTAGTCTTAATTTACTCTGACACTAAACCTTATTTATTATATATAATAACACTGTTAGTGTTCAAATAATACATGCAATAGTCGGGCAACATTTGTAGTCTAACACCCAGTTATCCGCGTTGTCCTGCTGGTGGCCCCATTTTTCCCGATTGTGATTCTATATTAGGATAGGTCTGTATAGACAACCTTTATTGTTTCATACAGACGCGTCACATTGAAAAATACTTGAAAGCTATGATTGTAAAGATAGTTCAAGTGAGTGCCAACGACTAGAGATGTAACCTAGCTAGACCGACGGCTTCCTGAAGCACTGATGAGCTAAATTTTTGGTCATCCCTCTCATTGAACCCGCATGACATGTTTTCCCCCATGTGCCTGTTATATAACAATGTATAAGTTGTCGATACTGACATGGTAGTCCAGCTCATATTCGTCGTGGTGATCCAGGCTCTGGCTCGCGTGGTGGACGATTGGTTTCTTGTAGTATCCCTCCAAGCCGTGACCTTCGTACCCGTACTCCTCGAACTGAGCCATTACAGACGCCAGAAGGCTCAGCGTAAAGATACTCTGTAAAAGAAAACGTAATAGTCAACGCCAACCGAACAAAACTAAACTGTGGCTGTTTCTTTTAAAATAATATATTAATATTTATGTTGTTTATGTATTATGGTGTCCCAAGTTTGCATAATTTTAATATCTTCATGTAACATCTCGTATCTTATTCGTGACCAAATGTAAACAATGAAGAAAAAAGTTATGGTAATGAATGATGATAGATATGATCGTCACATCACATTGTCAAGATTTAATTAAATCATTAAAAAGTTTTTTATTCTCTATATTTATAACAGATTACTGTCGGTTCGTGTACTTCGTAACGTGTGGTTGGATTGAATTTACCTAATTGGTTAATTTCAGCTCGTTACCGGAAGCGGAAATGTTGGCCCTATCTCGGTAGGATTATAGTTTTATGATGTAATCTAACAGTTCTACTGGACGGTCGGTTGGCAGCAATTTTGAGATGATTATTATGATTTTTTAATTAAATTACATTCGTGTGTTCAATATATCTTTATGTTATAAAGCTTCTGCCAAAAACGAGTCAGACTCACGCACCGAAGTTTCTGTTTAAATATCAAATTTTAAAAAAACCGCAGAATTTAATTTCATATGTAATAAAGAAATAATTTTTATATATGTTTTTCACGAGTTCCGTTTTGTAGATCAGAAAGAACCCGATCAGATTCCCCTAGGTTGGTATTACTTATTCCCTATTATTTTATGGGAGACATGTAACACAATGTGGTTGGCAAAACATTTTTTAATCTTATAATTCACCCCCAAAAGAAGACTTAAAATTGTATTTAAGATTTTATTATTTCATCTACAACAGAATAATGATGATTAAATCTCGAAACTTGTGGTTTTCATTGGTGAAGTTAACACACACGTTTGGCGCGCTCGCGGAAGAATCTCGCTAGTGGTATGCTGATGACGTCACGTCGCGTTATAGCCCATATCTTTGTGCGGTCGGTACGGATTGGTAATACCTACGCAATTATTTTTGTTATGCCACTCCCGATGTAGATTCCGCTGAGGATTTGTTTATCGTGATGGGTGTGCTTCCAATTTATTTTTATGTGAAATTAACGTAACTAAGCACGGATTAGCTCGAGATAATAATTGTTCGGTCACCCATCTCTTGACGGACCGTTTCGAAAGTCACTTAACAACAACGATCGCGGGCCGCGGCGCTTATCCACTACGTCACCGAGCCACTCGAGCATTCATTTAACCGACCTACGTTACCGATTCATTTAACTGACTAAAATTATTGAAACTTTTCTTAGACAATGCCATAGGATCAGTTTGACATGGTTTAGTTTTGATCGAAAAGCAACTGTTATATGATGTGTTCATAACATTTTTATAGATTAATTTGATATAATTGGTGTCGGCGCAGTCACGCGACGTGCAGTGCGATTTAGATTCGATCCGCACTCTTATGTAAAATGCATTTGATACGCAGATAAGTTAATATTTTATTTTGTAATGCGGTCTAATAATGGAAAATGTGATAACAATAAGGGGTTGTATTAAAATTAGATTAGTTTTCGTAAATGTAACATGATTTTCTTTGATTTATATTAATATTTTTTGTTGATATTGTAAACTATTCTTGTTCAGATATTGTGTCATCATCAATATTGTTTGTAAGTTCGCCGAGAAGTATTCGAGTAAAGAACTTTGTCAGGCCGCGGTGCGACACCACATTGATTATATTTGAACATTATGTCACCGGCGGTTACCGTTTCGCGATATCGTGTGAAGGCGACGCTCCTCGCAAGTCATTACCGATAATTAATATTGGTTTATTCACATGTCATGTCACTTTCGTAAATGTCACTTTCGTTGTGTAATTGATATAGTTCTTCATTACATAAACGGTGGTTTACTCTATTTTATTGGTCTCAATTTGTACCCTTAACTAAGCCTCTGCTAATGCTATTACACGAGTTAAGGGCACTAGAACGTAATAATTCAACATTGCTTAAATTGTAATAATTTCTATATACAACTGTTTGCTTTTAAATTTATGGCATAATTACAAATTCAGTATATTTATATGACAATAAAAAATACAGTTGAAACTCCACTTTTCGCCTTGTGTGCGTTAATAAAAATTTACTTTGACGTAAATAGGTTTAAAGTCTTCGCTTAATTAAATGTTAGAATTTTACAACACAAAGAGAGAAAAGCTCATTACTTATTATATATGTAAGAGATTTATAACCCTACAATTTGTCGTACATCCGTCCGTGTGATTTCTCTGCCATTTTTCAACTAGCGCGTGACATTTACGGGCGGGACTTGAATTTATTATCATCACGTGTATGTGTGTGACAGGAGGCAGGAAGTGTCACCTTCCCTGCGAGGAGTGCGTGCCGGTGTTTTCCTTACCGGTAAAGCAATTAAGTATTATTACGTTTTTTTTTCGTTCAGCTACTTACTTCATTTGCAATCGACTTTGTTGCCGCGTTGTATTTCGGAATTACTTATTCACTAGTCGCTTTGCGACAACTTTTAAATCTTCTTTCAGGGAAAATTTCTTTTCGGTTCAGCCATATTATATGATATAATGATACCTACCTGATTTACAGGGTGGTCAAATGTAAAATCATTTTCAAAATTGACCAAAGAGCTTTCATAAACAAATCAAACTCTTAATTTGATTATATTAGTATAGGTTTATGTATGGGGAAGGAGTGTTGGCGTTTCTTGCGCGGCCGTTTTTTCACTGACGTTTTAAAACAGAAGTTTTGGTGAAAATAAAGAATTATTAGGTATATTATAATAGAATGTTACCTTTTTTGTTAGGAAATAAATTGATTTATGTTGATTTAAGTAACGCAAAAAAAAATATTTAAATTTGGTTTTATTAACGTATAAATTGAATATGTAATAGCTTTTGTAGAGGTGTGTATAATCCTGTAGAGATGCCAGTGTCGTGTAAAATATGGATATCACTTTATCTTTCACTTGTGACTGTGATGGCAATAAGGAAGAAATATTTTGCTGTGCAGTTGCCAGCGATTATTGTCTAAAAAGTATATATGACCGTCGGCGGTGTCTGTGCGCCACTGTTTTTGTCTAATTACACTTTTGTTTGTGCATCTTTGTATTAATGAAAATGTCACATTAAGATTCATAATATTTAGTGGATGCCTTTGTTTATTTTCATAATAAGTAAAACATTTACACGGAAGTACTCTATGCTGTTTCAAAGGTTGTAATTGTCATGAGATTAATTTAGTTGTAATGTTACTATGATGTTGACTATTATTATTACAGAAATATAAAACGATAAAATGGAGGCATATCCATATTAATATGCAATTGGACTCTACTGGGGATCGAATTTTAAAAGTAGTAAATATATACTAAACGTTAATGTATATTACGAGCCCCTGCTGTAACATTACACATATAAAATTTACATGTCGGGTAAAACTTAAAATATTTTTATGTATGGGTAATAAGGTAAAATTCACATATTTTCTCCCTTCTCTAGTTACCATTTCTTACAGTGTAACCTAAAATTTGTACTCACATGTAATAAAGCCATTTTATATTTTCTAAAACTTCACACAACACTGTTTCACACACGAATGTAAACGTTTGGAACGTAGCCATCCAACTTATACCCAAGAAATAGTTAATTCTCGGCCCCACTAGCCCACCCCGCGGCCCAGTGGGGGAAGTGTGGACTATGCCTTATGTAATAAAAGTTTAAACCGACCCAGCTTATTTGTGTTATTGGCAATGATTACGATATATTACAGGAGATTATACGTGGTCATACGTTATTTGCAAAAATGTTATTTACTTCATTAGAACTGTTGTTAGTGTGATTGGGATATTAAAAAAAAAACTAATAATTAATGTATTAAATTTTTAATAAATAGTTTTTTCTGTTACGTGTATTGACACAATAATTGATTTAAATAAAATAATGTGAAAATTCCTTTCCTATTACCACCCAAAATAGGTATCCAATGTAAAAAAAATCATTAATTGACGTTGCACGATATACTTTAGTTACCGAAACGCATTAAGGTGTTACCAAATTTGAACTGATCCAGCAGTCACGAAGAATATTTCAAAGAATCCTTAAAGGTGATCATTTTATGAACCCTAAAGACATTTTGCAAATGATAGTTATTTTTTTTAAGGTAATCTAATTCCACGTTGTAGAGTAACGCATGCGAGTAACCGCGAACGGATACACCGGGCAAGGATAGTGGAATGTTGTGCCTGCGCTTAGGCAAATTTTGCTTATGATCGCTGCTTCGATTTCAATGGCTGTGTAAATCGTAGTGAAATAGGATGTAGGTACTCGCTAACCGGACATTGATCGCTCTTAAAAAAGAACTCGCAAATGGTTTGAGGAAATTAGAACAGGTGAAATATGGTGGTCAGGTTCATTTCTGTACGGTAGTAATACATGTAGCGTGATTGTCTGTTGGTTTATTAATTTTGTGAATCTTACGTAATGATGCCGGTCGATTTGTTTCAATTAGATTCTTTGTCGGTATTTTTTTTGAAGTTTTGAATATTGTAGTAGAGAAAACGTCAAAAAACGTCAAACATCAAAATTGTCGCATTAATGCAATCATTTTGAAGGTTAACCCCCAATTAACATAGTGCTTTTTTGTTACTTAACTGACATCGCGGGGTAAAATTCTACCCCAATTAAAAATTAAAGAAAAACTATGTAATTGTTAGAAATAACTTTAGATTATGATTTTATATATTAAGACAGCATATTACAAATCTGTAAATAAAGAAAAAACAACATTTATTTAAGAAAATATATTTATTTTATAAATTTGGAAAAGACATGACATTTCTGGTTTTTTCACATTTGCTTCTGAATCAGTCTTAAACAAAATACTTAATATTAATAGTAGGAACAAATTAGCTTCGCTTATTCAAATATCTTTGATTTGGTTTATACTAGAATAATTTTTGCAACAGCTGGTCCTTTGATTCCTGGCCGCTGACTTATAATATTATGAGCTTGAGTTCTGGACACAGGTGGAGGAGATTTTGACCATTTGAACCCATTCTTTCCGGTATAATATGCAATTCGTGAAAGTGGTAAGTCATCATCTGAACTCCCATTACGGGAATCTTCATTATCCAGCTCCATTTCAGAGTCAGTTTCATGATTACTGTGTTCTGATGCCGCGTCTTCATAATCACTCAAAATTGGACATGGAATCTGGTAGATCCAGTTCTTCATCACGGTATTCGTTTTCTAGGATGTTTTCAACTTGTTCGTGGGTAAGAAAGTTACTCATATTGCTTTTATTCCGAAAAAAACAATAAAATAGTATTTGACTATGTTAAAAAAACAACATACGTATCTAACATAGTGGGGTGTAAACTTACCCCTCTGTACTTTGTAAGTCTGTACAGCTCAAACGGATGATTAATCACGGGCGATGCGTCTACTACCCTCTAGCGCATGCGCTGCACTAAGAATACTTAGACGGAAAAAAATCTACCTGCAATGGGGAAAAAAATATACTTGTTTTTATGCGACTGGGGTGATAATTTACCCCACGATGTCAGTTAAGGGTTATCATTAAAAAAAGAGTTATCTGAATTAACTTCTATAGCAAATGTGAATTATTGTTAGAATTTTTTTTTATTGAAAATGATATTAAAAAAATATATGAAATTAATTAAAAAATGCAAGCAAACCAGCGGCGACATTGTTGTTAATGAATCGCGTGTGTTGTCCAGTGTCGTGTATAATTAATAGTTTAGTTGGTGCTAATAATTGTATCAAGTCGTCATCGTGTCAGCCATATTGGTGTGCGATGATAACAAACCGTTTTAATATTCATGAATTAAGGCACTTCTGGAAATAGGAAAAGTATCGTAGAGGTTCGTATAAAATCCAATTTTATCGTTTCATGATTACTCTATTTTTTAACTAATTTTAGAAATTTAATTAACAAGAATATCTCACAGCACATATAGTATGAATTAACAATTATTGTAGTAAAAATAAAATATTATGTATAAAAATAATTTTGCATAATAAAATGTGTCATTGTTGTGTTGACCGGCGCCGGCGCGTTGTCACACGCCTTTTAGTGTAATTTTATAGTGACGCGTCTGTCAACACGGTTTGTAAGCGTCGCGATCAACAAGCTTTGAGTACCTAACAGCTAGTTGCACAAACGTCCATTAAAAATTTCATTAATTTAAAGTGACATTATTCATACAAATTTGACATTTATTAGAGCTTAAAGGCGTCATTAAACCTTAATGAACGATTGCGCAACTGACCGTTAGATAGTTACATAGTAAAATAAACTGCGCGGTAGGCCCGCGCGGACGGTGTTTGGGCCGCGCTTTTCAACCGCGCGCGGGCAAGGATCCATTGTTTGCCAGTACGCGTTACACAGTCACGCAGATTGGACGCGCGCACACAAACGAACACGTACACGTATGTAAGTACAAGCTTCATTGCGACTGTACGAGGTGGCAAACCGCGTGGCACTGAAGTCGTTTTATAGATTCGAGCGGGTCATCCGCGTGCTTGCGAGCCGCGCTTGCCACGCGCGGACGGTAGACGTCACTGTAAAACCAGCCTTATCACGCGTGCCCCTTACGTTTGCTGTCTAGACGTGCCCGTCGGTTGACAGTAGGAACTAGGTAGACGGTTTTACGTTATATTATAGATAGGTGGATGTGACATTCGGTTTAAATTTATTATTTGAAATATATCTCGCACATGCAAGAAAACAAAAACACGAGACAATATCCTCGCGAACCAAGAATAGTCACTGTATTCTGCCCCGACATCGCTCCATCTCAGTCCTTAAAAACTGCACGGGCCGGATATATTTTGCCGGACACATCTCAGAAATCATCTCAATAAGAAATGAAAATAGAGAAGACGTTTGCTGGGGAATTCATTCATTTAAATACTACTAAGTACTTATAATGAAAAATATGGAGATGTATGAAAGCTCGAGGAGAAAATCAGGCAACTGGAAATACCCATTCTCGCAGACAATGTTGTGGGCAAAATTTTTTCTCTGTTCACAGTAAGTGCCCATATGCAGTGTTACGTCCGGATAATCGGAGCGGTGCATGTTGAGCGCAGTAATGAGCCGTGATTGATCGCGGCACGTTTTCCTGCCTTCTTCGTAATGACCGTAAAGATCTCGTAGATTTCGTAGAGCCGCGCACGTAGCGGCACCACTCGCGTCTGGGTTGCGTAACTGGAGGATTGATTTAAATTGCACTTAGACAGGCACTTGCGATATTTTGTAACGTTGTTAACATCGATACCCATTTGATGCGCCATTTATACATACCAATTTATAAGCAGAGATTTAATTTTACTTTGTTTTCTAATCAAATTTGTTTTAATTTGACATTATATTTCAATATTATAAAATAAAATCATCAAGCATGTTTCTAAATGACAAAAACAAAAAAAATATCATAACAATTTTCAGGCAAACAGCATTGGAGGGTGACGAGAATTTTTCAAATATTAATTGGACAAAAAATACAATGGAAATGCTAATTAATTTTACTCTAAAACTCAAAAATACAATGAGCGTGTAGCATGTCTCACCAGTATTTTATTCTAACTTCGAAATTCTCGGTCAAAAACTTCGGTCACTGCGACTGGTGGGTCATTTATAAAAACGTCTTTTAAACTTTTCACGGACTGTTAAAATATTTAAACTGTTTATAATCCGTTACTGTGCTTGTTTTTGTAAGTTGGATTGCTTTTAGATTGATTTACTGTATTATAAACTGATAGATTGATACTACTAAACGAAAAAGGAAATCTAGGGAAAAGTTGAAGAGTGATGAAAAAAGTGGAAGATCGCTAAAGAAAACTAAAAGCAATATGATAAAAAACAGAGAAAAATGGCAAATCTCTACGTGAAAGTAATGAAACTGTTAGAATTCAATGGAGAGAAAAGAGGCTGCCTAAACGAAAACAATAGACCGTTGGGGTCCTTTAAGACAATACATAAATACTATATTAAAAAAGCAGTTGTCCGATTAAATTAATAAAGAAATCTCTACCTGAAAGTCCAACCAACTGAGTAACAACATAAATGTGTACCAATAATTATAAAAATTTTAATTTAAGAAAATAATCGAGACATTTTCTTGATTTAGTATACAAGAAAGTACTGTTTTGTTTTTTCCCAGACTTGCTAAAAAAATGAAGTCGTTTTAATATTATTATTATAATTAATAAATAATTCTAAATAAGACAAAAACGAGTGCATTTTTGTACTCGTCCTACCAGTCACAGTCGCTACTGTCTATATTTTCTTGTAAATTTTTTAGTTCATGTTGTAGTCTATTTAATAATTTCATTATTATATTTATTGGATTAATTTAAAAATCTCTATTATCAGTGCAGTATTCTGACTGTCCCACCAGTCACACTCCCTTAACCGCTAAAATATCAACCGAATAGGTTCATTAATTATATTTTTTCGTATTACTTTTATAAGTTGGTTTATAATCTATTGCAAAATATCTATTTGATCAATATATAATATCAAAATAGAAAGTAACATTAGGAATTTTGGAGTACACTGTCCCACCAGTCACTATGGAATGCCATATATTATGCTCGATTATATTTATATATATATGTTATTTATTATGTATTGTATGAAAATGAAACCATACAATAAGTCCACTTCCGATCCAATAAAGCGGACAGATTTGAGTTAAATACCTTTACTTAAAAATGGTTTATAAATATTTATGTCCAGTCATTATGACAACAATTGCGCAATCCACTTTTCAACGTTAAAAAACGCCATCTCACGCGATCACTGTCACACTTTCAAATAATGCCATATAGGTAATATTAAGATAACACTAATGTTTAATCTGTCATCGATGCTTAATAAAGTAATACTTTTTGCAACATCTGTTCTAGTCTTTGAACCAGGATAAAAAGCACCAGTAAACTTCCGTTTCTTGTCTAGCCCCCTCGGGGGTGGGGCCACAGGAGGAGTCCCACATCACCCGTGGAGCCCGCGCAGGGTGAAGCGGGTATGCGTAAAGCATTTCTCAGCGTCAAAAAGGATAAAAAGCACCAGAATGTTGTATTTTTAAGTAGAAAAGCTGGACAAATTTGTCGATCGACCAATGCCCTTCCATAGTACTAGACAAACTGGCAATTTATCACTCTGGTTATAATGTGTGACATGATTAGTTCACTGTTCTGTTGGTAGTGTTTACTAAATCCTAAACTCAAATCTTATTGAAATATGTGTTTGTGTCAACTTAAATCTTCGATTAATATACAAGGGATTACATGGTTTATGAGCTGAATATGTTCAAAACATGAATTCAATTATGTAACATATGACTTATGGAATGTCGAATATTAATATATCGGATATATTTTAGATGTATCCAATGAAAAAAAGCAATACAAAAGTATCGACGATGTATTGAAATCCATTCGAATACTGTATCTTGTATGTTATCAGGAAATTTACAATGTTATCACCAGTGGTCGGAATTAGGTAAAGTTATTCATGTACTTACACTGATTTCATACAACGAAAGAATAAAGTGGATATGCCTCAAATCCCGAGATTAATTTTAAAGAGCAGAAAAAACCCCGTGATTTTTAAATAAAAAGTTATTTACTTTTACACAATTTAAACTACTGCACGCACGACGTTGCCAAACTTACATCAATGAAAGAAAGAAATAAAGAAATCATGGGAAGGTCCACATTAATATCAACATTTCGATGCAAGTACATAAATAACTCTACCTCTTTTAGATTCGCAGCATCGCGATGTTGGAACGATCTCCCGCCCCCACTACGTAACCTAAAAACATTAAGGAATTTTAAGACGCATCTTAAAAAACATTTGATAATGCGACAATTATATTCCGTTTGTTAATCGAGCTACTCACATTCAACGCTTTTCAATAAACATTTTAGAGTGGTTTGGAGATTGGTTCCTCGTAGCATCTTTCGCTATCACAGTCAAATTTTCAATGAACTCATAATTCTGCGACTCCTTTGGATCCAGTTACGTAAAGTAATGTGCATAAATTTATGTTTCGCATTTACAAATTTTACTTCTAAACAATTCAAAACAAGCAAAAGCGACGCCACAATAGACAAATAGAGTATTCAACCAGAGAGTCAATTTTTATATTTTTTATTATTATAATTTTTTTATGTCCTGTCACAGGAATTGGCTAATACAGCCAATGCAAGGTAAACTAAATATGTTCGCACCATTACAATTTCTTTTACACATCAGTAATTACTATTTATTTTAGTTTATTAGTAGGTATAAGTAAATATATATATTTATATAAAGATTGTCATTTAGTATATACCTATAATTTATGTATATATATCTATAACGCCAACCTTTTGTACAGGCTCTGCCAGAATAATCAGCGCCGTATCAGGGTAAGCTACTCTGATATGGCTTATGCTGAGGCAGAGTCCTGATTGACTACCACCTTTGTAATAAGTTAAACCATTGTTATGTACCTATGTGGTCAATAAATATATTTTCTTTCTTTCTTTCTTCTTTCTTATCTAATTCTGACCTCTGGTTATCACTAATGTCAAATCTGGGGGTGTTTTGACATCTCGGTTGTACTGTACCTAATTGTTCGGTGGTCCTGAACAGCTCGGCGAACGCCAAGAAGTGGGAGGTGGAGTTGGCGACGCTGAAGAGTAACAACCTCCGGCTGACGGCCGCGCTGCAGGAGAGCACCGCCAACGTGGACGAGTGGAAGCGGCAGCTGCACCAGTACAGGGAGGAGGTGGCGCGCGCCCGCCACTACGCGGGGAAAGGTACTAACGACATCATCATCCTCCTGGCCCCAATAAATATGTATTCTTTTCTCAGTCAGTGATTTCATCATTCACTCTCTTTACTTTTACTTTCTATTCTCCATACAGTGTATCTATTTTACCTGTAGTTTTTTGTACTTGATTTTATTTTAATTTCCTAACATACACATAATTCTATAATTTATAAAGTCAATGCATCTTTCAAGTTATCTTTATTGGTATGCGTCCAAGGTTTATTTTGTCCTTAGGGTTTTTTTTGCAAAAAGTTAACCGCAAATCTTACCATTTATACATTCAGGTTTAAAATCGAGTGAAGAAATTTGCCATATTTGTATAACCTGACATCTTCGGATGTATTCTAGTATAATCATTTTGGAAAATTTTATAAGTAACGATGTAAAAAAAAATCTTATTTAGGAGCTGAAGCTAATGAGGTGGAACAATTGAGGCAGCGTGTCGCCCAGCTGGAAGCAGAATTGGCCCAAAAGAATGAAGAATTAGCTCAGATTACCAAGTCCAAGAAAAGTGAACAGGTATGCTTTTTCATTTTATATCATTAATATAGTATAAGTCTAAGAATTGAACCTCGAGGAACATTTTTATATTTATTTAGTGGTTAAAATTTGAATATATTTTTCGTCATAATCATTTTTTTTTACGTTATAGAACAGTTACCGGTCAGTATTCTAGTAAACTTTACAAAAGCTTCTAGGAAATAATAATAATGCTGTGGTTCGTCAACCTGGGGATGAGTTAGTTTTTTAGTCTCTAATCGGAGTCCAGAAGATCGATTCTCATTTATTTATCTGGCGTATAAAACTATCAGTGATATCTCTCGTACGTAATAAACAATTTCTTCGAGTACATTCACATGGTGGTGATTCTATTAATCCAGGGCAGGTATGTCGTCGAGTTAAGCCAGTGAAGTTTGAACACTTATACTTTGTCAGGACGCGGAGGCGAAGTTGGCGCAGAGTCAGCTGGAGCTGGCGCTGGCGGCGCAGGACGGGCAGCGCCAGGTGCTGCAGGCGCTCAGCGACCAGCTCGCGCGGCAGCTGCAGGAGCTGGTCAGTGCATTTATCGCCCATTTTAGGAGAGGAACAAACCGTTCCTTCGTTTACGAATGGCTTTTCAAAATCTTTCATAGCTACTTTATATATTACACATGTATTTTTTTTGTTTTAAAAGGTGATTTAAAATCCCTTCGGGAAGTTTTCACGCTCCACTTTATTTCAGACCTAATCTTAAATATGAATTCGGGCCCGGGGTACAGATATATGCAAAGTTACATCTCTATGCGTTCGTTGCAGACCACGATCCACCGCGAGATAAACACCGCGCTGCAAACATGAGACGCGGCCCTGCCGCCGCCGCCGCCGATATACGCGTCCGTAGTCAAGGAGCGCCGCCCGCTGCCGCTGCTGCTGCAGCCCGCCCCCGCCCCCGCCCCCGCGCCCGCCCCCGCCCCCGCGCCGCCCCCGCCGCCGCACGCGCCGCCGCGCCGGCCCGAGGAGCCCACCTACGTGACCGTCAAGGCGAAGAAATGAAGAGTGCTATCGGTATTTCGCAAGGTGCACGAGCCTTTTTAAGTTCCGACGTCGCCGCGGTGGTGGTGGTGGTGGTGGTTCGGTCCGCTTCGATGATTCTTCAAATTTCAATGTGATCGACCGCTCGACGGAAATCTTTCGTTTCGTCGACCCCGCCCTGTCGCCGGGTCCCTCGGTTCCTTTTATTTTATTTGCGGAGGTGGTTCCCTGGAATTCGGGGACCGCTTCGTCCGTGAAACGTCTAGTCTTCGTCCCTTCGTCCTCTGGTGACTTTTCCTTCGAACTCCTCTTTGAAAACCTTCCAGACTTCCATTTTTTATGTTCGATGACTTATATTGCGAGATTCACCTCTTTTCGACTGTCCGCTTTAAAATCACCTGAACGAATAATTCGTTGGGAATTCGTATATGTAATAGACGACTTCCCAAATATAACGAACGATTTCCTTAAGATCTCTCAAAATAAAGATTCCGGGAGCGGATTATCGATATATCGATCGTGCGTTATACAGGGTCATCTGTAAAGGATTAGATGGTTAACATCATAAATGATAATGCTCGATTTAACATAATTCAATATTGACAAAAACAATTATTGAAGTTTTTATTGTTCTGTCGTAACGTTTATATGCTATATATTATTTCTTGATTAAAAAAATGGGAGACGCTAACTTCGCGCGTCGTGGAAGTTACCAAACGTGTTGCATTTGGGCGTAGAGATACAAACGTTAAACTTTATTTTTATGTGACAATTTATCAAAATAATCAAAATTCGTAGAACGAACATTGTTCTTTATGATATTAGTCGGTCTAGTGCTGCAAGTTTAATATCCCTGTATATAAATTTATCCCTGTATATAAATTGCTACGAAACGTCTAATGAATTAGAGTTTTTAAAGACTCGTTTTGCGAGTTCGGACCACTAAAAATTCTGTTTTAACTGAAGTAAATCACACCACCATTACCTTACGTTAACGTCAGCGTTAAGTTTAATAAAACAATATTTTTGTTTATAACGCCACGTACTTTTACCACAGATTTATTTTTATATTGTAATACAACTGAGATGTGTGTGGACTTGAGTTAACACTCGCACAGTGATTACAGAATTTAGATAATTAAACAAAATAGTGTCACATTTGATTGGATTTTGAATTGAATAAATGATTGAATGTTTTATTGGAGATTCTGTACTTTAACACATTCACAATATTAAAATTAGACGACGATAAAGATATTGAAAGCAGTTAGTTTTTAAATATTTTATTTGTGTTGTACTTAATTGTAAAAAAGAAAGGCGTCTTTCGCTTTCCTCTTAAAATTTATCAGTGAATCTGTATTCCTAAAGAACTTTTTAAAAGAAAGAAAGAAACAGAAACATTTTGTTACTGTTAAGTCATTCTACATATATTTAAGATCTATACTAAGAATATACTATCTTGTGCATTTAACTTTAAAAAGTATGTGAGTTTAAATATATGTTTGTGATGTTAAAGGAACAGAATCTTACGTTACAACTCGGACTAAACAAAACTAAGTATAATATGTAAACACGAAGGGGCGTCGTGTGAACTATACCACTAGTGTTAATTGCTTTAAAGACAATTTGTTCGTCCAATGAAAACATGTTACGCCAACTTTGGAACCAACTTGCAACACTAATGGTGTTTGATGTTTTATAGAAATAGATGAGAGAATATCAAGTTGTACCGTAAAATAAATCATACCTGTGTAAATACATTTAACCTTTCCACAGTTGGTGCCATACGTTGGCTTGGGAATTAGGAAATAACCGATAGAGGGGCGGTTGCTATAATCTATGGCAGTGGCGTTTACGACTTTACGTCTACGTAATATAAGTTTCAAAATCGTCATTGACACGATACCATGCCAAAAATGTAATATTTTCTATTCATTAATGTATATTTTATAGTAGTCTTCTATGTAAACGTGTAAGTGACTGGCTGCACGGTGAAATACCGAATTTAAATAAATAGAAGAAAAAAGATTTCTCTAGGAAAGGAAATGATCTTCGCCTGAATATTATTCTATGTTTCGGACAGGCTGTGCCATGTCTAGTGTATATTATGGACTTGTATACCTTAATTTTTATATGATAAAGTCTAGTGTTCGACGGGCGGTTAAGGAATTAGTAATTTTATGAAATTACAAGTCAGGCAAATATATATAAATATACACACGTATTGAAAAGAATTCAAAAATTACGATGTGATGCTTAGACATTGAAACGATGGTACGATATATACGTTATATTCTATTGGTAGTTAGATTTTATCTTTTAGAACAAATTTATAAATGGTGTTGCCTCCATGTTGATCTGTATTTTGCATTTGAAGCATTTTACTTTCCTCGAATAAACGTTTATCGCTGATCGATTCCTGTATCATAATATTTACGGTTTATTTTGACTTTCCTACTGTGTAGGGTTTATTATTATGTACCATAAATTTTATTATGAAGGTAGGTATTACCGTGTACTCTTAAACGTACCAAATATCGTTGTCTAAGTGAGACACTGCTATACGCACGTATAGCACCACTACCACTACATCGTTTTGGAGTGGAACGGTAATACCTCAAGAATAGAATTGAAATATATTATTTAAAAATTGTGTATTATGTGTAAATCTCCCCCTCCTAGCCGTAAGATTAAATGAATTTATCGTTTTGTCCGTCTACCGCGAGTCCCGATATCTATGTTGCTTTTATTTATATTAGATTTTTGCGTTTCTTTTTACTTTAAAACCCTGTATCGAATAGAACCCTTAGCAAATTAGTGTATTACTACTGACCGATTGGTGATACTCGTCTGTGGTGGTGTCCTTGTATTCTCCACTTAGTTTTTAATTCAAAACTAATTATTTTTTAATGATTATTATATAAATGAACGGTATCAGTATTTTTAAGAGACTGCATTTTGTGTTATTCGTATGCGTCTTGTTTCATCACTGGCGAGTATCGCCAATACGATAATAATAATAAAAAATAATTAACCAAATGATATCATTGAAAAAGGCTGAGGTGACGACTTTTTAAGATATACAATGTCTTCTAAACAGGGTAAATATGATTTACTGTTGAGTATTTTTGAATAGTGACATTGTTGTTCGATTTTTACTCTTTGTCTACATTGTATAATAAACGAGCAGTTCTTAGTGCAGTTTCATGACATTTGAGCGTTATGTTAAATGCTCTATTTGAATGAGAATTGATTACGAACGTTTCTGATGTATCTTCTTGATTATTAGCTCATGATATTGACATTATTGCAATTGAACTATTTCTCAGTGTGTTATATTTATTTCGTTATTTCTAGTAAGGGAACATGGACACTTTGATTTGTTAGTCAATTTTAATGAGTTCTATGTAATGTATGTTTCTAATTTCTAAGTGATTCACTATTTATTTGTGCTTGTAAATCTGTTTATCACAATTATAATAGAATTACTAATTTATAGATAATATTAAGTAGAATCCGAATGATCTGTTGGTATTTGAAAAGTGTAATATAGAATTAGGTAATTTAAGTGTTACTTCCGATATTGAGTTGTATAACTGTTAAGTGTGATTACAATATAATGCGTCATTATTATTATTAGAATAGAAATAGGAGAAAATTTAAAAATAAATGTTTGACATAATTTCCTAAATGTGTCTGGCTGGGAGATGGCATTTTAATCGAAGATTAAATAAATTGTGCAGTTTTAATATAGATAAAAGATAATATATAATTAAATTTATAGTGTAAACAATTACAGCGGCCTGAAGTGTATCCACCCACCGATTCCCTTATGAGTTAAAATGATCTTTACGCGTTGGTGATAGTGTTGAATTTTGTATGTACGTTGTTGTCTCGTATATTATTGTATATGTATTTTCTGTCAATTGGTGTGCCAAGACGATTCGTTTATAATTTCCTCCGCGGGCCGCTGTGGTTGTTTGCAAGAATATAACATTTGTTGTATTGTAATCGCATTATAGTAGCTATGTAATTATTATTCCATATATTATGTCGTCGTCTGCGCTGCGATTATGAATCATAATGACATTCACTAGTATGATTTGATAAAATATAAGAAGATATCGTAACTTCTAAATGTCTTATATATACTATATATTATAATATCTAACAAATAAGTTAATATATATGGTATAATATGAGGATCTACGTCAGAATAATAAAATATATAATGCATCATAAATCAAGATATTTAAGGTCAAGATAGTGAACAGGATGCCCACTGCACTTTGTAGCTCGCATATTAAGTTTGTAAAACTCTTAAAGAAGGTACGAGCCTTGACTATTGACCGGGAGAGATGGATTATGAATGGTTGGCTACAAACAGTTTCCGTAAAGTGCGTTCGGGAATAGGTTGTATTAGTTAGTGGGAAGGAACGTTCAGGATGAGTCTACGGAATGATAAAGTTGCAACAACAGGGATATGCCGGGCCAATAAATATGATAAGTATATAAATATCCTCCTTCTGGTGCACAGGCCTTCCCTGTGCATGAAATCTAATTGAATGTACCGTCACAGATTAACACCGGAGCTTTACAAACGGGTGTATACGGGCGTAGCGCATGGGTGGTCCGGTATACTGATAGGTTCACTAGGATGTTTATGGTTCATTTAGGTAAAACAGTAAACTTGTACTACTAAATCGAACGATATACAATAAAGATAATACCTACTTTGTTGTAATAAAAATGAGTCTAAAATGCAGTGCAATGGTGTTTATTTGGAGATTTACTTAACAACTTTACTTACCCTTATAATAATTAAATAGTGTTTTACAGATCAAATTGGTTACAGAGTTGTTTAATCAACCGCACAAATATTTGCCTTATTCAAAATTTTTTAAACGTGACTGACATTATTAAGTTTTGCGTTGGAGTTAAAATCTTTGATGTTTATTTAAATTACTTGCTTCATATTGTTTTGAATAATCGCAGGGCAGACAGCTGAAGTGTACGTAATATCTTCCATTAGAATCGTAGTCGCTGTGAGCTACCATGCATATTAACAATAAATAACAATAAAAATTATAAAATGCAGTTTTATTCCCTACCGGTTTCCTGTAGACAGTCTCTGGTGACGTAACTACCTCGTGAGGGTTGAACTACGACCGGAAGCATGCTATTGATATTTCAAATATCGCTCGGAATCGACATAAGTTGCCATCCGTCTTCATTCAGTTCCATTATAGGAGGACTGGGATTTTTTATCCCAATAGTTTTAGTGAACTGCGAATGCTGTTTATGAAACACAAAATTAGTTTCATTAGATCCAGTACAATGAGTCTGTAACCAAATAAAAACGTTCTAATCATCTGGTTTGTTTTATTGGGTTATAGCAGATATTAATAATAAAAGTATCAAAAATGTTAGAAAATATATATTACTTCATCACCATACAACTAACTTTAAATATCATCGGCCATTTGTTCCCACTGCAGGGGCTAGGGCGTTCCTTATGGTGAATGGTTGCAGATTGGAGGGTATTAACGACTGCGAATGCCCTCCGAAGCATGGAGTAGCTCGTGATAATTATTATTTTTTGGACTCCCATCCCGTGACCGACTCTAGCGAAAGTTGCTTAACAACGACGATCGTGGACGCGGAGCTTATTAAAATTTAAGTATGTTATTTCTAGAAATGATAGAGAGTAAATTTATATTGTGTCTAAATTATAAGGACCATAGAAGGGTCGGCTATTACTACATGGCGTAGGGATTATTTACATCCGCCTCTGCCAATAAACGGGACTAAACAGCGACGATGGCACTAGTAGCGCCCTTGCAGAGTGACCTCTCTAGCTATATCTCTAGCCACAGTAAACGATGTCATAGTGCTATTTTGTTCCATACATAGTTTCATATTACTACTTTGATAATATGTTCTTAAATAATGGATTTGACAGCAGTGTTTCCAACTAGTCTTCTACTTCTTTTTTAATTCATTGTTTGTGGTCTTTACACGTAAAGAAACAATAATAAAAATATGTAAATTTTCTAGATAATCAAGTGTCTAGTTATATAGATAATACAAATAGAATTTATATAGAAAACAAATGTTTATAAATTAAGACTATTATTGATTGCTAGGGATTTAATTAAAATAAAAAAAAAAATGTATGGACTGAGTTTCTCCATACTCAAGATACATTTTATATTTGTTGGACGAGAAACGTTTTTTATCCCTTTATCCAACAAAAGACGTGTCAAAGAAATAAATTGAAACGAAATATCTTCATAATATTCGCTTCCTTCAGTTAAAGTTTTGGCTACAGAGTAAGACTGCCTTCGTCTGGACAGCAACTACCAATTGAATTTTGAAATTAATTTTTAACTTATAAATAAACAACTAATAGGGACAAATAAGTCAAGTTACTTAAGTAATTGTAACAGATAAATGAGAATCGGCGCCGCTGCTGTGCTGTCTAGAACTCTATCTGTATTATTTTTCTTTTTAAACTCTATTATCAGTTAATTTCTAAAAACTATCCATATCATCGTCTACTCATTTATTCGCCAGTGTGATATAACACTGATAAATGACATGAGTAAATATTTTCTAATTTAAAGAATATTATATAACGCTGCTGAAAATAGTATAGTGCTTGTTATGGCTTTTGGTCTAGACGCTGTGTAAGACTGATTTATAAATTATTCCGATTCTAGATTTCATCACATAAAAGCATTTCGTCATCAACACATGAGACAACAATGTGCGATTGGACAGAGCTATCTGTTTACTGAGATCTCTTGCCTAATTTATTTCTCGTAAGACTCGCTAGGGAGCGTTGCGAGAGACAGAAATAGATGTGCTTACAAGTGTTTTGTTTAGATGTTTTTTTACCAAAATTAAATGTAAAATTATTGATTCATTTATATGACTATGAACTTAGTTAGCTTTATTTTCTGGTTATCTACTTTATTTATTTTAATAAAACAGTGTTAACACAATAGAACCTTGTAAATATAAGTTCATAAAAATTTTCATACATAGTGACGAATTGAACCATTATAAGAATATTGTCTCTTCTCGGAAGTGGCAGCATAGAAGGGTTAAATTTCTACCGGGTAGTTTTATCCTTGACAAGAAAAATCTATTTCTCCATCTAGGTACCTTCAGGAAGAGGGCCTAACAAATCCATAGCAGACTTGAACTTCTGATTCATAAGTGGCGTCTTCACGTGAGGAAAATAAGAGCGCTCTTTTATCCTCTTCACTGTCCTTTCTATTCCCAGATGACCTGCTGTAGGTATCATGGAATTGGGCGCTGAGTTCAATAAAATGTTCTTCAAACTCGCCATCAGGATCGTCGCGCAATAGAACTCCTCGTGACATCGTCCTTTGTACTACATGACCGTTTTATTTAACATTAGCATTTCTGTTAATTTTAAAGTTATAGCTGGTTTTTAGGGTTCCGTACACAAAGGGTAATATGGAAACCCTATTATTAAGACACCGCTGTGCGTCCGTCCGTCTGTCACCAGGCTGTACCTCATAAACAGTGTTAGTTAAACAGTTGACAGTCACAGATTATTTATTTTTGATGCCGCTACAGTGGTGGTTTTATAACGTTTTTTCGTTTTGTGGGTAGTTGTTTTTGTAAATATCAATAAACTCATTGATTTTGGATTAATAAATATACATATATAAAAGGAGATGTCCTGACATACTGACTGACAGACTGCACAGCTTAAATCGAAGAAACTTGAAATATTGAGGGTACATTCCTTTTATTTGTTAACTTTCGAACTTCCTTGTTTTTAGACCTATATCGATAAAAATTGGTATGGGAGTAGTTAATGGCCCTGAGAAGGAAAAAGATTCTATTTTAAAACCTGAAGACCAGCACATAAAGGGATGAAAATGGGAGTGGAAGTTTTTATGGGGAACCAAAATAGTTACCATAGCAACCATTGGTTACTATTTGATTTGTCATTGTAATAAATCTATCTAATATTATTTATAAAGATGTTCTTAATGATGAAATTGGTATTTGAGTACAAAATTTATAACAAAAATAATATTTTGAATAAAAATTATTGAAAATATTCAAGTATAAATAATTTTATATAGGAAAAAAAACACTACTAACTATACTAGATGGCGTTAAGTATATGTCTACATCGCACTGTTTTGGTCAAGGTAGAGTAATATGAGGGCGTTTATTCTTAACAAAAATTATCATTGTATTAATTTTTTTTTGCATAGATTTCAAATTTCGATTAATTTTGTTTGTGTATACTTGTGTTTTTTATTTTAACTTTATATTTGTTTTTTTTTCATATGTACTTTAAATTGGATAAAGAGCTTTAAAGTTTTCAGAGATAAAGAATTGAATCATATTGGACATTAGTCGGTTAATTACATGTATAGCTGTGTTGGGGTGCGATAAATAAATAAATATATCTTTTTGATGTTGCAGTCTTCGAAGATGAATACCAGAGTAATTTTGAGCTCCTTATGACATATTCATTATAAATTAATGTCAATATTTTTTCATTACTTAACTCATACATTTTTTTCCTCCACCTCCTCGATTTGAACTCAAAAAAAAGCAGTTTTGAGTGTAATAGTCGACAAAAAGTTGTAATTTATATTGTTATTAGTCTATTTATTCTGTTAACTATCTAGTAATCTTTTATTTAGCGAAATATGCTGACCAGTGTACCCTATCCTAACATCTATGTAACCATGTTTCTAGCAAAATAAATTATTATTATTATTATTATAAGATGTAAAAAAGACAACGAGAATCGCTTAATTAGGTATTTCATATTAAATATTATACATGCGAAAATAGGTCTGTGTATATGTCCATTCGTTTTCATGCCTAATCTATTAAAAAGAGTTGGTTTGAGGACAGCATGTAGGTGACTTTGATTGTGATTAAAGTTTGAATGGAATTTCTTCATTGCCATAGATGATATCACGAAACTTTATATTCAGACATTTTACACGATATATTAAATATTTTTTGTAAAATGCTGCCCAAAATAACTGTACCACGCGGACGAAGTCACTAGAAAAAGCTAATATTAGTATGTAACATGAGACGCCACACGTTTAATTAATGTTAATGACTGATCTATGTTTTTTACAATTCTAGAATATAAAAACAATTTTGGCGCCCAACGTGTAACGCTTATAGGGCTTTTCGATTTTACGACTGAAAAATATATATCGTTGCATTTAATACATTTTTTTTTCTATAATAGATCTTGTCCTCAAGTTATAATATTTTCAAAATAAAATAACCCATTCATGTAACACCCGAGTTAAAATGTTGGTAACTACTCAGAAGACGCTTATTCGAGTTCCATGTGAGGTGTTTTTGATTTCCAATATTTTATGTTTCAGCAACGTTGTATTAAATTATTTTTTTAACATAATTGACTTTGAGCGGGCTTCATTTGATCAAGCAGGTCGGTAGTCCCTAATTAGTAATGAAGCCTAGGGGAAGCCAGATTTCAATTACCATAAATAACATTCAGCATCTTATTCAGACTATTCGTGTTCTACTTAATGCTTTACTATAGCGAATTCTAGATAAGTATATGTTCGTAATAGTAATCCGGATTCCGGAGGTACTCGTGATCCAACCAGTCTTTGTTATGAATCTATATGTGTTTTTAATTGTATTGTTCATGTCACTATAGTAACATGAACAATACAAATAAAAACGCATATACACAAATACACAGATAAAAATGAAACCTTGCTGAAACAGAAAATATTGAAAATAAATACACCTCAGGCGGAACTCGAATAGGCGTCTTCTGCTATTCAGACATTTTTAATACCCGCCGTATAAATTTTTTAATCTATGAACTCAATAAAGTGGAATTAAAGTAGTCTCTTAGATCTAAAATATTTTCAAGTGAAACATTCGTGGGCTTTATATTTTTATTTTTTAAATAATATACGTTTCTTATAATTATGGCAACAATGTAACAGCCTTGGCTTACATTTTTAAATTTATAGGTAGGTAATAATAAAATATGATTTTACTTAATTAGATTTTGCAAAAAAAAAAGGAGTTGAAAATTGTACCTATTTTTAAAAATTAAATGAATATAAACCGACTGAAAGGAAAATCTAGGTCGAATAGCGATACATAAAAAGTAAGTTACAGCGATCGATGTCACAAACTAGATACGAGTCCCTTCTATCAAACATTATAGTGTCCTTATCAGTCGAATCCCCAAAACGAACATTTCGAACGTCGCGCGGCTAAAAGGCAATTTTCGCCATTACACCATCGATTTCCCAAAGCGCATGTCAATTTTCATCAGTCCCGCGCCATCCAGCGAACAGGCTGCGCGCTCGTGTCTCCTAAACCATATAAAAATATTTAAAATCGAACTGCACTGAATAGGTAAAACAATTTTTGAAATTAGAAACCGTTTGGCATTGTTTTTTTTTTTGTTTTTTTCGTGTGTGTGTAAGTGGTTTCTAGTGTTGCTCCGATTAATTGATTAGTTTCGGTAAGCATTTTGTTTTATTACTATTATATTAAATCGATTTCGCATGTAAAGGATTTCGAGGACTATTTGTGTTATAATCAATAAGAAACAATAAATTAGGTAATAATTTGACACTTTTTCATAATTATATAGGAAGTGAGGTGAAGTGATATAAATAATGATTAAGTACCTGCCATAATTTATCTCTGTTCGCGTCATCTCTCAGTTGTTGTAGTATATACAAAGATTTCCTAAAGCTTAGTTATTATATTTCTAGTACTTTAATTATTTTATTTTCTTGTCTGTAACATTCTTTCCATTTCGTTCGGTAATACTATGATATATTTGTTTGGAATGATATATTATGTTGCAAAATTAATTATCAAACTAATTTTGTGTTGCAGTTTTTACTAGGTCCTTTACTTAAGTAGGTACCTGTAAATTGTTCGAGTCCTTCAGCTTGTTGGTATTTATTAAATTACAGTTTTGAAATGTTTGAATCATTTCAAGATCCTTAAAGAATTGGGAACAACAACAAATGACATGGTGATCAATCATAAATGTCCTTCAGCTCGTCTCAACCCTTTATGACAATGTCATTGAGATAGTTTTTAACCCAAAATTAAAATTACTACAGGCTACAAAATTACTAAGTTCGTATGTATAGTGTAATAAAGTCCAAATCATTTGCAGACGGTATTCGATACCGTGATAATATGCTAACCCGTCAAAGAAAAAAATATAGGTACATTTTGAATAAAAACGTATCGTAATTTTAAAAATAAATGATGTAGCTCGGTGGATGGCGTAGTGGATAATCGCTTTGGTTCGCGATCGTTGTTCCTAAGTAACTTTCTCATGTGTCGGTTACGAGATGGTTGACAAAAAAAATTTTAGCTCGAAATATTCCGTGTTTCGGAAGGCACATTAGGCCGTAGGCTCCCGCTTCACGTTTGCAGTTGTTAATACCCTTTAATCCGCATTGGGCCAGCGAGCTTTATATTCTATCAACGTCATCAACCAGGTGTATTGATATGGAGTTATTTTACTGGGCACATTCGTACATTTTTACCGCATATCCGTATATAAACGGTTTTGAAGATTTTACTATATTGGGTGTAACGACGTCAATATTTTTTTAATATTTAAACGACACGTGTGTATGATCCACTATTTAAACATTTATGATAGACAACATACATCACTTACACAATATTTGACATGAGTTTGAAATGTAGTCTAGAAAATGCCTAACTATAGAAAATGCCTAACAGGTATATTAGGATAGGAGAGGATTTGAATGTTAATAGCTGATAATTATACATCTTTCGTTAGAATATAAATACTGTCATAGTTTTAAAGATGACTGATATTTAAAGAATTAAGCCGAATTTACACAGGGTTGGTAACTGACGCCGAAGTCGAGGCAAGTCAATGCTACTTGTCTTCACAGTTCGTCCTTAAAGTCTTAAGTCCTGATTGTTATTTGATTTCCGAATTATAACTGTGAATTCAGCTATCGTCACCCGTATGAAAATTTTTGAAGCCAATATAGGACTCACATGCTATCGGTACTTTGATTAAAACATATTATCAAGTTTTTATATATTAGATTTATATCGAATTCAATTTTTGGTAACGTACTGTCGTTCATCGTGCTTACGTGGCACCACTAAGCGGGCGGTACCCATCAATGAAGTACAACATATCTGTATGATGGTTTAGCAAAATAAATACGTAACTTCATAGGAGTGAGCTGTGAAAATTATCAACGTTATACTTCGCTAGGTTAACCCATACAATACTCTAAATTAATAACGATGACGTCATTATTTGCTACAAGGAGCACACATTCTAAGTGTGATATTTAAAGCATTCGTTATAAGGCCTTAATTAAAATTCAAAAATCTTCTTTCTTAATAAATAAAATTTCATCTAATTTTGCAAGTGAACTGAATATCGGAGTTCTTCCGCTATATGAAATAAAAATTATACTTCACTTATGATTATACAATTAAATTTAACTATTTGTTCGATATTTTAAATAGATGGCGTCTCTTAGGACCCGAACTAAAAAGTCTGTTTCTAAATACAATTTGGCAGAAATTACAAAATACTTAATAGCATTTTTAATTATTTTCGACATCCAAAATTTCGCAGTGGGCAATCTGTATTGAGTTGTTCATTGTGCACACGGCTGCACGTTAGGCTGCCACTATATGACAAATTTCCTAAATGGATATTGAACTCTACCTAGAATTTATAAAGGTTTAAAATTAAGTGGAGAGTAGCTCGGTGGTGTAGTGGATAAGCGCCGCGGCCCGCGATCGTAGTCGTTAAGCAACTTTCGCAAGGGTCGGTCACGGGATGGGTGACCAAAAACTTATTATCTTGAGCTACTCCGTGCTTCGGAAGGCACGTTAAGCCGTTGGTTCCGGCTGCATTTGCAGTCGTCAATACCCTCTAATCCACATTGGGCCAGCGTGGAGGGTCATGGCCCATCCTCCTTAACCATCCATAAGGAAGGCCTGAGCCCCTGCAGTGGGGACGTAAAAGGGCTGGTGGTGGTGGTGGTGGAGAAATTCGACAGTCTTGCACAGCCTGACGTACTTTTGACTGTACCTAAAGCATCGCATCACTTTATTCAAAGGCCTAAACTTACTAATAAATTTTGCACTTGTGGAGCAAATTTGGCCTTTTGTGGTAATCTATGCTATCGACTGTACATAATAAAGATTTAAACAATTATATTTTCTTGTCTTTTATTTTATCACAGTATAACTATCAATGAATTTTTTTTCTGGTTACAGTAACCAAGAGCCAAATTTTGTCGAATCTATGAACGATCTTGAAAAGCGAACCTGGAAATTTTCATTTCATTTATTCAAATTTTCTTAAGAATCATATATTAGAAAACTAATTAGAAATGATTCAATGTGTATAATTTTATACTTCTAGGGCTCTTTAATATAAACTATTAAAGCTTTTAAAACCAAACTGAACGGAATATTAGACTACCCAGAGAAAGGTGAAAGGTTGCTCTGGGATTATTGACGACAGCTTTGCCGGCCTCTTTAGATAAGTGTTTTTATATTTTTTAATATGAACATGACTTTTTGTCACTTATTGTTTTATTGCTCTCGTATAACTGGTCGGGGAAAAAGTTTCTTAGCATTTTATATGAAAATTCGTAACATTTTTTTATTAAAGTTTATTCACATTTAATTTGTGACGGGTTCGATGCTTAGGCGAATTAATGAAAGGCTGAATAAGCTTGAGAATTGATTTATTTTATGGTAAAGAAAAAACTGTAACAAAAAAAAAAATTAAAACGGTTCGTTTGTTTACCTAAATATAAAATTACAATTGCTAAATAGAACAAACACAAACCCCTTTTTGGGTTTCTTTTAATCTACAAACTTGGACAATATTTCCAGATATAATTTTATTTTTAATAATATATAATTTCTATTTTAATTATAATAACTTCATTATTATAAAAAATATATTTAAATTAATACGTTTATAATAACATGTTCACACCAGATAATTTTTTTACGAACTGACATTCATAAAGAGCATATTGGATTAGTCATAATTTCAAATTACGAAAGTCGAATAATAAAAAGAAATAATGTCGAATATCAGAGACAAAAAAGCCGGAAACCTAGGACGAAACAAACGGTGGTACGGCACACCGTAACAAACTAAAGTATATAGGTACCATTTTGTTCGATAACTTTTATAGAAATTTTGGGGCTTCTGATCAAAAAACCGCGATAAGTGGTTTTGGCAGTCCTTGCGTGACGCTTATAGAACTCTGAAGAGACCGAAATCGGTGGAAATCTGAAGGTGCAATGTCAAGACTATACGGCGGATGCATTAACGCCTCTCAGACAAACTTTCTTAATTTTTGCCGATTGGCAAAAGATGTGTGAGGTCTTGCTATAGTGATGAAAAACCACACCCCTTCTATTGATTAATTCTGGTTGCTTTCTCTGAACTTTAATCTGCTTTAATCTCATCAGTTGTTCGCAGTAGAATTCGGAATCGATGGTTCTACCTGGCGGTAACCGTTTATAATGAAGAATTATGAAACCCTTCCAATCCCACCATACACACAGCATCACCTTGTTGCGAGTTAACCCGAGTTTCGCTATAGTTACAAATAACGTGCGTAAAAACTCATACTTTTGGGATTATTTTAAGTTGGCTATAAATTTGAAACTAAAGCTGCTAGCACAAAACAGTGTAATTTTCATAATGCGTACACTGAATTAAACCAAAATCAATGCAAAATTTTTGAATATTGACCAATATTATCCGTGATGAATGGTTCATCTGATAAAGCAATCGTTTATGGTTTTTTTTATCGCAACAGTATGAGCTAAACTATTGCTATCTAAAAGCGTTACGCTGTAAGTTACGTCTTGAGTGTCGATGATCTATGGATGTTATATATAGTAGCTCTATGGAAAAAATCCTTATGACCTCATCAGCTTTTCCATAGCTCATATTTTGCGTGTTTGCGGTGCGCCCGAAGCGGATAGTGGACGAAGTGCTATACAAATTCATACAAAAATATGAAAAATCTGTTGCGTGTCGTGCGGCCGTTGCATGCGGCCGGTGCGTGCGTGCTATTTCATACATAAGTATTCGTATTGGATCATGGAAATCATTATCATCAACAGTTAGTGGTGTACCACTACACATACCAGTCCTGTTGGTTGACTCAAATAGTGAGAATGGCCCGTAAAAATATGTACAATTTTTACTGTTTCGATTAAAGGACCGTTAGTCTTATTCTAATACCGTAATTCTGTTCTATTTTTATTAATAGAAATCGACTCGACCACAACCGCACCACATTTATTTTAAGTTTGACTTTATTGATAATATAAATTATTAGTTATGTTTACAATTAAAATATCAACAAATGATTCCCGTTATGAATACCCTAACGTTCATAGACTGCATGAACAAGCAAAAAGTAAGTACTAGGGTACCTTCTGGTTTAAATGTTACATTCGACAAACACCTAAATTACCTGTTCTAAATTAAGATTAGGTACATAAATAAAGGTAGAGTCCACCCTAAGTAAATTCAAACCAGAGTGTCCCAGAGAAGAGCAGCCCTACAATGAATCCTATTGTGTTCTTGACCTTTCACCTGATTCGAGCCGCCATTAACCAAATTGCTTTGCAAAAATAATAAAAGTAGTAAATATGAAATGTTTTTCTTTGTAACATTGAGCAATTAAACTTTAACAATTAGACTATAAATATCAAGCTTTAATACAACTAAAACAATAATACATAGATAAAAAATATTCCCTATAAAATTATTGACAAGTGAGCCTGAGAGAGTTTATATGCAATATTAAAGGTTCCTAAAAAATATATACGAGGGTCAAACTGAAAGTTCTTAGAACTGGCCACTTATATACAATATAATAAAAAAATAATTCTAAAATTTGAAAATATAACTCTTTGCCAATATTACTGAGTATATATTTCATTCATTTGTCATTTGTTTTACGATTTGGCGGCAAATTGAAAATTGTCTGTGTCACGTCATCATGAATTTAACACGAGAAAATTTTCGTGCAATGATTTTTTATGACTTTCGATGTCATTTAAGTCAACAAGAAAGTTATGATAGACTACGATTGGCCTTTCACGATGAAGCCCCATCTCGTGCGACTGTTTACAACTGGTTTAATGAGTTTAAACGTGGTCGCACTAATCTCACTGATGATTTACGTGAGGGACGGCCTTCTACGGCGACGACTGAAGATAACATCTGTGTTGTGCGGCGTATGATAGAGACTGACAAAAGAGTGACCTATCAACAGATTCGGACAAGCTTAGGCATCGGTATGAGTCAAGTGCACAAAATCCTCCACGAACATTTAGCGGTCAGGAAGCTTTGCGCCCGGTGGATACCTCATAATTTGACTGAGGCTCAAAAACTCCATCGTGTGGATTGGTGTCGTAAAATGATTGAAAGATTTAACGGAGGTGACTCAAATGCTGTGTTCGACATACTAACAGGTGACGAAAGCTGGATTTACTGTTATGATCCTAAAACCAAAAGACAATCTGCTCAGTGGGTGTTTCCTTTCGAGGAGTTGCCAACTAAAGTGAAGAGAGATCGAAGTGCGGGAAAAAAAATGGTGGCCTCGTTCTTTGGAAGGATAGGTCATTTTGCAACAATTGTGTTAGAGGATCAAAAAACAGTTTCTGCAGAATGGTACACTACCAATTGTTTGCCACTTGTCTTGGAAAAAGTTCGAGAGAAACGACCTCGCAGTAGGATCCTCCTTCACCACGACAACGCCTCGTCGCACACCGCCAAGCGAACGATCGACTATTTGGCGACATCAAACGTTGAATTACTGGGTCACCCGCCGTATAGCCCCGACCTCGCGCCTTGTGATTTTTATTTATTTCCAAAAATTAAAGAAAAACTTAAAGGAAAGCGGTTTATGAATGCTGAAGAAGCGGTGGCTGCGTATCGCGATGCCATTGAAGAGACCCCTAAGGACGAGTGGGCAAAGTGCTTTTCCCAGTGGTTCCATCGCATGCAGCGGTGTATTGACGTGAATGGACAATATTTTGAAAAGATATAATAAAACTAATAACTGGCTAATGTAATCAGTTTTTGATTTTCTAAGAACTTTCAGTTTGACCCTCGTAACATTGGTCAAGCATACTTTTGGTATTTTTATTATTTGTTTGCTTGGCCAGCAGTTCATTGATATTTACTTCGTCTGATGGTGTATAATTATGGTATCCTACTATCAGGGGCTATAAAGGTATTTTTTTTTGTAATCATACCGAAATGCATTTCATAAGCACCTTTCATTTCACTGCATAATGCATATGTAGACACATAATAAATATTACTGTGATTAAAAAATGCTATTCCGTGTTGACTTGACTTCAAAGTTATGAATTAAAAACTTTGTGTCGAAACATTATATCATTTAAGTCCTAATCCCAATTTCGTAAAGTGAACAAATTAGAATATTATAAAAAAAAAATCTAATAAATGATATTGTAACATTAAAGACCTTTTACATACGTTCATCTACCAAGACAGCTTTTCAAAGTGTCTGTGGTTGTGTATCTATATAAGAAAAACAGGAAATAATAGTTTTAAATTAATATAAATTTCAATGAAGTTAAAAAAAAATTTGGTTGCGCCTTCAGGTAAATATAATCATTGACAGTGGTCAAAACAGAATGGGGTCTTAATTTAATGATTCGTGAATTTAGAGAGCGCGAACCTGTGATCGGTTAAGAGATGCCGAAAGCTCTAAATGAGTTTTCGCGTTACTTTATGCTATTTACGTTCCTTTTTGAAGGGGAATTTATTTGAGAAGTCATTACTCAAATAGATGTTGAAGTTTCCAACTCGGGTGACGCTACTTCAAAATTCCCGAGTCCACTTTGTAATTTAAATTAAGCAATTTCGTCACTTTGATTCCAGTTAAATTTTATCAGCGTTGTCATGTCATATTGCCAATCGTCTCAACTACCGATGTTGTACCGACTTAGAATCACGTGTAAACCTGCTAAATGCATAGATAGATACGATGATATAGCAATACGGTAATATGTCACATATTTATGTGTTCGTTTCTTATTGTAAGCAGTTAATGTACAAATATTTAGTCTATTTAGTTAGAATTTTAGCCTGATACAAATACCAACTTTCAGTATGGAGATCAAACATTAAAACATAACATAAACATTTTTTTTATTATGAGGGTATCATATATTTCCTTTTTAATATATGAATTAATCCAACGATATTTTCTTTCGGATTATTAGTAAAAAAAATAAAATTCCTTCAATTTCTCAATGGCATGATAAGCAAAATACATATAAAGTGACTTCTACGTATTTTCACACTGTTACTTATGTTACTTCCATAAAATACATAAATCTTCCTAATATTATATTTGGAAACTCATATTTTTATATAACACGGACAACAAATATTTAAAAACTATTTGTAAAAAAATCAATAATATTACCAATGACTTCAATCGATATTACTATTTTGCGTTAAGTATAGTTTGTTTTGAATCCAATGAAAATTTCCATGAGAATATTGCATACCAATATTACTGTGGAATATTGGTATATAACACGCAATACATGCAGCAGACTTTTGAGTGAAACACATATTCTACTAAATATCATTAAAATCCACTCATAAATATTTAAATAAAAATTTTATTATATTAAACTACAACAAAAAAAAAGTTTTAGTTGGATTTCAGTAATTTTCATTGTCGCTATGATAAATAAAACCAAAATTTGTGAAAAAAATCGTGTTAGTAATTTTGCGTGAATAAAGGAAGGTTTTTTGACCTGATGTTTTTTTATACCTTCCGTAGCTAAAATGAGATGGATTCTTAAATATAGTCTCTTGTAATTGGCTCACAAACTCGATTAAAAATATTCCAGGCTTATATCGAATTATTTCCGTTTTTCTCGTATTTGTATCAGGCTATTTAATATTTATAAGATTCTAATAGTAACAGAGTAGTATAGAATTTAAAATAAATATAGTTGACTTTAAAAAAAATATGATTGCAATTGTGATTATAAGACGAAATACTGTAAGTAATATAAATGGTAAAATATTTTCAACTCTATCGTTTCATTTCGTAATTTAAATTAAAACTTTATGATAACATAGTTGTATTTTTTACGTCATAACCCGCAAAATCGTCATGTAGTGTACACATCACACAATATCACAAATTGCTGTTCAACATACATGTTATAATTAAAGAAAAATATTTTTAACTAATAGTTATTTGTTAGGAAGTTTCAATCCTAGTGAATTTTAATTTTAATTAGAACGTCTGAAATAATTAATAGATTTCAAAAATACATACAAAACATCGTTTGTTACATCGACGTGACATAAGTCACTTATACCCTTCTCGACACAGAACACAGCTTCTCGATGTCACATACTCTCTCGTCGGCGCCACTTACAGTGACATCGACGTGACATACAGTCACTTACACTCTTCCGGACGTCACATACACTCTCATCGGCGCCACTTACAGTGACATCGACGTGACATACAGTCACTTACACCCTTCCGGACGTCACATACACTCTCATCGGCGCCACTTACAGTGACATCGACGTGATATACAGTCACTTACACCTTTAAAAAAGTTTTTTTTTTAAATATTATTGTCAACATTAAAAAAAAGGAAAAAAGAATAAAAAGCTTCAGAATTCGATAAATCTTACATTCACATAAAAAAGGTTAAAATATCACGGAGCGCCTGGGAATGGTAAATTTTTAAGGCATTTTTCATTAAAGATATTCAGAATTCTTCTTTGAATTTACTCACCACATTCCAAAATTTTTACTAGTGTTTCTATTTTAAGTCGGTTTCATTGTTCTACAAATATTTATTTCGTGTCGCAGTCAAACAACGGACGCTGTTACTATTCTACAAAATGGCCGACTCTAGTCTATACATAAGTTATGAGTCTAGCCTTGAATGTTACCAACGTTTTATTTATGTTGGAGAGACATTTTATTTCCAGTTGAAGCAAAATAATGTGGGGTCTTGAATGAAATTTTGGCTGATTTGAATTTTTTGTATGAAAGGATGTGAATTTATTCTTATTTATTCTTTATTGTATTAAATATAACACAAACGGCGGACTTAATGTCAAAGGCATTGTCGACCCGTTAACCTTTAATGATATTGCGTAGATTTAAAGCTGAATGCATAACACATAAGGGATTTGGATGAGAAAGTTTTAAATTATTTCAAGCTTAGCATCGGCAATATACGCAATTTCACCCTTAGGGATTGTAATCCTGCAGCTCATTCAATCGCTTTTACACTATTGTTACACGAAACGACAACGTCGTGTTCGTGCACGTTCTTACGTGAAGTGAAACTCAGAAGTCTTAATGCCAAACTTTAAACGGGGAGCCAGCCTTGGAGGTGTGAAATCCAGCAGATTAATAAAAGCAGCAGGATCCCGCAGCATTACGGCATCACGTTTTGCGTGATTGTAATGGGTATTGACACTTATATTTGGTGAAATTTTCGTTAATTTCTATGAATTGATCATGATGGTGTTTTTGTTTGTAATTGAAATAAGTACCTCCCTTAAACTTACGTGAATGCAGTTTCAAATTTAGTCTTATTTGTAACAAGTAACTTTGCTTTAAATGACTTGATTACTAGTACATATTTTTGTGATTCTTTATGTATTAGAGGTTCAAAAAGGAATTCCATCTGAAGCAAGCAAGCAAGCAACTTGAAATACTTACAGTAATTAAGGCTAAAGTATTTTTTACAAGAGACGTGTTTAATAATTAGATACCTTCACCACAACGAAGGTTAATTATATTAAAACAGGTTCGTCTGAGACAAGGGTCAGGCAAGAAAAATTAAAGATGTAATGAAATAAAGGTTATAAATACATTTAGGGATAAGAGTTTTTATTTTATTCGTGAATATAAACATAAATTAAAATATTATATAATACTATCTGTTATGTCACCGCGTATAATGTAAGCTACAATAATGCGTATAATGTAGAGAATTAATATTTAAAATCGGCTTAGTAGTGTCGAAACGTATTCGATGCAAAGCAATAAACCAAAAAATAAGATTAATGCGGGAGAGCTAAATACATTGCTTTGGATCATATTATCAGAAGTTTGTATACATTATATAAATATGTATGAATATTATATTCCTAGTAATTAGTCGATTAAGCGCATTTATTTCCACGTGTTATGTCATAAGAGGCATATTAGTGAGGATATAAATGTGTTTGTAATATCTTTTAATGCTTAAATTCTATACATTTTCAATATTCACGCACCTGTCATGAAAACTTTTGTATAATATCAAAGTTACCCGTGGATAACAGGAACCATTAGAGACATGATGGACTTATGAGACAAAGCATACACTAGGAGCCGTCACACTAAATTGGAAAGCGATATTATTTACTTCAAAGAGCTCAAATCCATTGTAACTAAAGCATTATTTGCAGATAGAGGGCTTATTTCCAGCAAAAAATCAATCTCAATGTGAAACGTCCAAGGAAAATGTAGAAAAATATTACAAATAATGTGGTTGATTTTAAGGGAAAGCAAACTTTTTTACCCCAACATCTGAGTGACCCAGAATGGACAGCAGACTTACATTTCACAATCACGTTGCTGATATAGTGAAAAACTGCTTCTATAGACTTCAGGTTTTGTACAGAGTGCGTGAGTACCTTCAAACTGGCCTGAGGATCTAGCTTTGTGAAACCTTGGTACTCTCTAAGATAAATTATGCAGATGCAGTGATCGGGGGTGTCTACTTGAAAACACCAGGAAGCTTATTGAAATGAAATGAAATGTAATGGAAATGTTTTTATTCAAGTAAGCTTGTTACAAGCACTTTTGAATCGTCCAAAAATATTTTTTCCCCTACCACTTGTTCAGGACGTCTTTTAGCTGACAAGAAGAACAAGCGAAAGAAACTTACCAGCTTTTTATCATAAGTAATGACATTTACATAAATCATGTCATTACCAAATGATACATATATTGAAAAATAATAAATACAAGTTTCAAAGTCTCTAGGACATAGGTTGGTACATACCTATAATTAATCGTTATAGAACAGAGCGAAGGCTATTAATTCCATGCCTTGCGGTCTTTAAAATAATTATCAACTTTATAATAGCCTTTACTCATGAGTATATTCTTTACATGAATTTGAAATTTATTTATGGGAAGGTCGATCACATTTTGTGGAACTTTATTGAACATAGCAATACATTTACCCAGAAATGATCCTCTGGTTTTTTAAAGCCTGAAGCTTGGAACGGCAAGTTTATTTTTATTTCTTGTGTTAAGATTTCGAACACTACTTTTTTTGTGAAGGAATCGTAATGTTTTCTTGTGTACATAATATTCTCATAGATGTATTGAGAGGCAACAGTCAGAATATTGATTTCTTTAAATATTTCTCTGAAAGATTCCCTAGACCGTAAATTATATATAGAACGGACAGCTCTCTTTTGTAGAATAAAAATATCCTGAATGCTAGCCGCAGAACCCCACAACAATATACCATACGTCATTACACCATGAAAATAACTAAAATATACCAATCTTGCCGTTTTAACATTTGTCAAGAGTCTAATTTTCTTAACAGCAAAAGCTGCAGAACTCAGTCTACTTGACAAGTTATCAATATGAGGATCCCATTGCAGTCGGGAATCTAGTGTAATACCAAGGAACTTTGTCGATTCTACTAACTCAACTTTTTCATTATTTACATTTATAAGTGTACTGACATGCCTCACATTAGGTAATGCAAACTTTATGCATTTCGTTTTATTTGAATTGAGCTTTAAATTATTACTAACAAACCACTGTAGAACATTGTCGAGAGCATCATTTACATCGTCAAAACCATCATTACCCCTCTCAACTTTAAACAGTTAAGAGGTGTCATCTGCAAAAGATGTATTCAGCGTGTACAGAACGCATGTGCCCGTTTCTGCTTCTCTATCCCACGGAAAGCACATGTTACACCTTATCTCAACAGGGGAAACCTCATGAACATGGATACTAGGCCTTCATTACATTTTACGTGCTTGCTGTTTGGTGTTATTCAGGGACGGTCACCATTTAACCTGTATGACAAGCTTAATTTCTCTTGTCGTTCAGTCAGGAATGCAACTAGTCTCTTATATCCACGACATAACACAGCTGCATATCGTGGCAGTTTTCGTTAACATTCATTCCTCCACCTTTTCAACAGTTTCATACAATCAAAATATTTAAAAACATCTTCTTGATTTATAGAAGCTGATTTGAGTGTTGTGTTGTGTAATTTATATACAAACTTATAATTTAAATTGCATATTCTATCATGTTGTCTGTTATGCATGCTTTATATAATACTGATTTACGTATATATTTAAATGGTTAGGTAGAGTATATAATATAGATATTTATGTATGGTGCATAGTAGTGTGTTCTCCTCATCTGGTGTCCATGGAAGATCAGCGTCGAGGTATCTTAATGACATCTCGGCAATATGCTGAATGGATACCTTTTTAGGCCCACGGTGTGTCTTTATTTATTCATTCATTTTGTTATTTGTACATTGTGTGGTTGCTAAATATATCTATTATTATTATTACAAATACAGGTAAACTCGGCGGCAGTGTGGTCTGAACAAACTGAGTTCTGTCGGTCGGGCATTGTACTTATAGTGAGTGCTTAAGAATTATGAAATTCAGGAGTAATAATTATTCTGATATTAAGTTTGTTCAATAATATTATCGTACATATTTTTTAAGTTGTATGGTTTATAATAAGATGTCTTTCTGTATTAAATAAATAATCCTTAAAAATTTCGAAGCCGTTACAATTATTTTTCTATTCCATTTTAGACCAGTAGCTCAAAAAATGTCATCGCGCATTTTATGAAAATCCTTCTCTGTAATTTTGTGTTTAATCAAAAAGTTAAGTGCAATTTGCAAAAAGTGAGGCCGCTACGAACTGTGCCAATGGTTATACTGCACTATTCAGTAAGTCAAAATCACTACATACTATAAAACAAATTCGCTTTTTTCTTTCCCTATATCCGCAGGTATTGCAATCCATAAATCTTTAAAACTACGCCACGGATTTTGATTCGTTTTTTTTTCATAGATGGAGTGATTCAAAAGGGAAGTTTTTATGTATAATAAAAGACCACGCGGGCGGAAAGCTAGTTATTAATATATTTCTGAATCCGACATCGATTAAGCCAAAATTTACCGTTTTACGCAAAATTCACAACTAAGACGAAATAAGGTTCTTAAACCGCACACAATCCGTATAAATCGATGAAAATAAGTTGCGAGCTTTTAAAAGATTAAACCCACAAAGTATACCTATTTTTTTTATTATAAAGTCAATTATATCCGCTCTATTTTCAGGACTTCTTTAAAATGCCCTTTCAAATAAAAATATGTATCAAAATTCTTAAAGGTCTGACCACAGGGTCTGACGGAAGATAACGCGGAACAAGTTACAAAACATAAGTTGAATTGAGAATTTGTTCCATTTCTGAAGTCTTTTAGAAACAGAAATGGCAGAAATGGAAAAAGTATTTAGTGGAAAGACCAAAATCGAGTCAAGGGATCGAATTCCAAAACTAGAAAAATATAGAATGGGATGAATTTGACGGTCTTTATTTGTCATCCGAATAAAATTTTAAACGTGATTCATGACTTTTAACATATCTAGCAGGGTTTAACATATCTAGCAGCATGGTTTAGCATTTTTCTGTCGCTCAAAACCGCCATTAGCCTAGAGCAAGAAAGATAGTAGCTTATCGCCTCGACCACCTCGACGCTGTAGCAGCGTGCTATTACATGTCATATATTGTTCTAGTTTTTTCCTCTAAAAATAACTGTGATCGGCGAAGTAAATAAATGGCATCGTAGTTCGGTTTATTCCATAATGCTCAATTTAGTACCTTCATAACATATCACATATTTTATAATTGAAATCCTACATTACATTGCACATCCGCTATTTTCCTGTTCTAATAAATGGCAATTTTGAGCGAGATGAGGGATAATGGCGGCGGAAAAAGACGACACCGTGCTACCTATCGAAATCGAGCTTTTTTTAGGTTGAAACTGATCACTTTTGTTGTATATTTAACAATTTTTATTATTTAATGGTCAACAATCGTTTACAATTGTTTAAAAATTACTCAACAATTTCACATAAAATCGCAACAATTACAATATAGTAGGTAGGTAAATAGTACCTATAGGCAAAAAAAAAAACTTTTTATTAAATAGACGATAACTCATACGTTCACAAAATGAGGGAGGTTACTAAAGCATTAGAGGACAAAGAAAATAATGATAGTGAACAAAACGAAATATTGTATGTAATCGATTGATTTCAGGCGTAGACATCACGCACATCGCGTGTGTCACAAATGATAGACATTAATACTTAGGACGTCTCGTTTTCACGTTATGAATATACCATCATTTACAATATAGCGATTGTCGATGTTTTCTCATATCTTTGGGCAAAACGAAGGTGAAGAGTAATATTAGGGAACATTTGCTACCTCACTTAGGTATTGCATATGTACCTCAGATCTCAACCGCTTCAAAGTTCTACTTCTTGAAAATCCAAAGAAACCTAAATACAAATCAATCTCTTATCTAAACTAAAAAAAAAAATATTATCTTTATTTAACTTAATTATGTCGTCACATTTAATTATATAAATTTTAATATAACAAATTATATTATTGATAGTTCTATATTATGATACAGAACTATCAATTTTCACTAGGGAAAATTTCCTTTCTGTGGTTGAATAATTATAAAAAAATATAATAATCCTAACATATATTTTTTATTGTTTCAGATTGAATATAAAAAGGAGTTTTATCAACTCAAAAAATCATTTAAAAATGTGTGAGAGGGATGAGCGATCGTGCGTCTGCGTCGCGAAACTTTCATGTACACTCGGGTGTTTACTTGATAACTGTCAGTGAGAATCCAAGATGGCGGAGAAGGTCAGCTGATCGAAACACTGCGCGCGCAAGCTTCACAGCACGCGGCAGATCAAGCGCATCATGGTTAGTATTCATTAATATCAAGCAAAATTTATATACAAATGTGACTGTATTGTATCATAATGAATGGAACGTGGATAATAGAAAAGCATATAGAGCGAGTCACCACGACTCGCAATACTATGCCTCTCTAGCACAAGAGCGGGTGAGATCCTGCGTTAAATACACATTTGTCACCGAAGACTCACCGACGACCTTTTTTCTTAGTTTCGTCAAACTTGCACTCACTTTTACCTATGTAACACTTGGTTTTGATGTCATATCGACCATTGAAATTGCCTCGCTTTACAAAGCTCGTGTTAGATTAGATTTGGAATGTATTTAGATACTTATTATTAATTAAACTATAGAGTGTTTAACGGTGGTTTGATGGGTGGCTCATATCAATTACCTTGTGCTTAACCTTAAGTTCTGCTTAATCTTTATATAATCCTGTTGTGACTATGATTGTATTGCAGCAGGTGTTTGGAGAATGGGCGCAAGTGGAGGTGGTGGAGTTGGTGAACGATGGTTCGGGGCTGGCGTTCGGCATCGTCGGCGGTCGCTCCTCGGGCGTCGTCGTCAAGAGCGTGCTACCCGGAGGCGTCGCTGATAGGGTGAGTCTGGTGCCTTTATAATTAAGGTTTCAATAAATTATGAACAATAATTAATCAAGTTTTGTTTTGTGAATTTGGCTTTTTTAATACAACGTTTTCTCATACACTTTGAAAAATAATTCAGTCGCATTTATGACCTTTTCCTTTTTGTTATTAAAAATACAATTATTGTCGTCAGTTTCCATTATGTTACTACGAATAAACAGTCGTGCTGAATTTCATTCCTTTTTTCATTTTTGGCGAATTATCAGTGTCCTCGACTCAAATTCAATCGATCACAGAATGTTAACATCTGTACCAACTCGCACCCCAACTGTTGTCAGATTTTTCTGTTGTGAAGCTCCGACATGTAATATATTTTGATATTAATTTACACGCTCTGAATGATATATGTTGCTTAAGTATATGTCTATTATTAGGGAATGCAATGCTCGCGGGATCGGTCTTTTTTAGCGAGATTGATCTCAGTCGAAAAATAAGCGAGATCTCGCGAGTTTAACGAGATTACACTCCAGCATAAAAACGATTTATTCTAAGTGCGTCAGCGCGAATTTATGCGAGTCGGAGGGGTTAAAAGGCGAAGTTTTACATTTTTACAGTACTTGTATTTTGAATAGGGTCTTTTCAGTGGCTGGTTATCTGGCCAGCAAAATAATAAGACGAATAGTAAAGGTTCTTTGGACATTTTGTGCTTCTTAAGAAGTTACTTTCAAAATTATTCGTAATAATGACGTGTGAAGTGAACTAAATAAGTTTTTAAACTAATTGGTATATTTTGTTAATTTATTCTCTAATCTTTTAAATATATATAACTCAAAGGTGACTGACTGACATAGTGATCTATCAACGCACAGCCCAAACCACTGGACGGATCGGGCTGAAATATGGCATGCAGGTAGATAGTATGACATTGACATCCGCTAAGAAATGATTTTGATCAATTCTACCCTCAAGGGGATAAAAGTTTATATGAAACTTTGTCATTTTTAAACAATCAAGCTGACACTTTGCATGCACAAAACTACTATGATGTAGGCATCCCCTAAAAAAAGGATTTTGGTCAGTTCTATCCCCAAGGGGATAAAATAGGGGATGAACATTTGTATGAAACTTTGGTAAATTTAAACCGATCGGGCTGAGAATCTCGCGAGATTGCATTCCCTATCTGTTAGTGACTCATATGAGAAATTATGATTAAGTGCTAATACCGAGTAGATTATTGAAAATTCTGTATTATTGTTTTTCTTTTATCTCGTTCTATTTATCTTTAGTTTTTTAGTAGCACATTTCAGTGGATTACACGGTTACATAAATTTTACATTTAAATATTACATGTGTAACAGCATGTTTATGTATTACTCTGTGTTCCATTGGGAAATCCTGTGACCAGTCTGGTTCAATTTGTTCCGGCTCTCTATCTCTATCTATCTATAACTTTCCATTTCTTTAGTGGTTTTATTTTCTTTTTCTTCCCTGCTCTTGAATACCGTAAAGTTTAGTAACTTTCTCACCTAGTATGTTCAGTCCAACTTTTTAAGTATTCTATGGTTAATATTTCTGTTTGTGATATTAGTAAAAGTTTATTTGTGAGATTATATTATTAATATAACAGATTGTACGAGTGTTTGCTATCTCAAATAATATAAAGTTCATTTGAGTTGTTTACATGTACATTTCTCGAGGGCGTAATATAATGAAAAATGTGAAGACGAAACTTTCATTTCATACTTACTTTATTTTCTCCTCAAAATGTATCTAAACTGGCGATCTTGTCTTGTTTTTCCAAAAATTATAATATTTATTTTTGTAGAAGCGCTACTGAGTAAGCTCGGTCGGCCGACTTAATCTGTCGACATCGAATTGGCTTATCGTCACTTTTAATATTCCGAGAATTCTCGAGACCCGTAGCATCGCATAATCCAATTCAAATCAGGCATCTTATGTTTTTTGGTGAGTTCGAGATAGGACTTTCAATGAGTACTTGTTTATAAGTTGTTCACTGTGATGATATCGGTGATCATTATGAAACAGTAATGATTTAAAATTACCCTATACGAATAATTACGTTCATAATTACCCTATTTGTAATTGAATTGTATCACAGTTTCATGGAACTGCGATCCGATGAGATAAATTCGTAGAATGTTTAGATCGAGGGCGATCTTCCGACGCGCCTTACATTCATATCATGATAAAATATAGGTTGCAAGAGTACAAAGCAAACCCCCAGTTTTTTAAGAGGCATTACCGATACAAATTTTCAAATTTAGAACAGTCATTAGTTTACAGTCCTCATTAAACTTTAACAGATGTTTGTGCAACTGGGCGTTTATGTCTAGTTTTATAACAAAGTTAACAAGAAGGTTTAATACAGGTTATATCGAAGGACGGATAGACATAAAGATAATACACACATCAACATCGTCGAGGGATATTTTAATTATTCTTAATTATCTGTTTTTTTTTCTGAATAACAAACAACATGTTTATATTTTCATAAAGCCCATTTATTAGCGTGGATTATAGAATAAAATATAAATATTTTTTGTACTTAAAAATAAAATAAATTATTTTATTAAAGACGAAAAGTAGAATAATGGTAAAAATAACGATAAATGTATATTTCAAGAAAAACTGAAAAATATTGCAAAATTATTCCGTTATTTGCAATTTTGCGAAAATCAATAGTTAGTAAAACCACCCACGACGTTAACAACGATCCTGCAACGATTTTTTATGCTTCGAATCAACTTGTCAAAGTTTTGCTGCGGGATATTGTACCAGGCCCTGGAAAGATGCAAACAAAAGTTGCTCTTCAGTGACAATGTTTGTAGGTAAATTCCTCCAGGCCCTTCTTTGGAGCATATCCCACGAGTGTTCTATGGGGTTTAGGTCTGGTGATTGCGCGGGCCAGTCTAAGACCGATATATCTGTAAGCCCACTGTAATCTTCTTCCACGATTTCCTCGGCGTCGTGCAGAAGTACGAAGCAGTCTGCGAGCATGAAGATTAGCTTCATGCAGTCTTCTCCTCACAGTTTGGTCACGCACAAGCAACTGGTGCTCTGACTGGAGTCTTTGAACCAACTGAATAGCCGTAACATTTGGTTGCCTTCTCGCAGCAATTTGCAAAAATCGGTCTTGTCGTTGGGTGGTTATGTGCTTTCCGCCTAAGTGTTTTTCAGCCACTTCACCAGTAGCACGATAACGTGACCATAACCATAACCTGATATCACGTTTTGTATGTTCCGATGTCCTCAGCAATACTCCGTTGAGCAGCCCCTTATCGTAATCTACTGGGCAGATTTAAAAAAATATTTCACCTATGGGAAACCATATCATACGCGTTTGACGAAGGCTATTATTTACGTAGGCGAAGTTTCGGAAAACAGTTAGTGTGTATTGAAGAAGAACAATTCCATTAATTAATGATTTATAAATGAATCTAAATGACAAACAGGGAAAGACGTGCGCGAGTCATTGTTTACCGATCGACTTATTGTTGTGGCATTCCTGGCAGTGACGCGAGCGGAAACAATCACTCCTCTGTTTACAACGGGAACTGGGCGCGGGTGCGGGTGCGAGTGCGCGTGCGGGGCGGGCGGCGGTGTTTGTATTTCCAATGCTTCTGTTGTACGGAAAGTTTTGCCTTATTGAACAATACTCGGAGAAAAGTTTATTAAGCCTCGCAGATGTAGCACGTGTTAAGAATTTTCTGCATATCGACGAATACTGAAAGCTTTTCAAGGCTGCTCTCGATAAGCAATGGATGGGATGATCGAGTAACGTGCCTTGATATATTTTGGGATATAATACTGGTTGGTTGTCGATCGTGTATTATTTATTGATAGGTAATTATTGTGTTTATGTCTAAATCATATAGACATTTTCCAGGACAACTAACAATTTAATTGTTTAGTTTTTAACACTTTAGGTACATTTGATAGTTTGACCTTAAATATTGATCTAATTTTGCGTTGTGTAATTCAATTCATCTGGGAGAGTGTACGCAAATTCTCAGTCCAAACTTCTGTATACAGAAAATATAAAAAAATGGGTTAGACCGCTAAATTATTGCGGACTTTCGAGCGTTGTGGAGACAGGGCGTCTCCGAATAGCTTCAAAGAAATTATTAACTACGCGGTCCCGCACCACCTTGCGTATCGTCGTGCGGATTGGTTTTATATATAAAGTATGAAACTGATTACATAAGCCTCGTCCCGCATGTCGTGTAAATGTACGATACCGCGCGTGTTCCATCACGCGTTGTAGGGCGGTGCGGGTTAATATAATTGATACTTTACCCGCTGCGAACACTTTACCTACATAACTATATAAGAAAGTAAAAGAATTGTGTGATAAAATATAATCGATTCCTTGATTGTCTTAAAATACTTAGGTAAGTTTGAGAATCATCAAAAGATACCTTTTTTATTTGCAATATACAGAAAACGCGGAAATTTCGAAAATATCCTGTAAGTTGACAGTTATAGGACAATGAATTTCCCCGCTTGTTAATTTGTAAATGGATTTATATAAGGCTTGAAAAATTAGCCCATGAGCTTTAGTTTCAGCATTGTTTACTGTCCTATAAAGCGTATCGGCCGTCATAAGTGTGAGTGGCGTGGCTATTAACGCGACAAACTGTAAGTCAGTAGGTAACGGCGGATTGTGAAAGCATAATTTTGGAATTTTAATAAAAGTGAAAACCCTGCTGGACCATTATTACACCGAACCCTTTATAATTATACTTGACAATATTGACGCCGATGTCGATGAAAACATGAATGTAAATGTTTGCTGTATGAAAGAAATAAAATAAATATCGGTGTACTATTTAAAGTGACTTCACGTATTTATAATTTTGAAGATTCCTCACCTTGGAGTGCTTGAAAGCAGGTTATAGCTAACTGCTATAACCTGTTTTCAAGCATTAGTGTTGGAAGTTATCGATATAATTATGCATGTACAAAATCAATAAATAGCTATTTGTAGAAGAAAAAACGAAAGCTCTTTCGGTCAATAGCGTGTAATAAAGTGTCGGTTTAATCTCGGCTTAAATACAGACTATCGATACATCACTTAATCATCATCATCATCAGCCCTTTTACGTTTCCACTGCAGGGGCTCAGGCCTTCCTTATGGATGGTTAAGGAGGATGGGCCACGACCCTCCACGTTGACCCAATGCGGATTGGAGGGTATTAACAACTGCAAATGCAGCCAGAACCAACGGTCTTAACGTGCCTTTCGAAGCAGGAATAGTTCGAGATTATAATTTTTTGGTCACCCGTCCCGTGACCGACCCTTGCGAAAGTTGCTTAACAACAACGATCGCGGACGAACGAACGAACTTATCCTCTACGCCACCGAGCTACTTATACCTCACTTATTAGTATTAAATATATTTTAAACAGATATATGCACATTAAACTATACGTACGTTTAAATGGTTTCGTCGCGAGTCTTTTTTCAAAAATAATTACATTCTCCAAAAAAATTTAATTAAAAGTATGTCGAGTGAGTACATAAGGTATTATAACTATATATACGTACGTAAACGTTTCGGATACATAAAAATAATTTACTTCCAAACTCATTGTAACTGTAATCAATTTTACAAGAAGTTCGTAAATACGCACCTCTTCGCAATCGTTTTTCAAGTAGGTTTACATGCTACTGTTGTATCGTGCACTATGCTGTTAGTTTTTCCTATGTCCCTGTCAACATAGCACTCGAGCTCAGCACATTAATATGTCGAACTATCGCGACACATTGTTATTGTAATAGTGATGTACAGGACGCTATCAAATATCGACTATCTTTTCTGATTTAAAAAACTAAAAAATGAGTATATTCAAACAACAATGATACAATGACTAAAATACAGTAAATACTTAAGCTTTTTATTTTTATTGTTATAATAATATTAATATTAAGAATAATATTAGAAGAGTCAAACAAATGGTATTGTGTTATGTTTTTTTTTTAGTTGAATGTTTTTAAAGCATTATTATAAATATAACAAAGCACTATGAACCTTTTCTTCACACTATAAATATTAACTATACCAAATTTCATATTACTTCGTCCGCGGAAATTGCGTTAAAAGGTATTCAAAGCTTTTGCTTCATCAACAGTGATGATTTCTAATGAGTACAAATATTGCAATCGACTGAGGTCAACACTAGTTATCGATAACACGGATAAGCTATTATAAGCCATCGTTTGTAATGTAATTAGTGTCACAGTTGGCTAAACAATAACAAATATTGGTTACTATTACACGTAATAAGCACCTTATTGATCAGCTAATAGTCTAGTTAATTACCCATTTCCTTTTTAATAGATTAATATCTACTAATCATAATTCGTCACTCATTCTATAGTAGATATTGTTATTCAAATGACGTTTTCTAACTTTAATTTAAAAAACAGTTCAATTGCTTGTAGCTGAATTCTTTGCTCGAGTTTTTAATAAAAATCCTATCTTGGCAGGCTGCGTTTTAATTTATGTGACTTTTATTCTCTTTAATGATACGAGTCAGGCGCATGAAGGTTGAACCTTGGTTAGTTTTACTGGTTAGTATTTTAAGTTGCCATTACTGGGACTTCTACACAAAATATGTGTAGAAGAAGACTCAGAAAACAACCAGTGTTACTTAGAATCTACTTTGTTGCTAGATTCTAGTACGATATATCGTACATTGACACTTGTGATTTCCTTGAAAAGCTCATATAAGAAAGAATAAAGTGATATAGCACACACATGATATTGGCAAGTGGAGCCTGCCCGTATCGTGTTACCAAGAATAAACAACAAAGTCGCGGAGGCTGTAATTTAATTGCTGACAAAATGAAAGTCTAAGGGTGAAATTTTTGCGAGGAAAAGAATAATTTATTTCCTCTCGTCCTTTTAAATAACGCGACAAACCAACATCTTTCCTTAGAGCCTTAAATGGTTATTGATATTTTGATCAAAAAGTAGTTTTGACTAAAACGCTGGTTACGGTTAAGGTAAGGTAAGGTAAACAATGATAAAGAATACGATTTTTGAAAAAATTTTGTGTGCTTAGTGTCATCATAACTTTATAAAAACATAAGTTGTACAGAAATTACATATAGTAAAGCTCTATTTCAACTCCTACGAAAAATATTTTTAAAACTATAACATAAAACAATACTGAAAAATGTCGGACTTTCAATCTTTAGGAGTTGATTTAAGCGATACATGAATGATAATTATTACTATATGTATTGTGTGGTACACGAAATTTTATTCTGATAAAGCACTGTTAAAAATCTTCATAGGGTTACTAAATTTATATTTGAAAATGCTTAATTATTTTGTGCAGTGGTTAGCGCGCTGGTTATAAGATGGGTGAATAAATTTAATTGATTAACTGGAACTTTTTCGTACTTTGGAGGGTAAGTTAAGTCGACGGTGCCGGCTGCATCTGTAGTCATCGACACCCACCACTGGAAAAATGCAGGACTAGATTTCATGTACCAGGCAGTACAATATTCTTAAAGATGTAAGAAATAACATATTAATCAACAATTACATATAGGTATACCGCGTGGAGGAAAATTGTGGAATTGCATTGGAATTTTTATAATTAAGTATCAAATCGCTTCTGTACCTAGTTATCGCAAGCAGACTACTATAATGAACAGTGGGAGTGAAAACGACTATCGCTTACATGTGCGTAACTTCCACCCTATGTCGTGTCTGTCTCTTTGATTATTTACATTGGTAAAAGACAATATAAGAATGTATTGAATGGTAATAGTTGATCATGTGCTGTATGCGTGTAGGACGGGCGGCTCCGCAGCGGCGACATGCTGTTGCGCATCGGCGCGGTGTGCGTGGTGGGGATGTGCGCGCGGCAGGCGGCCGCCGTGCTGCGCCAGTGCGGCGCGTGCGTGCGCCTGCTGGTGGCGCGTCCGGCGCCACACAACGCGCCCACCGTGCAAGTGGGTAACCTCACTATACTACTATTATGTACATCACTATTATATATCACTACTATTATGTACATCACTAGACTTCCATATCATTTTCTATGGTATCATTATTAAGTGACGATTGTGCTTTTTAATTATAGCACTAATCATGTTGTAAGTAGAAAGAAAAGAAAAAAAAATTGCAATACTTTTACGAAGAAACCAAGTCTTTTTTATCTCGATTTGATGAGGATAGAAAAGCGGTTTAAAAATTAAGGGAATTCTTCTTGTGCATTGATTCTCCCTATTAACAGCCCCCTCCCTCTTAGTGGGGACATTAACAAGCTGATGATGATGATTGGGCGTGGATTATGAGATACTTAAAATATCTATATCTAGTGATAAGCGTTCCTTACTACCAAATTAGATACATATACCTCTATTGTGTTTACTTATCATATATGTACTTTACTACTTTACTCTGTATTAGGTTAGGGGGCATCCATAAATTACGTGAGGTGTTTTTTCAAATTTTCTGACCCTCCCTCCCCCCCTGGTGAGATTTTATTCAATCCCCTCCCCCATCCCCAAATCTCACGTGAGATTTTTCAAAAAGTGGGTTTCTTATTTAAACACGTTGGATTTTTTAATAAAAAGAAAAAAAAAAAAAATTCGCTTCGTACTTTTATTTACGACTAGTTAGAGACTAGTAATCCATATTGCTCTTATTCATCGAGTCACACGTTCAGCTGACAGTGGCGCGAAAACAAAGGACAGGCTACATTGTACCGTAAATTCAAATTAAATTGAGCTATTTGGTATAAAACGAGTATAGTGGTTTGACAATCAGGAGTGATGTATAATGTCAAAGTACGAATGAAATTATTTTCTTTCCAACGAATTAGTGAAAGATCTTAACCTTAGACTTGTCACTCTATGAGGGATTCCCCGCACCGAGCCTTATTTTAAAAATTGCGTGATATTTGCCGAGACCCCCCCTCTCTCCAACGTGAGATTAGATGAGATTTGACTCGACTCCCTCCCCCCCTTAAACATCTCACGTAATTTATGGACGCCCCCTTAGGTATATCAAAGCTATTTGTAATATAATTTACTGACAAATATCATGTTATAAACTATTTAAATCATATTTATTTTCACGTAAGCACCCCATACACCTGTAAAGCAAGAGACTCGCACAGGGGCGTAATCTGTGTGTTAATGAAACCGGGCCGAGTCTCACTAATTACGTGCCGTTACCGCACGACCGCCGGGAGCCGGGAGCCGGGCCCTCCAATTACTGGGCCGCGCTATAAATAGAGGGCTACATTTAGCTCGACAAAAACCTCTTAGGCATTTATGAGTGCCTCTGTTTTTACTAATTCAATGGTTTGCCAGTGAAAGAATTATTTTATTTCAAAATCTTTTCACCATAAGAATGCCAACAGTGATTAACTAATTATGATTACAAGCTACAAGCTTTTATTTAACCTGCCGTATTATTTTGTGTAAAGTATATCTCTAGTTTTAGACACAGCAGAAACTTTGCATACACATATGATTGGATGACACGGCAATGTCACCTAATAAGAATATAAAACGGAATTATACAAGACCAAATAGCGACAGCATCAGGGTCAGAATATTTTTTTTTTCTAAATATTCCGACCGAAAATAATTTATATTATTTCAAGGTTTAGAGCATTCGGCAATTTGACCATCGCTAAGTGGTTTTTAGGTATTTAATGAATTAAGATTTCCGCGATTATAAATAACCCTTTTCTGCAAGTAAAATCTTTGCTATAGCAAGCAATGAGGTCACACTGAATTCAGTATTCAATGCACAACGATTCGGAACATTGTTTGCACACCAAATTGTTTATATACGCGGTGGTACGTGCATTTTAGCAGCTGCGTCCATACTTGCGTCAGCTTCGTTAGCCTTCGTTAAAATTGCTATGCCAACAACTTCGTGTTGAAAATTTTATGGGATAAGGTCTTTTAATATCTCTCAACATTCTTGGAGCTTTTGTACGAATAGATTTTAAATACTATCTTTCCCAGGCCTATTTTCAATACTATCTTTCCTTTTGTTTCCATTTAAACGTAATATCAGTCATGTTCTCTAGCCATACGATAGCGAAGTGCTCACGTAATATTTTTGATCATTGTCAGATTTTTTTTATTGGATATTACCGTAAATATTCTGCATAGAAGAATATTAATCTACAAAAATCATACTGTACTATAGTGTTTAAGAGCAAAAGCATACACCTCTAGAAGTGATAGTATGATCCGCTGCCATATCGTACGATGACAGGCTAATCCTGTTTAAGCCGAGCTTCCTGCGAGCGCGCGCGGAAATCCGAGAGAAATTTAATTTGACTCGAATATCAACGTTTAACTTAGTCGCGAGTTTGAAGATTTGGGAAATTTTAGTAACAAGAGGTAGGTGCCTACATCGATGAAGTTATTAATGTAATGTAACTAAATATTTTTCGAGTTTTGATGCTATTTGTTATTAAAACACTCCCATTTTTAGTTACAAACAGCTTTAAGCGATAGGGTTGAATAGTAGATATAGTTATTCCTGCGACTTCGGCCGTGTGAATTACAGCTAAGTCACCCGCGTATGATATAGATCAAAGCATTTTATTGATATTTAATAAACAAATTAAGTATGTAACTTTACTTCTTTATCATATTAATATAACTATAGACTAGTACACCGATATATAAGAATATTTATTTAAACTTTCTAGAAAAAAGTTAACCAACGAATAATGAAGTGGGAAATAAAATAAGTCTTTAGTCTCAAACATTCGCTTATATTATGATAAAACAAATATAAGCGAATGTTTTATATAATTTAAAAATAATTTTATAAATATATATTTTTTTGAGTAATAATCTTGCAATATCGCCGCTTATCTTATAATATCATATTTATAATATCAAATTATTTGTTTGTCTATATTTTGATAATATATTTTATAATAACGGTTTTAGAAAAAAATATTAAACGTTTAAAAAAATATAAACGGGTAAGCTAATGTACGGGTCCGAAAATGATGTTTAAATGTAGACAATTGTTGTCTACATTTAAATGTGAAAATTATAATATAAATAAATTTTCATTACAAGATGCGTGCATAGAAAGTAACACAAGAAATAGCAAATTCACAATGTAATTCGCACGTAAACAAGAAAAAACCTTCTCAATATTTTAAGATATGTTTCGTTAGTCATATCTTAAAATATTGATGAGATTTAAAAAAATATAATTTTTCGCTTTTATCCGTCTTCAAGTCCAGAAAATTTTAGCACAGAAATTATATTGCGAGGAATATAATAAATAAAGTTTTTGAATAAATCTTTAACGTTTGTTCTTGTTCAGCATTATTTATGGAACTTACGTGAATAAAGTTTGCTATGTTATGATTTGATTGATTGATCTATATATTGTTGGTACAATACGATGGGCTGATATAAGAATATGAAATGCCAGAGGGCATCTTGCCAACCACCCGTTATATGTCTGTCTTTCACACAGCAGCGTTAAATTATGTATTGGAGAAATATAAAATTATTACCCAATTTTGTTGGTAGTCGCTTGGAGCATCTCAAGCACCCGTGGTGCCGTCCAGATTGCTGGCAGACCCTATAGAGTTGGAGAGAAGATTGGCTGAAGCAGGTCACGATGGATTCGGTGCATTGTGTGAAGATAACACGCCATCATCACCTCCACCGACTTTTATAGAGGAGAGATTACATCACAGGGTAAGAAATTTAAAAACAATTTTCCTGGTTCGTTAATATATATTGAACAAGTTATTGTTTGTCAACACATCATTCTCTGGGTTATGGGTAATTGTAAACAGACACATATACATTTGTCGGTTGAAATTTGAGGATTACTATGTAGGAAATAAATGGCAGATTTTTTTAAACAGATAAAATGTAACTTAGTTCTTTTTCTAGATTGTTTCTAATTGATAACGTTATAAAAAGTAGAAAAATCTGATCAAGTGCGTGTCGTATGCTCACGCAATTGGTTGTTTTACATTACTCGTTAAATAACGATTCAGGAAGAGTCAATGTCTAAAACTGTATAACGATAACCCAGATCCGAGATGATATAGATGTTTTTTACCTTAACACAAATACTTAAGCTGTTGAGGATCTCAGTTATATATATAATATTTGTGATGTGATATTTGTCATCAGCCGGTGGCGTCGATAGTGGCGGTTGTGCCGCGGGGGGCGCTGGCCCCCACGCCGCGACCCCCGCCCCTTATCATAACACCACAGGAAATCACCCCGCCACCTGTCAGGTTATACTCCTAATACATGTACACTTAGCTCTAGAATATTATTCAGAAATACTATAGTAAGTTAACTTGCGCTCGAATTTTATGGATTTTATTTAGAATTAAAGATCGTCGTCGTCATCCGAGTCGGTTGTGGCGTTTGGTACTCTCAGGCAAATTACACCGCAATGGTCGAGCGAGCGCGGACGTGAACATATAACTAGAAAGGATTTTCTTTCTTCATATCACATATCTATATTGCGCTTGCGAAATATATAATTGTAGTGCTATGGCATGTTTTATCCTTGTCTTATATGCCGATAGGACATTTGCCTCACGTAAAAGGTCTGTCACTTTCTGCCGCTTTTTTTATACTTTGTCATGTTGGCTTTCATGTCCAGGTTACCGCTGGATATGGCAGTGCGAGGTACAGGTGAGCCGGAGACACTCAGCTACCAGGTGGAGCTGAACAAGGACTCTGCTCTCGGACTTGGCATCACTGTAGCTGGATACGTCTGCGAACAAGGTCAGCTATCAGTCACCCATGTGTGAAATAGAAGTTTAATAAAAGAAATTATTAAGAAAAGCTGTTACACAGTACACAATGGAATTTAATGTGATTTTTACATTATATAGAATGATTCAAGAGGAAGATCTAGATGTATAATATAGTCGCACGCAGATGTCGATATATATAGTCGAAGCCGATGGGGGAAGCTAGTAAAATTTATATAATTATCATTTCATTTCAAGATACGACGCCCTATAATACTTATAAATGAATTACTCTGTTGTAGCGGGACCAGTAGCTTCATACTCATTGAGAGTTTGAACGAAGTGACAGGGACATGAATTACCCCTCCCCCTTCCATCCCCACCGCTTGCGACTTCACTTTAATGAGAATATGCGTCGACTTTTATTTTCTTCATTAGTATGCAGCAAAGTTATAATAAGAGCTTTATTGCAAACCGAGAGAGGTCTTGAAAATGTTGAATTTGTTTTTAGTTTTATTACGTTTCTGTACTGGTGTGTGGTAGACTAAATAAAGTGAAAGAGGAAATTCGTATATTTTCATTATCAATCACTTTACTTCAGTCAGGGCAATCCCATTTAATTTGATAAAGAATAACTTCCGGCAGATCCTGGTTTTCTGTCTGATTTATCCTATATTAGGAGATTTTTTCGCATCGGGGCTTTGGCGAGTATATCATGCTAAAACATATTGCAAGATTCGAGTTTGAGAAAGATATCGTAGCACAGCTCAATATGAGCTTTACGTATTCATCGGAACAAGTTAACCAAATGTATCTTACTTTTTTGTTGTCTATTGTCTTGTATAGTATTTTACTGTATTTTTTTGGAGGTGTGTTCTCCTTGCTTCATTTTTAAACTGGAGACGCCAGGGAAATAGTTTCGATCCCTCACTTTTCTTACTTCAATATTTATAAATAAATGTGGTTATAGAATTCTAATAAATAAAGCACAAATATTCTCTGCCGATAACATGACAAATAAAATTTTGATTATAATGATGTACTATTTTGGTCAGGAGTAAAAAGAAATTTACACCTATACGTTTGTTAGTAACAAGCTAGTTTCATTTCTTATTTAAGAATCTTTCTTCCGAACTAGGTTATGTAGTAGACTGGGGGTTAATTTTAGATAGGGTCGATCTGTCCCGTGTCAAATTACTACTGACCGTCGTCGTCGTCAAATAACCAAGTGGCGTGCCGGAAGCTTAGGTACTGCGGCACAAATATCAAACACGACAGTTTACGACTGGAGGGATCTCGTGTCTCGTGTAACAGGACCCTGGTGTAGTGATTGAAGGACAAGCAATTAATGAGACCTTTGCTCTTTCGTATTTAATAGAGCTCAAGTTGATTAAGACGAAGTACAAATAAGAAAAAAAACCGCTTCATTAAATAATCCTAATGTATTGATTGAGATAGACATCTGCCTTTATCCTCATTCTTGATCTCTGAGAAGTAGTCAAAGAAACTAAGCTTTATAAGTTTTAAATGAGTTTTTTGATTCCTTAAGATACACACTTGTCGGTTTTAGGGTTTTGACCATCAATCACACATATCCTTCAGCCATACAATGTTGAAATATATAATATTGGTAACATAAACATCCTGTAACAACTTGGCGAGGGCTCATTACTATGAGAAACTAACCAGCTTCGACAAGCTTTTTTTATTGTATACCATGGAAACAAGGCAAACAAGCAATTATAATATTAATGTTTTTAATTTTATATAATTTTAATTTATAAATAAACACTATAATGCTGAACTGTACACACAGGATTACTTTCAATGAAACGATGCGAAAGTTGTGTGAAATGAATATACAATAATACAAAAGTAGGTATGGTTTTACACATAAAGTATTGGCGCTAAGGCGAGACCCACTATCAAAAATTCAACTAGAGTCCACTTAAACTTTAAAATAATTATACGTATTTTTCTAGCTTCTAACCTACTCACCCTTACAAAATCCTTCTTTCTTATCTGGCACTACGTTAGAGCATCTATTATTAGATGTATGGCTTTAGGTATCTCAACAGAGTTGGTACCCACATGTGAATTCTATACAGCTTTTATGTAGTTAGATATATAGATAAACTTGTACGTCTATTAGGGTCAAATTCGAATTGATCGGAGTCGACCGAACCGGCTCGTGAGAGGGCTGTGAATTTTTAAAGCGTTAAATTTTGTAGGCGGCGGCGGGCGCTCGGACGATTTCGTTAACCTGGTTCGGCTTGGCCTCATTCCCTTTGGTTTGCATTCATTAAACGATTAATTCAGAACTACTTTACTCCCGACTCCCGCTATTTTTCATAATTTCACGCAACATCAAGATTAATAAATTTGGCTTTAGATGTACACCAGTGAATATAACAGTGCACTCAAAGGTTTTTCATGTTTTGTGACGGATTACCACCTGTCATCTAAAATATTTTTTGATGGCGGGTTCCAATCCGTCCTTTTTTTCTCCGGCAACTTTTGTTGTTTCTGATTTCAATATAAGGATCATTTAAATTTGGAAATGCATGGAGCTATTATCGGTAAAACGATATTATGTTTTAATTGTCCTTCATTAGTCTCTTAATCTTTCTAAGACTTTACTATCGCACTACTTATTAATTCACAAATGTATTAAAAAAAAATCTGGCTTTAAAACTAGCAATTGATTCTTTAGAATGAACATATATAAATTTGTGTGTACCAAATTAAAATGTGAAATCTTTCATAAAATTGTACAAAACATGTATTGTAATAAAGTACTTTTAAAAAACTTCATCTCTCCATCCAAAGGTTGTCTTGACCCGCCGATCGATCGTGACACATAGCTTTACCATATTGTATTTCTTGTCCCGTGTATGTTTTTAATAAAAAAGTGTTTTCTACCTATCTGAGAACTTCTATGATTAAGCAAAATATGAACCTTTTTTTCATTAATAGTAAACACTTTTTTTCAATAAAATGTGTTATACCTCACAATGTTTTCTTATAGTCGACATAGTTTGATATTACATAAAGTATGTGACAGTTTCGCTAAGACAAATAATACGCTTGCGGTTTTAATTAACAAGCTACAGACAGATTGAGTGGGGACGATCACCGGTAACAGACGACAATATTGATTAATGATAGACTTAGGTTGTGGCTAATTAATTAGTATTCAGTTTTAATTGGACTAATTTCAGGTCTTTGAGGACACATTATGTTTTGTTAGCATGTTTGTTATTAATGATACTTTTTATACCGCTCAAAAGTTCTTGTGGCCGATGTTTAGTAGCTGTTACATAGAATATTTTCTTCTAACAAATAATATCAATCTACGTTTGTATTTTTCGATCGACGTAAAAACGGAGGAAGGTTCTTAATCCGACACGTATATTTTTTACCCGACTGTGCAACGCAGAGGAGGGTAATGTGTTTATGAGTCTATGTATGTATGTTGTTCCTATATGGCATTGTAGAGACCAAACGGCTTGGTCAATTTTGATGATTTATACGTCAATCGATTTGTCTTAACATTGCGAGTGTCACTAAACACATAACAGTAATCAAAATTCTTTTTTTTATGGTACCTCTCCTACATGTAATATTGGGGATGACTTTTTATTTTTTTCTATTTCCCTGTAGGAATATACGTCTTTAAAAAATATTAGAAATGTACGAAGACTGTTTTTAGATATAGTGAACCGTTCGCAAATTAGTAAGCTTTAATTGTCAAGAACTACTTTGGACCAGGCTGTGGTTGACTTAAGTTCACGAATTTTTACTAAAGGTCAAGCATATGTGGCTTTTGAGCCGAGTGAGGTCTCAAGAGGGACTAATAATCACTAGTTTAGACCACCGCAAGTTGCTTAATAATCCTCACGATATACACGGTCCTGACTGTTGATCCTTCTATTCTGCTTTTGAATTTATGATATGTTTTATGTGTGTATAGATTTTAAAACTATTTCAATGGAGCAGTTATTCAGTAGTACTTAATAACATTCCAAACTACTGGGCTTGTTTTTCTTTTTAGATTTTAGTGAAGGTAATTATATATATTTTTTTATGCTAGACCACACACCACGTAACTTTTTACAAAGCAGATGTATTTTGACAATTCATTTTAATGGACAGCTTAAGAGCCTGGTGTTCTGAGGTTGGTTGATTCTTCGTTCAATGATTATTTGGGTATACGTTAGGTTAGTGTAAGTAGTTATTTATTGAAAAAAATATTTTATTTTCTTTTTCGTCGATTTCAAATGAATTTAATAAAAACATCTGCTGTAGAGGAACTAGATCTAATATTTAACAAATATCTAAAATTATAAATTGTATCGGAATTCGAGTATAAAGATTCTTTTCTTGTTTGTATTATGTTAATAGAAAGGTCAAAGTGCTAACGTATTCAGGTAACTTCTCGTTTCAATAGCATATGCAAATGTATATGACAAAGTAACAAAACATTAGCCAGTGAATATCTTACTCCAAATAGTTTGAGTATTGTAGGCGTAGTACCTATATATAAGGTACTATAAATATGAACGACCTCTTTGTGACCGGTAGGGGGTAGGTGTACACCGCGAGGTGCAGACCGATGTGATATAAGTTCTAGTACAAGCTGTAGTAGTGGGAACATAATGTTACCTATTTGTGTAATTTGGCATAGCCCCGTGATAGCTGAGGGTACAACGAAGTCGTGCCGACATTACTGTTTGTATTACGTATTTAAAAATACATCTAATGAATATCAAACGGGCATGTTCGTCTCCCCGAATCTAAGTCCCAAGATTTGAACGAAGATTTAAGCTATATTGTAAACTAAATTGTAATTTATTGTTGCAGAAGAGTTAAGCGGGATCTTCGTAAAGAGTATAAGCGAAGGCAGCTCTGCAGATCTCTGTGGCAAGATGCAGGTCAACGACAGGATAGTAGAGGTGTGTGCACATTTAATAACTATGTCCTTTTGAATAGTTAATTTGACATTTGAGTATTTTGAGGTTCATCTTTGGTCGATAATAAAGCATACGGAGTCTGCCGGTAGGCGTAACATGAGGCTCAGTCAGTTAATAGAGCAGTGGTAACGCCGCCTGCGAGCGCCCACCGCATGCAATAATCACATTTTAACACAAGTGTAGCCCCATGAATTTACCAAACAAACCAACCAAAAATAACATAAGAATATTTTTTATTTGTTCGTTTTTTGAGTCAGTTTAAACGGAGTGTACTATTTTCAACATCTACTCTTAATAATAATAAAAGTAAAATGTAGTTACTATCAAATTGTACCCTATTTAAAGGTAAATAAATATATATTTTATTCTATTCTATTCTAGTAGAGTAAACGAAGAAAAGGTTTATATTTTTGTTACATATAATGTACGATGCTATTGAAATAGTGAGTGAGGAATTATACTCGGTTTCTGAATTGAGAATTTGAAGTTAAGCACAACTCAAGCCGTGCTTTAGCCATTTTAAACGTCATTTAAACAGATTTTCATTAATGATTTATGATTTTTTTGAATGATCAGTTGATAGCATTTTGATTAAACTACGACTTTTTGCCATATGAATTGTAAAAAAACTTAAGTTATTGAGAAAAATCAGTTAAGATTCAGAAACCGGCCGTTAGTCTTGATAAGAGTTATTTTACAGGGCTGTCGATAATTATAATGCAGATTTCTGTCAATAAATATTAACTAACTAAACCAAATACAAAATTTCACATAGCGTTAATGATATGTCACCATTTCATGAATGTGTGTAATGTACGACACCAAAAGACAATAATGTAAAATAAGAATAAGTACACGCTGAAGGAGCTCGTTTATTATTTTTATTTGACGATATTTTTTATATAACCCGATTTGAATCTTCATTCAAACCTCAGTTTTCGTTTTCAACGTGCCCTTGTTATAATCTCTAACAAGTAAGTAAAGATGTAAATGGTATTAAGCTTACATAAACAATCAGCATAGTTATAATCTTTCTTTACACGAAAAACTGAATAATTTATCATAGACAGAGCTAAGCTCTTGTATTGTAAAAATAATCGAAGTGAAAATAAACAATTTTCCTCAATAAATTGCTACCAGCAGAGGCCGAGTGAGGGTCGCACGAATCACCATTAAGACGGAATATAGCTTCCCGTTGCGCTTCCAATGTTAACATTAAACATAATTTATAACTCAACTCTCCGCGAACTTCTGTACAAAAGAACGCCTTAAATTTGTAAAGTCGCATTTGCAAAGTCACAAAATGATATAATTCTAGATTCAGTATAATTACTTATAAAACCAAATATTTGCAACAAGCATGAAGTATGAAATCTTTAATATGTTAAATTACGAACTTTTCATTTTTTATCCCTTATTGAAACTACAGGTACATAAGCTATCGGAATTTTGAAAAACTATTAGTTTTACGAGCTGTTATTTAGTTTGTAAGCCACGTTATCTTTTTTGATTTCATAATTTTGATCAACTCTTCAAATTTGTTCTAATATAAATAATTCAGAAGAAATTACGCATTATTCAGGTAATATTTAATCTGAAGTGGTTTGCATGAACAGCTAATATATAGATACGTGACCACTTTTGAATACTAGTTAGTTACTTGAATAGATTTTTTTTTTATTCTCGATTTAAGCCTAACGAATTTTACATTATGTGTTGTAATAATATGACCTACTATCATACTATTACAAAGATGGAAAGTTTGTTTGTTAGGTTGTCTTGAATAGTCCATTTATTGACGAAGGATAGACAATTTAACATCACGCTTTGACTAACCATTCGACCGAAATCGCTGAAAATTAGCAACTTTATTATAATACTAAAATAAAGTGGTAGTTGTGCATTTTTTTTTAAATGCCCTCTGCTCAAATTGACTAGTCGCGCAGTTGACAGCCCTACACGGTCAGCGCTGTACACATAATTGAGCCAACTTTCACAATGCCGTCGTGACGTCAGCTAAAAGAGTTTTCAGTTTCATATTTGAAAGTTGTTGAAACTCAAAAGAAGTTTGTCATGGTGACTTACCTTTTTTTTCTATTGACTTCTTACAGTTATTAAGTAGTTACCCATGTCCAAATCCCCATGAATCAATTGAGTAGATTTTCAACTTTCACAAGTTAAGGGACTTATTAGACGATATTTTCTTATTTCACGAATGTTTTACACATATTGATAAATCACTCTCAAAGCATGTGATAACGTGTGCATGACCGAATAAATAATATAAGGTATATATAGAAAAATACTTTGAAAATTCCGAAATCTTCGCTGCTCAAGATGGAATGTCTCGACTCATAACTTTTTGTGATCGAGGCGAAGGCTGCAACCAATAAACACCAAGTTCTCGGATGGGGCTGTTCAGCACAACCGGGTCAAGGTGACGGCTGCTGTATTCAGACTTGTACCTTCGCGTGTCAAGTAAAATCATCTTCAATTGTGCAAAGGGCATTCTTAATTTCTTTGAACTGTCGAGTTATGTTTAGTTGATATGGAATCGTGGCGATGGCGGCGCCGTGCCAGTAGAGTTTTGTTTGAGATGCTACATTTGAATGGGTAATAGAGACAAAGCAATATTTTACACTAAAAATTATAGGTAGTGGTTTACTTTTGTACGCAATAGCATTATTGCTTTGTCGCTCTACATACTCCTCGCACTATCGCATTTCAAACAAAACATTGCGAAACGCAAACTGCGTCCATTGGAAGACAGTAATATAAAACAAAATTGAAATATTTATTTTATTATTTTCAGGTTGATGGAGTTTCTCTACACGGGGTGACAAATCACAGAGCTGTCGCATTACTTCGAGATGCTAAGGGTCCCGTGGTGAGGCTGAAAGCGTTGAGGTATTTATAAATATTATATTTTTATGATTATGTGTTACTTTGGTCATTTGGTCGCAAGGATTGCATCTTATGATTATGACGTATACTCGTATACGTGCAGTGCTATTCTGTGGAAAATATAGCATCGAACGCAGCGCTGTCACAGCATAGAGGTTTAATAAAATCTACTCAAGTGATAAGTTGCGTTTGATTGTATCTATATCGCTGTGACAGCGTTGTATTTTTACAAAATATATTAAAGATGTTCTTATTTAAGAACACAAAAATCATAAAAATTTGTTAACAAATTTATTTGAAGTATTATATAGCGGTGCTTTGGTGCCTAAAATTTTTTGGGTTTGAATTAAAAAAATTGGATTTGATAGTAGGCATACGGATATAAGGGATCTAAGACTTTACCAGTGACTATTGTATCTCTTTATTTCACTGTTAATTACACATTGGATTGTAATATAATAATATAAGCATGTATATTGTTTTGCAGATATCTACGAGGCGCTGGATTTGAGAAGTTGCAGAAAGCTCTAGCAGCGCAAGATGGCCGCCGGTCTCCTATAGCACCTCCTAGTCCTTCCGTTACTTCGCTCGCCAAATATAGTTTTAGTGTGGTATGCACTAGATTTTAATTAAATTATATAATTACAGATTTAAAATAATATATGGTCATTCTCTTGCTTAATGTAGACGAGTTTGTTTAGTTTTAGTACATCATCGAATCGTAGAGAATAAAGTTTACTCAAGAAATTTATTACAAAGATATTAAATATACAAAGTGTTGATAAATTGTATATAATCAAGTATAGATGTGTTTGTTTTGGCATCATTATTGATGAAACTGTCATCATCATCATCACTGCAACTGATGATAATAATATGTGATTAAGGCGCATTCTCAAGGTTATTTTTTAAATTTATTTTACAAAAGAGGAGAGAGAATAGCTCTTTTACAACTTTTTAAATTCTCCGGTCAGCGCCGTACCGTATCACTATCATCGACAATTTTATTAGTAGCTTTAGGACCCAAGAACAGATACACATGAACATAAAATCCGTTTGTTGATGTTACACTGTTACACACAGCCAGTTGCAGAAACGTCCATTAAATCTTTCATTTGTTTAAAGTGACATTACCCAGACAAATTTGACATTCAATAGAGCTTAAAGGCGTCATTAAACCTTAATGGACGTTTGTGCAACTGACCGATAGTATAACGAAGAGTAATGAACTTATGTCCATTTGATCGCCTTGTGTCCATTTAATGGCAGCGAAACGGCCGAGCTACATGTTTTGAATGAGACATAATGTTTGTGAAGTAAGGGTGTAGAGTTAAATCCTTGGTTCTACACGAGACACGATATCTTTTTAAACAGTGTGACTCATTTGACTCATGCATGCAAATGTTTTTGGTGGGATTAGTTTGATTTCATACAATCCACTTCGATATAATCTATAATTCGCTCATGGACGTGCAGTACGATGAATCGACGGTGATAGAAGCGGAGCCGGAGAGTGAGGCGCAGCCCCACCTGCCGTCGCCCCCCTCCCCCTCGGACGAGGCGGAGATCGTGATAGGCAGAGACGACGCCGACCGCGACACCAGGCGCATACAGGACAAGTGGCGGGAGATACTCGCCAACGAACCGGACTGGCCCGGACACCAGGACCACTATGAAATCATCGTGAGTATCGAGCTTCGAATACAAAAATCGTTCCACGCTTCGGTCAGGGGGATTACAGAGACAATTTTGTCGCGAATGGCGCATACCTGCTTTACGGTGCGGTGTTTCGGATATTTGCGAGCATGTAAATGTATATAAATTAAAAACTACACGATCATTTCATAATTTATGAAATTACATATTTAACCTCGTAGACATCCGCCGATTTGATGACTTTAAAACGAAATTTCGTGAATTCTGTCTGTTAAAAGACATAACATTGTTTTTCTCCATTTAGCGATGTAAATTGGCTTCTTAAGTTTTCGATATATCGAATCGAAATGTTGCCTCCAGGCGGGCACAATAATCAAGGGCAAGGAGTGCGGCCTCGGCATCTCGCTGGAGGGCACGGTGCGCGTGGTGGCGGGGCGCGAGGTGCAGGCGCGCCACTACATCCGCGCCGTGGCGCCGCACGGGCCCGTCGCCGCGCTGGGCCTGCACCGCGCGGGGGACGAGCTGCTGGAGGTGACACTCTGACACTCTTAACAAAACAAACAACGGCTCCGCCGACCTAAACACTAGTCGATCGTCGAACGACCGGGAAGGAGCGAGCCGACGCGTATCCTTTGTCTCGGGGCGGGTTATTTCGCCCCTCCCGTCCTAAAAATAATAATCGATACCGATTTTGCGATTGGTGCGCAGGTGAACGGGTGGCGCGTGCTGGGCGCGCACCACGTGGAGGTGGTGTCGCGCCTGCGCGCGCTGGCGGCCCCCGCGCTGCTCGTGTGCGCGCGCCGCGCCGCGCCCCGCCCCCGCCCCGCGCCCGCCGCGCCGCCGCCGCCCGGCCTCGCCAGGGTCAGTACTAGCGTTGTGTTACTCACTCTTTTTTAATGAGGACGAGTGAGGACCTCATTTTCCTCGTGAGGGGCTCGTGAGTTCCCACTCATTCGAGGTGAGGATAGGTAATGTTATAGTAGCAGTGAATGAGTACGTAGCGAGGCGCGTGCAACATTGACGTTTGGTACAAAACGAGGGAGGGAGTCGGTAATGATGCTAAACGAAACATATTTTGTCTTTAGATTCTAAGAAATAAACTTTTTTAGATTATTATTTAACAGAATGACCACAACACGCAACTTATTTGCAATAGTGCCTGTACGGTTTATACCGCACATTAAGCATATTACCGCGTCAGCATTTACTTACATATTCATTCACATTTTCTATACATTAACAGTGCAATCAAGGCATTGTCGCGCGCAGCAAGTATCAAGTGTATATATACATAATTCGCAAATAAATCAATATTAAAATCGACAAGGATTCTTATTTATCAATTTAATCAGTTAGTTCGTGGATCAAGCAAAGTACGCGAACAGTGCCTAATGTTCCATTTTCAAAATCAATCATTTATATTTCGAATCATATAAATATATTTCTAAATAAAACCGATACATTTTTATTTACTTTGGTTTTTACTTAGACTAATTAATATCATTTATCTATAAAATATTAAATACGTATTTGCGAAGAAACACATAAACAAACCTGAATCGTTCCAAAAAACTCATAAAACTTAACCCATTCCCTCAATCTTGAATATATTGAGTATGTATCGAGTCGCCTTTTCATTCGAAACGACTCGCTATTAAGCTAAAAGAGGTGGTTCAAAATTGAAAAACGAGTACTCCCTCATTTTGTCGAAATGAGGAACTCAAACGAGGCACCTCACGAGTGAGGGGCTCATCACTAGTCAGTACTCATATCATATCGTTATCGAAGAAGAAAAAACGAACGAACCGATTCGCGTACAGATCCGGCGGTTTGTTTGTGACGATTCGAGGATCACTCGAAGAATGGAAAAATCGGAAAGCGGGCATATCCCGTTCGTCAATCGACAATAGTCTGTTGCCCTTCGTCGTATCGGCTGACGCTCGATCGTTTCGGTTGTCGGTGTCCAGAACCAGATCCTGGGCGGCAGCCTGCAGGAGCTGCTGGCGCCTCCGCAGCGCCTGATCAAGGCCAAGTCCGAGAGCTCCGTGGCGTCCCTCTGCAGCGCCACCACGTTCATGTCCACGGGCCACGATCATGACGGTGAGCGATGAAAATTCATTGATAGGTATTTATTCATTCGTGGTGTCAATCGACAGTCGAACGGACAACCGTTCGATCGTCCATTCCACGAAAACTCCCACAAATAACGCTAGCAACTTATTTCATGCTCGAATACAAAGTTTCATTTTAGTAAAAATGTGGAGTACGGTACTTTATAATAAAAACTCTTCGCGTTTTATGTCCCCATATTTCCTCAATCTCACGTGCACATCACGCATCGCTTCCAGAGTTCTGCTCGGACGACCTGGAGAGGAACCGATCCCGTTCGTTGGAACCGCTGAGCGGTCTGGCGATGTGGAGCGACAACGTCGAATACATCCAGCTGCTCAAGGAGGACAGGGGGCTCGGCTTCTCGATACTGGACTACTTGGTGAGTTAGAAATTCGGCGATCCTCGTCTCGTCGGAGAGTGTGATCACCGGCAATACACCGTGCAGGACCCGGTGGAGGCGGGCGGGTCGGTGATCGTGGTGCGCGCGGTGGTGGCGGGCGGCGCGGCGGCGGCGGACGGGCGCCTGCAGCCCGGCGACCGCCTGCTGAGCGTCAACGGCGCCGACGTGGCGCGCGCGCCGCTGCACCGCGCCGTGCAGGAGATCAAGGCCGCGCCCAGAGGTACGCTGCACACTATTTATTATTGATACAATTACTAAAAATAAAGGAAATCAATTAATGAAAATATCTTACAACGAAAGCGACTGCAAATAGAACTATCACGCGTCTCTTTTTGATTATATCACCTGTTTGCGCATAGATAAGTACACGATCTGCGCACTCTTTGCAGTCGTAATGCTATTATCGTTATCTCAGTATCGCCTTTTATTTCACAGCATTTCTCCAGTAGCGTTCGACTCTGATCAAAGATTGTTGTGTTTTCTTTCTTTAGAATTTATTTGTTTAAATAACAAAGAGGAAGTTTTAAATATTAGGTAAAATTTTTTACTTTGTTTATATCGTATGTTTTAGTAAAAATTGACAATATATTGCATTGTTATTACTATTATATATATTATTGTACAAAGCTTGGTAATAGAGTATTATGCTGTTCCAGTACTTTCTTGTTATATTTTCTTCTGTGTGGCATTAGTATGCATTTTACACGATCGAACTGACAAAATATATTTTAAGACGCTGAATAGTGCCAAATCGATAAAATGGATCTTGGATTGTACTAATTCACGGGAAACCTATGGCAATCCAAAAATTTGTGTTTATACTTGATCGTATTTCTGATCTTGTGGTTGAAACCGAAACATGATTGTATTAACTTCACTCGATAGAAAATAATTCCAAAGTAGCATCTAAAAATATTGCGAAAGGCACATTTCTCAATTATGTGATACATTAGAGTAATGATATTGAGTACAAATATGTATAAAAGATTGATATGAAAGTTGGTTAATCCCAATTTTTGATAATGTTATTATAATAATAAATATAATTTATTTTGTAATATGGCACATATGGTCATTTTTTTCAAGCAACTTCAAAGTATTGACATTTCTCTCACTCCTACTGCAATTGACAGGGAAGGCTATAGAGTAACGCACACTAACTTAGTTCACGCTGAGGCGTGTTGCTAGATGGACCTATGTTGCTTTGTGCAGCGTTTTGACGTACCGAGATCGCTAAAATTGTAAAAAAAAAACACTTTTAAATATGTATTTTAATTTCGCTCTTATTGTAACGATATATTTGGTGTAATATACTGGGGAAGGGACCCGAGTGTCTCGAAGTTATAAGTTCTAATCCCACTAGAGCTCGTATTTTTTTAAGTTGGTTTTTTTATTATTTTATTCTATTTTTTTTTCTGCCATAATTTTAAAAAGCAACATTTATTTATTTTATTTAATTATTAAACAGTATAAAATGTGAAAATAAATATTTCTTTAGTATGACGTAGGCGAAAGTCAGACTGACATTTTCATACAAAAGCCCCGATACTGATGAAATAGTTCAGGATGGCAATAAAAAAACATATTCGTGTTCGAATCCAATCAAGGAAGTTTTTTTTACTATTTTTTTTATACTATTTTTTTCTATTATTTTTTTATATCATCTGCAATTTCAATTTTGCTTCCCATTATTCTTATAGATATATTATGTTATTTATTAAAATAAATTGATGAATAAATGAATTATTTTCTGATATTATTTTATTCTATCTTATTTCTGTAATTATATTTTATTTAATATTTTTAAAAGTCTAGTATTATAAAATTTATAAACATAAAAATGTGACAAAAGATAAATATTTCCTACTACTAATGTTGTGGAATATGAAACTCATGTGAATGTTTGATATTTTCACACAAAACTGACAGATTTCCCTTGTGATTCCCCGAGAGATTTTGTACTACATTGTCAATACGTTAAAATTTAAAATCAAATGGAGAAATTTCACATTTCTGTATGGCCTGAATGCTGTTGACTGTACTGTTAATTATATTTTCTAGTAAAAATACGATTTCAATCTTGTAGTATAAAATATTAACCAATATCAATTTTTTTTTTTTTAAATAAAGTGACTATTTTACTATATAATAACGTTGATTTAGTAATTTATATTGTTTGAAAGTTAATGTTTCGATGTATTAACTTGTACTTACGTATATTATAGTGTTTTCAATGAATTTATGAGCGATAGGAGTGGTCTAATGTCGAGACATCTAACAATCGTATATAGAATCCAAGATCGAATCAAAATCTCGTGTTTTTTTTGTATTACCTAATTTTTATGTTTTCATTTTTTTTTTTATATAATGCGTTATATAATTTCCCATACCTATAAATTGACCAGGGTTGGACGTTCTTGTGTTACATTTTTACGCAAAACCTACTGAATGAAGTTCGAAGAAATCTAACACACAAATTGTGTTCCTTATATTTTATATCCGGCATTTTTTTTCTTTTGAAGGCCTTATTCAACAAAAATTATTACATATATTCAATTACATTGGAAATTATTTTCGCGATGTGTTGTGCAAAAAGCGTAGCGGAACATAATTAACATTTATAGTGAGCCTTGTTTGAATTAGTGTAAGGTGTAAAATACATGTAAAATACTTAGTAAAATAATTCCATTTTATTCAATGACTTATCAATTGACTTTTCTGTCAATCCCACTAGAACTGGGTATATATACTTTACTCTTTGCAGGGATTGTTGAAGCGCGGTATTAGTTAGCGACAATTTTCTCGTGAATTTAAAGTATACTTATTTGATTTAAATTCGTGAATAAAATAAAAATTCATATTAAATCAAAAATTCATAAATAAAAATTCTTAGAAAATCGTATATTTAACTATATTTACTGTTTATAATGGCTCCAAACAAAAGTTCTAAGAAGCGATATTACAAAAATAAACATAAACACATGATGGAAGTTATAAAGTAAGTACCTACCCATGTACCTTTTTTGATATAATATTATGTACACACTGCAGCATAACAGGTTACTAATTTTTTTCAAAGTTCCTTCAAAATCGTATACAGGGTACATATGCCTGTCTTCGACCAATTAATGAAGTTACCGACTTTTATAATAAAATTAGAATAAACGTAATTTATCCCCATAAAATAGTGTTAATTCATCATATTAGCTATTTAATACAATTATGTAGTTTTTAATGGTTTTTTTATTTATATCATTAATTGGTCCAAAACAGGCCGTGATGTAATTAATGGCTATAATTTAGAAATTTTGCTAGAACTTGGATTTATACTAAATTTATATGACCAATTTACTATTCAGTTTGCAACAACCGATATTTTTAATATAAGGTTATTTTTATTTCTAGTAAGAGAAAATGTTTGGAAACTGATTATGAAAAATCTTCAACGGAAGATCTTATACAGAAGTGAGTATTAAATTGTAAAAATATCTTTCCTTTTCTTTTGCTGCTATATTATTTATTAGTGACAAGGTGAACACACATTTTTTTTTAAATATTATTTCCGTTTATAATATGTATATTCACTTTATCTTTTAAAAATAAAATGCTTGTCTATTTTGGTTTTATTTACAGAAAAAGGAGTCGATTAGAAAATGTCCCCAAAGCAAGTGACAGTATTATTTTACATGAGTAAGTATTACCAATGAGATTATAAAACAAAGTTTATCATTATAATAAAACGTTAATACAGCAGCACGTCAGGTTACTAAAAAATATTAAATTTACGCAGTATGCTGACGAAGTTAACACAGAGCAGATAATTAGGTTACCAATAAGTGTCATGTGAATGAAGGATTTTGACGGTTTTGTTTAACTTAATATGCACGAATAACTTAAGAAATAGAAAAAAAAACTATTTATGTAATGTTTTACTGATAAATACCTTTAATTAAAAATGCTTTTAAGTATTTTTCAAAAAGGGTATATGGAACATACTTATGATTTAGTTTTATTTAAAATTTATTTCATACTTATAAATTAATTTCTAATCCAATATTTAATCAAATCTACTGTCCGTCTGTCTAATTTCCGTTAAAACTAAATTGCAAAACATTAGTCAAAGTGAGTTTATCTTTTCATGCAACCCACTTCCGAGTTTTTATTAAAACTTTATTGATTTAATAAAAGGACATTTATTACATTTCAGATTGCAAAATGTAACATTTACCAAAATAGGAAAGGATCCAATTCCTTTCCTCGGAATCGATTCCAAGCATTGTGAAAACCCTGAGTAAGTCATAAATATGTATAGTGCAATAAAAAGCAAAATAATATTCATTAGTTTTATTATGCGTTAACTTACATTAATGATTATAGGTATGATATGGAAGTAGAAGAGGAACATAACATAATAAAAACTAGGAACACAAACAAAGCAAACAACATCGGACGGCGAATTGTGAGCGTCTCGCATTTTTTTAAGGAACTTCAGAAAATTTCTGACCATGGACCTCTTGGCTGTAATATAAGTACAATGGATTTGATAAGCGAAAAACAAAATGGGTTGCTTTCAAAATTTACTTTTTTATGTAAAATGTGCAATTTGAAATTTTATATAGAAAATGATTGTACTGAAGATAATTACGTAGATGTCAATAGTTGTGCTGTGGCAGGGATAATTTCTATAGGTGGCGGCTATTCACATTTAGAAGAATTTTTTATGGCTTTAAACTTGCCAATGATATCAAATAAGATATACCAAAGTCAACATAATATTCTTTCCAGAAATTGGGAAAAAGTTGCTCAAGACTCTATGAATGAAGCTGCTGAAAAGGAAAGGAATTTTGCTATAGCTAACGGAAGGATTTCTAAAACTGGTGTGCCCATAATAGATGTTGTTGCGGATGGGTGTTATTCCAAGAGATCATATAAAAAAAACTATTCTGCTTTATCAGGAGCAGCAGCTATCATTGGAAAAAGAACAGGTGAAATCTTGTTTTTAGGAGTTAAGAATAAGTATTGTTACGCTTGTGACCGTGCCAATAAGAAAAAAATCATAGCCAAAGAGCATACCTGCTACAAAAATTATTCAGGCCCATCAACGGGTATGGAAGCAGACATAATTTTAGAGGGATTCAAACAATCTATTGCAACCCATAAATTAATTTATGGCTGTTTAATATCAGATGGTGACTCATGTACTTATAATAAAATTCTGCAAGCGCAACCTTATCGAGAGGATGGCGTAACTGTTGAAAAAATAGAGTGTCGTAACCATCTTATGCGAAATTACTGCAATAAAATTAACAGTTTAACGACCGACACGAAATATCCGTTAAGCCATAGAAAAATAATAACAAATAGTAAAGTAATTAATCTAAGAACTGCTATTATACAGTCAATAAAAAAAAATAAAAATGATGAATTTCCTGAAATTTCCTATTTATTTGAAGATATTTTACTAACTCATCATCACGCTTTTGGTAATCACACTGGATGCAAAAAACATTTCTGTCAAAAAGTGGGCACTAACGACGATCTAGTAAAAACAAAAGATTTTTTTACAAGTTCTTTATGGCAAAGAATCTGCCTTCTAACACAAAACCTTGCTAGCCATGCCAGAAGTTTGATTCACGATGTGGACAGCAATATAGTTGAACGCTATCACAGTATAGTTGCAAAATTCGTTGGAGGTAAACGCATAAATTATTCTTTGAGCCACTCATATGCAACAAGATGTAGTGCTGCTGCTGTATCATTTAATACGAAGAAATGTTTGTCCCTTGTGTATAGAAAAATAAGTAACTTAAGCCCAAAAGGAAAATTAAAAATAGTTGAAGAAAGACGAGCAAGAAAAAATTGTCTCAACAGAAACTATACAAAAAAGAAGAGACGATTGATTTTTAAGAAATCAGATGAAAACTATGGGGAAGAATGTACGAAACCGGATATGCCAGCAGATTTGTTTCTAAAAGTAAAGACAAATTTTGTACATTCTTTAAAAAAAACTGACGATGAACGTCGAAGAATTGAAAGATCGACGATTCTGCAACGTGACAGCAGTGAGTGGATGGAGCTTCGACGCTCGTTATTGACCGCATCAAATTTTGGCCGAGTTATTAAAAAAAGACCCAATACTCCGTCTGCTAACATTGTAAAAGACATTTTGTATAAAAGTAACATCAACTACGTCTCTTCTATTCATCATGGTCAAGTAAATGAACAAAAAGCTATTGCTCAGTTATGTTCTCAAGAAAAAATCTCAATTACCCCCTGTGGCTTGTTCATCGATGAGGAATTGCCGTTTCTTGGAGCGTCGCCGGACGGTCTCTGTGGAGATGATACGATAGTTGAAATTAAATGTCCTATCACTGCTTACAAATTAGGAATCACAGAGGCCATAAACCAGAAAAAAGTAAATTTTTGGGTAAAAAATAAAAAAGATGAATTATATATTAACCAAAATCACAATTGGTACTATCAAGTACAAGGTCAGTTACATATAGCTAAAAAATCAAAGTGTATTTTTGCAGTGTGGTTTAGCGAAAGCGAAAATTTAAAAATAGAAATTATTAAAAAAGATGATATATTTTGGGAAAAGAAGATGAAAATAAAACTCGATTCTTTTTATATGAATTGTTTGTTACCAGAAATTGTAGATCCAAGATTTACTAGAAACCTTCCATTAAGGCTACAGGAAGATGCAAACAACGTTGACTCACCAAGAAATAATGAAGACATACAACAGGACCACTTCAACCTGCCCACATCTTCAGAAACTTTGGATTTTGTTCAATATTGACAACGTTGAATACTCTAGATACGTAGAAATACTCATTAATTTTACTGCGTTAATTTTACTTATAATCTGTGTGCGGGATGACCTTTTACGGCGATGGCTCAAGAAGACATCAAAATGAACGGTGACCTATCAGCATATTTGGATAAGATTAGGCGAGTACAAGTGCACAAAATTCTCTATGAACATTACGCGGTTGGTCTTTACACCTGGTGGGTACAAAAACCTGTTTTAATTTTTGATCAATTTTGTATTCATAATGAAATACGGATAAATATTATTATATTTATATTGTATTAGTTTTTCATGTTTTTATTATATAATATGAGTTTGTAAAAATGTAGGCAGGTTGAAGTGGTCCTGTTGTAAGTTTTCATTTGGTGTTGATGTCCTGTTGCCTTAATGGAAGGTTTCTAGCAAATCTTCGATCCACAATATCAATAATTAATATAAAAAGATACAAGTTTTCTTTTCATCTTGTTTTCCCAAAACATATCATCATTTTTATAATTTCTATTTTTAAATTTCCCTTTCGATAAACCACACTGCAGATACATTTCATTTTTTGGCTATGTGTAACTGACCTTGTACTTGGTGTACCAGTTGTAATTTTTGTTAATATATACATAATTCATATTTTTTTATTTACAACCCAAAAATTTACTTTTTTGGTTAATGGCCTCTGTGATTCCATTCGATTTCATTTCAATTTGTAAGCAGTAATGGGAGATTTCATTTCAACTATCATATTATCTCCAGAGATACCGTCCGGCGACGCTCTAAGAAACAGTAAATCCTCATCGATGAACAAGCCACAGCGGGTAATCGAGATCTTTTCTTCAGAACGTAACTGAGCAATTACTTTTTGTTCATTTACTTGTCCATGACGAATGGAAGAGACGTAGTCGATATTTTTTTTTATACATAATGTCTTTAACAATGTTGGCGGATGTAGTATTGGGTCTTTTTTAAAAATCTCGGTTTAATTTGATGTGGTCAATAATCACTATTGAAGCTCCACCCCTTCACTACAATCGTCGATCTTTCAATTCTTCGTCAATCATCATCATTTTTTTTTAAAGAAATGTACAAAATTCGTCTTAAGTTTTTGAAACAACAGCAGATACTTTGCATATTCAGTTTCGTATATTATTCCCCATAGTTTTTACTCGGCTTTTTAAAACCAAACGTTTCTTCTTTTTTCATACTTTCTGTTGAGAAATTTTTTTGCTCGTCTTTCTTCAACTATTTTTAAGTTTCTTTTTGGGCTTATGTTACTTATTTTCTATATACAAGGGACACACATTTCTTCGAATTAAGTTATACAGCAGAAACACTACTCCTTGTCACGTATGAGTCGTTTAGAGAATAAGTGATGCGTTTCACTCCAATGAATTTTGCTACCATAGCATATATGGTAGCGTTCAACTATATTGCTGTCTACATCGTGGATCAGACTTCTGGCATAGCTAGCAAGATTTTGTCTGAGAAGGTAGATTCTTTGCAATAACGAACTTGAAAAAAAGCCTTTGTTTTTGCAAGATCGTCTTTAATACCCACTTTATGACAGAAATGTTGTTTGGGTCCAGTGTGATTACCAAAAGCATGATGATGTGTTACTAATGTAATGAATTAAAATAAACAGGAAATTCATTCATTCGTTTACTATTTGTAATTATTTTTCTATAGCTAAACGGATATTTTATGTCGGTTGTTAAACGATTAGTTTTATTGCAGAAGTTTTGCATTAGATGGTTACGGTAATCTATTTTTCAACATTTACGTCATCCTCTCTAGAAAGTTTCTTTGGTTATGATTTTTTACTTATCAACATGGTCAGAAACGTAACAATTCTTATTATTCATCCCGAAAACCAAGATTTCACTTTTGATTGTTGTTTGTTTTGTTTTCCTAGTTTTTATGATTCCGTGGAAAGGAATTTTATCATTTCGTTTTTTGGTTCATGTAATATTTTGCAATCTGTAATATAATAAATGGTCCTTGTATTATATCAATTTAAACATAAACTCAGAACTGGGTTTTCTTAAAAGGTAAATTTACTCTGACTAATATTCTGCAATTTCGTTTTAACGGAGATATAATAGAAATGATAAGATATTTGGTTAGAAAAGATTATTATGAATTTGTATGTAATAATTTTTAATGAAACTAAATTATAAGTATTTTCCATATTTTCTTGATGAAAAATTCTTAAAAATCATTTTTCATTAAAGGTTATATCAGTATAAACATTATATATGTAAAAGCTTTGTTTCCAAATTAGCGTTAACAGTCAGTCAATGTCTGTATTGTTGATCACTCTAATTAATTTTGCGAAAGAAATGAAAATAAATGAGTTATACAAAATGAACTCGTCCAAATGGTTTTATTTTAACTTTTAATACACTAGGCTTGTACTCAGATAATGTGTTAGTACTATTGTCTTCTCCATAAAGCAATCAAGGCTCAAAGCATAAAAACTCTTCTTTAAGTGACAAAATTGGGACAATTTTAAACCAGAAATACCTTCTCAATTTCTGTACAATGATCAAGGAGAATCCAACACTCAAAGCATTTGTTATTTAGAAATAAAACGTGGCATGTTGGACAACAGGAATAGTGAGAGAAATTAATATTTCACATGGTGAATATTCGCTTGCATAAAATCGACCTATCTCTATGGAAGATAACCAAAAGTAGGAACCATTAAAATTTATATTGAGTTTTGTTATGATGTCATAATTGAATAATAATGATTGTCCAACGTTATCAGGTACATACGGCAACAAGTCAGGTTACCACATTTTATCAAATTACCGCAATTTATTATCAATTCCACCGTCGGTCAATTAAGGTTTAAAAGATGTGTGGTATAGTGAGTATTTAATATTTCTTTTAATTTTAAATCTGTTCATTGTTCAATGCACATTTCAATTGTGATACACCTATAAATCATATTTTTGGAGCAAGTAATATATTTTTTTATAAATTTGAAGACAACTTTCTTTTATAAAAAAAAAAACATTTTTCATGACAAAAACTATCTAAGCCAATGATAATTTCTGTAAAAACTTTAGTGAATTTTTATTTAATAATTGTAATATTATAATTGTATTGGAGTTCATAAAAAGAGTGTTTTTGGATGAATTTGCCTGCCCTACAAACTCTATATCCTTAATGTACTATTTAAAATATGCATAGACTTTTAAGATATTATTTTTTAATCAGTTCCCTTTCCAGTATCAAATAAAAAATGCCTAATGGTAACTTTGAAATCATCTAGATGAATGGGATTAATAAAATAAATGTTTTAATGGTTTTATCCCAACCGGTCCACCAGTCCTGTACTCTGATGATGCGTGAGTATTACAAAATATCTCTCCACCTCCATAAAACGATCATGGCTAGAGGAAAAAATAACGAAAGTTATGAAAACAGGATATGTTTTATTAACCCCAGTCCAAATATCAGTCTAATTCTTAACACATTAATTATTTTTAAATGGCCATGAAATGTTCGACAGCAAGACAATGTTATAAATAGGCGCATCTACCCTATGTTCTCATAAAAACGATTCTAAAATTGCATTCTTTCGACTGCTCCGGCAAGTTCGATATGGATATGTGTACTAACTACAATAACTCTCGACTTTCACAAGTGCTTGTAACAGCCTAGACTGAATAAATAATTTAGATTTAGATTTTTTCAATTAATATTGCATGTGGTGAATATTCGTTTACGTAAAGCCTACCAAAAATACGTACAAAATGTATAATAATGACTCTTCTTGCAATAAGAATAAGGTATGAAAGTTCGCAATTATTTTTAACTCTACCTTCAATAAATTAAAGTTTAAAATCGGGTGAAAAAATGAAAAAATATAGTTATTTCATATTTCTTTTAATTTTAAATCTTTTCATCGTTATTGTTATACCTGTCTTTTCTAAGCCCCATAAAAATCTGGAGTAAAAAGAAATTATTCCTTTCTTTTAAAAAAATTCAGCGCCACCTATTGTGTAAGCACTTTAGATAGCTAACTCAAAGCACTTGATGGTTATAAAACGTCATTGTTATTAGTACAAAGTTTATCTGCTGGCGCTGAACCGATAGGCATTTGTTATTCTTCTGAGGAACGTGCAATGAGCTAACCCACACTAGCGTAGACACCTGTAATTATGTAAGGGGGCGTGTCGATTTCTAAAAATCATTCAGTGTCCTCAGCCCCTTAAGTACCTTTACTATAACCTAGTGAAAAAACGTTACTGGGACGTATGCATTTAACAGTTAACTCGTCTTGGCGGTTACCTACCGTGACCATTACATAGATATAGTATGTCTCTTTTTAATAATTGCATATCCGATATGACATATAGGTAATTTTTATATTTTCCTTTCAGGAATAGTAACGATAGGCGTAGCAAAACCACTCCCTTGTAGTACAGTGGTCGGAGGGGAAAAAGCGAACGGACACAGCGTCCAGAATAGCCAGGTGAGTCCTCTTGTATCACAGTATTCATATATAATATATTTATTACAAAAATATGCTTTTTACTTAAAATAACGGAATTTTATTCGACTATTAAATATTCTATTAATATTTTTTTGTTAATTTTACGTGTTTGCCAAATAATATATTAAATCCATCGGTGAAACGAAATAGTCCCTATCAAAATATATGTTTTCTCTCTTTGGAGGAAATATGACATTGGTGCATCGAATACTTTTGCGTATTCGAAATATTTATATAAATACATTTAAGAAAAAGGCGAATTCGTGTTTAAGTGTTGTGTTTATTGTACACTGAGGGGAAAATATCAAAGTAAGTTAGAATATATACCTTATAAGCTTTACGCTTAGAGCAGTATTTTAAATGCAGCATGCTAATGATTTCTTCAAATACTATTTTAATAAAAATCTTTGTACAATAAAGGGAAAATTTACCGCTCTAAGGAATATAGTATTATTATATTTGTAGTTTATTGTCATATTCAAGAAATTATTTTATTATGTAGTGATCTCCCTTTAGTGTACAATATGCATGCTGTTTGGAATAACAAACTAGTGTGATACCGTGCAATTAGTTATAAGATAGCTTTATAATAGTATTATTTATTTATGTATTTTCTAATTATTTTTGCACACTTACCTTTTTTACAGCATCAAAGCTATTATATTTGATCAATTTTGCATTCCCAACGCTATACTAGAAAATATTCTTAATGAAGAATGCTTACTTATTCCACTTTGCCCCTGGCACCCTGAAATGGGACATTTTTGATTATATAAAATATCTTTCTTGTTCTATTATGATATCGCACTGATTGCATAACTTTTAAATTGGCTCTTTCTGTAATAGAAATATATTCATCTACAACCATTAATATAATATCTTTTGATTTTTAGAAATTGGAGTACTTCACGAAGATCCTTCGCTTGATAATGTCTCTACATAGAGACATATTAGAGTTGCAGCTGCAACGCGCTCAGGACGTAGAGCCCGCGCCTGCAGACGCCGCCGCCGTTCCGGGTGCCGCCGAAGATAAAGGCGGAGATCACTATGAAATGACACAGCGACCGACTCAACTACGCGGTCACCGTCGAGATACCGGACACTGCCAACTGCACCGACCGAGGTTCCATCACATGTAACGAGTTGAAGATTTAACGCCATTTGTTGGAATCTCGTATTTCTCATTTTAAATGCCTATTTCACATATCGGGTTGGCACAAAAGTAATGAGACACTTGGTTTAAGTTTTACTTTTTGATTATTATTACAATAAAAAAAGTTTTGTCAATGATGTAATTACCATTAGTATCTAAGACTTCTTGCCAACGATCCGGCAAAGTTTGGATGCCTTTTGCCCAGAACTCTGATGGCTGTGCCTCGAAAAAGTTGTTCAACTCCGCCTCTACGTCAGAGAAATCATTAAATCGTTTACCCCGCAAATGCTGTTTCAGGGCTCTAAACAAATGATAGTCTGATGGGGCGAGGTCTGGGGTGGGGCGAGGTCTGGGGAATAAGGTGGGTGGGGTATCGTCTCCCAGCCCAAGTTCTCCAACTGCCGGCGAACCACAGATGCGACGTGAGGTCGAGCGTTATTGTGCAGTAAAACTACATTGACTCGTCTTCGTCGTTTTTTCTTGATAGCGGCAGATAATTGGTAAGCTGGGTTGAATATTTGTCAGCGTTTATAGTTTCATTGTGTAATAGCTCATAAAACAGTATGCCTTGCGCATCCCAGAAACAGCAAAGCAGAATTTTTCGGCGGTTCTTTTGACTCGGCTTCGGTTGAGTTGGTGGCGTTTTCTTCTCGAGGCAGCCAAAAAAGCACGACGTGTATCGTTCTCGTAATAAATCCATGATTCATCTCCAGTAACCAGATCTGACAAAAACTCTTTACGTCGGGGTCACAGCAAAAGTGACTGACAGATAGCGACACGGACTGCACGACTGGCGTCTGTAAGGATGTGCGGTACCCACCGAGCCAAAACTTTTCGATAACCAAGCTCATGCAGATGGTGTTCCACGGCGTGGTGACTGCATTTAAGTGCTTCCGCTAATTCACGAGTGGTAGCATCCGGATTCAACTGCAGTTCGCGGCGCAAATCATCATCATTCACTGCGGGTGGTCGCCCTGAGCGTGGCTGACTTTCAAGGCTCCTGTCTCCTGATTTAAACCGGGTCAAACCATCGGGACACCGTCGCATGGCTTGTACTTCCAGCGCCTAATGCATTGTTGATATTGTCAGCCGCAGCCCACGCACTGTGGCCTAACAAGTACTCGTATAAGTATAGTGTTCGAACTTGTCGCTCGTCCATTTTTCTTCAAACTGACTAAACTAATCGCGAGCGCGGCTTTATATACCCTACACCAGAAGTACCTAGAATGTTCTACAACATTCTAGAATATTATCGAAAAAATTGATTTTAAAAAGGAAATGTTATAGATTTTTCTAGTGTGTCTCATTACTTTTGTGCCAACCCAATATTTACAAAAAAAATCACCGCATTCGTTAATGTAGAGTTTACCAACGTGAGTGTCTGGCACAGCTTTTGATGTATATACCTATAGTACGATTATATACAGCTACACAAATAGTTAGCACCGAATGGTAGTTCGCGATAATAATTGCGAACCCATCAAAGTTGAAAACAAAGTTGATAGAAGAAGATTTTTTTAAAGAAATGCATAATCTGACGTGCTGTTATATGATCTGCTCGCGTAGCATGACCAACTCGAGAAACGCTTCGTCTACACTCAAATGTCACTTTTCTCGGGTGCGCCCATACTACAGCTTGGTAATAAATCTCACTCTCGACCCGAGAAACTGACAAATGAGTGTAGACAAAGCGTTTCTCGAGTTTGTCTGCTACGCGGGCAGCTGTTTACCCGTAAAGACGTGGATATATTTAATTTTATATCATAGAGAGTAATAATAACTGATTCACATGACATAAAAATAGAGACTTATTTAAAAAAAGTCAGCGGCAAGAGTTATTTTATTACTGTTAACAAATTATTATTGTTAATTCATTAAATATTATTGTCTGTCCGGCATATTACCTAACTACAAAATAAACGTACCTAATTAAAATAATATAATTATTAGATAAGTGGGAATAACTATACTTGATATAAACTAAATGATATGTCTACACTGTAAAATCAAGTCTATTAATTAAGGTTGTGGTTTAACAGTGAAATTACTGTCAATTTCATTGATAATGGAATTAAATATAAAACTTTTGTGTCAATTTAATATAGAATTCTATATATGTATTTTACATAACAATGTTATTCAATCATTTTATATCGAAAAAACTTAATTATTTTGGTGAAAAATTAAATAATAATATATATATATATATATATTGACAGAAATAACAATTAATAAAAGAGATGAAAAATAATTTATTATTTTAATTATATTAAACGCTCAATATTAACTGAAATATAAATATAAGCTGAAAAAGTGGTTTGAAAAAATAATGTTGTATGTTCGCTTACAGGAATTTTGTAACATATCATAGATAGTAAGTTAAACTATCATAAAGTATTTATTATTATTTTTAATATAACAGAGAGAGAGGTATAAGGCAATCACCTAGATTGCTTTATATCTTTATATATAATGATGATATGAACATAGTCTGTGTTCTAACGAACTTAACCATAATAGAAAAACAAATGTTATAATAATTCCTATTTATTACTATTTACGAAAAAGCATACGATTAAGTCAACAAAAAAATTACTTACACAAAGCTTTAACTCCAATAGAAGATTCTCAAATTATTTTATACTTTTTAAAAAAAATTGAAGTCGCTTTATTTATTTAAAACATTTTATATTTGTTCCTTTTTCAAATCAATTTCATAATACATATTTATGTGTATCTGTGATAGAGATTAATTTGATAATTTCCTTTTTTGAAGTCTATTAAAAATTCTCCGTTATGGGTTATTTATACATATAGACATTATGGGGTATATGAGTAAATATAATTAAGGGTATTATTAATACAATTGCTGATATTTTCAACCATTGTAATAATGAAGGTATTCTCTCTGATCTCAGCGAAATTAAGTAAAGTCATTCCTTTTTTTAAAGCTGGCAATAAACAGAATCCTAGCAATTATTGACCCATTTCATTCTGCCACACTAAGCAAGATTTTTCAAAATATATACTGGAACAACTAATATACTACTTTAATTCCACTTAAACAAACTGTTTAGTTCCAGAACACAATGAGTAAATATAAATGGTGCAAAGTCGTCGGGCTCTCATGTAAAAATAGACATTCCATAAGGTTCTATTTTAGGCCCATTTTTATGTTTATGTAACATTATGCTGTTTGCAGAAGACACTTCATTGATATTTTAAATTGACAGAAATAAGTATAATTTTGACGATGTAAACAATGCTCTCTCAGAAATGATGTTTTGATTCACAATTAACCCCCAATTGAATGCAATAAAAACCAAATGTATAAAATTTACTTTACCTAATGTAAAAGTAGAACCAACTGAAACTTAAATCAATAACGTATATTCAAAAGTTAGCGAGTTCCTCTATCGGTCTTATGGTATTATATTGTGGAGAACGGCAGCCGATATTCAGTTTATATTTGAATACAAAAAAAAGCAATAAGAGCTATCTATCAATTAGGCTCACGAACAGAGAAAAATTAAAGTAAATTGGAATATTGACGGTTGCATCTCATTTTATATACAATTCTATACTTTTTGTCCGGAACAATATTAATTTAGAAATAAAAACAAACTAGTCATACCTTCTTACAGGGTACAGGTTCATTCATGGGTCAAGGTATACAGTACTTTAACAAGATGCCCAGCGATTTTTACATTTGCCAATAAATCATTTTGAAAGTCATATTAAAAATTGTCTACAAAGATATTATGCCGTTAAAGAATATCTAAATGGCAAAAAGGCAGGTATTTGTGATTAACATTGTACCTATGTATTACATGCCGTGTCCTGCAGCCATTGATAGATGTATTAGAACTAGCTTCCTTACTTCACTGCACAAGTTAAGTACCTAGAGTAGTCACACTCTCTTAAAAACCTGTGTCGTTTCCTAAAAATAAATAAGTATGTATGAGTCGGCAACCAGTATATTAATGAGTAGGTAATCGTAAAATATCTGTCTTTTTATTTCTGATATTGTAATGGAAAGTGAATTCATATATAATGAAGTTAATTTCCAATAAGACTTTTCTGAGTGAAATAAAACAGGGAGAAAAGGTTAAGTAATTAATTAATTCTCTAGGGCATAATTTATATACTTACTTCATTGGTTTATCTACTTATATCCCATTTATATGAATGCCGATACATGAAGAGAAACAAAACCTCCAAGCCCAAACGCAGAGTATTATATATTATTACCTTTATTATATATTGGGTAGATCTTTATTTTTATGGATTGTTTGTTTGCGTGAAAAGGCTCCGAAACTATGAGACATACGACGTAAATTTCTACACCTACGATAAGCTACATCATACGTGGGTGATGTAGGCTTATAATATACGCGGGCGAATACGCAACGGCAAACCTAAAAAGAGAGAGTTTATAAGAGCTCAGTAGTTATGGAAACATCATTTACTACGATTGAATTTACTACTAACGACTCCACCGAGTCCAATTCAGTAACAACTGACCCCATGCAATAATTTTAAAAAATTGAATACACATTTATGTATCATGACATAGTTTATATGTATCATACTATCCCTGTCCGCCTGCCGTAAGGTAGGATATTAAAAGTAAGCTTCAAACAGTCACACTCTTTATAAGCCACTAATGGTTATTATATTAGGACAGCAAATTAATAAATCATTTGTATCAATTAATTTCATATGAAAATGGATGAATGTTGGTATGAACTGAAATTGTATATCTACCTAAGAAAAAATATATGTAGTAATCAAATAATGATAAATTAATATACATTATGAGGTAGTATTAAGGTAGTAATATTATTGACATAATGATATTCATTGATGTTTTGTAACTATGAGACTTTAAATAGAGCTTTAAGTTTTATTTTGCAATAAAAATTGTGAAGTTTTGACAATCCGTCAAAAGTGATTAATAAAACCAAAAATATTTTCTAACATACTTGTATTTATTTAATTAAATTTATGTCCTGCAATAAGCCCTCAGTTAGTTCTATATAATGTTGTGATTCGTTGTTAGTTAGTTAATAATATGATTAAATGGCAATGACGAAACATGTTACAAAAAAGTCAACATCGTGTTATACCATAAATGTTTCGATAGTGTGAACCTAGCGTTATGTAGGCTATAACGAGATAGATTACATTATATGTGAAATGCTTTTAAAGTCTGTTACCTGTGAAATGATAAAACAGGTCTGTGTTGTCGAAATAAATGTTAACAAAGTTGAGCCATTTGTTGTTTTACTCTGTACCTATAATTTATTTACAACTACAAAGACTCGTTACAATATTTTATTGCATTTCCGGATAAACATTAAAAAGTTTATATAGTTTTAAAAGGCCTATTTTTGTTAAGTATATACAATACAGTACCTAAATAAATTGAGGTACATATTTTGCCATAGGTGCATTTTCGGACCTATGGCATAGATTTTTGACATTTAGAGGTCAAAAAAGTCAAAAGACCATCTTCAAACAATAAGATAGGGAAGGAAGATGGCTAATTTTGCGAACTATTACTATTATTAGAAAGGTTAAAAGAAATTAACAATAGATGCATTTTAAAGACACAATTTTTTTTGTCGATTATGAATTGCACATTTTAGCTGTTTTCATTATTATTGTCACAAAAGCAATTGAAAGTTAGTTGTTTTAGGTGTAGGCGTCCTTTTCTAAATCGATATTTGCACAAATGATAGAGAATTTAGAAAAAAAAATATCTGAGAGTCTCTTTTTCAATTACATTTTATTAATTAACAACGACAGATATATGATGATGCGATTAAAGGTTAAAATTCATAATAAAACAACTTTAAACATTATCAATAAAATTAATCAATATTCATTTATGTAAAATAATTGATATGTATGTATTTTACAATAAATTTCACATTTTGAAATTGTTACAGGAATGTATAAACTCTATCACGTCTGATGACCACACAGGGATGGATTCCTTTCATGAGTGCCTTCAAGAATACGGCGAAGGTCTTGAAGTCGTCCAAATCTGCATGGAGCCCGAAGAGTCTTCGATTAAGGACGAAGAAATATCCGCGTTTGGTGACCTCAGTATAGACGACTGCAAAAAAGACAAAAGCAGCCAAGAAAAGGTAAACGGCATCGAAAAGTCTTCAAAATCTGAATCTCTGGAGGATCCAGATGAGGACATGACAATAACCGAAGAGGATGTCCTAACTGCCCCGAGAGAATTAAACATAAGAAGTAAATCGGCTGATAGGAAAGACTTAGAAAGAGATAGAAGTTTATCAAAACAACAGAGCAAGGATATATCGACGTCAGATGAAATGGTATTCGCGGTCACCCCTACAGGCCTCGAAAGAATAAGCTTCGAAAAATACTGGAAGGAATCCGATGACACAAAAAATGCTACAACAAAATTAGAAAAGGTAAAAAGCGACGAGAGTTGGAAGGAGTGTTTAAATTCACCAACCGAAGACACTGTCACTTTTTCTGATGCTACCGCAAGAATTTCCGTCCAAGAAGACAGTTCCCTTTTGTATATTGATCACGAAGTAGACGGTTACGAAACGTGCCTAGATGAAGACTCCACGTCGATGAAATGTGTAAAAAACGCTCGTAAAACAAACAGCGATCACATCAAAGACAAGAGTAAACACGATAAAACGTATAGAAACAGAGACAACGATGTAAGTGCCAAAAGTGATTCACAGAACACTGCCAATTCTGTAGACGAGGTGTCGTCGAGCTATCCTTATGTGCAAGAGCATATTATAAAGCAAATGAAATCGCTCAGAATAGAGCCGTTAAATGTAAACATAGGTCATAAAAAGTTGAAAAAGAAAAGTCCTTCGAAGCCGTCGAAAAACGAGCGCAGAAAGTGCGTCGAATATTACAACGACCAAGCGGAATGCTTAAAAGAAATTAAACGGAAAAAACTGGAGGAAGAAGAAAGAAAACATAAAGAGGAACAAAAGAAGCTCTTGGACAAGAGTTTGGCTACGATGGAGAAAAAAATGATGCTGAAAAAGCAAGAGCCGAGCGAGGAGTCGACTGATCTTGAGACTAATTACGTTCCGGGGTGTCATAAATGTTTCTTAGAAAACTATGCGTATGCGATAACTCAAGCGTATATTGCCGAGGCCTCCGCGTGCAAATATTGTGAAGTGATTAGGGACATGCTGGAGGCTCCTAAAGTGCTCAACGATAGACGAGGCTCAGCACCCGCGCTGGTCAATCTCTCTAGTTCTGTGTCGGAGACTGACGATGAAGATTTACTTATGGTGCCAGTGATAAAAGATAGGAGGAAGTCTGCTGGCCCGTTGAAATTTCTTGTGCCTTCTAGAAGACCCAGGTGAGTGATGCCCAGTTTTTTATTTGTTGCCTGGATATAACTGTTTTCGATACTTTTTGGACGCTAATACTTTGTGGCGTATGTACATTGCATTGTAGTTTCAAGATATGTGTACTTTTAGAATCATCATTGTTTGTGATCTTAGAGCGGATGGTGTTTATCGTAAACCTGCCTTAACACGTGTTAGTCTATTTTTAATATTTATTAGGTCATGTGGTAATTATGAATGGTGGATGGTACACGCGTGTCACAATCACCTCAGTTCACGTGAAGTTTGCATGGGTTTGCTGGGGAAAGGATAGTTGTGATATTGATTATAAGAAAGAAATATTATTGACATCGAAATTATCGGTTTTACATATGAAGTGTAATAAGAAAAAAGGAACTTTTGGAATTTTACAGAAAAAATTTGGTAAGTTTTTAATAATCCTATAAACGAATAAAAAATTTTTGGAAGATTTTGTTCTTGTATGTACTGTCTGAGTGTATTGTGGTAGGTCAGGTTACAATATTGACGTTGTTCATTAGTCATAGAAAAAATATCTAGAAAGAGGAACTTAAAAAAAGGAAATGAACATATATTGACTTCTTGTTGATTATTATTTTGACGTTAATACGACAAAAAGTCATGAGAAAATAAAACAGGCGAAGTTGACTTTTTTAAGTGTAAGAAAGGTACTTGTTCAGTTTCTAGAAGAACTATATATAATGTTATATCATATATAATATAAAATCAAAATAACTAGATGATCTTCTAGTAATTGAAATATAAAAACAAAAGCCCCTACCGATCCGATTATTATAAAATGTTTATGGGACCATTTCATTAACAATAAATTGAGTAAGTTCTCTTTCTATTTTTTGAAGATTATTTATTTATTGATGTGATTTGTTAGGCCACTACAAAACGAAACATTTCCTTAATATATTTAATAAGAAATGCTTCAAAAATTACTAGCCCCAAGTACCTCGAGATTTATTAAAGGTATTTATCAGTATAGCATTGCGAATGCAAAATTCATCAAATGTAATAACAAATTTTAAATGACTTCCATATAAGAACGTCAGAACGTTTAGCAGTAAAGACTAACAATAGTTTTTGTTGATCAGAAGAACTTAAAACTAATCCGTTTCGTTAAAAACTATGAATTTAATCACGAAACAAAACCTGATATGGAAGAAGGAATTTACTTTCTATTGTTACTCGTATATCTTTTTATGTATCATCTATATAGTAAAGTATAGTAAAATAGGGGAATGTTTTATTCGATTGTTTAATTGCAGTGTAACTACACTACTGGACTGATTTTAAAAATTATTCCACCTACTGGAAGCTTCAAATTACGTGGACGAAGTTGCGGCAAAATAGTTAGTTATATATACAGTTGAAATAAAATTCGTGTAGAGGATACACATTTCAAGATCAATTACGTTTACATTTACATTTTCAGTAAACCATTGTACCGTATCGATGATATGACATACAATTCGTTACGCGTGGTCACCGTAACATCATCTATTGTTATATATTTGAACAAATTATTCACAGTTCACGACAAAGCCGAAGGCTCATACAAATACACACATGAAAAGAGTTTCTGAGAGCGTCAGCAGCTAATGCTATGAAGCCTTACAATAAGGACATGTCTAATCTACATTACTACACAAGGGAAAATAAATTGCGACATTAGAACGCTACAAATGACAAGCTAGATGAACACGCACGCATCTACACGGCCAATTAATGGAAAGCATCAATGTATAAAATGTAAAATACATCATTAGATACTTAAAAAGTACATATGAGTATAGAAAACACACACATGAAATGATCGGAAACTTTGAGACAGCTTCAAAATATGACGTTTTATTTTTTTATTTTCGTGCTTGTTGTTATAACACAAAGCTATCGAAAATATATCTAAAATTTACCCCTGTACTATTTTATTATTACAAGCTTTTACGTTTATAACTTTGACAATTGGTTTATAAGTTTAGGCGTGAAAAGAATGACTACACAAACAGACAGACTTACATTCGCATTTACAATATTAGTATGGATAAAGTAGTATTACGATCTTTATTTTCATCTATTTATGCTAATTGAATGAGTAATGTCGTCTATTACCCTCTACGTTTCAATGTCCACTTAATGGTCGAGTATTTTACCGAATGAATTATAATTTAGCTAAGTAACAACATTGCCGTACGGTACAACATTTGAAAGTCCCAAAGGGTGTGTAATTTTTTAGAAACGAGGACGTTACTATATTAACTTGATTGTTTTTTTTTCTAATGACGCTCTATGGCAATGACCTTAACGTTCGCTAGGACCGTTTCACATTTCTGACCTGTCACATGAATAGCAGGGATAAGAGATGATTTCCACTTTTCAATAAAGAATGACAAATTATAACTCTTTCATATCTCTCTTTCTATAAAATAGGTTATAGATTTGATTGTTTCTTTGCAACGAATAGCCGCTGAAAAATCTGGACCGATTTCAAAAATTATTTCACCTACGGGAAGCTGTATTATACGCGGGTGACAGATGTTATAATTACGCAGACAATGTCGCGGGAAACACCTAGTTAAAATATAAATGTGCAGTGAAAATTTGGGTTATTTACGAATACGAGGCTCAACGTGCTACTTAAGGAGCAGAAACTATTTCATTTTTTATTATCGATATTAAATATCGCGCTCGAATACAAAATCAATGATCAGAGTGTTAAGTTCCTGGAATTAAATTTGAACTTAGACATGAATTGATTGTTTTGGTTAGTGACTTACCGCTATTCTATTAGTGGGGTTATCGAATCAAGCACGGCATAAAAGGTTAAATGTTTGTTTGAGTTGAGAGCCTTCCTGTAAACACAGCTCAAGTTCCTGGAAATACTTTCGTAAAAAAAACTGTTTGTCATATACTATGTAGTAGAAATATATGTGAGAGAATATACACATGCTTGTAATATAAAACGGGTAAATAAATTACTGAGTTTTAGTTTTGTTATCTCTTTACGAAAACATTACTAGACTTTCATGTTGTCACACTTCGAATATTATTGTTCTAAGTCGGGACAACTGTTTTGTCTTGATAAATGTATGTATTTTTTGATAATAGATATTAAGGGACTTTAAATGTGTTATGTTATTACTTACATACTGAACACTGTACTATTCATAAAAACATCATAACATCGTACATTGAATACGCGAAACTGCAACGATTATGAGAGCTATGTTATTTATGTGTTAGTATGTTCTTGGTTAACTGACCGCTGTGTTGCATCGTAGGTGAAGTAAAACCGAGATAGAGAGGAAATATAAAGGAATATTTATAAAAAAAAACAAACCAGACCCGACCGTCGCGGCTTACTGAGGATTATAGGGAACAATTAGAGCTGTACTATGTAGATTTATTGTCGATATCGAAGATTAATTAAATTAAATATATATCTATGCAAATAAATAAAAGTATTACTTTATTTTTTCTTAATGGGAATAAACGGTAATATTAATTGTAAACATGACGGAGATTATTCAATTTTAATTAAAAGAAAACATTTTAGTCTTGTCTTTTAAATAGACAGGAGAAATATATTTTGTTACTATTACTAGTGATTTATACCGACTTCACACTAAAACTTTTCTCATCAACCACTCAGCTAACTTGTGAAAGCCACAATACAATCTGTTTTTATAATAATCTTATAATATTTGGCAGATAAGACGGAGAAAGTTTAATATAATTCGCAAAGAAATAAAATTAATTTTAAACAACTTTAATAGGCATTTTACTAATGTGTTACTCATATTTAAATGCCTATATTTTTTATACTTCTTTTTTTCAAGTAAATGTTCCATATGATGCGTAAACTGTTAGTCTTATTATATCGATATATCGAAAAAATCTAGTGATGCACACCACAATAGTAATATTGCTAATACCCATAATTGAGTTACGCGCGGTCGGCTTTGACGCACCACTACGGATTGACAGGCCGCACCTACTTCACGTTACAAAATATTTAAAAAAATATAGAGAAATATTCATCATTAACTTCAAACCAATACAGCAAGAGCTCCATATAAGGGATGTAGTTAACGATTGCTGCTGAGGGATTTTGGAATACCGGTGAGTTAACCTAATTACTTACGGTCGATTCAATTAAAGATATGGGTTAATTTAACTAGGCTAGATAAGATCATTAGTGTAAGCTAGCGTAATTCAATTAAGACGAGGTTTTCTATAAATTTCAAAGTTACAATCAATAGTTTAAAATTTGTTTATTAGTTGTTATTATTGACATCTCTTAAAGTGGTTAATGACGGGAGTTATTTTTTGATACATTTTATTCGGCAAGAAGATTTATCAAAAAATTTTGTTAGATGTCATTATGTGCATCCTAGTCTTTATCATAGACGATGTTGCCGACAGGGGACCAACAATACATTTTTGAAAGAGTTAGAATATTCATTCGAATTTAGTTTAAGCTCTCACTCCTTTAACATAGTGTGCTTCTGTGTAAAAGATAACATGTCATAGCATTATTACTAATGTTTTTTCACATAAAACAATATGATTAGGATCTTATTACATGTTAATAAGAACTTGTACTTTTCAGCTCTCGGAAAACTGCATCGGTTTTTTCCCCGCCTTAAATAGCGAAATGACAGTTGCACGTAATTGTTTTGTTCCCTCCATCACGAAAAAATATAAACAAATGAATTTGCGATACAAATAAACTAACAGTTAACATTCCAAATTCAAAATCGGTAAAAAAATAAATAACAGCCAGTAACATTTTATTTTTTTCAGTTAAAAGGTTGTCTCAAAACTTATGAACACACGGGGTATAATACAGCATATCTTTAACAATAACAAAGACGTATTTCCGAAATATGTTATAATTTACTGTTATAATCCTTTATTTCTACTTTCCTTTTAGTACTTGATTAGAGTTTAAATAGAATTAAAGTATAGTAGTGAGAGTTTTTTTTAGATAAATTTAATTTTAATGTTTCTATTTAAGATCTAATGCTCCAGCAGTGGGGCTATAAATAAACTGATCTTTAGCTGTTAGTGAATACAGCATGTCAATCAACATAACGACATGTAATATAATTATATTATCAATTAAGATAAAATATCTTTAAAAGATAAATATGCTTACTTATTAGACAACTATTTGTTTAAAGTCTGGAATTCAAATACAAACACACAGACAGAACATAAACGAAACTGAAACAGCTGAGTTCAATACAAATACAAACAGTTACGTCGAACATAAACAAATCTGAAATAGAGATATGATCACAATTCTAGATATGTTCTACTTTGCGATAAATGATAGCAACGAATAGGCTCTGGAATAAGTGGACCGATTTTTAAAATTCTTTCACCCACGCGAATCTACATTATATTCGGTAAACATAGGCTATATTTTATCCCGAAAAACGGCTAATAAAGGGATGAAAATTAAAGTGAAATTGTATAGCTAATTAAAACGATGCCATAGTAACCATTGTTTACTCTTAAATTTGTCATTGTAATTATATGCGTGTTATGATATGAATATCTAAATAATTCCTTATATGAACACGGAACCTGTAAAATATTATTTCTTTAATGGGCATTTTAGAGTGACTTTAAAAAATATCATAGGGTGCTAATATATTTTTTGTATGGGAATAGTTTAAGTCCTTAGTGAATGTCAAAATAAAATTCCAAAACCATCGATGAGCTAAATAACAATATTCGTGAGCCATCAGCAAAATATACTCGGAAATGCTGGACAAGTTAGACCGGAACTGCCCCAATGGACGGTGACAAACTTGAAAATTTTATTTTCAAAAGGCAATAAAGAAAACTTTAAATGTGCCATTGTGTATTGTTTTCAAATTATCATTTTTTAAATGAAGAAGTTATCACGCCTCACTCTGCGTATTTTTTATGAAATTTAAAGATTCTTTGTGCTTCATAAAGAATCCTTTGCCCGGTAGTGGTAGGGCGGTGAGGCAGCGCGACGGACGGACCGGAGACACCGAAGTGGAATACTTCCGGATCAATGAACCGCCTCGTGTTGGTTGTGCTCTGCGATGGTCTTTGTCACTATTGTAGATTTTGCTAAATTAAAAATAATTATAAAAACTTATAAGGTTAAAATAATGAACGCCAATAAATAACGAATATAGTTAATTATAAATCAGAATAACAACAGTATAGACCAAACTAAGAACAAAAACAGTGATATGGAAAACATCGCGCGTAGAGAATTGCGTTATTAGGGCTCCGTTCTACCTTCTTTGGCACGGAATCCTAAAAACAACCAAGGGTGATCTAATGAATAAATTGAATACATAGCTACATTAATTACATAGCCGTAATATTTTAGTTTTCCAAATATCAATAGTAAGCTGTATTCGATAGTTTGTGAATATTGTATAATGAGCAAGGCAGACATGTGATTCGCTGAAGTGTACACATCTCTATCATAACAAGCATTCAATTTTCCACTCGTCCAAGCGAGATAACCGATGCACCCTGCCTGCAGGCTGATCCATGATTTTGTGAGCAAAACGAAATAATCGGTGAAAAACAACAGGGCATTATCACTGTACTTACAATTGGTAAACTTCTGTGTGGATAACCTTTTACTGGGATGAATATATTATATAAATATACTGAATTTTGACAAAATCCGTCACTCTGTTTCGAGTGAAGAAATAACGTAACATTATAATAAAATCGTTAATGCTTTCTCATAAAAACATGCTTGTGCCGTTTTAAATGTTAATAATAATAAAATATATATTTCTAATAGATTATTGTTGCACCGCAAAAGGTTATGATTTTATAGGATATTATGTCTTGGTTACTTCAAGCTAAAAAAATGACTGAAAAATTAGTTTGTCTTAAATTTATACGCGAGGCTATTAAAATTAAAAAACACCAGAATTTTAATAATGATGAAGGTCCAAAGTCCAGATCCAGATTGCAAAACCAAAAAATACTCGTACAGTTAGTTTATTCTGTAAATATTAAATCAAAGGAAGCTATTCACTTTTCTTTTTCTTTGTAGCAAGGTAAATAAATAAGTCAAATGTATTTTTAAAATAATTTAATTTAATAAATGTAAACGTTGTCATAAAATATAAATAAATGGTATTATGAATGTGTCCAATAGTGTTTTGAAGGTAGCTAAAGACAATCAAAACCTTATTCTTATGCGAGCACGGAACCTGTAAAGGGTGCGAAACGTCAATAAAACTAAATACAAGTGCAATTTACCCGTAAAAAGTTGTTTCAATTAAAAATTCTTAAATCTTTAAATAATTTTTAAAAATTTTTATTTAAAAAAGTTATGCGAAACGAATCGATTCGGGAGAATTTTGAGATATATATCACGCGTTAGTAAATTTTTAGATCAAAATTGGACATGATTCTATCAGTTTATAATATTCAAAGGCATAGCAATAAGGAAACATAGAAAAAAGAGGGTCAGACATTCCATTGAAAATTTATATACAAAGTTACATTTTGTCTAAAATTTTTCACTTAAATATTATATAAGTATCGATGTTCATAAAAATTCTTTTATGTGACTTTATCGTGTTCCTTTTTGCGAATATATAATTGATAAAAACGACATTTCCGATGTTAAAACGCAAATCTGTGTATTAACGTTAGTACGTGTAATCCAGAGATATATTTGATCCAGCAATGCTCGTCGTTTATCAAGTGACAATGGTGGCGGTCGACCGAATAGTCCAATGATTGATTTCATTCTGCTATATTCATTGTGAGCGCCCCTGCGTACTGTCATGGACACAAGTCAAATATTTTCAAATCACGAGACTGTTGTTCCTAAAGTTATTCTTATTGAATAGCAGATCTTGTGAATATTTACAAAGGCCATAAGTTGGTAGTAGGTTTGGTTGGTACTCTTAAATTACCAGAAAATATAAGAAGATAAATCATTTTAGATAAGTGGATATTATTATATTTTGTAAAAGTTTTTCAGTTTTTCAGTTAGTCAGTTCGACAGTTTTATATCGGTCCAGCCAGTAGTTTCGGAGGCTATTCTAAGTAAATAAATAAACGAATCAAATATTTCTTTTTTATAATATTAGTATAGATGATATTATCAATTTATAAGTTATATTAGTTATAATATAAATTACATTACAAATTCAATCTATTATAATATATATAGGGGAAACGGTATAGTTATTGGCCCTCAGATAGTAATTGGCCAATTAAATTTAATTATTAAAAAACTACCAACTAAGCTAACAAAGGTAAGATACAGAAAGTTTATGTTGGTAACACTGTTACTAACTGTCAAATAACGCCAAAAAAGTTTTGTTAGGTGTAACGGTCTTTTTGTGATTTGTGATTTTGTGGCACTGGAGCAAAAATAAGTAAGTTTAATTTAAATTTTGTAAGACATTAGATATTTTAAGTATGATAATTTTAGAAACATGAATGTAGTAAAGTAACTGAAAACCTGTAAAATATGTAGTTTGTATGTTTAATTAGCGGATTTAAGGTGTGATATAAGAAAAAATTGATTATAACTTAAAATATTGTTATGGCCAACAACTGTCACTGTATTTTTTTCAATTTATAGTAATTGGCCTCTTATGCCCATTACTATATTTATTCTATATTTAGTAAAGAGCGTTTCTAATAGAGAGTTATCGTCTTATTTTTAAAATAATGCGGCCAGATCAATCTCCATATATTTCAGAGGACTGTAAATAGTTATTGGCCTAGGCCAATTACTGTGCCACTTACATTACTAACCAATACAAAAATAGGCCAATTACTGTGTAACTTTTTACGTATTTTTTAAAATTCAATTATCGTTTTTTTCTACTCCAATAGGTAGACTGGTAAAAAACACACCATGCCAAAGAACCCCAATACACTAAAGAAGCTCTTGATGAGGCATTGGAAAAAATGAATGACAAAACGATGTCTTTGAGAGCAGTTGCAAAGAAGTACAATAATCCAAGAGCAACTCTACAGTTCAAATTAAAAATCCTACTTCGAGATCCCAATTTGGGCCAATGCCATACTTAACTTATGAAGAGGAAGATACAATTAAAAACTGGTTAGTCAGAATGTCTCGCAAAGGCTTTCCGAGAAAAGCAGATGATGTTCTCGATACTGTTCAAAAATTTTTGACTGCAAATCCACGCGATACTCCGTTTAATAACAATAGGCCTGGTCAAGGCTGGTTGAGAGCTTTTTTAAAACGTCATCCCGATATCATCCCGATATCAGTCAAAGAACCAGTGAGGGCGTTTCTAAAGCTAGTGCCTGCGTGGCTGAGAGCGATATAAAAAAATGGTTCGCAGAAATCAAGGATTATTTTACTACTGAAAATCTATTGGAGGCCATTCAAGATCCACAACGTGTTTTTAACGCTGATGAAACAGGTTTTCAGCTTTGTCCTTCTTCAGGTAGAGTTCTTGCAGCTAAAGGTGATAAAAATGTTTATGCCGTAGAACAAGGAAACACCAAAGAAAATATCACATTACTGTTCACATTTTCTGCTGATGGAAGAACATGTCCTCCGTTAATAGTATTTCCTTACAAACGACTCCCGGAAAAAATTGCGTCGTCGGTGCCGCCACATTGGGGTATCGGACGGAGTGATACAGGATGGATGACTGCAGATGTTTTTAATCAGTTTGTCACTGACATATTGGCGCCATACCTTGAGGAAAACAACATCAGTAAACCAGTTATCCTATTTATCGATGGACACAAAAGTCACATTACTTTACAGCTCAGTTTAACGTGTAAGGAACTAGGAATCGAAGTTGTTGCTCTTTATCCTAACACTACTCGTATTACTCAACCGGCAGATGTATCAATATTTGGGCCAATCAAGAATATGTATCGCAAAGCAGTTCGGCAATTTCAAGCAGAAAACGTGGGAGAGGCTGTGACAAAGTTAAATATTGCTAAGATTTTAAAAACAGTCGTTGATAATTTAAAGTCTGATAGTATAATCAATGGATTTAGAACGTGTGGGCTATGTCCTTTTAACGAGAATGCTATTGATTACTCTAAATGTTTAGCTGCAGAAAAATCTGATGAAGCCGCCAATATCGAAATAAGCATATGACTGTAAAAGACTTCAAAAATATTGTAGGAGTAGATATGATCAACAAGTTGAAAGAACTGCAATCTAAAGGTACATCTTTAAACGATAAATCTCCTACACTATACAAATTGTGGTGCTTTTTTCAAAGTGATTATCCTCAGAATGAATCAAACAGTGTTGAAATACAGACTGCAAATAATATAACCACTAATGTAAATTTTTCCTGCGAAGATAATGTGACAAAAGTACAAATTACTATGACACCCACTAAAACTCCTGTAGATTTGACCACGCCTAGTACTTCATACGATACTTCTTTTATCAGAAAATCAATAAATGATTACCTATCAAATGCGCCGGAAAATAAACGGAAATTCGTCAGAAACATAGAAAAAAAGCCGTTTGTGATTTCATCCGAAAAGTTTAGAGCAGCTATTGAGAAAAAGGAAATTGAAAAGCAACAAAAAGAGAATGAAAAAATAGAAAGGAAAAGAAAAAGAGAAGAACAAGCAACCGCAAAGAAAGAACTTGCTCTTATGAAGACAAAAAAAGGTAAAGGTGTAGGGAAGAAAACAAAAAAGGAAAACGTAAGTGATGGATACGACAAAAAAAATGAAACGATTGAAATTAAAAATTTAAATGATGCCAATGAGGTAAATGAAAACAAGGAAATGAAAGGTGAAGAATGTAGTGATGGAAAAGATAATTTAAATAAAGATAGAAATAAACCAAAGATATTACAAAACCTTTTAGTAGTGACCTGTGATTCATGCCATCGTCTAGCAGTTGAACATAAGTCCTTATTATGTAGCTCTTGTCAGAAATCATACCATCCTCAGTGCATTCCTAATAAACACCAGGAACACATTCCGGATCAAGATGAGCTTTCTGATTTTATATGCCATAAATGTTATTTGTTACACGATGATTCTGAGTTGTCTGAGGATGAGAGTACTCAAGAGGATATAGGTATATTTTAATTATTGAAAATGATTATTTTTGATGTTTAAATTTATTTTATTTTATGTTTCAAAGATGGCTAATTACTGTACGATCTCAAGGCCAATAACTGCTATAGTGCGGCCAATAACTGTAAAATTTATATTTTTGTTTTTAATTTGATTTTATTTAGACAATATATTAAAATAATGTAGGTAAACAAAGAAAATTAATAAATACAGTTCTATAGATTCCATGAAACAACTTTTTATTTATTACAAATATTTATTTATTTTTTTACTTCCCGCTTTCTACATTGAAGTCGCTTAACTGGCCAATAACTATACCGTTTCCCCTACCTATTATTACAAATTACATTATATAAACAAACATATAGGTAATATATAATGTTGTGTCATTAAATATTGACGATTCTTACATCTTGTCATTTATCACAGAGATCTAGTCAACTTCCTATCTCACCCGTCTTTATGTAGTAATGAATATTCATCCAAACGCATAGACATAAATTCATTTAATGAGTATATAAGTGAAGAAAATAAAATTGAATAAAAAAAATTATCATTCTTTCAAATTATTATATATATTTAATAGTTTGTTTTCATATAGAGGCCGTCCTTGTGAATCACTCTGTATACTGATGAACACCGCATTAAAAAAAGCGTAGATAGCATAATTAAACATTATTTATTTATATATTATAAACTATTTACTATTCAATGATTGTGCAATAGCATATTTAAATGTTCTGGTCAATTATGAAATACGCTTATTTTTTTTTTAAATTTAATGCGGTCCCGTTTAGAATATTATGAAATTGTATTATTATTATTTACAAATCAGTTGAAATCCTTAAACTTTTTAGGCGATTTATCATGGTTTTAAAAATGGTATACAATAAATCTCGTGTCAGACTGCTGTGTTTAAGTTTCCTCTGTCCGCCCGTCCGCTCGACCGTCCGTCCGCAGCGAATGCTGAAATTGAAATCCATTGACAGCTCATTAACTGTCAGCAGTTGGTTTATGGGGTTTACTTTCAACTATGAGATGCAGTTGTTTGTATTTTGTTATTGGGATGACAGTAATCTGAAAATTTAAATATTGCCTGAATTAAATTTATCATATTAGGTATTGTTTTAAACTTTGTGGTCCAACTCGAATATCGACACTGGTGTCTATAGTCGAAAGAAGTAATTGAGAAATAGGTATAATTTAAGCAGATATATTTTAACTAATAGTCGAGAATTTGTATGAAATAAGAATTATCAACCGCTAATAATCATAGTATTATTACTATAAACAGGTCCTACTTCATCCAAATTCTTGTTTATTTGTTAATATAGTCCTTTATTTTAGCTAAATAGTTCTTTAGTTCGAGGAAGTAATTTATATTAATGTAAAATACAAATTTTACAAACAACTTAGTAAGTAGTTTAGTAAGTCATTTATGTAAATTAAAAATAGTACTGGCCCAAAAATCGAGTCTTGTGGCACCCCTATATCATCGTCTTTTATATTTGAAGATACACAATTTACCACAACCGTTTTCTTCCTTTTGGATAAATAAGATTTCATCATATTTAACTCTACATCTTCGAAACCATAATATACAAGTTTATCATGACGAAAACAATCAAACGCTTTGGATAAGTCACAAAAAATACTAGCGCGTTTCTGCAATTCGTCCAAAGAGTCTAGAATAAAATAAATGACCTGTCCAATTGCCCTTTCAGTAGACCTATTTTTTTGGAAACCAAATTGCGTTGGATCAAAATGTTGATTTTCCTCGAAATAGTTGACAATTTTATTTTTTATTTTATTCTCTAATATTTTGATAATGTTGGCAAAATTAAAATCTGTCGATAATTACTTTATGCACAATATTCTCCTTTATTGTATAACGGGATAACTTTGACAATTTTAAAACAGTCAGGAAATACACCGCTCTTTAAGCATCTATCAAACACTATAAGCAACAGCATGCATAATTTTTGAATTTTTTAGTATTAGTTTTTTTTTTTATAATTCTTGTATTGGTGAATTTATTAATTAAAATAACAATTATAGTTCCCAAGTATATCAGTGAGCTTAAGTATTATTTTGTTTGTCTTTAATACATTTAAATTGACATCTCCGGCTACTACTGTTTGTTTTCGTTCTCTATAGATTTTATGTAACAGCTTAGCAATAATATCAATGAAACGAGAGATATCCTTATCTGGTCTGTATAGAGAAACAATATTAGAACTTCTTAATTCAATCGCTGTCAGTTCGCAATTCATTTCAAAAGAAAGTTTAAGATCATTGCAGACCGTATAATTTAAACCACATTTTCTATAAATTGTGGTACGTCCATGATCGAAAAATGTTCTGTTAAAATATGAAGCTAGAACGTAATTATTTATATTCACATTTAAGATTTGATAGTCCTTAGCCCATGTTTCAGTAAGACCCAATACTTCACATTTTTCTTTCTCTAGTAAGTACTCAATATCTAAAAATTTGTTGCGAAATGCTTTGAACATTTGCATGAAGTATCAGCGTTTCGGAGGTGTTTTCCGATTTGTTAGAAAATTCGAAACATTTGACTGTGATGCTATACTCTCCTGTGTATATTTAATAACTACGAGGTTCGAAAATGACTGAAATTCATTATTTAAATATGTTAACGATCTCAGTTATAAATGTCTTCAAGAAGAGAGTACTATTGTTTGATAAACGATTTTTCCAAAGATTTATGTCTAAATATTTCACATTCTCGGTAATTGTAATATTTTCTCTTTAACCTCTCGGTTTCTCGTTAATTATATATATTAAAATCATTTGTGCCATTTTAAGAAATTCCCCTTATAAATAATTTAAATTTATGTTGCGGGTTTCGTGTTATACTATCTAAGTATTCCAAATGTGTTCTTTGGGAAGTGCCTTTGTTTTTCACATTTTAATATTAATATTACAATTATAAAATAACTTGCAACCCGAGACAATGATGAGAAAATTAAGTAAATTATTTAATACCTCAATAATGATGGCCTAGAAATAATTATATTTTGAAAAGTCGATCATAGATTTATTAACACAAAAATATATTGTCTAGTTACGTGCCACAGTCAGCAATGACGGTGACAGTATCACCAGAACACCGCGAGGTGGCGCAACGGTGGGGCGCGCCACGCAACGTCTTACTCAAGAGGAGTCCAGGAGCTCCGTTAGGGGTCAGCATAGTGGGAGGAAAGGTCAGCATACTTTTATAAATATAAGTATAGGTAACTCGATGTAGGTATATATTTCTTCTCTTAAATAATTTTGTGATTAATCTTTAATATTACAATTCCGCCTCTGGGAACAAATTTAAAAAATATAACATCGTTCATTAAAAAAGTGGTCTACACACATATACATATGTTAAAAATATAGTTTGAATGTTTGATCCCAGGTTGATATAATCACGAATAGAGATGGTGAAGATGGAGAAGAGAAAGCTATTTTTGGTATCTTCATAAAAAACGTGGTGCCTGACAGCCCGGCCGGGAACTGCGGAGAGTTACAGGTTAGCGACCCATTCTGTATTATCACGAATAAAGTACAGCAATTTTTATAGCCGGGACCACCTCACTTTAATTAAAACAAACTGAATATGTCTTGGCCTTTTCTGTACTCAAGAACTATATTACAATTATAATAAACTAGGTTTTCGCCCGCGGCGTCGCCCGTGTGGAAGGGAACTGTTTATTTGAATCGATATTCATATATCATGACACGGATATAATTGTAATGGCAAATTGAATAGTAGACAATGGTTACTGTGGTAACGTTTCAATTCCATATACAAACTTCCACTCCCATTTGCATCCTTTTATTTTACACCGCACGTGATGAAGCTTCCCGTAGTTGAAAGAATTTTTAAATTCGGTCCTGTAGTTTCGGAGCCTATTCGTTGCAAACAAACAAACAATCAATCAAATCTTTCCTCTTTTTAATATTAGTATAGAAGTATATAGGTAGATATAGATATAGAAAAGTAAAACACAGTACAGTAGTAACCTTACGCCTATGTAACGGAAGCAAAACAGCCAAGCCGTATATAGAGTTAGTTGTCGAATTTGAAGCTTAGCTCTACATAAGATCAGAAAAAAATTTGACAGTAGGGTACATTTCATGTGGTGTCGTCTTGGCAACATTTTACTTTAAATGTCTTTGGTACTATGTACTTTTACTGTATGTTATAGAATTTACGACTTTCTATATTGGTAAAGTAATATACGATGTGCTTTAGTTTCCAAATTAATTTTGAACTAATGCGTTGCACGCAACGCAATACACACCCTATATTATATTATATCCTATATTATATTATGATACTAAAGCAATATTTTAAAATCTATTACTAACTTAAATTGCTTTGAAAATCGAAATTTACACCATAATATGTTTGTTGAAGCCAATTCAATTACTTTTGTCGCAGACTGGAGATCGTATTTTAGAAGTAGATGGTATCTGCGTGAGGTCAGCTCCTCATGAGAGAGCTGTTCAGCTCATCAAGGCTGCTGGGGAGAAGGTTACTCTTACCGTACAAAGTCTTATAGCTTGGGTGAGTAGCAAATATTTTCTCAATATAATTATTTTGTTTATTTAATCACTATTACACTTCCAACTTGAACATACGAATAGGTCAGTTTTATACATTTTGTATCTATGCTACTTTTCTATTTTAGGATATAAATTGGAGGTTTCAGCATACCCATTACAAAATGAGATTAATATTGAAGCTGAAACATTGATTTCTTTCCCATAGTTAATTGTATAATGTTTTGACTGTTCAGAATACAGATTCATCAGACATTGACGCATCTTCGCCGGCTGTTTCGCCAACGCATTCCGTTAAGAAATTACATACACCGTCCCCGGTTCCAGACCGGACACCAAGACATGAAATTAAGGTAACAGGCAAATAGGGATGATGACTAATTTTTGTTTGTTTGTCCGTCAGGTAGAGTGTTAAAAAATATTAAACACGTATTTTTTATTTTTTTCGTAATCATTATATTACGGCGTTACATGGAGTTGAAATTTCGCATGACGTCACGTTATGGTACGTTTTCTACTCAACTTGTGACGTAGCGAGCCCCCATTCCTCAACTTTAATGCCTGTTATCTAAGCTATTTCTTGTTAAATTGAAGTAAAAAAAATATACGTATCTAATATTTTTCTATTATCTGACTGGCGGATTAAATAGAATTGCATTTTTTTACCCAGTCGTCATCCTTATTATAAGTTTGTGCAAATATTTTATTAATTTTTAGCGGATCTCACCTATGAATTAATTAATCCGACTATGCGCATGCGTGTTAAATACTGTTTTCGTCATTATTATTATTTAAAAAAAATACTTGATACTTAAAACGTATAAAATTGAACAAAATGTGGCGTTTTACGAGGAGAGGAGTGTTAACTAGCATTTGAAATCTCACAGTAGATATAATGAAATTCGTTTGATGGAGTTACATATTATATTATTCAGAATCTTCTTTTTCATAGATAACTGTTTCTGAACCTGACCTTGAGAACGAAAAAGAGATAAATGCTGGTAGTGAGAAAGAGACAGAAGACGCACCAACGCCTAAGCCGGTATATTCAGATTCTGAGAGTAGCGACGAAGAAGATGAGAGAGAATTAGGTGGAAGAACTTACTCCGAGAAAGGTGTTGAGGTAAAATGTGATGTTTTTATTACAAAAAAATATCCAGTATAAATAATATCGTATACTTTATCAAGAATCCCAAATAAAGTTGGTTTATGTTATGGTAATTGGAAACAATAAACCTAGATCATAAATAATATGGAAAAGTTTATTTTGCTTAGCAACCAAACTCTCGGCCACAAAAGTTACTACAAGATAGATTTGTTAGTATAATGTATATACATTGTAATTATGTATTATCCGTGAGAATCTTTAATCACTTCTCTATTTTTAGTCACGTTTTGTTGATTTGTTAAGTTTAGTTGTTCTTAATTCATGAACATTTTACATTCGCTGGTATAGAAAATGGTTTCACCCATTTGTTTAGATTGACCGTGCTTCAGCCGGGGCCATTAAGCGCAGCAAAGAGGAGAAGGAAGCTGACCCAGAGGAAGAAGATGATTTCGGCTACACAACGAGTGAGTGGAAAGATACATTATTCACTCTTATTAATTTCTCTTTTTACTTCATACACGTGTATTTGTATGCTTGTCTGGTCGAACACAACCGGTGATTCTATCGATATAAAAGTGTAGATTATTAAATCAATCGTATTCAAAAGGCTTTATACCGACAGTATTTTTCGTTTGAAATGACGTAAAGATATCGTTGTGTGAAGTGCTGATCATTGAAGTTGAAGCGGGTGAAGCATGTGCCATAGAGAAGGCAAATTATAATAAATACAAAAGTTATTATAAAATTAGATAAGTATCTGAAAATTAAACACATGGGCATTGTTGCGCAAATACAAAATGATAGCACTTAGGTGGATATTACTGGTCATCAAGTCTTTGCTCTGTTCCCAATCTGGAACTTAAGTTACCACTTTACTGGAAGTTGTGCAAAGAAAGTGATATAGGTTCTGCTACTTTAGGTCTTGTACTCCTATATCAATCAACATTGCATTAACTGGATGATTTTCACTTATATAATTTCTATTACCACAGATGGCGTTATAGTTTTGATGTTTACATTTTCCAAGAGATCAGTATCCATATTCTTTTACGAAGATCGATAATACGTAATATTATTTCTATAGTAATAAAGTATTAAGAAGGAGTTCGATGACACATTGATTAGCGCGCTCGATCTGCAATAACTTTCGCCATGGTCAAAAATGTATTATTTCGAGCTCCTTCGTGATTCGGTAGACACGTTAATCTGTTCTGGGCCCGCGGGATTGACCCCAGATGATAAATAAATTGCATAGTCGTTGAATGTTAATTTAAAGTTTCAGTGATTCAACATTTGTATACTTGCAATTAAAGTATAAGTCCTAGTGAGGTATGTAGCGCATCCGGCTGACCTGCTCAGCTTCAATCATGTTTCACATTCGTTTCAACCATCTGTCAAATAATTATGGCCATACCGAATTTTAAGAAAATCGTGTTTCGATTGAGGTTCAGCTACAGTTCAGTTGCAAACATTTAGCGCGGTCGCGCTCCTGGATCGTTAGCAAAACATAACTGTGTTTGTCCAACCGACGCTAAACTCATAAATACGAGTACTATGTTCTGTAAATCATATTTTGTGCGATAAATTGTGAAGAATGATATTTGAAAAGTGTTTTCTTTTTCGCTTCGATAGTCTTTACTTTAGAGATTTACTGCTGTGAAAGATTATTTTTGAATGTGATAGGAGCTGCACTTTTTGAATTTATCTATTTCATTATCACATTTCTTATCCTTTGCAAGCTTTGTGGTCACTAGACTGAGATATAGGTCGTACTAAAATTATTAAAAGCACAATCGCCTTCTTCAATTTTTTTTATAAATATCTTTATATACAGAAATAATGAAATAAGTTTTGTTGACATATCTAATTTGACCAACTCTATAACACATTTGTTCATATATCTAACACATACACATAGAAACAACGTACGTCTGTCACTCCAATAAATACGGCAATAAACGATGCGACAACTTCCAGCTATATCGTCTTCGTACACAGCTGGCGGCGAGGACTGAGCTTAGTTCTACTTTAATAAGTGGCTCGTAAAGTTCTATATTGCACAGAGTTGCAACATCTAGCGTCGGTTACACCTCGTTTGTTTCGCTAAGAAGAAACCTTCTTAGAGCTTCTTTTGCTAAATTAATAACATTTAGGTCTTCCCTTCCAACCTGCCTTCCATTGTGTTTCGAGGTGAAACATTGATGCCATAAAGCGTTTAAGCAAGCAATAAAAAGTGGAGGAAGAAGGCTCCATGACAGATCACACATGCCACCAAATGAATATAGTTGCGATGGAACCACATTGACCCAATCGCCTGCCATCGCTAGGGAATTATATCGCTCTAATGTGGTGCACTGAGGAAAGAATAAATTTTCAAACAAATATATACAATTAAATTATTCTAAATTGCTTTTACGCCTTTTGAACTTTGGATAATTATTAATAAAATAAAATTGCTATACACTTAATAACGTGCGTTTATGTTTTGAATATTTTTATCAGTTACTTTTATATTTGTGTAGGCTACTATAATTTTAAATCCCCATACAGAACTCTGTGCAGCATATCTTCTGTTGTAATAATAAACACGTTATTTGTGAATTTATTAAACAAAGTAGTCACAAGTATGATTCTTCTTTTTTTTTCTTATTTGATAAGATAAAACATATTTCTATTCGTTTTTTGGTATCCGTATTTTCTTATATATAAAAAAGTACAAAAAATAAGTTCGTTGATTTTAATTTTCACACCCGAATACAATTTCGTTAATATTAAAACAACGTTGTAAACTTTTCATTAACAAACGTATTCTTATTTTAATGTAATTTATCGAGAGCTAACCGAAAGGAATGAATTAGCTTCGTATTCTGTGTAAACTGACATTGACATATAATATCTTGCAAGCTTCGTAGAAGTGTGTGATCTATCACTTATACAACGACTATGTAAGTTTAAAAACAATAAAGCTCACATTAAAAAGAAACAAGTTTTTGCAACGTATGTAGGTATATTAATTTCACTTTCTTTATCTTTTATAATCAATGTATATGAATGCTTTTATAATGTATCTTTTCACTTTAAGTTTATATTTTGATTGTGTTATATTTTGTGTGCATCTTAAACTGTTGATTTGTATTTTTTATGTCACAGATATTAGTCCATTCTTACCATGTTCAAATTCTACACTATTACCAAAATGTTTAATATAAATGGATAAATAGATACAAGTTTTTTTTAATTATCATGTCTCTCGCTGTTCCATGCGGCGCTCAGTTCAACCTACGATTCAGCGAAAAAACGCTGTTAATTCTAATGATACAATCGAAAAATAATTATTTTTCACCATGGATTGTATATTGTATCTACTATGTATTTAGAAAAGTGAACAGGTTAAATAGTTCTATCGATATATATAGTGAAACCGTCACTATAAGGATGATGCGTGGGTAAAAAACTATCGAGTCCGTCTGGACGTTCATACAAAATAATTAGATACGTATTTTATTTTGCTTCAAAATAACAAGAAATAGCTTAGATAGTAGGCATTAAAGTTAAAGAGTTGGAGCTAGCTATATCACAGCTATGTAGAAAATTTACAAAGGTGTGACGTCACATGACATTTCATCTCAATTGTATACCCTTCAGTAACCTACCTGGCGTATATAAAAACAAAAATAATTAATTTTCCTTATTGTTAAGAACCCAACTATAGAGATTAATGTAATAAAGCAGAGCTAAGGCGAAGACCGTCGGTTTCTGCCTACCATTGGTGTTCGGAAGTAGGTGGGGAGATGTTTTGTATGTTTATTAGTGTATGTAACATCTGTTTTCGTTAATCGCGTTGATCTGTGCCGGGCACCTGTTGGCGCATTGTTTATCGAATGCGGCCTTCGCATCAGAAATAGAGTAGGATCGATTCCTGGACGTAAACCACCTCAGCTAGACCGAGTTCTGTGGAATTTAAATCCTGCTTCCTATTAGATATTTGTAATGTGATTGTAAAAGTTTGTATATTTGTTACCTTTTCACGAAAACTCTAGTTAGCGTATGTTGAAATCTTATATACCGATATATATTGTATAATTAAATATCTATATGATACTATTTATTTCACTAAAGGTCCTTTGATAGCGCAAGGCGGCTCACAGTTTTAGGCAGCTAACACAAATTATTATCTGTCATGTTCATCCAGATTAGGTAAACAATGCCAATGATATTATTCTTCGATATTCATCTCAATTACTGCATCAAGTAGTGGCAGAAAACCCTAACTCTAACATTGACTTTTACTGAGTATAATGCATTCTACGTTTCTTTTTAAATGATCGCATAAAATAAATATTGGCACACGAATAATCCATTTTACTGAACTGAAAAAAACAACAGGAAAGCTTATTGGACTGGTTTTCATTTACCAATATAAATTTATCTAATCAGCGAATCACAAAGGCTATGTTTTATTTTATTACGAAAAACACTCCGCAATTTTTACGATGTCAATTAGATTTAAATTTAAGATTTCTAATATTGGAATTCCCACGGAAATAACGACAGCCATGCATAATTCGGCTAAACTAGCAAGTTCGAGTGTTGGGGTAGTTATTGTCACTAATTTTATAGTTTGTTCAAACAGGAAGCATTACCGTTGAAGCACTACTCATTAGTTTCAATAGCTGTTGCGTGCTTATAAGTGGACGATAATATCGTCTAACCGTTTACCACTAATGTAACTACGTACGCTATATACTTTTCAAATTGTAATATTCTCCGTAATCGAATCCATTACAGAGTAAATAAGTATCTGAGCCAAAAGCTAAAACGTGTTATTGGACATAAATTTTAATAAATATTTTTATCTACATCACTACGAAGACATCGTAAATTTATTCATGCTTTTTATAATTTATAATATTTATAAATGTGTAAGTGTTTTCGTTTATAAGTCATACTTTTACGTCAAAACGACAGATTAAAATAAAATTTAAAATGTATAGGTATGTAAAAATATACTTGTAAAGTATATTAGTCGTAGATGTACACACTGAAAATTTGTTGTGAGTGGTCTATAGAAATTTAATTCCTACTTGATAGTGCTGCTGTATTTATAAGACAAATACGATGTCATGTCATGCCTAAACAAAAGAACCGATTTTAACATAACGACATAGTTTACTTACTTACGTGTTGGGTTGAACTAGTTGAAGGCGACTAAATAGAAGAACAAACATTTATTGATTTAAAATGGAATAATAACAATTGCAACAATACACACTGGGCTAATCAGGAGTCCGCCTGAGCACTTACGTACGCTGATATTTTATTGAAATGATATATGATTGTGTGCAAGTTTATTATTATTGTAGTTTGAATTAAGAAACTTGTTTTTTTGGATATTGATTAAAAATTAGTACATACCTGCTTCAGCGTTTTTGTAAATTCTACCCCCTAAGGGGTGAAATAGGGTTACAAAGGGAGAAAACTAATTATTATTGAAAATATCACAAAGGAAAACATGCAATAACTATTCATTTTAATAATTTATGCGACCCTATTGATATTTTAGAATATGTATTGTTTATTAATATTATGAAGGTGTAGGATTTGGTTGTTTTTTGCATTAAATAGGCTTCGAAATTACTGAACCGATTTAAAAAAGAAATTTAAGAACAGGAAGGTACAACATACACGCTTGGGTGCCATATTACGCGGGTGAAGTCGCGGGAAAATTGCTAGTACAAGACACTTATTTTAGTGTAACTTGCTGTACCGAATATTGATATCAAACACTTATGAAGCTAAGATGTGATATCATATATTTAGTGTGCTGCTAGTCGTAGGTAGGCATATTTTCACTTTTCTTTGTTAACAATATTGTAAGAGCAGGCTTCCGCTATATTTGCAATTTAAATAGCTAGCGGCACTTTATTATCTAAACTCCCCTATCTTGTTTGAAGAGAATAATCGCATATTTTGAATTTTAATGTTATCCTCACACCTCACTACTTTATGTTTCTCACAACAACTTCAGGCAATTTAATCTGTGCCAAATATTCGTTAACTGAAATATATTAGAGACACCTTCAAAATAAAATCTACTTTTGTTTTAAATTCGGAAAGTAGGCGATAACGTGGACCAAAACTGTACGTACCTATTCAAACTTTAACAGCGTCGTCGGAATAACATGTTTAAAAATTTATTTGCTAGTAGAAGCTATTTTATTGCTTGTTTTTAATGGTACAAGGTTAGATCTGCATTTACTTTTAATTGGTTATCGTATATCTAATAGGAATATTTGCTGTTACGTTACGTTGTTTAAAAATCAAATGTATTCTTTTATAAAAAATATTCTTAAGTAAGCAGTGAGAGACATTTTCCAGCTTCAAGTATTTTCCACATTGAAATCGTCTTGTTATTGTGATATTAGATGCATGTAATATAATGTTTTATTGCAAATTCGGTGGGTTGTATTTTCGTATTTTCACAGCGGGTGGTTATGTCCTCTCGAGTCTGAATTGCAGACTATTTTGTAGCACGTGCTCGTTTTTCATCATTTCAGTGCCGCGACGGGAACGCTTACGGGCGGTCGCTTGTGACGTCATGCGTTTTCTTACTACGGCCGCTGTAGTACATTACAAATTACGACCGAATTTATTTTTTGTTTTACGTTAATTGATTGGAATGTCACTGTGTACAGTTACAAGTGTGACGGTAATAAGTTATTTAATAAAGTAAAATTGTGTTTATGAATAGAAACGTGCCCATTTATTTGCTCAGAATTTATAAACCGGACCAATTGGTAATTCAATAATCATGAATGTAATACCTAAAGTTAGTTTGTAATTTATGAATTCAACTTCGTTTTATTAAGAAAGAGAATCGCTAAGTGATTTCAGGTTCATCACTTACAGTTTAATTTTAAATAGTAAATTTTGTTAAAATATTTTTATTTAATAAGTAACTTCAATTCTAAAATGTATATTGTTTAAAAACCTTGAGAAACTATTAAAATAACAATATATTTTGAAAATCATGTGGATATTCATTTAATTGGGGAAAATTATCAATAAATTTTAATATAAAATGCAACACTTACGGTCAGTTGCACAAACATCCATTAAGGTTTAATGACGCCTTAAAGCTCTAATGAATGTCAAATTCGTATGGGTAATGTCGCTTTAAACTAATGACAATTATAATGTATGTATGTGCAACTGGCTGTTAATAAGCCAACAGTTAAAACCAGCATTAGTTGTCATCAGTCTTTCACTCTGTGTAAGTCGTAAAAGTGATCTAATACAGATAGAGGACATTAAAAACCTTTCTTACAAGTATGTTTTGATTCACCTTTCCACACCAAGACTAAAAAATTTTTGATTATACTTTGAGAAACTTGTGCTATTTAAAAATGTTATCTTCTCAATTGATTTTTGGTTAAGAGCAAATCTAGATCTATGTGTAAAATAATGGTCCTAAAGTATAAATAAATAGGTATAGAACTTAGTTGAAAAAGAGGAATAAAAAGTAACCATTAAAACCGAATTTCAAGTTCATACAAGCTTATTTGAATGTTGTTTTGCTATAAAATAGTACATTGTTAAATTCAACTGTTCAGTCACTAGTTTATTGTGTGAATTCTTAGACTTCTACTGCTGTTATATTTTACGGCCTGGTTCAATATCTTTCAAATATAATAATAAATAAATATATTATATAACGGGCACGTAACCGTTATTGTTTGCAAATATTAAATGTTTGTTTAAATTTAAAACTATATTACAATAACAATTTCTGCTGAAAATAGTTTTTGAGTCTTTTTAGTGCGTGATTTTTCTGTAAATATTAAAATTGGATGTATGGATTTCGTTACAAAATGTTCGTTTCATAGTTGTAAAATATATTTTAATAGCTGTTATTAGATCCTTACATATGAAATTGGCGTTTGGTATGGGAGGAACAAAAAGTCAAATATTTTTAATATAATATACCTATTTATTTAATCAAAGTAGAAACCATTGTTATCAATGCACTTTTTCCATCTAATAGGTAGTTCATTCATCCCCTTACTAAAAAAACCATTAGAACGGAAATCAATAAAATCTTTGTAGGCGATTTCTACTGCCCGGATTTGAATTTTTTCCCTTGCAAGCAGTTATCCAAATTTCGAAAAAAATGGTAATCTGTTGGAGCAAGCTCCGGGGAGTACGGTGGATGTCTTAGATATTCCAATTGAAGCTCTTCTAATTTGGTAGCCGTCTGTTGTGCAGTTTGTGGTCTAGCGTGGTCGTGAACTAGCAGTGGTGTAGAGCGATTGACCAGCCTCGGTTGTTTAGCAGCTAGTTTTTCCAGCATGGTTTGCAATTGCTGACAATAGACGTTTGCCGCAATCGTGTGGCCAGATTTGAGAAAACTGTAATGAATGTCACCGTTCACCAAATGCTTACAAGTAACTTTTTTGGGGTCAATTTTCGCTTGCGGCAGGATTTGGCTGGCATGCCAGGGTCGTAGAGGATCAATTTTTCATCGCAGGTTATGATTCGATTTTAAAACCCTTCATTATTGTGCCGGCTAAGTAATGTAACGCAGCAGTCGAAGCGCGTTTGCCGGTCTGCTTCACTCAATTCGTGGGGTACCCATCTTTCAAGCTCTTTCCAATTTGTTTCAAGTGGATTTAACAGTTTTATCACTAACACCGCAGCCTACAGCTAACTCGGACGTGGTTTGCGATGGCTTCCACAATAGTCTTCAATTCTTCATTATTAACTTGGGTCTCAAGCAGAACAAGCCCCGTGGACGGCCCAAGGGGCTTGTTCTGCAGGTCGAAAATTCCAGAACGAAAACGTTGGAACCAAAAACGCACTGTGTTTTCTTTTGCGACACAACCACCATACACATCATTAACCCTTCGAGCCATTTCCGCAGCACTGGTACCACGGTGGAACTCGTACTCGTAAATAACACGATATTTCAAGTTTTCCATTTTTGATTCTGGGTGACGTAAATAGGACAAACAAAAGAAGAAAATCCAAATGAATGCCGCCTAACGAAACACAAATACATGTATAAATGACTGTATAAATTTGAATTTGCAATTCCCAACCCAGGAGGAGAAATTTTTGATTGAAGTGGCCAGTACGACAAAACGCCAATTTCATATGCATTAATATTAATAACATTTAAAGTTGTTTACTACGAACAACTACATACCTTTTTTTATACCGAACGGAACTGATCCTTAACATTTCATCGACCTGGACGAGAGGCCGACTAAACCGGGGCTCGCCAACTGCAAGGGACGTCGGTCCAGTGCAGTTGGCTATCCTCCAAAAGCTTCCGTACCACCCTCCCGCGTAGTCCGCTACCCGGCAACTAGCAAGGTATCCCACGAGAAGCTACATATTAAAATGTTCTAATTAAGCCTCTCATTTGATATCCAAAACGAAATAATAATAATAATAATATGAAGTCATTTATTCTCTGAAATCATTAAATCTCTGAAATCATTAAATCCTATCTTGTGTTGGGTAATATCTTAAAATCCTTTATAGAAGGCTTCATATCTTATTTCACCCGATGTCAGCTTACGTGACGAGTAAACGATCAAGGCGTTTTTACGTTACCATATACATATCTTAGGTTATAATAGTAATTTAGAAACTGTACAATGGAAGATGACGTACATATATATGTACATTCGTATGTACATACTGTCAAAGTCCTTCTTTTTGGCTCACCATAGTCGATTAAAATGGTTACGTTGTTCTTGTTTTCTTCACATATGTGATTGTTCATCTCCGTCTGCCTGTTCATCTCATTGACGTGTAACATATGGAAAAATATGGTTATAACTCACAATTACATCTTTAATTAATTACGCAGTTTATTGTCCTAATATCTACAATTATAATTTCCCATTAGTTTAGCCGATATTTCTTTATAATTAAAGAATAATATCAAATCTTCTCTCATTCTTATCCAAGTATTCAACATATTTAAGTTTAAAATGTTCTATTGAAAATAATATTAGATAACGTTATATCTACATACTTACTATTTATGTTATAATTGTTTACATTAGAAAACTGCCTTTTCCGAACTGATACCTTGATCAATATAGCTCCCCCCCCCCTCGTGCCTTATAAGACTAACGTGTATAAGTATAATTTATACAAGATTGTCAAACTGTAAGCGATGATTGATGTCGAAAGACAAATAAATCCCTTTAAAGGCTGCAAGAGCACATTTTGGGAAAACGTGTAATATCTTAAGCAAGATCTTGCGACATCAGGTGAGTGGTGGCGAAACGTTTATTTGAATACTTAAGAGGCCTCTTGGAATAAGTTTGCATTGACGAAACGTTTACAAGGAAACACGATTCGGACTTTTTATTCGGCTCCTTCAGTAAAACGATGTTTTTTGTCATAATTTATCAAGGCGACATGTATTTTTTTCAAATTTTTAAAATGTCAAATATACAAATAAATTACATACAATTTTGAAGAAATTATTTAGGCATTTAAATACCTAAATAAAAGCTTACATCCGAAACAATATAGAAAAATTTACTACACCGTTCTAACAAGCAATCAACATGGCGACAATTTGAAACTGACGCGCAGGCTTATCGTAATTTTCTACATCTTCAATTCAATTGCGATCATCATAATTACTTAGAATATCAAAATTGTATCATTAGGTTACGTGTATACAAATTTACAAAGTAAAAAAAGTATTCAAATTATTAAACTCAATTTATGTTTATCGTTATTTTTCTAAAACATCATTAGAAATTATTATAAAAAAGTGCTATTTTCATTATTTACTATCCGTAGTTAAGTATACTGGTTGTCGTAAGTGATGAGGCCTTTATTGAACCAAACTGAACAATTGCATGGTAGTGGATTATAAATGGTTATTTCAATATACTGAACAATATTCTCAATGAAAGAGAAATGCGAAATGTCATGACTTCGGGTCTCATCTCAGAGTGCCGGGGACGAAATGACTATTTTAAGGATTTTTGATAAAGAATATTCTCTAGTGCAGATACTAGCAATTTTAACGTTTACTCAAACTTGAATTCGGCACAATACGTACTATTCGTGTATCGTGTACCTTTACCTCTCTCTTACATATATCATGCTTCACAGAGGTTATCCATCTTTTCTTTGACCTTCCTCTCCGTTCATCAATATTCATGCTAATTATCTTTTATAATTCCTTCTCTTTACATTTCCAAAGGTATTATAATCAGTTATTTCTCAATCTTCTTGTATATTATACTTACATAAATGAATATAAAAATTTGGTGCTTATATGTTTCTACTTAATAGTTTCAAAATTCAGAATTTTTACATAAGAGTGCTTATTTTAAAATTTTTCGTTTATAGAAGATTTTCAAATTTGACTAGTATCTACCTATTAAAATATAAAAAGGCCTATGTTGTTCGGCAAACATATAATTATACCAGCACAGTTTTACACACAGTCGGTTCACTAAATGGCGCGCATCGCAATCTGACTGCAGCTCACCGCCATTCCCTTTAGCCAATTGACCCCAATCATATAATTGTTATTGCTTCCTTGATGGACGAACGAATACAAGTACAAAGAATCAAACTATCAAGAGATATTACATATTATTCAACTTCAGGTGTGTACATACATTAATAATAATATCATGTTATAAAGATTTCGTATATCATTGTCGCAAAAGAAAACATTGTTAAAACATTATACTTATATTATATCTATATTTTGCGTAAAGTCTGTTAAGTGTAAAACATTAGAATATTGTTCTACTATTAATCTACTATTATACAAATTGCTCTATTGCTACGTAAAAAGCTATAAAGATTGCTCTGCTTTAAGACGAAAGGAGCTTCTCACTTTCTTTCCAGCGTATTTCAGTTTCAAAAACTGACGCAGGTCTCGCGAAATCTAGAATGTAATAAATGTAAATTACATTTCCCACATACATAATTTGTTTTCAAAACGACCATAACAATTACGTATACGACGGCGCGGTTACGTGCGCAGGAGTCGACGCAATCGGTCTATATTTGATGATCGTTAAATAGGTTGCAACGGGTTGCATCGGCACAGTATTGGCAGTTGTAACATTAACCAGATTATATTGCTTATAATGGTTACCCTCACAGATCCATACTTATAATAATGGCGAGTAACTAACGTCAATTTCAATCTTCACAACCGTCGCTCAAGCGTTACGGGATTGAGCGTAATTGGTTATTTGTATGTAGCTACTATTGAATGGCTGACCCGATAGAATATATTTCATTAAATAAAACACCCAGTGAAAAATTAATTTTCCATGAAAATGCTTTTATAACCATTGATTTTTATAATAGTCCAACTTTGAATTCATTGTTTTTACCAACTCGTAGGTATTTATTTCTTATTCTTATTAGTGTATTAAAGTTTCGACTTTATTTTATTTATAATTTTTATTAAAGAAACAAAATGTTTTAAGCTAATTACGATTGTAAATTTTTAAATGATAACTACGATAGAAAATGAATGATTCGATGTATTATTGACCACATTAATACAACTACGGCTCTATTACAGTTTGTTAACGTCTGATGAAACACTTGAAGTGTTATTATAGTATTAAATATGCATCACTTATTCCACCTCGTGAGCCAGTTTTATTTGTTTTTTTTTCTCACTGTTTCTTTAATTCTCGTTATGAATTGTAATTTCTGGTTCCAATGGAATTTATATTATTAACCGTATTCATAGGATAGGATAACAGTTTTGTATACACAAAAACTAATCACGCTCTTATACTAAAACACAAGTACATCACCAGTTCACCAGCGAAGTCGTGCATGATTGTTACCACTCATATGGAGATCTATGTTGCTTTTATTACAAGCTTTTATTTAACTTGTAACGTTACATACGTACCTATTTACGTAAGTTTGTCAAATCTTTCAACTGGATTTTAAAACACTCTATTATTATACTCAAACAATTTTGTGGCATTCGGATTTAGTGCAGTGTCTTTTGCACTGCATTATTTTCTAAACTACATAATTTTACATCCAATATGGTAAACAAAATCAAACAGTTAGCTAAGAAGATTTAATTCTAAATCTGATACGGCGGACCAGCCAAGACCGTTGTAACTATGTTTTATGACTCTCATTATGTGGATATAATGCAAAGGTTTGCTTAGTACATAACTATAAAATAGAAAACAAATAAAATTAATTACAGATCCGACCGTTACGACTTACATGGATGCATTATACACTTTTCTTAGTTCACATTCAACTAACTCGGTTACGAAAACTGGTATTCTACATGAAATAATTTTGACAAAGAATAATTCTGACCTGACTGAATAATTATTGCGTTTGTTTATTCATAACTTCTATCTATCAATATGTTCATTATTATTAAATAAAATGATGCACAAATACGACTTGAAATATTTAAATAAAAAATTTTATCAGCTGTGTCAGTTTTTGTGAATATTTTTATCGATTTAAAGAGTTTGTAAATTTTTCATGTCTTTTTATAATGTACTCGTTGTAATCGGAAATAATTATGAATAATTGCTAGCTATTACTGTTAATAAAAGTAATAAGACGGTTACCGTTATACGACTCTTATGCAAAATAAATTGTCATTATTACATTACATGTGGTCGATCTTCTCGTGTTGTTAATATTTTTATGATCATACTAAAAAATAAATTACCCTGGAAGTCAGTCAGTTATTATACACGTTAAAATTGATGATAATAATATAACTCCTTACACAGAGTTGGATCGCAAATAAACGGCTAACAAATATTGTAATAAAATTACTTTAATCGGAACAAACAATAGGTAGTTATTTTCTTAATGAAAAATACTTAGAAAATCATTTTGTCCCTGGTACACTGACACGGAATTCGAACCCATGACCTTTCGCACCAATATTAGTGGATAGATGTGAAATAATTAGTGCATCAATAAACCAACTGTACGACAATGCGTAACTATGTAACAGTAGCAGCGGTGTACTCAGGAGTCGTCAACTTCATAGAACGGATGGATTTTCAATTATGGACTTCTTCGGGCACAATAAACAAAGTAGAGAGTGACATTTAAGTGTGTAGTGTATCCGTGAGCAGCACTAGTGGTAACCGACTGGTGACAGTGAAGTAGCCGCGATCAAGTTGCAACCGTGCGCGGAGTGCGCCCGGCGCGCGGGCCGTGCGCGCTGCACGCCCGCGCGCGACCAGGAGACATGCGCCGCCGTCATGGAGACCATCTCCGAGGACGCTGAGACTGAGTTAGAATTAGGTATTTCTTTTTACTGATAAAAACACCAGTCTAATTACACAGTTTTTTGAAAAGTCGACATATTGAACTTAATCACTAGAAAAACTTGGGCTAGCATTAGATCACCATATTTCCTTATTGTAGCGTATTCATTAAAACACCAAACACCACTTCTTATAATTATTAAGTGTCTTTAATTGATTTTGTTTCAGTTTTGTTGCTTTATAACTGATAAAACAAAACCTCAAATGGAAAATCATGATTAGTTTATATAATTAACACATTATAATTTGGTACTCCATTAACCATCATTAATCTTGCGAACTTAACGCCGACTTCCCTAAACCACGGATGACTTAAAGTTAGATTAACCGAAGGCTGCTTAAGTATTTGTTAAATATCTTGAGTAATGCTTCATTGAAGTGGTGTCTGAGAATATATTTTTTACAAACCAATGTTTTATCTGCTAGATAAGAATTCGATGCACTGGTTGGTTTACAAGAATAGCTTTTGACATATAATTTACAAGTAGTAGATTCATTTAAGGCAGGACTACACAATTTATGTTTAAACCATTGGAAATTAGAAAACAACAAAATACATAAAAATAAATATGACTCAGGTTGATAAATTTATACGTAAAACTTACTGTCCTTTTCTTTGCAGTGCAATACCTCTGACGATTAAGGCTAGATTAAACCGTAATTGCTGTTAAAATTAAGGTTTATGTGAAATGTGCCGATAACTGTCACGCTGAACCTAACATTGGAACGCGCCATCCTCTTTCTCGACACATTGTAACATTAAAGTTAACAGTTTAAGTTATGACGTCATCACAGTATTGCCAAATGATGCAACTAATTATGTTTTTATTTGGTATTTTAACATATTTGTTATTATTGCATTCATTTGGTGCAACCAACCCTTATATTTCTGGGAAATAATGACATTCGCCACAATTAATTAATAGTGAAGTCTCAGTGTGGTGGTACATTTATATTATTGTCATATCAAGATTTTAAATGTAGTCTTAGTTAATTTTGAAAAAGTTATTTATTTTATACGTATTTATTTCTAATTTTAAACGCAACAGCGTGCATTACCATGACATAAAATTGAAATTTGGCACAGTATCTACTCATAACTATAAAGTAGATGCATTTTTTCATATAATTTTATGAGCGAAGCACCAGACTAATATGATCCTGGGAAGTAGAGATTTATGTGTCTTGATATTAACATAATAGCTCACGAGACACTCGCGCCGCCGCCGCCGCCGCCGCCGCCGCCGCCGCCGCCGCCGCCGCTCACTCGCCACTCCAGGGAAATTAATCAGATCACCGCCCCGTTGTTGTACCGAACTTGTTTTTCAATTAACCACCATATCATAAACTACGTCAGAGTCTTATTCTTTTAAATGTGAATTAGTTCGTCTATTGTTTCATTTATATCATCTACTCATAATTCTAGATGTTCTAATTCATACTCGTTTATTTGTCTTTAAACAATACAGTGCACTCAGATCTGATTTGATTAAATACAAATTATATTACATAATATATATATTTTTAATTTATTCGGTACACAAACAGAAGTAAGTACAATTACATAAATCAATAAGTCATCCATCACATAACATGCAGCATGTCAAGTTGTTCTTCCAATGACATCATAAAACAAAATCAAAGCAAACATTATAATTATGAGTTTGTTCAAAATTGATGCATAATTCAAAAATTCTCGTAATTAAAAAAAATAAAGGTTGGCTATAAAATAATTAGTTTTAGTTCAAAATAAAGTGAATATAAAAAACCTCCGATCAATAAATAATAATACTCGTAATAACTCCAAAAAATTAATATTAAATAATTTATAAAAAACAACGAATTACAATATTTATCTCATTTTTAATTAACTTATTCATTTTCCATTTAACAAATAATAAATAAATGATTTACTGAATTTATATTTATTTTATTATATTTTCGATAATATTTCTTGATTCTAACAATTTAGTACTTAGTATAGAATCAGAGAAAAACAATAATGTGTTATCTTTCTTGATATAAACGTCTTCCAATTGTAATCACTGAAAAAAAAAACATATTAATTAATAAGATATATCTAACAAAGATATAGCAGACTTGAGATTATTTAAAGGTATAGAATAAAAACTTTAGGCAAAAGAAAATTCGGTCTCTATACACTCTCCGACGATCTATACGCTAGAGCACGTTAGAAAGAAGTCATTTCTTTATAAAATAAAATAAAAATGTTTGTCTGTGCCATATTACAGTTTTTAGTACAAACAATAAAACATCAAGAAGATTACTTATAGTTTTCTCAGCTTTATATGATACTCTAATATGAGAACTTGAAAATTCCCGATAATAAAGAAAAAGGCCATTTCTGTTGTATTCTATGGACGAATCAACGAGATCTCCAGTAAACTAGTCTATAAATAAACCATACCTACCTAATTCGGTGATTAAAATTCCTTGGCACTGACTCCCTATATTTATGGTTGACCTTGAACTTGCAGACTTGGCATAGTCACCGATGCTCGCCCAATGGTTATATCAATGTAGTGGTCAGATATCTTACAATCGATTATTACACCAAATGTTTTCGAGAACATACCTACCTTCAAACTGTATTATAATTTTTAGAAAACCTTAATCTCTTTCTATTGTCATTGCAAACTTTGTTCAATATATTGCACATCTGATGTAGCTATAAAACCACCAAAAATCAAATGGAAGTATATTAAAAAAAAGAACAGACATAGGTTCAACGGCCTTGTGATAGTCGGGACGTACGTAGTAAGAAATAGGGAGCCCAGTTTTTTACCCGACTGCGCGATGCAAAGGAGGGTAATGTGTTTATCGGTCTATGTATGTATGTATGTATGTTTGTTTCTATATGGCGTTCTAGAGACCAAATGCGTAGGCCGATTTTGATGATTCTTACGTCAATCGATTCGTCTTAACCTTGCGAGTGTCACTAAAGACATGACAGTAATCAAAATTCACCACAGCGACAACCAGCCGCCATATTGTCTAAATGAAAAAAATTAAAATCGATGAACAATGTCAAGTGGGGTGTCGTTGAATGGATATTTTAAAATCATCATAGGTTCCTTTTATCATTTTTCATTTTAAATAATAGTTTAGGATTTATAGCGATTTAAAGTTGTTTAACAAAACATTCTACCTAATTTTCTTACTTATTGATTAAAGTTTTTATTTAAAGTATAAACGATATACAAACAAAAAAAAAAAACAGTGAAAAAGCATGAGAACAAATATTTTTGGTACAAAAATAAAGCATATGTAGTTTTGAGCCGAGTTAGGTCTCTAGAGGGACTAATCGATATTAACTCCCTCAATGAAATAACTTGATTACGAAATTTACCATCTTATAAGGAAGTCGACGAATCGTAACTAAAAAGTATAAAATAAAAATAAATAATTTAAAGAAAAACAAAAATCCCGACTGCGTAAAAACGAATTTAAAAAAATACATAAAAGAATTAAACAAAAACTAAAAAGGAAGAAACAAGTCCAGTAGTTTAGAATTATGTTAAGTAATACAGAACAGAACGACTGACAGTCGGGGCCCATTCAAATTTTACCAATCAAATCTTCCCAAGGGGCTCCGACTATGATTCTTATTAGATTTATTATTATTATACTCGCATTTAAAAAGGGTTTATTTAGGTATAGCACAATTGATAATTATGTCAATGTGTAAATTAAACAATGCTCTCATTAATATATTTCACAAATTGGATTATTGAGACTAAAATATATCTTCGCCCTGCCGGAGTACTTCAGTTATTTCTGAATAATATAATATAAACATTTTGATTAACTAGTGTGAGAAGTTGGGAATTAACACCTAGACTTTCCGCTTTCACTTTTGTAGAATGATACAAATCCTGTAACGTTAAACAACCTTATATAATTTATCTATAATTTAACAAAATTTTAACAATCCCAAAATTTCAAATCAACTGCTTATATAATGAAGTTGGGATATCATAACACTGTCCGAGGGCCATTAAAAGTTTATAACGAACGGAAAATATTGTGGTACGAAATTGTGAAAGCTTTAGATACTGTGAAACGATAAGAAAATATATACTGTGCTTGGGCGGTCCCCTAAATGCGCGTGTGTGAAACTCTTTAGCTACCATTATACTATTACAAAATGTAGTATTGCGATATCTTTCTTATTGTCCTCCTTACTTAAATTCTCCATATATTTTAATATTAAGCGCCGTATAAATCGCCAAGGAATATGGTTGCAACAGGCGCATGGGATGTAACTGATTTGACCATCATGATTAAATGGGTTTTCAAATGCCAAAAATTAGGAAAATGTGCTCTTGATGACTAATTTTCAATTGTTTTTGAGCGTAACATCGTAATCATACAAACAAAGTCAAATTATATTAGATAATGAACCGAATCTGAGAGGCTCGTATTTATTACACGAATACGTATCATATTGCATACTTCCTAAAATTCTGCGCGGAAGTTTTCTCTCTGTGTTCACTCGTGTAGAACAAGGATAAGTTACAATTGCCAGAAGAAATCAAAGATTATTACAAAGTGTCTTTAGGAGATGAAAACGCGTCTTTTATTTCGCCTGACAGCCTTGAGGATATTAGTGGTGGTTATCTTTAGATTGACAAAAGATAGGGTTACTATAAAAAAAAATGGGAATTACTATACGAACAACTATATTTTCAAAGGATTTATAATGAAACAAATATTTATTACAGCGTATGATTTTTCAATTCCAACTTTTAATTATAATAATCAGCTTAATATATTTCTCTAAAACTTCCTGCTTTGTCATAGGTAGTTTGGTCTTTGACATTATAATACATATCAGTAAGTACTTGTTAATATTAAGCTTAGATATTATAATTTGATTATTATGAAAGATCCAACGTTAGGTCAAAATTATTTTAATATGGTTATTTTGCTAAAGAAGCTGTTCCTTCGCAAAGCAGGTGTATGTATTATACATGCCAACTCTACGGCGCCATTATTCCCTCACCTTTCCCTGTTATAGTCCCTAAATTTCTGACCCTTTGTACTCCATGGGCACGTAATTATTTTTAATGAAGTCCATTTGTTCTAATAAGCGTTTGTTCCGAGAATAAATTTCGTGATAGAGATTATAATGTCGGTGTTTGCAACCTCATAAGGTATTCACATGACAAAGCACTTTTTGGAAACAAATTTAAATCCTATTACGAGTTCTGTTTGAAGCGCTTTAGACACTCCATAATGCCAGTGCTTTATATCTTGGAATTTGAGCAATGTATTTCATATTGTATATTATTTTATTTATTCAATTCCTGAATACATTAATGACACATAATAATACTAAGTAGCTATAATATACTAAAAACGCAGTTTGGCCTGATTAATACTAAATTTAGTCTAGTTTATGCACCAGATTTGCCACCTTTGACTGACGAATTTGAATTTAAGAACGACTCTTATGAAGATATCAGCTAAATGTGTTATTTGTTTTATAAAAAGATTCTTGATTAAATGAAATAGCAGAAAGCTCATGTAGGCTGCGGCCTCCCCCACGCGAGTAGGCTGACCTCAAGATTAAATGAAGTGCGTGTTTTATTTAATTATTTATCATCTCGACGTGCGCGTTATATTAGAACATTTTCGTCTGTCTACACAACAACACAAAGGATTTTTTACTCATGATAACAAGAGCATAAATCTAAATAAAACCTACCCAGATTTAGGCACTAGTTAAACAAAGGATACCAGTAGTTCAACCGTTTATCATTTCATAAACTACTAATCATGTTAATCAAAATGATGGTGTGGTGGTCTATATAAAAAAACTAACCAAACTTAAGACAGTTACTGAAATAAAGCTTAACCATGCATTTTGTTTACAAATAATGGATCAGGATACAGTTGTAATAGGAATATATAGATCACCTTCCATTGTTAATGCAGAACAGTTTATACAGTCACTAAATATACACTTAAATACTTTGAAATCGTTTAAAAATATTATAGTCACGGGAGACATAAATATTAACCTGTTGCCAAGAGAAGTAGAATTATGAACGCAGAAACAGAAGTAATTATTTAAATAAAGTAAGCTATGCACAGTATTATACCAGGGCATTTATATCCAACGCGCGAAACTAGCTGCCTCGACCATTACATGATTAAATTATATTTAAATAAATTCTCTGCAACAGTAGCTGTATTAAACACTTCTATCACTGACCATGCAATGATATTTCTAAATTTAAGCCCTTCCGAAATAATATATAAAAAGTACTCCAAAACTAAAACCATTATTGATTTCAAATGCAGTTAAATGTCTATCTGAGAAAAATCTACCTGATCTGTTACAATGCAATGAACCTGATACCACAACAGAAATACTTATCAATAAATTATCCGAATCTCTTTCTAGAGAACACTCGTACCATAAAAGTTCCCAAAAGTAAACGAATTATAAAACCGTGGATGACTGAAGGAATATTGAGATGCATAAGACACAGAAATAAATTACAAAGAATGTTTCAAAAAGATCCTTATAATGAAATACTAAAAATTACTTACAAAACATATCGAAATCATTGTAACAACCTGATAAAAACACTAAAACGCAATTATGAGAAGGCAATGCTTGCTAAAAATACTAGTAATTCTAAAAAACTTTGGAACAGTATAAACACAATAATACATAGGAACAAAAAAACCGGCAACACAGATCTATTAAATGCAAAATCTAATCCTATAGAATCTGTAAACTTTGTTAACGAATATTTTGCTAATGTCGGCAAATCATTAGCGGAACTTATAACTATTGAAAGAACCAACCTCAGTGTCAATTTGTTGTTCAAAAAACGCATTCGAACTCTTTAGTTCTTTTGGACACAGATCCTAGTGAGGTTTCAAAAATGATCATGAGTCTTAAGTCTGATTCTACTCCTGGTTGGGATAATATCCCCTCTAGTTACCTAAAACTAGCTAAAAACCAAATTATTCCAGTTATTTGTCATTTAACAAATCTCTGCTTTGGGCTGGGGAAGTTTCCGCTATTACTTAAAAAATCTATTATTATACCTGTACACAAGAGTGGTTTGCGTGAAAATGTTGAGAACTACAGGCCAATATCAGTAATATCATCCCTATCAAAAATATTTGAAAAGCTATTGAATAACAGATTGGTAAATTATCTTAATAAATACAGCATCCTTTCTAATTGTCAATACGGTTTTCGTAGTGGTAAATCAACCGAAGACGCTGTGACGGATCTTACATCCTTTATAGTAAATAATATAGATAATAACAAAAAATGTCTAGCGGTATTTCTTGATTTAAAAAAGGCCTTTGACACGGTTTCCATACCCGTTCTTGTCAAATCGCTACACAGTATTGGAATAAGGTCTGCTCCTTTAGATCTACTCGAAGATTATTTAAGTGAACGCAGTCAAAGAGTGAAAATTGATGATTATCTAAGTAAAGACACGTCCATTACCTACGGCGTACCTCAGGGTAGCGTCTTAGGCCCTACATTATTTTTAATATATATTAATAGTCTATATAACTTAAATATTGATAACGCAAAAATTTTCTCATACGCAGATGACACAGTAATAGTATTTTATGATTCTTCATGGCAAAGGGTTAAAAAAGTCTCTGAAAAAGGATTATCCACACAAATGCTTTACAGTGATATTGAATTTTTAACAGTGAGAAAATTATACATAGTTCATTCTATTTTAAAATTACACACAAGAATGGAATACAACGGTGATTTCACTAAGGAACAAAGAAATAGAAGAGTTATAAATCAAAATAAAATTAGAACATCATTTGCTGCCAATCAATATAATCAACAATCTGCTCATATTTATAACCATATAAATAAAATTTTAAATATCTATCCTTTTAATTATTTTAATTGTAAAGAAAACCTAATAAACTGGATAAGATCTCTTGACTATGAAAAGACAGAATTATTACTAAATCACATTTGAAACACCAAACTGGCTATAAGGTGAACAATATGTAATACAATAAAAATTTTAAAATTTCAACAACTTGTACCAAACACACATGACACTACCACACGACAATACTCAAAACTACCGGCATAAACATATGTTACTAACCTACCTGCATGCTTTATAAATATTTTATAGAATCAATGAAATGCTAATGTTTTTTTTTTTACTTTTTATTTTTGAAGGTTTGAAATAATTTATATGTAATTGTAAAACAATATGTATTACAGCTATAGAAGAGCATTGTCTCTTGATACAGATACTTATTATCTAAAAAGAGACATTGTTAACTGTATTGTTAAAACTACATTTTATGTGAAATAAAGCCATTTATTATTATTATTATAAACGATTGAAATAATCAGATGTACTGGTGGGAACAACACATACTTTGTGCACTATAGGATTATAAGTTTATATTATGTGTCTAAACACCAAACAAAATATATTGTCAAATAAAAATATATTGTAAAACATCTGTGCGAGCACTTCTGTCGGCGTCTGTATCTTTTTACGTCGCGTAATGGAACCGAGATAACTGCACCCGATTGACTTATCCTTACTTTAGCCCCGCAAAAATTACTGGTGTTTACACTTTACACAAGATTTTTTTTTGAGTAAAATATACTGTAAGATATAATAAAGCTTATTTTGGGATTAATTTGTATATCAAATAAACAATTTTTTGATTTTGGATTGGTGAAGAGAAATTAAAGTTTTTTATTTAGCATTTTTCTGCCTAATTGCATGGGTGTCTATGTGGGCGTATAGAACAATAGAGTGATGTGGTGCAATATCTATTTAAACCCTTGGGAAATAGAAAACAACGAAACAAATGTGAATCAGACTGGTAAATTATATGAATTTATGAATCGTTTATTAATTTTATAACTAGAAAAATATATGTTTCTTATTAGTAGTGATATTTATGTTTAGTACTACCTACACAGTTTTATCTTCATTGTAATATCAGTTTATGTGAACATTAAATAATATGTGTTCTCCTCTCTTTACATGTGTCCATCGATATTTTGATATATGAAAGCTTTCACGATGCACATAAATGTTTTGTTGCCTATCTTAATATATTTATTATATGTTCAGACTATGCTGGTATCTGTTCATAAAATAACACGTCTCATATAGTTATTAAGAAAATTAAAAAAAGTTCATATAATGTAACCGTAAGTTATTCATAAAATTGGACCTGGGAAAACAAAAATGGCGACTTTATCTGGGTTAAAAAACATCTGAGTAGACATAATACATAGTTTGATGTTCATGTATAATAACCCATTTTTATCGGTTCGAATAGATATATATTTCAGTACGGTATAAACAAACTTACAAAATCAAATCTCTCTTTGTAATAATTTTATTCATTGATATCCACATTGTGGAAGTCGTCTAGAGACAATATGTGACCGTTAAGGGTTTTTAAGTGCCCATTCTGGGTTATAGCATTGACCGCTGAATGCTGAATGCTCCAGATTATAGAGAACTAGCCGGCGCCATTTTGATAGTACACGTAATATACTCGTATATTGTAGTCTGGTATCTATCAGCACACGATTCAAATATTGAGTGAATTAGGCTAGTTGACAACTTTTTTTTATTGGATAAATAGATACTCTAGCGATAAACCTATGGGGCTTTGGTCAATCTTTGTAATATCTTTGTTAGGTTTATGTTTATATATATTATAATGAAAGTTGTAACGTTTTATGTAGCATATGAGTATTTATAGCGCAATATTTTCCAAAGTAGTATCATAAAATTTATTATGTTAGATATTTGTAAGTTAAAATAGTTCATATTTATAAAATCTGTATTTTCACTTGTAGGACACAATTGACAACTGCCGTGGTCGAGTGGCTAACACGACGGTTTCAAGGTGTTACCGTGTAGGTCCAGGGTTCTTGGTCGGGCTTAGAAAAATGAACTTTTACATTCATTATGATGTCTCTATATAAACGATTGCCAGTTAGAGATGAGATAGAGATGATTTTGAGCAAAATTATACAATATTTTTCATTTTTAAATGATCTTGACATCTTGGGTAAGATACATAAAAAATTATAAAATTTTATTTTTAGAAGAAATAAAAAAACACCCTTTCCGAAGTTAAAAATAACCAATGTTTAATAGTATCTATTTATTAAGATCCATGACAATATAGTTATTACATAGTATTTTTAGAGATTCAAAACGTACTTAATTGAAATAAATATATCTTATGTTTCCAGTTCGGATATAAGATTTTACTACCGATTGATGTTTCTTCATTTACACTATACATAATTACGTAATAAAATAGGTTGTTGACTACATTCTATGAAATCTGAATAAGGAATTAACTAAAACTCATCGCGATAATCATTACAAAACAGATCGCGCCGCCTCTGGGCGATCGACTACCTTTAAGACGCCACGGATTATCGACTACTGTTTACTATTAATTATAATAAAACAGGCGATTTGACTTTTTAAAAGAAAACGTGCCGTGTCACTTCTATCTAAGGTTGACGAAGGAACCCCATCATGCTTGACCTCAACAGACACTTTGTTTATTCTTCGGTAAGGTTTTCTACTACAACACCACAAAAAAATAATATAAGAATCACACTTTTATCCCGTAAGGGTTGAGAAACAGAACTTATTAAGTGAAAGAAGATAGTCAAGTCACGCTAAATGTCTGTGTCAGAATTCAGTAATCAATAGGTACAAACAAAATGGCGTAATTATGCGTAATTACCTAGAAGCCAGTCGTTATTTCAATTAGGGTCAGGTAATAGGAGAAAACAGATTATTCAGATATTTAAAATAATTACAACGTTATTTCCATATTACCTACCTACTTGGACACAATTCGAATCAAGTTTAGTATACCTGACAATATTTGCATTCACAATTCAGTCTCGAATGTCTGAAACTCCATTTTCTTAAATTGTCCGAGTCTTCTTTTTCATTTATTTTAAAAAACAATGTGGAATATTCTTATTGTTTTCTTTGTGCATAAACTTGACGTTCGCGTAGCAGTTTATACTTAACCTTGGCCCGCTTGTTCTTCGAGAAGCCATTCTTTTCAAGATGCAGCCCTTCAATTTCATCTCGTAGGTTCGAAGGTTAATTTTTAACGGACTGCACAACGTAAAATTATTGTATTTGTTTTGGTATGTATAGGTTTTAGAAGATAGTTGTGTCTTCATCTTGCATATATGAAATTTCAAAAGTTGATATGAACTACAAATAAATTAGCTGAGGCTTAGATCAAAGTAGTAGACTAGTGCTTACGTCGGGCGCCACTGCTGCGGTTGCCGCAACCAATTTATTGGGTAATGGGTCCAATTCACAATATAAAAGCTTAAAAAACTTGAGAGTCACAAAACTGGTTATTAAATTAAATAAATTTAATGGTTACCAAATTAAGTTTAACAAATTAAATTTATTTAATACAGGCAAACACGCATCGTCTTTTAGAGGCAAAACACGATGCGTGTGATACCGCATCGTTACAGATCAACTAAGTTGATATATTTTTTTTATATTTAAACGACCAATTATATTTGTAAAATCGTAATTCTTACTGACTTATCTTCTTACAGTCACGAAAATATAGCCATGTATTTAAAAATACCATAAAATACTCCACTCCGAAACTTGTGTTAAAAGAATTTGCCAGATTTCCGGAATGTTTTCGGTCCAAAGGAATGAGATTTCGAAGAGTCGAGAGTCCGCAGTCTCTAGCAGATATTTTGTTTGGAGTTAAGTGTGCGGATAATAAGGCTGCTTCCCGGGACAAAGCTCACAACGTAATGATAAAGCGCCTTTGCTGCTACCAGTATTGTAGACTGTAAGCTTTATTTTGAATCACTCGTTTCAAATGGTCGTACACAACTAGCTTGGTCATACCTAAGTAGAAATATTCAACAAATGACCGCCTTAGGCTTTCAAGAGCAGCACGTAACACATCTCACTTTTTAATTGATATTCTTTTTATTTTCGAATGGACGTTTCCAACGTTTCGCATATTACTTATTTACTTTATCCGTATTCATTAATACTGAATGGAAACTATTTATTACCTTCTTTTCAAAAAAGATCATACTTATAGCATATTATCATAGGAGGGGAAACATTACTGAATACATCCTGTGAATCATAATAAACAATATTATGGAAATAAAATGTTGTGTTATTACTTTATGGCTACGAAAACTGAGAATAATAGAGTGCTATTCTGTCTCTTCTGTTGTTAATATTCTCTTTAGTTTTGTAGAAGAACTTTCTATAAATATGTTCTGTACATTTTTCATTGTCTAATAACGAAGCTTTCGTTAATGTGTCCATCCAAGGAATGCGCCCCTCATGTCATATTAATTGCCAAACCAAATGGGGCCAAATGCTAGGAATTTTTCCAAACAAATATAGGGACGCGCGGGCGACCAAGCTACTTTATTCTCAAGGATTCTTGTTATAACGCGATATTAATAAATCCTGTTATTATTGGTTTTGTTTTTTTTATTATGAGTAAATATATGCGTTTCAGATTTAACTCAATGATCGAATATTATTTATTTAGAAGAAAATAGTAGTGGTTATGGATTATCTAATAGGCTGCGGGTATCTGATAATGAGATCTCGTAGGTGATCGGCCGCGTAAACGGTGACCTGCTACTTTTGCTTGTGTTGTGTCGGCGCTCCAATCTTTGCGCATTCTTGTCCAAAAACTCGAATTCACTCAAGTGGCATTTTATCCAACATAACATGGTACACACAGCAACACATCGGTTTGTTACAAAAAATCTAAAATATGGGCCTTGTCGTATATGATTTAGATGTATTTAATAAAATAACATAAAATTATTAATTAGAATTGTAATTAACTTTAAACAGGTACGTGGATGCTTTTTCAATTATTCTCTATTTTTCTTGTTTTAATTAAGAATTTGCTGTTATGTATGAATATTTCACCAATTTATAACTACCCACCCAAACGGTTGGTCACCCTAAGGGCGAATGCACACTTGACCCGTACTTTGTCACGATGAGAGGCGTTAGTGTGTACAAGCCTTCCCCTCGACGACGTTGTTATGCTATTTGTTCAATATTGTGTTGACAAATAAAATTCTGGAGTGACACTCCATAATAATTGCTGCTGACATGAAAGATTTTTGTATACAAAATCATTCTTATTTAACATACATATATCTTGTACAAGTTGAAATTATTTACAAGGGTCCAATTTAAAGTGGTGTGTAAATACTCGTACGTCTAAAATAAACGCTTTCGAAATATCGTTTCATTGTTTCAGTTAGAGTACTTCGACAATTAAGAAGAGCACTATCTACATATTAGTCAGTATAAGAAAATAATGAGTTTATCATTAATAAAGTCTATTTGGTTCCAGATAAAATTCGCAAAAAGTACGCCTCGCTGGGTGACAGCGTGGTTGCCGTAAGACTGGAGCGGTCACCGAAAGGGGGACTTGGACTTTCGCTCGCTGGACATAGAGACCGGAGTCGCATGGCCGTGTTCGTGTGCGGCCTACACCCGGCTGGAGCGGCCGCCAAGGCATCGCCGGCTGTTAAAGTAGGCGATGAAATATTGGAGGTGAGGAGATTCATTTCAAACTATTCACAATACAATATTGAATTTGATGTTTTTACATATATCATGTACACATCTTTACCACGAGTCTTATAAACTTAAATGCACGAAAGAGCAAATTTATCAAAAGACATAGAGATCTTTACATTTATTTAAAATATATTTTTTTAATGTCAACTAAATTAAATAAATGAGCCTACAATTACAACAATTTTATGTATTTAAATAGTTACCCTGATGTATGACAAGAAATCATTGTTACTATCAATCTTTATAGTTTCAACAATATGTAGGTATTATTTTAAAATAAATACTGAAAATTAAACTCCTAACAATTTTTTTGAAATTATTTTTCATTTCTGCTTCTATTAATTTCGTATTTCATCATTGCTAGAATTCAGTGTGAATAATTATGTAAATGTGTGGTGCACACATGCGTATACTATAGTCATGAGATATTCTGGTACGAGACAAACACTTGACTTGAACACACCACCTCGTACAAACACCACATCACCTTAATGGTAGACTACAGACCCACTGGTAGTTATTACAATCGATTAGCTACCACGAGTGGTTTGTGGAAGTATACATTTTTGGTAAAATATTATAAAAATCACAGAACACAGAAAAGGGATTCTGTGATAAAAGTTTTTTTAGAAAAGTAAATATAAATAACGGGATTATTTATGAATTTTTATATTTTTTCTACCGTTAAGTTAAGAATATTGTTGAAAAATTTGAAATCTGAGCAAAAGATAACGAATTTGTTTTATAAAAAAATCCACATTACACATCCATTTTGAAATATGGTCAACAGAGGACATAGGAATTATTAATCCGTAATTTGCTTTGAGATTATGCTTGAGTTTTATGATTATGAATCATAATAAATTATTGAGTCACAAGAAACTTTAAAACTTGATAGTAACCGTATGTTCATATCCAAATTAATTGATTTACAAAATGATTTTATTTTAAATAAACCACATTGTAACATTGATTTATTCTGAGAAAGTCTTCCCCATTTTGTGAAATAATTATATTTTGCCAATTCTCAGTTACCGAGAACTTCTCACTGAATGATCTATTCGCGAACTTTTCGCAGACATCAAAGGAAAACTTCTGACGTTTTCTATTATGAAACTGTCAATTGACAAATTCCGAGACCGCATCGGTCGCACAGAAGTGATTTTTCGTGCGTTTTGTAAATAAGTGGGTGGACAGGTCCGCGTAGGGTTGCCGACCAGCGATTCTGTGAATCCCAACCCGAATTTGAATTCACTCAGGTATCCGAATTAACTTCAAAAAGCAGCATCCGCTCAATCTTGAATTGATAATAACGCTTTGTGGCATAAGTGAAGTGACTTACGAAATGACATAGGAATAGACGGAATAGAATATCTGAGAATATCTTCGTGCGAATTCACTTCATAAAGTGAAGAATTTCTATTGATTCCATTTTTTGTATAAAAATAAAAAAAAAACAATATTGATTTAATATAAGGGTCTCAGTACACCTGAGTCAATTCGAATTCGGGTTTGGATTTTTATAGAATCGCAGAGCAAGAGGGTACACATTTACGACGGCACCCAGAGTATACGAAATACTTTTAACTGAACTAAATAATAGAATCAAAAACAATATTTGTATAAACAATTAAAATATTATTTTAATTTAAAACCAAAAATCATTTTTTTTAATTTATTTATAAAAAAGCAACGTAGGTGTGAAAAGGTACCTATTTCATCTCAATCAAAGTAATTTTAGCAAAATACTACAACTCTTTGGTATGCTGCCTACAAGGACAACGTTAATTACGCTTTTGTTATACCATACTAGGTATGTTACCCTTTACTCAATCTTTAATAAAGTTAAATAAAACATTGAGAAATTATAAAACAAAACATTGTATGGAATACTAAAACACCGTGCACCCCTACGGCTACGTGGCATTGATCTCTTTGCCCCCCCCCCCCCCCCCCCCCCCGCTAAGATAATACAGCTAACGATCACTCATTCCGCCCGTAGAACTGCAAATAATGTCCCTGGAACTTTGTTTTTGTTCCTTATATTTTTATAAAGACGAAACTCTAAAGAGTGTCAAAAATTATAATCGATTTTTCGAATCGTACTGGATGTAGTTGTTTTATTATAAATTTAAACGAAACGTGAAGTTGGTCAACTTTCTATAATGTAATAATTTTGAATTGCTTTTTTATTATTTTAGAAGAAATATTCACTTTAGACGCAAATTCATTTGTCTTTCTCATGCGGGGTATGTGGCATCTTCAAAATGCATTTAATAGAAGTTTTTACTACTTCATACGGGAAACGTTCGTAGACGGTAAATTTATCCTGCCTTCGGACCCCGATGAGTCTCGTTGGATTATTGAAAAGTTATTTGGATCTGTGATCTAATATTAACACAACTTGATCCCATTAAGAATAAAACCATAGTGAAAAAAACAATGCCATTTTCCACATATCTTTTATGACGTTGTAGTGTCTTGTGAGGGGAGGTCCATAGTTCTATTATTTGATAACATCTCAATCCAGCGAGAGCCTCGTAAAGTGCCCACGGTGCAGTACTTATTTATGACCACTTTATTGTGGCACACCAGTAGTGATGCGGTGGTTTTTTTATATCTGAAATATTGTTATCAATTCGCATCCACAATGCTATACTGGAAAATATTTTTAATGAAAAACACTTCAAAATCCGCTTTGTCCCTGGTACTCTGACATGGGATTCGAACCCACGACCTTTAACCAATGAGCTACACAGGACCTAACAGGACTGACGAATTTTACAAGCAATTGATAGTTTTTCGCTACTGCAGAGCGTATTTTCATCAATGTTCAGGCAATCCACCCAAAAAACTGAAAGAAATAGAAATATTTTTACAAATATTTAAACTTTTTATAAAGATGTTTTTTTCCTAATTATTATGATCAATTTTGCTTTAATGGGAAATTAAATTAATGAAAATACTTTAAAAATCGACTTTCTTTCTGGTACTATGAGATGGGATAACATATAATGGCAGAGGATCTAGGATTCTATAAAATTAGTCCTTCAAATAAATATTGTAAATGAGCGTGTCACTTGCCTTTATTAAAAAAAGTGCCCGCATGCCCTTTTACAAGCCTAAAACTTTTGTCTTTAACTTTATTTCTAACTCTCCAGAGTGGATAAAAGATAGATATAAATCGATATTATTAATTTCAATTGACCTATAGAGTTGGGTCAGTGTTCCCCATATACAATTCTACATGTATTTGTCTACTTCCCACGCCGAAAGGTGAGTGAAATTGCAAAATCGAAAATGGCGCAACAAAGCTAAAAATTTACAATGGACGTAGAGTTTATACATACTATCGAATGCTAATAATAGTCTGCTCAACCCATCACTATTGGGTTTATTCTCAAACCACGGACTTCGCGTTTTAGACAAAATAACATTTTCTGTAGTTTTAGTTTTGGGTGAGCACTCAGCGTTCATTAGAAATGTTAAATTTTAATTCACGTCAAAATCTCATCATCTCTATTGTTTTTGGCAGCAAAAGCAAACTTTGTTTTCTTTTATGGTGTTTGTATGAATGGCAAAGATATATTTGCCGATTTTGAAACGTGGCATATTTCAATAACAGCTGTCTACATCTCTCTTAAACTTTTCTTTTAATTTTCTTTAAAAGGATTCTATTAGGTCAACAGAATGTGTTTCGTGTTTAGATTTTTTAACTTAGTTGTTTTAAAAACTAGAGAACATATTTTACTTTTGAAGTTTCTCTTTTCTTGCAATATTCATGTCATTTTCAAAGACCTTATCTAAAGACGCCGCACGTATAGGGTTGTGTGGATAAAGTTTATGTATGGATAAAGTGGTTAACCCCAAATAAACCCTAAGAATGTAGAATATTAATTCATACCTATAAATCGAAATTAATATTGATTGAAAACTTTACAGTTATACCTATTTTACGACTATTCAATTTATATGATATGATACTTCAACGTGCTATTAATATTCAAGATTTTATGTCTCTAAAACGACGAGTTACCTATAGGTACTTAAAATAAGCTTCAAAGGCATTGATTTCTAGTTCTTCGAACACTTTTTTAAAAATTTTTCGACAGATTTACCGATATGAAGATAGAACCCCTTCTTTACTTTCAATAAAATATCTCAATATTGGCACTTCTCCAACATCTTCGTACTACCAGAGAATATACGAAAAACATGACTGATGGATATCGACGCGTCAAATATAAATAAATGTCGAATGATATTGCATATAAAGAAAAGGATCCACAGAAAGGGCTAGCACAATCAGTAGTTCATCTTTGGCTGAATGTTAATATTCCCTTTGTGCTCTTGTCACTTTCTGAATACTTATACTTTGATGGTTTATTCGTGAACGGGAATAATGTTGCTTGTCTTAATGAAAACCCGATAAGAAACATTTACTATTTTTGTAAATGTTTCTTAATTAACCTATTAAATAATAATTTAAAAAAAAATTGGTTCCGTACCTGGAAGGGGACGCTTTTGAATTGGAATATTATGAAGTGTTGTGTAGATAATAATTTAATCAACTTATTTTTAGATTCTAAAATTATTCTATTCAGCGCAATTGTGGTTCATTATAAGCAATATTATCACACTGGTAATTATACTAGTAGGTCAGTTAACTTAGCAACTGGCACTGGCACTAATGCGCCGGCAAACTAGACGTTTATATGGAATTATGATAATGCTTTCCAGTTTTCAGTATCCGATATTTCAAACCGGAAATCTTGAATATTTTGTACTTATTTTAATGATAGCTAATCAATCTAACAATTTTTTTTATGACAACCTTATATTTTAGGTACTAATGTTTGAACATCAACATTCAATTATTCATATTAGATTCCACAAAAACCAGCACTTGAACAGCTAACAGTGAGTGTCGTGTAAATCAGCGCAAGTAACACGATGAAATGTAGCTGCAATTATTTTCTCGTTCCTCATAAAATGTCTCTAGTGATTCTGCATCTAGAAGTTCCGTAGAATCTGGAATAAAGCCAAATGGAACAGGAAGGAAACGGGATAGCTAATTTTATGGACAATTTAAAACTGTCTTGCTCTTATGCATTGACCGCATTAATAAGAAAAAATCAACAATCAATAGAGTTTATTCAGTCTAGATTATTAAAATCAACTGTGAAGAAGTAAAAAATATACGCCATCGGTTCGTAAATCGACGACGGAAAACCTTGTACTGAGATCATCAAATCAGCAATAAACTCAACTTTTGTTATTTGTGTTGTAATATAATATAATATCCATCCTTAGAGTTCTGAAGTAGACATAGATGACTTCGTCTATATCTTCAACCCTGAGCATGGTCACTCAAATAAAGGTTTTTTTTTTATTTTATTTATTATTGCACAATTGCACATCTCTATGAGCAAATGTACAGTTTTCTGTTAGACGCGTATCGGGTTAAACTGTCAAGTCATCGATATTCGTTAGTTCCCCAGCGCTCAAATATGAAAGCTCAGTAAGTAAGCAGTGCGGTCGTTATTAATATTGACGAAGGCATGCTTGACCTCTTGCGGAGTAATAGAGAAGCATAGAGAATCGAGTTCCGTAAAGCTCTGTCCTACGTTTTTCGCTTCTTCTAATTTATTGAAAGCTCTTTTCAGACTTCTGAAATCACTTTCAATAAATTCATGTTCTTTTACATTGTTTACCTTTCGAAAATTTATTTGTACTTAATTTAGTTACTGAGCTGTATCCTTGTATTTATTTATAAATTAGAACTTGATGTATTTTTATATTATACCTGTATTATTTGTAGGTAAACGGCATCGTGTTACACGGCAGATGTCACCTCAATGCATCCGCCATCATCAAAGGATTGATCGGACCTGTCTTCAAGATCATACTTCTGAGGTATATAATGTTTACTTACGAAACTTATACTGTACATTGAATATGTGAGAAATAAACTTTTAGGGTGAACACATATTGACACAGAGTCGTGTGTATTGAAACGACATAAATAAAGATAACTAGTTGACCTGGTAAATTTCGTTCCACAGAATTAACTAGAAGTTTACATATTAAATTAATCTTTTGTTGTTTTTACTTTATGACTTAGAATTTCCTTAAATTTTTCATTAACTCATTAACCTTTAATTAACTTCTACGAGTATTTCAAAACTAAAACTAGCCAATTCGGTCAATTTTAACCAACCAAGACCAACCAACTTTATTACATTTTATATTAAACTTTGTAGATTTTACTTAGCCTCCATTATCACGACCTAACACACCCATTTTCACTGAATATGTAACAAATGATTAGTATGGTAGATTGTGTTACAAACCCTTAGTTGTCAAAAAATTAATTTAAGAATAAGCGAAAATCTAGAGCTTTATAATTGTGATGGACCAAATCGTGATAAACTGGGACAACCTTAGGTCGATAACCTACTCGATGTCTAAGACAGAAACGTCTTCGTAATTTATTCGGCGATTGATAGACCATTTTCTTATTTTTTTGCATCTAAAGGATATATATACATTATGGTTCAGTTTCTTTTTATACTTAACACCACAGCATCTGTAATAAATAAAGGACAGGATTTTCAGAAAAACGATATTTTTGGAATGGTCACTGATGTTTGTTTTACTAGTACAGTTATGGATGGTTAAAGAGGATGGGTCATGACCCTCCACGCTGGCCTAATGCGGATTGGAGGGTATTAACGACTGCAAATGCAGCCGGGACCAACGGCTTAACGTGCCTTCCGAGTGCACGGAGTAGCTCGAGATAATATATATATTTTTTTGTATATTAGGGATCCCTTATTTTTACATGATGTTTTTATTCATAATATATGTACTTTGTGTAATTGTTTTTGGCATATAGTGTAGAGCAGCGATTCCCAAAGTGCAATATTTGCAATGGAAGTTTCGGTTCTGCAATGTGTTTTTGATTTGTAATCATTTGTTTAGAAAACTCTGGTAAACATCAAATACACCAACTATGGAATAAAATGCCTATTAAGGAATATTGAAATACCTTTTAGGCTTAGCAAAATTGCCAGTCCAGTCTAAGAAATACGTGGTTTATGGATTCGCTCGGCTTATTTCAAAGTTCACTATTTCTGTAAATAATTGTTTACAATGAAATTTCAGTATTCTCAGCCTTTAATGGATACAGAGCTTTGCGGTTAACAGTTACTTGTCTTTAAACATACATGTTAAGAAGTGCCACGTGTTAAGATTTAGTACATAATTTACATGATTGTCGCTACAATATTTGTGGTAATTTCAAATAAACCTTTTCTTGCAGGCGAAAATCTGCTCTGGAAGACGTGGCAGTGAAACCGCTAACTCAATTTCCTGTCGCCTTAGAGGAAGAGGTAAGTTTTATTAATTGCAACTTATTTCTGTCTACCTGGATTTATATTCCTGTCCAACTGTCCAACGTGGTGACTTCATTTGATAAGTATACATAAGCTTTTTACTGTTTTCTTTGCCGATATCTCTTCCTCTTTACGTAATTTAACTAAAATAATTCTTGAGGCAATTTTGAAATTTCATATAGAAACCCATTCAATTTATTTTATTGAATGACCACAAGATAAAAAAGTAAAAGAAGTATGGGACAAAAGTTTAGTAATCCTATAGATAGACGACAGCGTGTGTGTAACAGTTCAGTATAACAATATATTGCTGTACATTTATTTCAGGCGTTTATTTCAAAAAGATTTACTATATATTTTTATACAGGCGTTAATATTCTTAGTTATATTATTGAAGATGTTTAGATACTGATGAATTAAGTATTTAAGTCCCACTCGATTATTACTTGAACAAACTTTATAAGTGGTGAGGTAAATAGTAAATACTTTACTTAGGTCGGGGTCAACAGAGTGTGACATCATGTGACATGTATCCGCCGATACTTTTTACATATTACCTGTATCTTTTTACTTCTACACAATACTCTAGTTGTCATAAAACTACAGACAGTTGACTAGCAACCTACGACATGAAAGAGCTTTTTTATTCTTAGTCAGTTCAGTTTATTTTGTGTTTGAATAATTTAATTTATAATTGTACCTAGAAAGATTAACGAAGTCTAGCAACTTTGGAAATCATGCAGTCATTATAATTAACCCTTACCCTACAACAGCCGTTTCCATAAATCTGTCTTTTTTGTGAAGAAGATTTAAAAGTAATGCTTTAGTGACGTCATTTGCTATATATATTAATTTAATATTTTTTTGAATGTCATATTCAACGTACACCTTCTCTTTTAGCTTCTCTTTTTTTTATAGTACCTATATTCTGTACCGATAAAAGCACAACATTTGCACTTGATATTACTAATTTTGAAGTGTGCGATTTTTATATTTTTTTGTGTATATAATATTTTTCTAATCCTTGTCTACCGGATTTGCCTGTTAATGTCGTTAAATTTAATAAGATAGTTCTATTATTTATGTCATACGAATAATAAAACTGCTTCTGCTTAATTAAAATTCTATGATGACACACAGTCTCACTTATTTCCATAAAAAAATCCTTGATCGTATTCTAAAGTTACGAAAAATATAATATATGTTTATTATTAGTGTAAAATGGCCTTGTCGACTTGTAATCATGCATCCCTTTCGCACTCATATGATATATCAATTCCATCGTTGTCTTTTTACTGTTTTCCTATAATATAAAAGAGGCAGAACATTAAACCCTGTTGCGCTAAACTTAAAGTGTATTGTTATATCGCGTTTAGTTTTCAGTGTTTATCTTTGGTCGCCATTTTGTATAGGCTTAAAAGTCATCACGACAGTTTTCCAAATTAAATCCGTTTGTCTATTGCTTTTAAGTAGAATTTTGTTTGTGCGAACTAACCGTGTGTGTTGTTTTTCCACGATTAAATGCGTTATCTTTCATTTTGTAATGTCATATGCAAGCATTTTAACTTTTGTAGTTCCTTCATGTTTAAACGCGAATTAGGACGCGCTTTTAGCATTTACAAAAAAAAGGAACTGTCATTATAAATTATTTTTCGGGTGAAATTTAATATGATCTGAGTGTAGTGTCAAGTGAAGTGATTCTAATTCTGTGTAGTGTTAAGTGTTTGTTTGTAAGCGGATCCGGCTCGGTGTGTACAGTGTGTTTACTGAAAATATTCTAAGCACGAGTTTTGACTAGAACACGTTTTATTAAAAGGCAATTAAGAATTAGTGTGTAAGCAAAAATTTTATGAAATATAGTAACTGTACGTGTACTTACACAGTAATAACATACCACAAACACGTGAACTATTTCTGTACCGTATACTATATTTTCCTATCTTAATTATCTCGTGCTCTCGCGATTGATTCATTTTAAAATGATTTTTTCTAAATAATCCTTTTTTATTCAGTCAGTCTCCAATTGGGTGGTGGGTACCTATTTATCATTTATAAACTGAACCTACGTATTTATTAGAACTTACAAGTTCTTGAGCATAATTTATTTGGTAACATAATCATAAAGAGTCGTGCTGAAAAATAGAGATATCATCAATGTCACTCGGTCACTGCAACGAAAACTGTAAAAAAAATAACGTGCAAATTTCCTTGAAAGAAATCAAAAGTTAAATTGTATTTACTTCTCTAATATTTTATCGCATTTTTTTCTTTGTCTAATATAAATTGATAGATATGTACTAAATTCGGATTTCGATCTAGATAAAGATTTAACAATAAAAATTGATAGGTCTTGAGTTCGTCTCGTTTCCTCTCTCAGTGTTCCCTTAAACGACTTTTACAACTTGACCGGGATGACACCTTTGACACACCACTCATACACTTCACGTTTCTCTTTCTACTTCTTAATGACGTAGAAAATAGACAAATTAAAACCAATTAATATAATGAGATTTCTAGAAATAGATAATGGTAATAAGTTTGGGATACAAAGTTAAACAGGAATTTGGTACAGTAGAAATTTATGTGGCGAAAGAAGTACACAATACTGATACCTAGTTGTTTTTTTATAAACTTAAAAAATAAGTTAGATTTATAAAAAAAAAAGACATTTTTGATAACTGAATATCAATCGATCATAAAAAGTATAGTATTATTTATTAGATTTGTTTAAATTTATTAAATAATTTTGACACTTAAGACAATCACTAGTTTTTGGTAATTCAGTAACAGTTGAATTTACTAATGAAAATTGACCTTAAAAGCAGCGCGTTATAGCTCAGTTGATAATGAATAGCACTCTGTGTTGCGAGTGATAGCAGGTCATCCTACACGTGATAATTGTGGCAATAAGACATTATTATGATAACGCATTATATGACTATGAATAAATTATATCAGAACATCACATTTTATACAGCTGAGATCTAAAGTTAATCGCCTGAAATATTTGTATTCTAAATTGTAAAAGAAGCTAACATTCTCAACCCTAAATCCTTAACTTTAAAAACTCTAGATCGAACTCAAAATCTGTAGCTTGGCTGTTTCGCTACCGTCGCACAGGCGTACGTTAGATTACTATATTAGTCATTACTTTTCTGTTATAAGTACCTAGTATAATAATAGATCTTGTAAACGGCCAACTTTAATGTTTTGATTAAATTGTTTAGTTTGTAAAGTTAAGGCCTGTAGACTTGGACATGTTGAGTGAGGAGCGTGGCTCTACATGAGATCTGAAAAGGTTTTTGTCGGTGCAAATCTTAGGGTGCAAATGCAAAGGGTGTCATCATGGGAACATTACACATATAAATATTTGTGGGATTTCACTTTATCTTATAGGTTGGTTACTATAAAATATTGTTTTTTTTTTCATATTGACCACAAATAAATGTTTGGTTTTATTAGGGCCCTTTTTACATAGCCAACTCTCATTTATATCTCACTCCTTTGTGATCTTCACTATTAAAAGTTCTATTCAGATTAAATATTTAACGAAATATATTCGTATATATGATAATAATGCATATATTATAAATATTCCGAAAAGTGACGAAAGCCCCCACACACACTTTTCTTCTCTAATTTTAGGGATTGATTATGATAACATTCAAAAACCTGAAACACGTTTTTTCTTTTGTAATGTGTTTGTATGTGCACAATTTTCTGATCTCTAGCATGAAATTAAGTTTTTATGGGAAAATCTGTACAAACTTGATGCCCTAGCTTAACACGTTTTTGAGACCCCAGAAACTTATTATTTTAGTATTAGGAGATAGTAAAAAGTGAAAATATTACATCCAGTCGAGTAATTGTTTAGGTAATGTTTTGTTATTGACATAATTACCACTTATGTTAAATTGTTCTGTATTATTGTTACTGGATTGCAACTTGTTAACTTTAAAATACAACGATTTTAAGGTGGGCAAAATATATTTCGACAAGATTATAAAGTAATTGTGATTAATAAGTTATACAATATTAGATTACAATAAAATGGAATTTTATGTCATTGAAAAGTTTGTCATTTAATATATATCTATTTTATTTAAATTATAATAGTAAATAAAATATAACCAAAAGCGCACAAGCAATGTTGTAATCTTCAAATAACACCAAAGTAAATTGTTTGCGGAAGCACTCGAGGTGTATTCAAGTTGTGTAATTACTGATATCATACACTGAAAAAGTTATGTGTTCGTTCTTAAGAGATCGAGTTAATCCATCGAATAAACATACATACAAAGTGATTTTCGTGCATCGCATGGTTGATGCGGACCATGTACGGGACCCTTGAAAAGAATGGAGATAAATTCTTTTATCTCCATAAAGACATTCCTCGAAATCAGAACTATTTAAAAATAATAGACGTATCGATGCAGCCGTTCTCGATTCCTATTGGCAACATATTTAGCGGTTGTGATGATTAAAATACGTTTGTTCATAATTTTATGTATCTTTTACTATAATAATGTTTACACAACTAATCTTATGCTATTTGGATAAGTTATCGACATGTCTTGTTTTATAGAGATAGGTATTCAATTGTTAATTGCATAAAATATAACCAAAATCTTTGGTCTAAACAAACGCTTTCAGGCAAAGGAAAATTGTTTGATTGCTATAAACAGAAAATGGTTTTTCTTTATGACACGTTTGTTGGAATGTTGAAATTTTAAACAAGTTTAGTTACCTCCGTTTTCACTAACCTAGAACAAGGCATAGCTTAACAAGGAAACGACTTATCTTACGAATCGTCTAAGCAAATAAGTTTAATTCTAAACAAACATTTATTTCTTTTATCCTTTGACATATTTACGACCTATGATGCCTAGCGCAAGGCGCTGTATAACGAATATCATAACTTTAGACATTGCTTAATTTCGTTAGGTGGTTCCTAGATAATGGTGAAATGTACTTTTACTTAAATATTTAGGCGACAGATTTGGGCGACTCCTAAGTTTAGTGAAAACTTGCATTAGATTCTTACATATAATCAGGGGTCAACGTTCGTCGTTGAAAAATGACAAGATGGCCGTCCTTGGAGATGTAAAATATGACCGCCATCGGTGTGCGATCCTCAACGAAATAAAGGAGAATAAAGAAAAGTTGATTTTCTTAAACGAGTAAAAAATCTGGCACTATTTTTAAGACACTGATACATCGCATCATCATTTAACTTGCCTTTTTTCCCGAGACTTCAAATTAAAGTAAAAAACCTAGAGAATTTTTATCTTCATGTTTACTACAAATATCATATTTCATTTTGGTCTGTAGCTGTCTATGAGAGGTCGTACACTGGCGATAGGATTTCCTTATAATATTAGTATTAAATAACGAGTAGAATATGATACGAAGTATCATTTTATTATTATAACTACAATTTGTATCAAACTATATTAAAAATAACTTAAAATTTATTAGTAAGTATTACAAAACGAAATAGAATGCACTTCAAATTAAGCTTAAAAATTATTCAGTAATAATTTTAGACGATTAAGCAATAAAATATTTAAGAATTGTATTACCGAGTTGTTACATATATTAAAGTAGACAGGCTCGAAAATTGTGAAACAAATCGAATGACTCTATTAATTAAGACATATAACTAAAAGAGTAAAATTACAGAAATAAATGAAAAAGCATGACGAATCCTCATGAGTCGTGGAAACCGACACTCTATTCGTCAATTTAAAGTTTTTAACTAGTTTTTATCGGAATTACCATACAAACAGACAGAACGATAAATGCGATAATGTAGATAAGCGCATTAACTTCCCTTGTAGCGCTAGTGGCCTCTGATAATACTTATACAGGCAGGATTAGCAGGATTAAATAGGCTATATATTGAGGCTTTATCTGGAGCTTTTAGTGTCACTGTTGATCAGTTGTTTTCTTCAATGCTAACCATCCATAATATTTTTTGTAAAAAAAAATATACACATAACCGTCTATTACACGATCATCTTACAATTCAGTGCTGATTTCTGCGAGATTTGCTGTCGCTTTTTTGAATTTGTATGCGGATGGTACACAACAGGTCAGGTAGAACTGAGTGTGGAAGTTGCTAGATGTGATAGTTTCACAGTTATAGCCATAAGAGGATATCCAAAATTACAGATAACCAAAAAAAAGAATCGCCGTATCCAGTCAGTCGCCATTAGTCGTATAGAGGCGCCTTGACGTTTCGGCTCATGTTCTCATTAATTTTATGCGTACTCTTAACAACATGCCAGCGGTCCTCAGAATATTCGTTATCTTCATTACTTAATAAAACATTGTTTAATTTTGATTATCGGTTGTGCATATTATTGGAATTATACAAGTATAATTACTCTAATACTAAAATATATAAAAGCGTTATCTTAACATTGTCGTTTCCGATATCCATAACATAAGGACTTTAGTTACTTAACTTGTTATTTTTCTATATAGATAATAAAACGTATTCCCATTTTTAACGTTTCCAAAACACTCACAACGTTGCCGACTATTTATGTTTTGGTAGTTTGATATAAATAATATGCAATAATGTCTGGTTTAATGATCGTATCGTTCAATTAAAATTATCAAACATTTCTATAGTTTCCTGACTTTTTATGACTGTTTTATTTATACGAGCGATAGAATACTTAGATACGATAACATTAATATGAGAATTATACTAATTTCATCAACTTATCGTCATCAAACCGCTGGTAGTTTCAAATAACTTAAATTCCTTAACGAGGCATCATGTAGTTTAAGATTTTAATGTTATTATACTATACTGATATTATAAAGATGATAGGCACCAAAACTAGTGGTACGATATTAAAAATATGTACTTGTACCTACGGGAAGTTACGTTATACGTTAGTGTGTTATAGTCGTGGTATAACAACTACTTATTTATAAATTAATAAAATATACATCAATTTAGACTATACTTAACGCGGCCAAATCGTTGCCACGCTAAGTACCTATAATGTTGCAATTTGTATGTTTCATTTATAGTTCCACCTAGTTGTGACGATCCAATTAGATACTAATCGATCCAACAAACTTCGTGCTACCTTATCATTAAGAAAATAAAATATATCCCGTATTATAGATTAATGGACATAACAAATGCAGATGTTTTAGACCTACTAACTCTCTGAAGAACTAGAGAACCTTCAATATACTCGTACGTTAGAGTCACTAAATGAAAATGTAAGACAAAAATCATGATAAAGACCTATAAGTAGAAAGTCCAATTAAAATTTAAACAATATCTGCAGAAAATGACAAAAATAATGTCTGTTCTTTAAATCTTTCATAGTTGATAACGAAATTGAACACTAGGAATAAGTACTTCTTCCGTGGTCCTTCATCCTTGAAGAAAGTTTTCGTAAACCTACAAAGCCTAAAATAAAGTAAATTAATAGTCGAGTGCCAAATGGATATAGAAAAAGCTACACGAATATCAAACTTAAGAATGAAGTGAATAGTGTATTGATGAGGAAAACTTTAAAAAATATCTATTAACACTGAAACGGGAATTAACACAAAGAGCTTAACATAACGGACAGACACCAACAGCTACAAGCTGGCTGCCTGCGTATTTTTCATAGTGCCTAATAATACTTAAACGTGTCTTTCAAGAAACTTGTTTATTTTTTTATAATAGATCTTCAGACTGCTAAAAGCTTCTCAATTTTTCAAATGTAAGACCATAAAGGCTACACCATACCTTTCAACTAAGAAACAGAGAAAACACAGTTTTTTATATGTTTTTAACTCTGATGAGCTTCTTTTTCTATACTCAATTAATTTTAGTTGTAAAAATGTGAAAGGTTAACTTTGATATTGTCATTTCACAAAATTCCGCGATAAAACAAACGACGGTACAAATTAGTGTTTTTCTTTATTTTAGATACTTAAATAATAATTTTAAAATAATGTCAAATTAAATGAATTAGTAAATTTTAAAGAAACAAATTGTTTTTAACAACATTATTAAGTTAAATAAAAATCAATAAATAAATTTTTAATTAAAATAAGATATTATAATGACGTAACATCTATGTGGTTTTGTAATAAACACTTGAGTCATCATCATCATCAGCCCTTTTACGTCCCCACTGCAGGGGCTATGGCCTTCCTTATGGATGGTTAAGGAGGATGGGCCATGACTCTCCACGCTGGCCTAATGCGGATTGCAGAGTATTAACGACTGCAAATGCAGCCGGGACCAACAGCTTAACGTGCCTTCCGAAGCACGAACATTAGAGTATTGAGTATTTTTCAAGGAACCAATTAGAAATAAGCTATTTTTGAGTTATTATGAAGGTATACACAGATTTGGAATAATTGACTACATTAGCAATTTAAATAACAATGCTATTTACATACTTACAATTAGTAATAAATGCCAGTTTTTATTTCTTCGAATTTTAATTAATAATGATCTGCACATTCGTCAATACCTGCACCTGTACTAGTGATGATTGTCGAACTAAACGGATTTTATCTAAACAGTGAGTGACATTAATGATCATTTCTGTGCGATGTATTAAATATATTTATGGAACAAAAAGCTTAACAAATTTATTGTGCAAGATAATAGTCGCGATAGTTAAGAAACTGAAGTGCCACAATTAATGCCCTTTATTCTACTACATAATTATCATTTGTCATAATTGTATAAGTAAATCATTAAAATTAACAATTGATCATATATTTTGCTATCATATGATAATTCGTGTGCAGGTGGCTCCACCACACACACTTAAAGTTAAAAACCACAGAAGTGGTTTTTCTCTAATTTATTGATATAGAACTATTATTTCATGTTATTTTGTCAAAATTTTAAGCCTAATCTTGCAGATCAGGGAATTTCAAAAATATGAAAAAAAAAACATTATTGAAATCCTCATGATCAGGCCTTTCATTTGTTTTGTCATATAATTAAGTCTAGATTCTTTTTATATTAATAGGCTAATGAGAGCGCGATTTCGTTGTGGTTAGGTTGTAATTGTAAACAAGTTTTCGTTATGATACCAGTGAATGGCTGAGTGCCTTAATATTGATCAACTAAATTGTCACTAAAACTATGACTGAACTATAAGTGAGTGTCACTGTCACACATAAGTGAGTCAATGAGTTATTTCCAAGATTAAACTAGTGTCGAAATCTAATTAATTATTGTCACAATCGTGACTAGTGATCAGATGAGACAAGTTGTTACTGAGATGAAACTAGTGATATATACGTACTTATAGTTAGTAGTGTAGAGTGATCCTGTAAGTGAGTGTCACCAGTTATGTAATAAGTCGTGAGTGAATGATACAAGGGATGACTGTGCGCCCGCGCCGGGTGCAAGCAGACCATTACAAGCTGCTCAGGTCCTTGTGGAGGCATACACTCTCCTTCAAGAAGAAAAAGGTGAGACATTCATATTACATACAAGAATAAAAACGTAGCAAAGCAAGGAGGAAAATGTCATTTTTTATTTTTTGACTATTAAAATTGCATTTTAAAGCTACATGTTTTCACTGCATATCTAAACACGTAAAATTTATTAAGCGATAACTCAGAACATTATGTTTATATGCTTATCACAACGATATGTTGTACCGATATTTATGTTATTAATGTAACATACCCTTTATATACTTAATTAACATAAAAACTGTATAAAACCAAATATTGATGGATGACGTTATGGCTGATCCTCATTGTCGGTAGACAGCATTTGTAACGTAAATTGTGATTGAATCCGGAATCTTATTCCGATAGATACCGTCGAGCTTTTTAATAAAAGTAAAGATGTTTCTTATCACAATAATTAAATTATCTCAATAAATCGGGGAGACAATAATTTGCATTAAAATTTAGTAAACATGTTATTGTTATTTACAACATGTATAATTTCAACGCATGATATATGTATATTGTAATAAATAACGTTTTCTTAATTTTGTAAATCTTATTAATAATTATGTGTTTGCGGTGACCACAATACAGAACCGGTATTTTTGGTAACCTTTCAAATAACAGATATCGATTGGTCGTTGCTTCTATTATTAAACGAGGACTCTTGGGTTTTTACGTCGATATTAATGTTACTGAATATACAATTATACATGGGAAAGTGCAGGTGGGCCGTTTAAAATTAAATTGGACGCTTCCTACCTCTCTAACGGAATTGATATCGTTAGGGAGAGAGCCACGTATGAGGCGGTGTACATTACGTTTGTTAGAGCTGATGATGGTATGGCATAATATTATTGCAGAGATGTATAACGTGCCTTCTGAAGCACGAAGGAGTCCACGTTAATAATTTTTTGCACACCCATCCTATGACCGGTTCTTGCGAAAGTTACCTAATAACCGTATTGCAGACTGTTATTCCCGAATAATCAATAAAACTGTTCGAATTTTACACATTAATGATTAGTTTTTGATGCAAAATGATAAGTAGTGTTATAATGATGTGTCTATCTGTGGCGCCGGCTCCTTTGTAGTTTTTTTGTAAGAAATCATTTTCAGCGATGATTCTTAGTATGTTTTAACAAAATGAGGTTCAGCTATTCACTAAGCTGTGGCTGAAAGAGGGGCTGAGTAATTAAACATTGTCAAATATACGCAACGTGTATACAAATACATAAGTGGAGTATCAAATAAAACGGTATTCACGTACACGTATATAACAAATAGAGGATTGATTTTATATTAACTATCAGATTACTATATAGATACAAGATGAAGTGAGAATATTATTATTACAGTTGTTTGGTAGTTAAGTCAGCTAATAGAAATAAGTTCGTATCACAACTGATTACCGAAAGCTCTGGACAGTTCCAAAAGTGATTTCTTATCAGTTTCGGAACAAAACGCTATTACGAGTTTTTTTCATCGGGATAATGTGTTTACACTTTGACGAGAGCGTCCTGAAGAAGATCATCAGTCTTAATATCGGCTCAGCCGCTTCCTTCCCATCCATCATCGGGAAACAAGTGTCTTTCGTTTTAGACAACAAAAGACGATTAAAAACTATATTTTACCAGCTTACGGGCGACTTTTACAAAGCTCTTTAGTGTATGTAGTATTATTTGTTTCAACATAGATAATTTCCTTTTATTATTTTCGATTTTTAACATTTACAAAAAATATCGTACAGTTGCACAGTAATTATATTGAAACACTTTAAATAATTAGTTAATTCTTATAATACTTTATTTAAGCAAATCAACCACTTTTCTAATAAAATATATCCAATCGAAAAATTAATGACATTTTGAACCGGTTTGAGGTTTGTGGTCACATGTCAATTTATATTTCTAACATATTTAGACGCCTCAGAGTGATCGCAACTTGCAGTGGTCACGCGCTTAAACCAGTCCAAAAATTTGATCAAGGCCCTCATAAACTTTATTGCATTCTCAATCTCAACGAGTTATCAATTTTTTATATCATAGAAAAAACACAGGTTTGTAGATTTTATTTTTATACAAATAATATTATGTAAATAGTAAAATCCCAAATATTGCACATTAAATCATCTCAACAATCCAAGATACTAATTTAAGTACAGTCGCAGCATATTATGTAATAAAACTATCAAACACCAATTGATCGAATTAGAATTCGATTAATTGCTTGTAGAATATTGACATATCGTTTTTTTTTACGTCAGATTTGTACAAAACTGTCAATTACTTGATTTGAAATGAAATAGAAACGAAATGAAAACAAAATTGAAAAACGAAATGAAAATGAAATTAAAATATCTTTATTCAAGTAAGCTTCTTTCAAGCACTTTTGAATTGTCAATTTCCTTGACGACTCAGAACTCACTTGTAGCGACAATAACAAATGAAAAGAGAGAGTTAACTCGCTCTGAGATTTTGTGTAGCTCGATGTTTTGAGCAATTGCTCGGAGTGTGAAAGGTGAGTGGTTTGAATCCTATCTAGGCACATGGGATAGGTTTGATGAATATTATAAGCGTTTCGTACACCTATATACGAAAACTTATGTTTGGATTATGAGAAGTGGTAGCTCTGATAAAAAATGCAGCTTGGCCGTTTTGCTATCGTTATATAGGCGTAAGTTTACTACTGTTATATGTACAGCAGTGGTTTTTGTAATAACGAAACAGGCAAGAGCCACATATTTTGACTTAGATGTAAAGAATCCTTAATAAAATAGTGGTAAAGTGGGTAAACTTAGGGTATGTAGAATCAGAAGCATGGCTCTACATGAGATCTTAAAACCTTTTGATAGTATGTGCTATATGGTCTCGTCTTGGCAACATTTTACACGATATTTTTTTGGTGGCTAATTATTACATTAAGTATAAAGGAGTACACTAATATTTCTTTGTTAATAGAATAACTTGAAATTACATCCAAAACAAAATCAGATTTTGTTAGTTAAGCTCGGTCATATTAATCGCAACTAGTATCTTTACTTCATTAATTATTTTTTATAAACATTAATGATTTGAAAGGAAGTATGAGAGTAGTTCTAATTCAATGCGCGCCTAATGAATCATAATGTAATTATTCAGCATTCGGTAGCTAAAATAACTATAATAAAATTATTAGACTTTTCTTGTCGTGACGCCGTCCGTAGTAACCTATCACCACATGTATGTACATACAAACAATTTGCGACGCGTGTCCAAACCAGACGCGTTAAAGTACATATTTGGACAACTGTCCCTAGATACACATTAATATATGTATTCGTAAATAATTCATTTTCTTACATTTATGGCGATTATTAACTGAACCGATGAACATTTTAAATATTTTAATAGCGATCTAGAGTGGCGGCAACGTAACAGCGGAAAATTTATTTATTGTTTTTAGATTTATAATTTGTTTTAGATTATTATATTTGATCAATGAAAAATACTTAAAAATCCACTTTACCCGGCACTCTCAGGTGGGACTCAACAGGACTGACGAATTTTTCAAGCACTTGTTACTTTTTCACTGCTACATTTAAATCAATGTTCAGGCAATCCACCCGACATTTTGCATTAAAAATATTTTTCAGTGTAGCATTGTGAATTCTAAATTGATCAAATAAAATAATTAGTACAAATTTAAAAACAAACTCAAAACACGTAGATCTGAAATACGTACTATGTATGTACCTATGTAAATCTACGCGTACGATAAACGAACCAAAATAGAATAATAGGAATACTAATAGTTGTGTACGATGTAATACCGTTATAATATTTGTATACATAAATATGTACCGTTTTTATTTGAAGATAATATTTTTTGTTTCAGACGGAGGACCGATTTGCCGGCTACAAAGGGGTCCGTGACATCACCATAAAGAAGGTTAGTAGTTACTGTATTGTAGTATTTCTAAATAAGGCCATATAGAAAATTCTTTATTGGATTAGATGCTTGAGGCGGACTCGAGAAAAGACTAGTAAGATTTTGGATGTACTCGTATCTTTTATCTATCTATAACTTCACGCCGTATATGCCCTTGTTGTGTAGGCGGAGATGAATAAGTGCCACAAGTATAACGTACACGTATACAAGTAAAACGAGTAATATTGTATAGTATTATATACGGTTTTTATATTGCGGTCTCAACATCCAGGGTCCATCCGGTCTTGGTATCATGATCATCGAGGGTCGTCACACAGAGGCAGGGAGGGGTATCTTTGTGTCAGATCTCCAAGAAGGCAGTGCAGCGGAACAGGTAATGACTAAATAAACTATATAAAATAATTATAAATTTTGCTATGTAACATTTGCTATTGCTATGAATTTTGATATTGATGAAAATGAAAATAGTGAAGAATGAAATTCAAATACACACTAAATAAATTTAAAGCAATGCAAAATATAATGTGTGCGGCCTTTTCTAAACTTGAAAAGGAAACACTTTTTTTACCTTAATACTGGGAAATTGAAAGAGCAACTTTTAGCACTATTCAAAGTTGCGTATGTAGCAGAGGTCACGGAGGCCCCGAGTCCCTTCAACACTATTTTAATTACAATTTGTTTTGATTTTGTCCAGGCCGGCCTACAGATTGGTGATATGATTCTAGCAGTCAACAGAGATTCACTACTCAGCTGTAGCTATGACTCGGTTAGTGTTTTCTAATTCATTGGTAAGCTTACACTATTATTTATCTTATTCATTTATAGCAATTGAGTTATCAGAATTAAAACAATAACAGTGGTTAACATGAGAAATAATACTCATTTTGCTTTCATAAAAAAAAAAATATAATCCTATCCATTAAGTATTTGTGTTATTTTGTGTATTCTATATTATGTCAATTTACGACATAGATTTAATTGATTATTTACAATTATCAAACACTATGTTTCCAGGCGGCAGCCAAGCTGAAGCAAACAGAAGGAGTGGTGGTGCTGACTGTATGTAGTCCTAATATGAAGGACAAGGATGAGGGTGCCACCACACCAGGTCTGATGTGCATCTTACCGACATAATCAGTAGAGTCAGGATTTGAATCGTTTTTTTTTGAGATGCAAGTTTTTATATAAATTTTAATATCATAATAACATAAAATCTATATTTTAATGATATCTTGTAATTAATATTTAAACCAGTAAGACACAAAAAGTTAAAATACAAGTAAAATGAATCTCATTTACCAGATAAGAAATAAATATACACTTTTCTTTTAAAAATATGTAAAAAAATTACCAATTACCATTTTTTTACCAAAAAAATTACCAATTTCAAAAAAAAAACATATTTAAAGCTCAATATAGCTTAGATAGCAAAATTCATTATGTGATGTAATGTTACAGCGGCGGGCAGTACCACGACCACGTCACGCCCAACGAGCAGGAATCAAACCCCCGACCCTGTGCTCGCCTCTCGTCCACACACGCCACGCCCCGCACCCTCGCCCGTTAAAGGTAAATAAATACTTGAGAACATTTAATATTATTTTTTTTCGGTTAAAACTGTTCCGGAAGTAAAAGAAAGACGATGCGATGCGGTGCGCTAGCAGAATAGGGATGACGACTAATTTTTGTTTGTTTGTCCGTCAGGTAGAGTGTTAAAAAATATTAAACACGTATTTTTTTACTTTTTCGTAATCAGTAAACTGCGGCGTTACATGGAGTTGTAATTTCGCATGACGTCACGTTATGGTACGTTTTTTACTAAACTGTGACGTAGCGAGCCCCCACTCCTCAACTTTAATGCCTTTTATGTAAGCTATTTCTTGTTAAATTGAAGTAAAAAAAATATGTATCTAATATTTTTCTATTATCTGACTGACGGACTAAATAGAATTGCATTTTTTGATCCAGTCGCTATCCCTATTGAACCAAAATTTATTGACAAATTAATGACATGTTTGCTTTACACACAAGAGATAGGTAGCAATAATTAACACAATATTAGATGTTATACGAGGGTACATACCCGTATAACACCTTCATTAAACTTTATTGTATTTTTTTAATAGAATCTATGATCATTATTATCCCCACTCCTGGGGCTCTGTGAATGGAATCGAATCGAATAGGAAAAATGGGCCATGACCCATCACGTGGGCCCAGTGCGGATTTTGGGCATTAATGACTGTAGATATAGCCGGGACCAACGGCTTCCGAAGCACGGAGTAGTTCGAGAAAATAAATTTTTGACTACTCATCCAAGACCGTCCATTGCGGAAGCTGCTTATCAGCGCTAACCACTGCGCCATCGAGCTTCTCATATATAGTATCTATACTTTAAATACTTTTGCTATTACTGTCCTAATTCATAAAGTAAATATAAATTACAATGATCGATTTTGTATATTTTTATGTGTACTGAATATATAAAACGTTTAATTTTCAGCGGAACCACCGCCAGACCCTGCAACAGCTGCAATAATCCCTAATCAAGAAATGGTCATAGAAATAAATTCCAATAATGATGCCTTGGGCATCGTTTTACTCGGAGGAAGCGATACACTCATCAATGTAAGTCAAGTAACTCCAATTTTATGTAGGTATATTTCTTTCGTCATTATTTTTTGCTTTCATTTTACAGTATCATATTTTCCCGCCCATTAGTCATTTTTTAGAAGGTAACGTCTATGAATGAATTTATTTTTTTTAAATGTAAATACATTAAATATCCAGTTACGTGTATCTGATAACATACCGAAGGAATATCGAATAGGCTTAAGTGTTGAAAGAGGTGAAAATATAAGCTAACACTTACCGATAAAGGTTTATTAAAAACTAAAACATAAAATTTTCTTGGATGGCAGGGCGCTGCAGCAATAATTCTAGATATCTACAAGAACGGTTGTATAGCGAAAGATGGACGGCTAAAGGTGGGAGATCAGGTGCGAGAGTGTAACGGCGTACAAATCACTAAGGAGATGGTTCACGAACGCCTGTGCATGTCCATCAAGCAACGAGCGCCGAAGGTAATCAGATATTTTAATGAACACTGTCTTCTTTACGAGCATCTTATCTTTATGCGGTGAATACGTGTGAAAAGTCGTCGAATGTAAAACCTCTTATAAACTACGATACGATATACGATCGAGATACAAGGAGCCTGAGGAGTCGAATTCAATCAAAAAACTAGTGAGTAGCACAGTTTGTAATCATATGAATCATTCGGAGCCCCTACTCAATTTTTATAATTCAAAAACTAATTAAGATAAACACACATAATTTGACAAATATGTATAAACTAGTCGAGTAAATGTTTGGAGAGCTGAGAATTTTAGTCGTTCGCGTTTTCTAATGAACTCGGCACCCGTTCACGTATCGATTGCTTATCGGGGGAGCCGACACTATATTGAGTTTAGACATATCGAACTCGGCTCGGAGAAAAATCGTTCTGGTTTGATCGTTTTTATAGAAATATACAGATTTTGAACGATACGTGATAAATGTGTATAGATAAACACAGTGTGGTATGTAGTCGTGTGGTGTTGCAGCTGCGCATGACGGTGTACCGGCCGGAGCCGGCGGCGGGCGCGTGGCTGGACGTGGAGGCGGAGCTGGCGCGCAAGCCGCCGCGCGCGCTCGGCCTCACCGCGCTGCAGCCGCACGCCGCGCCGCACGTCTACCTCGGCCCGCCGGTACACACCTCCACCTCTCACTGTACACACCTCCTACCACATCGAGCTCACTATACATACACGATCTCTACACCACTAACTAAATGAAACGATCAATATTCTATGAAAAAAACAGTACTTCTGCCCATAAAATTTGTAATTTTTTTTAATACGATATTATTTCAGCTTCCCGGATCACCGGTGGATCTCGACGGTCGTCTCCAGAGAGGTGATTTCATAGTGTCGGTGGACGGCAAAGATCTTTCCACGGCAGACTTTCTAACCGTGGCCACCGCTCTCAAATTGATCGGTAACAAAGTCAACATCAAGGTGAAACGGTTTAAAGTTGTCAGATAAACTATTCAAGGTGTCAGATAGATTAATTTTATTGGATATCGTTAGGTAGACTATTCGAAGACTATCCCGAGTAGTCGAGTCGATAGACAGAGTCGACGGGTGATCGCTACACGTTTCAGAATGAAACTGAAATAATAATTTGGGAACGAAACCCTAAAAACCTTACATAATTTCAGTATACCTACATATTTTAAAAAACTATTTTTTTTTTGTATTGGTTTGTTTTCATTTTTATTAGTAATTTACCTGTTACCATCTTTATTTGACTACTATGGTATAATTCAACACTTTCTAAAAAAACATATTTATGAAATATTATAATAATAAAACAAACTGATTGTAACACAATATCAAACATATTGAAAAGTATCAAATATTAACGTAAAACACAGCATCGTAATCATAATGGATATTTCATTGTTATATTATTTTTAAATGCAATTTTAATGAACTTAGATTTGAACATCTTAGGATTAGATTATAGTAAAGTTATCTTTGGGCCAAAATACTTTAGCAATGCACTGGTCATTTTTTGACTGAAAAATTTTAGTCAAGTGAACAGACAATAAATAATCTATTATTTCAAAGCAGTAACTTTAATGAGGAAGCCATAGAAAATGTTATAAATGGTTACGTACGACGAAAATTTTTAATCTAGAAAAAATATTCAATGTACGATATTTAGTGACTTTTATCTTTTTTTAATTTTACAGTTACAATAATTTTGAAAATCATCTATTTATTGCTAATGTGTAAAATTTCCGAAATTAAGAAAAATTAGCTGTTTTAGCGTTTCTTTATATTGCATAAGGTTCAGTATTTCTTAGAGCTGTAGCGTTTAATATTTCTATAATTTATAAAATATCGCTTAATTGTTTTAATGCTAGGCCGGAATGACCCTTGGTTGTAGCGAATAAGATTATTTCAGTATTTAGCTGAATGTTAGATGGCATTTGGCATAAACAGTTTCGTTTAAAATACTCTGAACTATTACATACTGCTACTCAATCGTAAATAAACTAGCGATATCTGTATCGGTTTTATACATATATATCCGAATGTAATATTTGCTTTCGTTCACAATTATTTATTCAAAAAAGTTTTGAAAATATGGGACTATAGTTTACCTTTGACATCTTGCAACATCCGCTGCAACTAGAGCGTCAGTTACATAAAGTCCTCGTCCACACCACGTCCAGGATGGACGGGTTCATATATTATTATTCAATATCCTAGGGTGTCGAGCAAGTGTATAAAAACTATTACCTATGCGTCCGTGGCGCTACGTGGTGCCGGCCAGATGTAACTGACACTAAAAGAACTTCCACTGTGTCCGCACGCACGCAACGGATTTGCCGATGTAATACGTTCACTGCATCCGGATTATAAATAGGAGTATTTAGTAACCGCTTGACAGTTTTATCATAACGCTGTCAAGTGACGTGTAGTGGCTCTATGGAAATTATCTATTATCTCTTTATTCATAACATGCGTACTGTCGGTGCGGTCGGAAAGATAGTGGACGAAGTACTGTACAAATTCATACAAAGCTTTGGAAAATCCGTTCCATGTGTGCGTGGACGTTAGTGGACTTTCATCCTTACAGCTTCTTTGTCATAGCGTTCATAAATATTGGTAGGACAGCAAACATCGCCAGGCAACATTTTAATGTTGAATTATCAACATAGTTTTAGTATTTTCTATAAAATTGCCTTTTAAATTATGTAGTATTAGGCTTCATACTCCAATTATATCTACACCACGAATAGGATGCTAGAAATGATAAATAAATACAACTATATAAACATTAAGATACAAATGAAAATGGAATAATCTAGAATAATTCTAGAAAATCCTATAGTGAGACTTTATTATAATCGATCATTATTGGTAAATTAGACTAGGTAAGACTTTTGTCTGAATGAAAACTAAAAACGAATAAATTATTTTCCTAATGTAATTCAAAGAGATAACTTAAAATATGCTTTCTTGACCAATAAAAACATGTATATTTGGTTGGAAAATTTGGTCCAGTTTTAGGAAAATTAGTAATTTTATATATAATTGTACCTAGTTTAAATTTATCTTAGAAGTCTGCGGTTGAGGGTTACAATATAAATTGCAGTAATTAAAATTTTATAATTATAATTGTGCTAAAATATTTCTATAGTAAAAAGCCAATTCCTATCATAAAGTTATAATAATTAATGCATTTAAAACAAAGGATTGCGTAGCATAATTCTAAATCATTGTAAAGTGTAAAAAGTGTCTTTTTTCTTTAATGTTACCTTAGATTTAATCATTAGTGTTATAGTTAGAAAAATACTTAAACAAATTAGATCATGGCCTGAAAATTATATAATATTAATATTTAATTTTGGATATACAAAACTTTTATGCAGCTTTTGATGTGACTTTATATTTGATTTACTGATAATTCCAAAGTAAGAGAAGAAAACGAAACAAAATAAATTTGTCTTAAAAACCGAACTATACACAATCGTGCCATATGATTATAGAGAATGGAATAAATTAATATGTATTATATTGGAAATATTATATAATCTTAATTGTATTTAGTGCTATTTAATTATATATTTAAGAAAAAAATAATGTGAGTGTTTTATTAAAGTACCTTATATTCGTTTATTGTAATGTTGAAAATAACTTTATTCCTAAATATATTAAATAACAGTGTTTCCTGAAAGTAGAAATGTTATTTAAAGAAATCTTTTATAATAACTATTGTAGACATCTTGTGATCTAAAATTAGTTAACTTATAATTATTTAAAGCGTATTTTCTAAGTGTGATTTGTAAATCCTTGTCAATATTCCTAGATATAATTTCTATTCTCGCTATAGAAAATTGTTTAGAAGAATTAGTTATTCGAATAATTAAAAGCACTAGAAACAAAATTATGTTTTTTTCTAGTTGGTACAACAATGGACAGATTGAACATATTAGATGGTACAACAATGGACAGATTGAACAAAGAAACCTTAGCGCTTTTTAAATATATATTTATATATATTTAATAAATATAGGATATAAGCCGAATCCTTAGCGATATAATATCTGTAACACTCCACTCCAATTGTCAAAAAACTTTCAGATATGCAGTAGATAAGTGCTCTAAGTGCAAAAGAGCTACGCAGCGGATGTAGCGTTTTACTTCTTTAAAAATATGTCTGGAGTGACGACATACAATGAGTAAAATAATAAAAATATTTAATGCGATCTGGTTTACAGATATCCTGTCAGCGATCAGTCGGGGCAAAGTTATTTTAAATCAAAGTAAAAATAAAATAATTTCCTGTTGGTAAACATAGGTGTATCTAGAATGTCACTTTCGTCATCACTGTGAATTATAATCACAAATTGAATAAAAAGATCTGTAAGAAATAATTGAAAATTAAATACCTACTCAACGAAGTGATGTTATATCATTATAGAATTTATATTGGGATACACGTACTTTGTAGTTATTCTTGACTCGAGAAGTATTCAAGTAATAACAATCCGTGTGAATCGGTGAAGTAACAGACTTGGAAGGTACCGCAATTTGCAGAATCCTACTATTATTAAACTTTTGTTAGATATAGATTTAGGTGCAATTTAATAGCCATAATCGTCGGCTGAGATTATAATGATGCGATAGAGATCTGTATCAGCATTATGTTTAAGTTCTATAGTTGCCTGCACTGAAAGTAGGGATTTGATATTCAAAGTAAATAACATTAAACAACGTAAAAGATTGGGCCTCGGTGCGGTGGAACGGTTTGTTTCAAACGCGTGGATTTGGTTTGACTCGAAATTATGAAACAAGTTTGGTACAATTTTCAGACATCAATTCCGACGGAGGAGAGAGCTACGACGGCCCTCCAAAAGATTTAACGAAACACATACAGTTTGATCAAACCGTCTGACCGTTCCGTAGTCCACATGCAGATAGAATACAGTTGATTATACCTAACGTTACTTATATACTTATTATTATTATATAAAATATGTAAAGTAATATGATATAGTGGCTCAGTAATAAACTGTGCGCTTTTTTAACTAAATCTGTTGTTTCATTCATATTTTCCTCCTGTATAGACTGAGTTACTGTTATATAAAGGTGGTTTTATTTGCGTATTTACGAAACACACTACCATATATCTTTCAACATAGAGATAATATTCAATTTCAATACATATTAAAAAAAAATAACCAACTGGCGAAATGGAACTAAAAATTAAAGAAAAATAATAGACAATAGGTAGCTAAACAAAATGCTCATTGGGGTCTGGGCACCTCTTAGATTGTGTCAAACGTGCCGCAGCTCGGTCCCCCGACTGCAATGGGAATTGTGTGCAATGTTTGTTAATTTAATTCAATTCAATTCGTTTATTGTCAAACGGTAAGTCCCCTGGCGAAGATAGAGTTACAGTAGAAATTGTTATTACTCAATAAGTGCATTATTTAATTTTAATTTGCGAAAATTGTGACATACTTAATGACCGTTGCAAAAACACCATAACCCATACAAATTTGCTAATTTTAAATATCCATTAGAGCTTAAAGTTGTCCTTAAACTGTAATTAACATTTGTGCAACTGGACGTAAAGTATGTAGATGTGCGTCGAACCATCACGACAGGTCTGCAATCACAGTCAGAAGACTGTCGGGCTGATTGAATGCAAGTTACATAGAAATAATACCCTTCGTACTGCTGTGTGAATGTATGTATATGAAATTTAACGGCATTATTAAAAATTAAAACGCAGAAAACTAAAACGCAGTGAATAAGTCAATTTCGGGAAATATACCAGAACGTTTGCTATAATGAGGGTAGAATATCGGATTTCAAGAAATTGGTTAAGCAATTAAATAATATAGATAGTCTATGAACAATGGAAGACTAACATATTTTTTAATAATTAGCAATTATTCAGTCTTCGATAGATACTATGTATTTTTAAAAGCAATGTATTATAAAGTGAAACAAACTATTGTTTTGGTCATTTATTATATAAGAATAGTTCTTTAATTACATATTGTATTAGTCTCATTGTTTATAATTCGAAGGCACAAAAAAGTATTATGTGAATTTATAAACAATCTAGTTATTATGATATTTTGGCAGATCTTAATATGGATAATTACAAACACTTATTTAGATGAAAATTCTCTTAAATTAAAACAATCGTTTAAAATAGTAAATGTAAAAATACTATTGATAAAATATGATCATACTCATATCTCATATATAACAAAATTTGGTAAGGATACGATTAATTAAGTTAAAATTAAGTGATGTGATATGACTAGAATGCTTACAACACATCGCGATGATAATAATAATAATACTTATTTTAAAACTTAATTTTAATTATTTTAAAATCACAATTGTCTAGGTACAGCGTTTGAGCAATAAATACTGTGTAATAGGAACGACGTCCTTTCGATATACGCAATAATCACTTTATTAAGTAGGTAATTAACTTAAAGTACTAATAATAGCCGTGAATAACTGATTAAATCGACGCAAAGAAAGACATTTGCCATTCAATTTATTGTATCTAAAGTTTGAAGATGTTAGAAAGCATAGAAACTTATGAAGAATGTATATGAAAAGAATAATAAACGTCAAGGAAACAAAAGTCATTTGAGGACCGTACCTTGTAGGTTAAAGTAAGATATTTTTTATAAAATGATTACTTCATTGTCGTATTATCCAAAAGTGTGTTATTTCATTAATCAATTTGATAAAAATATTTTCTATTTCAGTAAGCTTCCTTGGTGGGTTCTATATAGTCAAAGTTTAATATTAATAAACGTCTTTATGTAAAGGAATACTATAGGTCAACACTCAAAGTCTTTCCTCCGAACTTTTCCTTATAACTAAAGGTTTCAAACGTCCCCTCAGCTTCACCAATCGTTTGCTGACTTTCCCCTGCGCGAGCGGACCCCTCAGGTCCGGCATGGACTTGCTCTCGTGGACCGCGCCGTAGTACCGCGGCATACTGAAGTCGTTCTCTTGGAACATCAGTTCTGTTTTCATTTTTATACTTTGAAGTGTCGTGTCGCCTCTGTATTCGGGTATAGCCGGACTGTCGGCGAAGAACCTCGGCAGATTGGTACTCTTGATTATAGGCGTGTCTGGAAGACTACTCAGTTTAATTTCACTGTCGGCCGATGACAGCACTCCCACTACGGATTTGGATTTCATCAGTGGAGGTTTTTCTGGGGTCAAATGTACCGGTATATTTAGAAAAGAAGCGCTCCTATGCGGGACTCTGGCTAGCACTTTGTTAATTTTCTGCGGATCTATACTTTTCAAACTTTCCACTCTATTCAGGACAGGTCTAGACGGCTTGTTGACGCTGTCGACTCTCTCTAAACCTTTAGCACTGTTACTTCTGAGTATACCTTTGACGTTTTCGACTCTCGGTAAACTGAGAGTGGAGGGTAGAGCGACGACGGATATAGGGTCGTATTTGTATATCGGGTGGTGTATCGTGATTTTGTCTTCATTCTTCATCGTCACCGTACTGGGTTTGACCACGTCTTGCTTCTTGACAGTGACCACGTTCATAGTCAGCCCCTCTTCTCCGTCGGAACTCTTTCTCTCCGCTTCCTCTTCTTCGTCGATCTTGAACATGCCGTAGTCGGCGAGGAGTTCGTCTTTGAACATGATTTCGAAGTCGGTGACCGGCGAGTTGACTTCGTCTTCGAAATAAACTTTGGTCCGGTTGGGTTTGTCTAAGTAGTCAGGTTCTGATTTAGTTTCCAGTTCGTCGAGGGAATCCGTGCTATTTTTTTTCAGCTCATGGTCGTCTCTGAATATCAACGATTTGGAGAATACCTGAAAATCAAAAAGCGAGAATCGCATTAGTTACATCAGATTTTTTAGGTAAAATAATGCAAATGGTTTTCCTTCACCTTTTGGTTTTCCTTTTTTGGTATATATGAACTAGTAATTTGAAGGCAATTCAATAAATTGTATAATTTTATTTCGTTTTTCAGTATTTTCATTAAGAAAATTTAAATAATAAATAAATTCGTATTAAAAACAAAAATACCCATCTTTCAAACGGTTCCAATGGTTTTTTTAACTTCTTTGCACAAAAAAAAATCGTACCAATGGCGGACTTACTCTGGTAGGCTTTCTCTACCAGTTAACCGGAGAGTTATGATGATATAGATTATAGAGAATTCAATAATATGGTGGGCTACACCAGGAATCTACAAAAGCAGAAAAAGGCTCTATGAACTATATGATGAACGTAATTATAACACAAGTAAGGACTTCAAAGAATATGTACTAAATTATTTAAAAAAGTGTGTTGTTTAGCCAAATGTAATTATTTAAATGCAAAAATTGAAAATAGTAAAGACAAAGTTACAATGACGTGGAATATCATAAATAGTGAAACTGGAAGAGAAAAATCCCGGAATATAAATTTTAATTTAAACATTGATAATAAAAAAGTAACATCAGATCTTGAAGTTGCTACAGTATTTGAAAATTTATTTACTGAAATTCCAGTCTTAATTACACAATCTTTGAATTCCTCTTCCACTGTTGCTGAATCTATTTTAAAGGCAAGTTTAAATAATTCTAATAGCCAATTTAAGTTTCAACACATTGATTTTAAAGATATAATAAAATCTTTTAATCAGCTAAAGAAAACGAAAACTGCTGACTTATGGGGTAATTCCATTGAAGTTTCTAAATCGGTAATTGAGACAATAGCTCCAATCTTAGCATAAATATTTAATGAATGTACTGATTGTGGTATTTTTCCTGAGCTCATGAAATAAAGTAAAATTATTCCTTTACATAAATCAGGTAGCACATCTGACCCTACTAACTATAGACCTATATCCGTGCTACCTACGTTTAGTAAGATTTTTGAAAAAATCATGCTGGATCAAATACAAACGTACTTTTACAAGAATAAGCTTATGAATCGACAACAATTTGGTTTTACAAGGGGTCGCTCGACAACCGAAGCTGGTGTCGAGTTAATACAAGAAATTTGTAATGCCTGGGAGGATTCACATGATGCGTTAGGTGTTTTCTATGACCTATCTAAGGCATTTGATTGTGTTTTTCATGAAACATTGATTAGGAAACTGCATTTTTATGGATTTAGAGATAACTCATTGGATTTTATTGTCTCATACTTGACTGACAGAGTACAGAGGGTTGATATCAATGGCAAAAGATCCCCTGGATCAAAAATTAAGATGGACGTTCCGCAGGGCTCAATACTTGGTCCTTTCTTGTTTTTGATTTACATAAATGACTTGCCTTATTTCGTAAGGGATGATCACGAAATAGTTTTGTTTGCGGATGACACTTCACTCTTGTTTAAAATTAAAAGAGGGTTACCTCTAAATGACGATGTGAACAATTCTATCGCTAAAGTAGTACGTTGGTTTAATGTAAATAATCTTCTCCTTAATGAAGGAAAAACAAAATGCTTAAAATTTGTACTACCTAATGTTAAAAAAGTAGATATAAATGTTAATATAAAAGATAAGAACATGGGCCTTGTGGATACCACAGTATTTTTAGGAATAACATTAGATTCTAAACTACAGTGGGGCCCACATATTGATAGATTGTCGAGTAGACTTAGCTCTGCAGCATATGCCGTAATGAAGATACGTAGGTTAACTGATATAGATACTGCCAGATTAGTATACTTCAGTTACTTTCATAGTGTTATGTCGTACGGTATCCTATTGTGGGGAAATGCTGCCGACATACAAACAATTTTTGTGCTTCAGAAAAGAGCAATTCGATCAATTTATAATCTTAGGATTAGGGACTCTTTAAGGGAGAAATTTAAGGAAATAGACATTATGACTGTTGCTTCTCAATACATATACGAGAACTTAATGTACGTTCGTAAAAATATTAGTTTTTTTTCTATAAAAGTGATGTACACAATTTTAATACAAGAAATAAAAATAAATTAACGGTGCCTGTCACTAGACTGCAAAAAGTTAATAACTCATTCAAGGGTCTTTGTGTGCGCTTCTGCAATAAGGTCCCAAGCAAAATACAACAATTAGATATCATGCAGTTTAAATCTACTATTAAAAAAATACTTATTAAAAAGGCTTATTATAAGGTATCTGATTATATAACAGATAAGAACGCTTGGACTTGAGATCATCCAGCAACTGGATAGGTGATTACTTCTAAACTCATTATCTTGTTTCCATTATTATTGAATAATTATGTTATTATTATAAGACCATAGTTTTTTTATTTTTTTTTATCTCTGTTTATAATGTATTGATCTGGTAATGACATACATGGTTTTTGTAAATGTCATTACTTTTATTAGAGCTGGTGAGTTTCTTGCTCGTTCTTCTTATCAGCCAAAAGACGTCCTGAACGAGTGGTAAGGAAAAAATGTTGGACGATTCAAAAGTACTTTTAAGAAATCTATTTGAATAAAGATTATTTTGACTTTGACTTTGACTACACAAAAATTAAATAAAGTTAATATGGACACATACAATACAAAAAAGAACGTTCATGACAATTCTACTGAGCCGGATTTATTAATTTAAACAAAAAATCAGGTGTACCTCGTACAGCTTGTCCGCGTGCAGCGGCATCTCGGTGAGCTGCCGCGAGGCGGCGGGCGGCAGGTGGTTGTTGTTGAGCGGCTGTGACGTCACCACGCTCTCCGCAGACGCGCCCATGTTCGAGTAACCGTTCACGTGTGCACTGTCCTCCTCTAGTCTGCACGATGCACAAACAAATGTTCCATTTACTTTTCAAATTACAAAATACGAACTCTTTATAGCACGTGTCGTTTATAGTAAGACCTATGATCTTTTGTTTATATAGAAATATAGAGGGTATGATGTACCATATTAGACATTAATGCACATAAAGTTATTGACATTCGAGTGGTTCTTAAATAAAGTTTTAATTTATTATGAATAGTCATAGAAGATGCGTTATTATTGTTTGCTACCTAATCTTGTGAGGGTTGGTATTTTTCCACTAACACTGTATGATAATAGTAATTAAAATACGAGCGGGAACGTTTTCTCTTCTTGCTTGATTCTGCTTTCCAATCTATTATCCTTTTACAATCGAAATGCCTATGATAATTTCTCAGTAAATTATGGATTCCGGTTTTGTTAAAAGAAATCATCCCGCGCTCCTACTCAGGATGTTGTAAAATAAGTTCAGTATTCTATACCTATATTTATTTAGTTTGTTATAACTTATTACGTTGTACATAGATACATTCACTGGAGTAAGTAAGCAATTATAAATGATTTAAGTAATTTAATTGTGAACATTCAAAACGGTTTGCTATTTATTTTGCCTTTTGTTGGACTTCAAAACTGATTGAAAGGGTACATTATTCTTGTCGGAGAATACAATGAAAGATTTATGAAGCGACAGACGTTACAAAATGTAACAATATGTGAGTTTGTCTTGCTTTATTGTACCTATAAGTATTTTGCATTATGAAATACCTACTACTAAAGTAGATGGCTCGTTCACATTCTTAATTCTCTCAGTCAATTGTTTCTATTGTTAATATGTGCGAGATGTCAAAAGCTAGCTAATTAGGTCTTAGTTAGGTAGATATATTTTTTAATTCTGCAGTTTTCTTTTGCTGCCGTCAGCTCATTTGCGTCCACTGCTTTGATATTTGTACCTACTTCAGGTTGACTTTGACGTCCTGAATACTTTTCATAATTTGTCTTACCGCGTAATTCAAAGTTCTTCAAACTTCAAACGAATGTCGAGATGACACTTGTATGAAATTCAATTATTTACACAATTACGTTCAGGTTAGATTATAGTTCACCACTAGACATAACGTTCTCCCAATTAAATTCATAAAAAGTAATTGAGTGATGAAATGAATATTGTAACTCAAAGAAACAGAATTATTAAACTACCTCCATTCAAACTAATGACTTATTGAACTGAAATCAAAGGTTTTGTATTATCTATGTATTATTTGCTATCCCTACAGGTAAAAGTTGAGCATACCAATATGTTACTTTATAATATTCTGAATTTATAACGTCCACATATTTATCACTTGCCGCAAAGTCTATAAGCACGCAAACTTGCGTCTGCGTACGCGCTTGCGGCACCGGCAAATACCCTTTGATTTATGACAAAACAAACAGTCGGATCGGCTACAACCGCTTGCAAGCCTACACGATTCAATTCTAACACTATCCACACGTCTGCTTGACGCCATGTTGAGTTTTAACATGACCAAAAAAATATAAGCTCACTTGTATGTTGCTATCTTCTTATCGAAACAGAATCTCTCCTCGCAACAGTTCCAGTACATAGTCTCCAGGCAGCTAGAACAAATATTAAACATAATATTAAGTATGCGTGTCTATAAAACTCATGGCATATTGATTGAAATTCAATGGGTGTAGTTAAAAAACTATCTAATGAGTAACTTTTTAAATTAACCAAACAAGATATCAGCTACAAATAATGTGAATGGGGATGTATAAACAGGTAGACTTTAAATAAAATTAATAGACTGAGACAGATGATGAATAATTGGATAAACGTTAAATTTTATCTTCGTAATGAAAAAAATGGCTTGGTGCTGTTAATACAATTTATGATAATGATCCAAAAAGTGATATTTCACTTTATGAAACGACTCGGCAGGCAATATGTTACTTATTCTCTGAGTAAATATTAAGTTCTTTGAAGTATGGATGTTGTTACACTAGAAAACAAACAACAAGATAGATTTCATACAATATATCAAAATTAAAATCAACCTTATATCCAAGCGCTATTGGATTCCTATTCATTTCCCGGCAGCTCAAGTTTGGTAATCGAGATAGAATTGCACAAACACTTGAGATCGATAAATTATCAACACTGCCAAAATGTAACTCACTCTCAAGGATTTATTACAGTTAACTTTTTTCATACTTAAAGATACTTTTTTTTAATAAAAATATTGCGCAACCAAAATTTTAACCGAAATATTTTCTCAATCAAAATGAATGCAATTTCACTTAATTAACTTTTTAAAAGATTTTTTTTATTTCAAATTAAAGTCTTTAATTATATTCTTTCAAATGGTTCTTTATTCTTCGACACATGAACCTAGCAGCAGCAACAACTAAGATATGCAGCACCTATCTCCACACTTATCTTAACATCTGTCACTTTTATCTTAAAACTTGACATTTTACGACAAAAGTGGACATATGACGACTTATCACTTTGAACAGAAATAGAATATCGCTTCGTGTTTATTTTGAAAGATACTATACTCAAATATGTACATAAATGAACCTATATGTATACATATTTTGATATCACAAAGAAATAAATTTTTTATTTAATTCATTATATTTAAAAATATAAACTGTGTATATGCAGATTACAACAACAAACATACAAATGTTTACTTTTACCTAACCGAATTAAATAAAGCACGTGTTTAAAGCACATCTAAACATAGGCAAATATATAAAACTGTCTTATAGTCTGGTATCCAGGTATGCGTCACTGTCATGTTCTATAAATTGTTGGATTAATTGACACTGATATTTTGATTCCTGTCAGTTACTTCAGACTACAATATTCTGGTTTGTTTAAAAAAATGCTGTTAGACTGTGTAGGGGTTTCGGTAATTTATTAATAAAATACTGGACACATGGCATAGAGTTGCGCACTGCGAGTTACATACGACTACCTACCATTTACTTTATCACAAATATTCTTGTAATACCATGTAATAGATGTTTTTTATTTTTATTTTAGATCCAGTTAGTTATCGGATAGATGGTATATATGGTACGTTTCCAACAATTCTCTAAACTAATGATAATTGTTACTATGTTTTCGTGTACCTTAATAGTTGAGTACCAAGTATAAAACAAGCGCTACTAAAGTGAGTATCTCGACCAGCTTCTGAACAGATTTCTCTTTATTTAAAAGCATTATATGAATCCTAGTCCATTAATTTTTACTTACTACTGGCATGATTTGCAAAATTTCAGCAACATTGTCGAGTTCTTTATCACATTGCGTCGTCAAGATGGCGGCCACTACAAAATGGCGATAGTTGAAATCAGCATCTGAAAATAAAAAATAACCACTATAAACGGCTTTATTCAAATTTCAGTTGATGTTGTATCGGCAGTTGTCATGAATTATAATATTTGTTATGTACTTCTAGTATTGATCGTTAAAGCTTATTAATCTCATAAAAAAGTCAAATGGTAAAAGTAAAAAAATACCCTTAAAAATGAACCTACAATCCTATTCTGCAATAAAATCAGCATTTTATTTGACGAGAACAGCGCTGTCACAGCATGGGGATCAATAAATCAAATCTTACTTCAAAAGCTAGTAAAGATCTAATTTAATAGAACCTCAACGCGGTGACAGCGCTGTGCTCGAGGTCGAGTTCGAGGCTGAGTTTATTACAGAATGTTATGCTAGTTCAATCAGCATAACATTCTGTAATAAGCACGGCTCTCTAATGATCAATGAAATCTTCACAATAACCCACACCATAAGTTCTAAATTTCAAAAATTCGTCTCCCTCTATACTTCTCACTATACGTGTGCTTCAAGTCTATTGTTTTAGATTTCCTTTATATTTTCGATTTTGATATAACGGCACAAAATTTTGTATCAACGGAAAATAATTACTGTGTCTAATATGATGTCTACAAAATCTAACGACTTATGGCGTAATAGGTAATACGAGTATATTGCATTTCCACTCAAATTGGAGATCGCATTGACCTCTAAAATTAAATGAAATAGTGTCGATATAATTCATATCAGTTGTATAGTAGCATTGTATGTTAATATCGACCTACGCACTAACCTACATGTAGACCTTAATGTAACAGAGACTTGAGCCTAGGGTTTTATGTGTAACTATCATTATATATATCATTTGAAACTACATAAATACTTATAATGCCCTGTGGCCAATGCGGCGTCCATGTATAAGAATAATGTGAATCTAAACAGGCTTGAATCTGTTGTTTCTCAGCTAGCATGACTGCTGTTAAAGACAATCTTTTATCACCGAACAGTGATATTGAAGTCGTATGAAATACGTAAAAGCTCCAAAATTAAAAGTTATCACTTAATTTACCATTGCATTGCACTTACTCAATTCACTGCGCGGATATGTCGATTCACTTTTTCAAAATGTGTTAACGCACAGCTATTATCAAAAAGTGATATGCTGACTTATTGCTTATATAAATAGATGCAGTGAGTTCAGGCAAAGTTATTTACATAGAGTTAAAGCTAAAAAGTTTTGCTGCGTTTCTTATGTCTTCACCATTGTAAAGGCTCAAGCATTGAGTAGAGAAACGTCATAGAATTAAATCAAAACACAAGAGCTATGTCTAACTCTTAACGCGATGCATTTGCAATAGTTAAAGCGATTTCTAAAGTCAACAAGGTTTTATTACTATAATTTTCATTACTATAGACTATCTTGTTCAGTGGGACTCCAAAGTATTATTGCTATTTATGGTTTGTTTACATTCAATATAACGCAGTTGTATCGTACCTCGTGTTGGAATGTATGAGTATGATAGGAATACAAGTGGCGGTTAATGTTTGTCCAGCAATGTACTAGGCGCGTGACAGTGGACACAGACTAGTACACAACGCGTAAATAATAAATACAAACAAACGATGTTATTGGAAGTAGTAACCGACGATTAATACAAACAATACTAAGTGTCGCTAAGCGCAAAACTCGAGATATGAAGTGGGAGCAAGGTTTTTGGACTGTAAAATATTATAAACGACTCAATTTTTTTCCCCAAATTAAGAAACTTCTGTCGTGTAGATGTGTATATTGAAATCTTTAACCTCCTGATTGATCTATTTGAGGTTTATGAGTTCTTAAGAATGCCGGATAGTATTTACTTGTGCATTGAACGGGTTTAAAAATATTTTTTCACGTATGGAAAGCTGCAACATACGCGACTGAGGCTATAACTTACGTTGACGATATAGTGGGATAAAAATACACTAGCTTAAAATGTAATATTTGAAAAAAAAAAACTAAATCTAGACAATGTAAGAGGAAACGCAGCTTCAGTGTGAACTAGTGATCATAGAAACAGTGTTCATATCAAATGTTAAGGTCGTTCCGATTGTACATACCATAGACAATGATAGGAAATGATCATTGGTCTCGTTCCTGGTAATATCTGTAGATTACCTGTGTACTGGTTTATTTATGTAATACACAATTAGGAAAGCTAAATAAAGAAAGCTAACATACTTTGCATTAAAGTAGTTAAGTCAATAAAAATATACAAAATCATAGAATTAGAACCTAATATTAATAAAAAAAAAAATCTGTTGAATTACCAACACATACTTTCCTCTAAAAAAGTAAAACTTTGTTAATGTCTTCAAATAAACCCAATTACAGGTTTTCCCCCATTTTAAAGTATTATCTTAGAAAAATTAAATGAAATATTTCATCGATAATGTCATGAATCAATGATGCTTGAGACTCATATAATATAAAACGATTCATCGAAAAAATATAAAGCATCACATATCATAAAGTCTGATAAACAAATAAAAAATATCAATAGAAAAATAATAGGCAGCATCTTATTTTTTATTTTGTAGATATTACATATTGTGACCTGAATTCTACAGTTCATGATCTACAGAAATGGCTGGATACTATTATCACATCATAGTTTAGTATCTAAAAAATGACTGAAAACAGCCGTTTAACATTAATATATAATTTTATATTTTAGATTTCCGATCATCCTTTCGGAATGCCTATATTCGACATCTATAATTACGAGTAGCAAACGGCAATTCGTCAAACAATAAATAAGCGCTTCAATTGACCCAGCCTGTAATTAGTTACCCATATTAAGTACAAGATTTTCCTTATTTTTTTAATGAATATATGTATTAATGATTTCAGTTGGTATACCGCTATCGTAAATTCCTTTTTGTTAGATACTTGATAGTGTAATAACTAAGTTTTAAATGAATGTTAAAGGTAAGTACATACCACTCAGTGTTGAACATAGGATAACAGTTAAATCGAGTATTTACATATTCATTACATAGTATAAATAAAGTAGTTTCTCGCCTCAGTCACTCCTAGTCGTTTACCTCCTTATAGGGAATCTAAACCACGTAATGGAGTTTAATGCTATTTTCACTATCATATGAGACAAATTTTAAGGAAGGAAATATCCAAAATAAGCAAAATACTGAATGTATGTGTAAAAACGTTATGCAATATACAATGGTGTGTCATCGATGAATTTTTTTCAAAATATTAATTTATTATTCAGTAATGATGCAATTATCAATGAACAGAGCTTTTCTAAAGCTAAAGATTTTTTATTTTAGTTTAAATGACTAAAAAAGAGGAGGTTCTCAATTCGTTTAATGTGTTTGTTACTCTATTACATTGCCAATTATGATACGATTTTCATAATTCTACAGTTTAATGGGCCAATTAGGTCCCATTTAAATTTTATCGGAAACGAATCAGTTTTTTCTATTTTTTTGAATTTTTTTTTTATATTTTGGTTTTGACTTTACTTTAAAGACAAATAAATAAATTGAGAATAAAACAGTTAAACTGTGATTCAAATATATCAGATGCAACCATTGTGTTATGGTAGACTAAGATAACGAAGGCAGCGCTTTAACACGAGACAGTATAGATGAGTTACTTCTCTACGTTGATAAAGCTGGAAATTAAAAACCAGGACCTCAGAAATGTTGGTCTTTAGGTATGAGTAATTAGTTTTTAATACATATATAAAGAAAACGAAATTTTCGGAAAATTACGTCCACACCTAGTCCGGAGAAAGAAAAGCAACTTTGCTCCAGACATGCAAGAGAATATTTCCACACTTTTGATTTTCTAAACGGAATATTATATTAAAGGTCATAAACCAAAAACATATTTTGAACGTCATCTTTATTTTGATATAGATGAAATAAAAAATATGTCACGATTAAAGTTACAATATGATAAATTAAATTACGACATGAATAAACTACTCAACATTCAAACAGCAATCGATCAACTACATGTCATATGAAAGATAATTATTATATACAACAAGTGCTTATAACAAATTCGTTAGACCTGTTACGTCCTGGGTAGCTCAGTCGTCCGGATTGCAATAGGTCATGGGTTCGAGTCCTATCTTAAAGGGCCAGGGAGAAAGAAGGGATTTTATAAGCATTTTAATTAAGAATATATGAAAGATAACTAAAATAACTATTTTTTTTGTATAATAACTACAACTTTTGACTTTTGCAATTTACAAAAAGATAGGAGGCTGATATAATAGAATACACTGGTCGGACTCGCGCACCGAAGGCGAGGGTTCTGTGCAAATAAAAAGTAATATAAAAAAATTAGATTTATAGAATAGACGCATAACAGTATTCAAAGAATAAATAGAGAAATAAACGAAATTAAAAGGATTACATAAACCGCTATACAATTATAAAGACTTACCTACCAATGAACAAAACAATTTTGCAAATCTTCAAAGCGTATTACCAACAGCAGCAACGGCACAATATTCACTCGTCACCGTTCTCACAGTAACATCCAATCTCGAGAGTTAGATAAGGATATGCTTTAAATACAGTAAAACGTCAGATGTTATCATATTTAATATCTTTATCCGTGTGTAGAAGTCATGGTAATCTATGTTCGCGCCTCACTTTATAATAATTAATCTGAAATCAGTACGACAGTATTTGATTCTAAATGATTAATACCGAATTATCGGATAATAGTCAATGACTAATATTGTTACGAATTCAGCATCTACATATTTTGTTAAATATATTTAAATTACTATCCACTGGTAAATTAGAAGAAACGAGTTGGATTTCTCATAGTCGATCTGCCCAGAACAGTTAATAGTATAATATTTTCTTAATAGACTTTGAATTCAAATTTTAGTTACAGATACCTTTGAACTAAACAGGTAGACGTGCCCGTACAGGTTTGTGTGACGAGTAATTAAGCTTATCGAGGGTAATGTGCACCTGCGTTACCGCATCAATCAGGAAAACGACCGCACCAAAATAACTCGGACCTGAGTAATAAGGGAAAATTGGTTTCTAGACTATACCAGATATGCACGTGCAGTGCACTTTAAAATATACCCCTAGATAAAGTGCAAAAGTATCAGGGTTCCCCTAGATATGCATAAAGCCGATGAGTGTTATTTTCCCTCGTGCTCATTCGATATAAACTTATGAATCACATAAAAATAATTAAATCACCTACCAATTTAATAAATTATCTTAGACATCAGTTTCACTTTCTTCAAAATGTTATACACAAAAAACACGATCCAATGCCAATATTACACTTTCGACGCCTTTTCATTCACAGCGACTTCAAGACCTTTCTCCGAAATACGACACAACAACGTAAACTGCACTACCGTAACACACTCGCCAAGTTAACATTTCGCACTAGCAACAGTGGTATTGGCCACGGCTGCACCGCCCTGTGGTTGTAGTGAAACTAAAGATTCGAACTGCGAACGTGACTCTCCGGTTCCCATTCATTGAACAGTCACGGGAGATAGGGAGCGGTGGGTGGCAAAAGCGGACGAGGTAGCGAGAGCGAGGATTGTACCGCGCTTGAAACAATACTTTGGTTTGTATTGTTCGAAGAACAAAACGCAGTACGCGTTTTGTTCAAATACAAAAGAGATAAAAGTCGAAAATTCATCCCAGCACTGCCTTTGTACTTTGTTTCAATAATAACAAAAGACAATTTATGACTTCTAAACCTTTCAATAATATTTAACTGTTTCGTTTTGTGAAAAAGAACTGAATAGTCAAATTATGATTTATATTACAGTTTAAACAAAGAAAAGGATGGGCCACAAATCAATTCAAAAAACCTTCGGTCCTTGTTTGGCGTCTGGAAGGTATTCTTAGTTTTGACTTCACGTCACTTGTAGCCTTCTAAGCTTGTAGTCGTATTAAGTATAGTATGTCACATATTAGTCAGGGTTACATTTGGTATAGTTAGAAGTATTATAAGATATATACGTTACAAACCGCTCTCAACTTACAACTTAATTCCAAAGTATAAAAACGGAGACGTATCGATACTGATGACGCACTCGATAACGTACACACCAAATTAATGGTGCGACGTGCCACTTTAACTATATTGCGTCCACTTGAATTTTCATATTTTAAAAGTTAAGTATAATTTATGAGGTTTTTTGCTATAATGTATATGTTAATAATGGGGATTTTTATTATTGTTTTGAAAACATTTAACACAAATAGAACAACTAACACGAAGATACGATAAAACTTTTTATATATAAGTAATTAAATATTTATAAAATTTATTCATAATACTTAATATTTAGTCATTTCACAACAAGTACGATCTGACAGTAGATTCAAGCTAGTACAAAATATAGTACTAAAGTATTTTTCTCTTGTAATATGTATGTTATAGATAGGGTTATTGTTTTTTTTTATTGTATATAATGTAAGAATGTGTTTTTTACCTTTTTCATCTTTAAAATGATGATTATTCATTTAAAATAAGCCGCTTTTTTATATATAATTTCGCTTTCAAATGGCATAAATTTATACGCGAAATATGATGTCATCACTTAAAGTGTGTAGATTGGCAAAAAATACAATTAATGTACTGTACATCTGGAAGCATCGGGAGAAGTCGCCTGCGGAGAACGATAACCAGATAAATGTATAAAGAAGACTTCTTGTTATAATAGTTCATCTGAAATATGAGTAACAAAATATTTAGTTATCTCGAGGGTGCTGGTATCAAATAAGATGCATTCTACTTATTTGGCCTGTTTATGTGAAATCTGCAGTTAAGCATTCGTGCATAAACACATTCATTTATTTGTATTTTAATAAACACTTGACATACTCTGCTGATTTTAAAATTTCAATAGTGTAAACACCGATGGCATTTAATGCATGACAACATTCAGACCACGCGAGATCCGGAAAAAAAAATATCTAATTAATACCGATTACTACATCACCTTGACTGTATAAAAATATATTTACAAAAATAGGTTTTTTTAATCATATATTTATCATAACTACATTTGCTTTTTTCTATGATTAAAAAAATAGAAATCAAAAGAGCGCGTCAAGTCACTGTCGATTGGACCTTCTTGATTGATTGTCCATTTAAGATTGGTGAATCGGAACTATCGCAATTATTTTTGAACAGGCTACGATTAGGGCTACAAAATTAGCGGACGCAAATTTACATCTGCATTCAAGCTTTGTAAGTTTAGACAGTATTTCATAACATTGGGACAACACTCAACATAAGAATAAGGAAGCATATGCACCTACCTCATAAAGCATCACATTGCTGTAAAACATTCGCAGGGTATAATTTAACCAAAAAGGGTACTTCCTCTTTTTTTTGTCGTTCAAAATGGTCAAAGTTTTTATGAACAATAATTTCTACTAACGGTGATTCAATAAAAAAAGGTAACGTGTTTTCCACGCTTTGTGACCACTCGATCATTCGCTTGGGATTAAACCGAACTTGAATGCCGTGAGTCACAATCAAGGTCAGTTATTATTTATGCATAGAACCTTCATTATTATAAATAAAAACACGTAATTATATCTTTCCTTATAGTTTGTAGTTTTCATTTACTATTATTATGAATTTAGTATTTCATATATTTATATTAAATCTGGGCGCAAAAACAATATGTGATCGTCCAGCGCAAAAATAAGAAGCAGTAGATTATGGATTAATTGACTTTCATGTATTTTATTAATTATTATGGTATTTCCCTAATAATTAGTTGAAATAGAATCGGAAGTTGCTATTAAGGTTATAGTTACATTTAGAAAATGAAATCAGAACATTAGTCCGATTTCAAGGCAAGTAACTGCGCTTGTGGTATGGAGATAAGAGACAACAAAGGTGCCACAAACACCCACGCTCGTGTTTTTAGAAAAGATAATTCAACAACCGCAAGTTGATTAACAGCATCCTGGATTTAATAAAGAAGTTCTAAAAGAAGAACTAGTAAGAGATAGCAGATAAACTTATCTGCTAAAAAATTTCAAGACCACTGGTCTTGCCCCAATTTTTTTTGGTAACAAACAGTTACACAGTTAGACACTAATTAAAAAATATTGTTAACAAATTAACTAATAGAGCAATTTTATTATTATAGTTATTATTACATGTGGACGTATGTACACTTCTAGCCTATGCCACCCGAGTATGGTCGTACCTACCGTACCTAAATCTATTGGTCCAGTGGTTTCAGAACCTCGATGCAAACAATAATATTTTCCCTATTTATAATAAACTTTGAATAAATATTAAATGGGAAAAAAATTACATCGCCTAAAATATTGAAATAATTTATTACTATGACAAATTAGTGTATTTATTTTGTACCTCGCCCGAAGAATTAGTTTAGCTATTCAAAGAGGAAGCGCTCGCAGCCTTCTGGGTACCTTACCTGTAGGCAATGATCTGGGAGACATTTTTTATTTAGTATAGTTATTATTTTAAGACATAGTTTAGATAAGAAGTTTTAATTTATTTTCTACTATTCTTTAGTTAAATGTTTTATATACATATATATTTACTTAGACCAAGATAATAAAACTATTATTTGAAAAAGTCAGGCCCAGGTACCAGGAGATAGGCTTAGAATTTAACTAACAAAGTAAATTGCACCGAACAGCCCCAGTTTTGATGAGGGGACTGCGACAGGCGATGTCGTCCGATCGTGATACATACGCAATAGCTAACCTAACTACTAATAATCTGTTTCTAAACAAACAATATTTTCAATTAAAAATTTCAATGAATCAATTCAATAGTCGGCGGGTGTCTCGGTGTACTAAAGGAAGTTGCAAAGTTTCTTAATAACATCAGGTCAGTTGTGCAAGCTGTCGGTCGGTCGGTCCGTCGCTGCACGTAGCGCCAAGGGCGTTGAGCAAGGTGCATTTCTAGCCAGCGCCATATCGCAACCACCAGGTCACAAAGGGACCTCTGCTGGCTTGGGAAACGTCCAGATAGTGTGAAGTGTTACGTTTTATGATATTCATATTAACATGAACGAGTACTTGGTACCGTCTTATAATTAATATTACATAGTCTATTTTACTCACCAATAAAGTGGTATACAGTATTGGTAAAAGAATGTTTGCAAATGGACCAATATCTTTGGAGTTGATTCATTACGAATGAACAAACAAGAAATCTAGTCTATTCTATACAAGAAATCAAAAGTAAATTGCTTTAATTATTGCCAAATTGCATTAGCGGATGACATCCACAGAAGAAGAACAACTGATGGTTATAATTGATTAACGCATAATTCATATATTTCTATTTATATAAAATTAGATCAGGCGTGTATTTTAATTGAATTTCAATGCCAATAAATATTAAAATGATCCACGAACTCGGCTGTGGTAATAATAAGACATGTATTATAATAGTTAAAACATAGAACACGCTCGATTTTTTTTTCCTCAAAATAAAAGAATTTTACGTATATTTTTAAAAGCAATTGAATAAGACTCCCTTAATAGTCATCAACAGCCCATCTCACTTGTAATTGTGATAATATATATGACATGTTTACTGCAACATCAGAATTACTCCTCTATTTTAAAGACCATTTTTAGAACGTGATCACTGAAAAATGAACTCCATTTCTCGAGTTAACCAATAATCTCAGCGACGTGTGTATAATATTACTGTGTTAAATAACAATAAAAGGCATAATTTCCGTCCGTCCGTCCATGGCATTGAACTTTAATAGCCAGCTGCATACAAGAGAGAACCTTGACTTTGCCCAACATTTCTACGTGAGGAAGTTGTAAAGATATCGCTCTCTGTTTCCGTGTGATATTTCGATCGATTATTATTATGATATTTCGGAAAATTCCCACTGGGGAAGGTGACAGCACAGGCCTACCTACCTCTCTCGAGAAATTTAATTTCGAATTTTAGTACTATTATAGTGCGAAAAATAAATGTTCCTTGTATTGTTTTTTTCTGTATTTTTAGTACAAAGTCATTTTCTCTAGCAATAAAGAAATTATTAATAATTTGCAGCATAATTAATGTAATTTTAAATTGACACAATGAGTATTACATTTGCATCTCTACTCTACGCTTTTTTAAAACATACGTCAGCTTTCATTTTCAAAACTCTCAATTTGGCACGAAAAAATATACGAGAACTCGCTTCAAATTTCTAGATTATCATCATTATCAACAAACTGGGGAAAAAGGCGATTTATATTCGATTTGTATAGCAAAATATATTGTTTGAAATATAAAAGTTACCTAGGCTATAATGTACGTTGGATACCAACATTAGCTCTTATGAGCTGATACAAGAAAAAATGACTGGACGAAGAAATCTAGCAGCACCAACAGATTACTATTTATTGATTTGAATAATTTAAATACATAATAATATATACAGTCTATGTTTAACAATTTTCCAAATTAGATGACTGTTTGTGTGGTAGATTCTTTTCACAAATGGTATAAACAAACTCATAAAGTCACACTTTAGCATCATATAAATAGATTTCATTACAACATAAATCGTCGAACTATTCATAGCTTAATGCACTATAATAAAACAGATATTTAATCCATGCAGCTCATTACACAGATAGTCGTAGATCGTATTACTGACTCCCCACAATTACGGCTGTAATTACTGTATGATAACATCCGTTATTACTGAAGCTGCTCGGTTATCGCATATAGTTTTGTTTGCGCTCACATCAATTTAATACATGAATATAATAATTGTGCACACGTCAATACTGTGAAAAAAGCGAGAAAACTATATAGATTATAGCATAGTTGTGGTCTTTTGACGACCTAATAAAGTGTTATAGTCCGTAGAATAGATAAAAAAAGATTTCCAGTGATCTAAATACCAATACATATAATATTTTGACTCTGACAGTAGATACAAGGTTCAATCATCTCATTTACATCAGGGCAACCGCAGAATAATAAAATAAAAAAAACAACATGTCAAATCAATTAATAGTTTTAAGAGATCGGTAAACGAGTACAAACCCTGTTTCTTTGGACTTGACTGATGTGAGTTAAATTAATAATTCCTTTGGTCGTTGTTGTAAATTCTTCCCTTTGTTCTTTATGTTTCACCCCTGTAAGACAAAATAATATATGCCTTATAACTGGGTTTATTTTTTACAAACTTAGAATAAATATTAATATCTATTAAAGTACAGATTTAGAATACAGTCCATATTACCGGTCGAGGACCATTATTTTTTTATATTTTTTTATAATGGGCTCACGTTTAAGCAGAATCAAGCCTAAGGACATAGATGAGATCTACGGTGGGACGAGCTTGCCCAGAAAGAACCTATTCACTCCTGCTTCCTACTTTCTACTAATATCATGTAAAAGTTTACACGATAATAAAAGTTTAACATAGCTTTTATGTCAAACGTTTACTGTACAAAACCTTCACTGTGCTTTGGTACAGTTACTGTACTAAAGGCATATTTTTTACTGGAGATAAAGTTATAACCAATAAAATCATTCAAAATGACAAAGACAGAAGTTTGAATGTTACTATTATAATGAAAAGTACTTCACTAGTATTCCGCGATGTAACAGTACTAATATTCGGCTCTAGTTCTCAGTACTATTGTCTCGGCTTCTCAGTGGGTAAGTAGTTTTGTAGGTCACTGGCAAAAAGCATTCATGGCATCATCACCTAAATAGTAAACGAGTGTTTATTGTACTTGTACACCGCCTTAACGCTGAAATTTTATTACTGAATGACAGCATACCAGACTGCAGACTGCCGAGTCAGAGTGGTACTGTCACGCTATTCTGCGCCGCCCGCCGGCACTGCCGCCACGCGATATTACTTTATCTTTGGGATTTATATAAGCGACCATCATATTATAGGACCATACAAAATATTTACTTAATATGCAATGAATCATGCATTTTGAAGACTTAATAATATTGTAATATTGGGTGCGCATTTAATATTGTTTTGTTTTGTAAAATATAATATCTTTTTTATTTATTATTGGAATACAAAATAGCAGGTATTATGACAATAAATAAAAAAGCGATCAAGTGCAAGTCGGACTCTGTATGTAGGGCTCCATACCATTACCTTTATAAAACGCAGAAAATACGCTTGCTGTATGGGAGTCCCCTTAAATATATATTTTATTTAGGTTTGTTTTTTTTTTTATTATAGCAGCAACAGAAACACATAATCTCTTCAAATTTTAACCGTCTAACTATACCGGTACATGAGAGACAAACGGACGACGGATAGACGGCGGAGTCTAGTAATAGGGTCGGTAAATTTTTCTTTCGGATTCGAGGCCCTAAAAATGACACTGAGAAAATATCAGAACCCGAAAACAGGTTTAATAAATTTCGAGGCACTGCGATGTGCATTATTCATATCATAATTCATCTGTTCTTATCTCAGGTCACTTTTACTATAATTTATTATTTGGCTTTCAGTGGTTAAAAATTAATAACAAAAATATTTCAATCAATTAAAAGCGTCACTGTTCGAGGTCGGTGAGTGTGGCTCATATCATCACTATGATTGTCACACTAAATATCATACTGTACGTCAGTTTATAACATATAGGTATGTGGCACACAAGATTTACAGCGAATTCACGGTGATTGATGTCACATGACGAGGAAAACTATTATTACAGTTGGGACGCCAATATGTGTTTTTGAATTATTATCGATAAACTTATATTGAAAATGAATTTAAGTATCGATCATTACATATAGTAGGCATTTAGACTTATTCTTCAGTTTCGGCGACCAACTCACTAAAACTCAGCACAGATTAGTTTCCAGGACACTCGCCCAAGAAATAGAGTTATCCCTACAATAATATTTAAAAAAAAAAACATTTTTAGCGGTTAAATATCGATGATGATATCGGGCGATGCTAACCTGCAATGTGCAAATTTAGCAATAAAATATAGACACTTTTTCACGAACTTCATTATTATTTCCTTTATTAACTCCAGTTAGTGGTAGGTATAAGTAATTATTATTATTCTTTATAGGCAACATAAGCGCCATGCTTAATATACTTATGTATAATTGATTCAACTAGCAATTAGTACAAGATCTATTTGTTTACATTATATTTCATCAATTCTCTTCGTGTTACTTTACAATCTTTGCATGTATATTTATTTTGGTAATTAAGTTTATAGTTTTAGTTCAAATTGTGACTTTTCTTATTTATTTTTGGTCAAGGCAACAATTTATCGATTTTTACAGTATTATGATGGATCGTGAAGTACATTAACATGTCGCCATGTCTATGGTCTAGAGTTCGATTACCAGTCGGATCATTATAGAAAATTTACTTTTCCACGTTGTCTGGGTTCTGGATGTTATGGTACTTTCGTTGTTCCACATTTCTATATATGTTCATATTATTTTTTGCCAGTTTCAGTCTAGGCTATTAGAATCACTTGTAAATGTCGAAAGCTTTGCTATCATCGATAGCAAAGCTGTCAAATCTACGGCGTGAGACCGTGTACTGAGAAGAACAGACCAGAAAGTCAACAAAGGTTGCTTTTTTCTCCCTGTTATATTTTATACAGAGAAATCCGATTGGAGAGTGATTAAATTATTAAATCAGTTTCCATTACAATATCAGAAATAACTTTCATTTCAAGTATTATGTAAGTACCTATTTTATTTTATTTTTTTAACGTCGAGGAAATGCATTAGGCACTACCCCTGCCGCCCGGCAAGCGACAGGGGCTGTGTGTTTATGTAAGTACCTAGTATCACGTTCGCATTACACCATTATTAGTATATACGAAGCTACACACGTGGCATTATCGGATTTACCGGGTGGAAGGTTTGCCGGGCGGTAAACGATAAACGAGACAGTAAGCAAGCATAGTCAATAATTAATTACACATAATTGCTCAGTTGGTAAGGTATTTAAGTACATGGAGACAGATATTGTGCTGACAAAACAGATAGCAGTGATTGATGAAGATTGGATACAAGAAACAATGATAAATGTTACCACAGAAGGCCGGTCCTATTAGAAAAAATAACTATTTACATAATTTTTATAACTTCTTTCGGCTTGGATTTAGAATATATATGAGCAAGTTACGAATCTTCCACATATATAACATTTAGTCAGTTGCACAAACATCCATTTAAATTGTATATGTTTAAAGCGACATTACCCATACCAACTTGACATTCATTAGAGCTTTAAGGCGTCATTAAACCTTAATGAACGTTTGTGCTACTGACCGATTAATAGGTTACGGGGTAGGAGGGAGGCTGTTGTTGCCTTTTATAGTTTAGTTTTACTTTCCGTCTGTTCGCAGTATAAATGATAAGCTATAAATTTTCTTATAATGCTTATATCTCACGCGAATTCAAATATTTGATTTAGGTATATATTATGCTAGTCGTAAATTTATTTTTAATAATATTAGTGACGACATTCCGAAATTAAATACTACATAGGTGTTTTGCTCAGTTATGTGAACCTTCTGTTGTTTTGTTTATGTGTGTACGTCGCTTAGAAAGACTGAGCTAGTGAAAGCAACAATCAAATACATTCTTCCGTATACGATGCCAGTGATTATACTGTACGTCATTCGATACGTTTAGGGATGTGACAATTGTATCGGAACGTATATCCGAAAATAATATCTAATATATTTTATCCTCATCTATTATCAAAAACTTATGTATTTAGAATTACAATTTTCAAACTAAAAGCTTCGAGACTTTTAAACCAACAAAGTACAGAAAACGTTGAAATATGGAATAAAATATTAAATTAAGTCAGTAATGTACGAAATATGTTATGGAAATACACATTTAAACAACTTGAGTAGGGGAGACCTAGGAGAGTTGTGACAATTTTTACATAAGGGGCTCTATCTCGCTTAAGAAACATTCCACAGTTATGACTCATATGAATTAGTTTAGCGCCATTCTTTCTGTTTTCAAAACCATCACTAAAATTAATTAAAGTATAATAGTTTCTGAAAAAAATAACATAATTCAAGTCCACTCCCCTTGTCACAACTCTCCTACCACCGAGGTAAGTTGTGACAGGTACCGAGGTAAGTTGTGACATCATTGTATTTAAGCTATAAGATATAAAAATACCATTACATACGACATAAATAAATCAAGCACGTTTTTTTATCAAATCAGTACTTTAATCAGTACTATAATAATAAATTTGACTTGGAAAACACACACTGAACATGTTTGCAAAAAGTTGTCCCAGTATTCTTTTGCACTGTACAAACTTAGTAGGATCGCGAATCAGTGCACGGTCCTTACAGCTTATCACGCGTACGTAGTTTCAACTGTTCGATACGGCATTATATTTTGGGGATATTCGACTGATTCTGTAACTGCCTTTAGAGCCCAGAAAAAATGTGTTAGGAGCATATGTCATTTACAGAGTAAGGATACCTGTAGGCCATATTTTATTAAACTAAATATTATGACCCTGCCATCAATCTATATATTCGAAGTTGGTATTTTTGTCAAACAGAATCAACAACTATTTGAAAATAAGACGAGATTGCGTCATCGAGACAAATTGTGTACGATACCCTCTAAGACAGCTCTGTTGAACAAAAGTATCTTATGTATGGCTCCAAAAATTTTTGATAAAATTCCAAAAACAATACGTAATCTGGATAATCGTAATGTTTTTAAAAGAAAACTTTGTAAATTATTAGTAGCTAAAGCATATTATAGTGTAAACGACTATCTAGCTGACAGTACATTGTAAATGTATAAATACTTAATGAATTAATTGAATTTTTGACATAACATGTTATTGATTAGATTAGTTGACAATTACTAACCTACTAATATTGTATGCCTTTTTGGCAGATCACGGTGTAACTATTCAGTCCTTGCATCCAATATCTTTATATAACCTGCGATCAACAATAAAGATTGATTTAATTTGACTCGATTAATCATCTTTTAATACCTACCAACTAAAACAACATAGTATTAATATTCTCATAACAAATAATTACAATATTTTCATTAACTAAATATGGTATCGCTTTGAGATTAATCATATTATGGTTATAATTAGTATAAAATCTTAATCTAATCAGATTCACAATTATGCCAAACGTAATGCAGCTCGTTCCCAGTACAATCTACGTGTGCCTAGCCTTTGCATTCAAGGCTTTGGACCCACTGATCATTCGATCTGCTGTCTGCATAGGCTTTAAGACAAACCAAATAAAAGCAATTATTGTCTGCATCTTCTTCATTACTTGTTCTATTCTTCTTATTAGTCTTCTTTGGTTTTTTAGGTTTCTTTTTTTTTCTTCGCTTAAGACACGCTTCTTAACATTCTTAGATTTTCAGTCGCTGTATAGTTATTTGGTATTCTCAAAAAAAATAAGTATGCGGTATGCCATAATACACCTTAAGAAGCTACTAACACACCAACAAACATCTAAAGTTAATAAAAAAATTTGTAAAAATAGCCCAGCAGAAATATGGAGTAAGATAGGAGAGTTGTGACAGGCTGTCACAACTCGCCTAGGTGTTCAAAATGACGTCTTGGTCCGAATAATAATTCATATTTTCTAAACACGATGCGCATACAAAAAATCAGTGCCACGTATTGAGACTTAAATAACTACATAACTTAAGAAAAAATAAAACATCAATGCACATATACTAAGATATGATATATATTCAAATAATATTTTGAAGGAAAACTTACTTTTCGCAATTTTTTGTACACTGACGATATATTTACGCAACTGTGTCATATACACCGTCGACAGGTACTGAGTCGTGTAGCGCGTGTCGAGAACGACAAACAAGCGTTAATGCCATCTCGCTTACTATAATAGGTAGAGAGAAATCCTCCTTGTCACAACTCACCTCTGTCACAACTCACCTAGGTCTCCCCTATAGCCATCCCTTGTTGAGGTTTTCGATTTCCAGCATAGGCTGATTCCCTTGTCGGGTTAACATTCCTAACAGGTCTATCTTCCGTCTCTTTATTGGGTTTGTTATAATACGTAATATCGCATTATTATAAGTAAAAGAAATGCGTCGATTTACAAAAAAATAAAACTCTTTTAAATTATTTCATCAGTTGGTTAAACTGAGAATAAACTCATACTAAAAAAAATCTGTCTAAAGCATTAGAAAGTTTGGAGAATGCCAATAAGCTTCTTTGAATAAAATTATTATTAAAGATTATATTAATTTTGAGAGAAGAATAACGTTTATAACAAAATTAGTTCTGCCTATCAGTATTAATAAAACCTGAATGAGAACAAAAAAAGATTCAAGACAATCTAGAAATAATAGTTTCTTTGAGCTGAAAGTTCTAGTTATTATTGTGCATATTTAAGTAATAAGATAACGTTACTACCAATTTCATAAGTACATAATTATTTAAAGAACCTGTTTGACAATAACATCAAAAGTAAACTATAAGCATACCTTTTGTTATAAATGTTTTTTTTTTCTTAATTTTGTATCCTTGCGAAACCTAACCCTTGAGTTTTACATAATACATGTATTTCGAAAACCTATCATCTTGTACTGACTGCTGTCCTTTTTAACGCGTTTTTTTTCCTAAACTGTCTATAATTCATACTCGTGATATTTAAGGAACATCACTACGTATTCGAGTGTTCTAATAATAGTGATGTGATGCAACAGTTTTGAAGGTACCGCTATTGATTTATATGCCTATGATGTTGCAACAATATTAAGAGTTAAATATTTTATAGATAGTGGCTTGGTATGTTAGGTGATTGTATTGAAACTTTAAGATTCGTAATATTTTCATTCCAACAAAATGCAAGCATTAATATAACATTGTTGTTAAAAACAGTTAAAAATGATATCATTTAAGTTACAGTCAACAGCACTTCAAGGTATTTTGCACCTTGAAGTGCTTTTGACTGTACCTTAAATGTAATATAACCTACTCTCATTGGTTTTATACCATATTTTATTGAGGGTAGGGTTTACAGACGACTGCAGAAATTTTGTTATATGTACAAATAAACCGTCGTAAAATATTTTGATGAATTAGAATGGAAATGATCAATTTAACTTTTTCGAATTAATAAAATACTGAATCTATATCTTTTCTTATGATAAAGTGTAACAATTATAATAAGAATAATGATTTAGTGAAAAAACAATTACTTAAGAAAACAAATGTTTCAAGTGTTTAGCAGTGTTTTAGAGTTAATGCTATTTATTTCAAATATCGGGAACTTCACTCCGTAACCACTCACCGTACACTAATTAATGTTGATTATTACGTTTTCTATATTGTATATGTACTATTGTCGTGTCAAACGTTAATTACTTAAAGCACTACAAAATACTTTTCCCATTGTTATCTATAGATATACAACAACTCTAATTTTGTAGATTTGACTTCAAGTAAACAAATTAATATATTGGATTCTAATCTGAATATATATTAAAAAAGCAACATGCAATCAAACGGAAGTTGTCATTCTACATACCTTAAAATAATAATCCATTTGAGTGTCACATAATAAACACAAAAACATTAAATCGTTGTATATCCGTTATTTTTTTAAGTGAAGCAATTTGGCGGTATTTTTTACTTTTAATTTACTACATACGAAGAAGTTGGAAGCGTGCAGCCGCACTGTTGGTGTGTTGAAAACTGTTTCAACATCGGCATGTGTTAATGTTGTTCGTTTTAAGAAGACAAAAAATTAATCAAAGAGTAAGTTAAGCACAGCTTCATTTGCGTGTATCTCAAACGATGGCTTTTACGAAGACAAACCTTTAATTTGTTCTATGTTTATGATAAAACTGTGCCAATGAGCTATGGAGAGAATAATAGCAATAAGGCAAAAACTCAAGTACTAGATGATTCACATCACACGACGGCTAAAGAGAAGATGCGAGCCGCTATACTAAATCGCGTCATCAAATGGCACTACTGGACGATAACATACGACATAGTAAAATTAGTGGGAAAAGTTTGGATGGACACGAGGGACAGGGACTGTTTAACAAATGTATTATATAAATAAATCATTTATTTTTTGTGTCGTGGAAATAAAAGGTTTTTTAATTTGTAACGCATTTGTAAATTTTAAAATATTAACGATTTTAAAATCTACAATTGCATTTGTGTCATCTAGACATATATATGAATATTACATTTGTAAGGTAGTTTCATATTTTTTTTTAAATAAAATCTTGATAAATATATTGCAGAGCCATTATGTTTGTGATTGATTGATTACATTTTACAGCTAAATATTTTTATGGAGATGGTGTTACGACCTGATACTTTATTTATTTTTTTATGAAATTTCAATTTAATAAACATTTTAAATTGAAAAAAAGAGATTGTTTTCAATGTCTGAATTTTTAAAAAAATAATAATAGCTATATATCTACATATTCTCATACATCAGTCAATTAAAATAAAACAGTAATTAATTGGTTACAAAAATAACCTACACGTTCGTCGATAAAACCCATTGTAAATATTGACAGTGGTGTTTGGTTTGATCTCATTTAGACAGATGTATCGTTGGTTTAAACACATTCACTCAACAATATAGTACACGTACACTTTTTGATTGAAATATATGAACAGATACCGGCTGAATTCACCGTCCACTTAAACAACCCAATAAATGATCGAAAGATATTTTTAAAGGACATTAAAAAAAAGGTCGAGAATTGTCATAAATGTGTAAATAATCAGACACCGAAATCGCTACATAGTATAACTACGCAACGGATTATGATGCGGTTTTTTTCAATATTTATAGATTAATTCAAAAGGTAGGTTTTTATGTATAATACAAGACTTGTATCCCTGAGGACCGAGGATCCCAGCAGTGGAGGCTGATTGTTCGTGTTAGTCACTGATGTCATATTATGTTATATAGGTACATATTTTATGTTTGTACTTTATTTAATAGGACAGATACAATAAATTAATGATACTTTTATTGCCCCTTTTGTTGCTGTTTTATGCAACATAGTCTCTAATGAAACACAGAAACCTTGATAAAAAGTTTTATTTCTTCCAGATTACAAAATAAGTAAAACTTATGTGAAGAATTACTTTTTTTCATTTTACTACCTACATTTATTAATTCTTGTATGATTTACTTTAAAGTGACAAAAATATTGCTAATATAAAAGTAAAGCAGCTTCGGCGTAAACAGTTACTAACTACTTTGCAGTGTGTGTACTATTCAATTATCTGAATACTAGCAGTCATGACCCCTACATATCATGGGCTGTTTTGTTGTCTGTCCCGCTTTTACTTTTGTATTTTTCAAAGAGTAGGAAAGAGCAATATTATGTAAATAATTATCATCACGGCAACCTTACTCGAGGTGTAATTCGGATGGTAAACTATTATTTTACGGTGATGTAGATTAGCACAAAAATATATTATTATTTAATACACCCTTATCTGATATGTATTTTCCTATTACTTCACAAAAAGAGCTAAAAATACTTTGACTTATCAGTATAAAATATTTTACATGCCAATTTCATTCCCTGTAGAGAAACGGTACATTATAATAAACACTACCGAATTAATTATCTGGACAAAGAAAAAACCGCCAGTGTACATGCGTGTTGGTTATTGAATAGGTTTAATGGAAATTGAAAAAAAAAGGCTAGTGTTTTAACGTGTCCTCGATGAAGGTTTCATATTCTGTGTTTGTTATAAACAATAGTTTTTAATGAACAAGTAAATTATAAAGTCGTTCTAAATTTGCTAGTGCTCCGTTCCGCATCATACACATTTCTACAAATGATTCGGGTTTCTTATATAAATGAGTACTGCATTGTTTTTGTCTATTGTAAAGCTTCAACAAGAAATCGTCAACATTTGGATGGTGGTATTCGACCTTCACGCTCCATCCATCAGGCACGAGCAGCTAACAAAAACTAAATGACACGGTTACGGACGTCGTTACTATGGCATTGTACTATGGTACTCCGGTCCACATACTATTATAGCTAGATGTTTTTTTCAATATTAGTATGCGATGTACTTGATGTTTTGCTACTAGTTGCGTCAAATTAGCAAATATTTAGCTAATATAAAGAAATATGTGTGTATCTATGAAATTCTATGAAATAAAGTGCCAAAATCAGAATGACCGTTCTGGGCAGATATGTGTTATCGTAGGACACCCATTAACTTACAATCAAGACATATTATGGTCGCCGAGTGCAAACCAGTTTCAGAAGAAAAAAGAAACACAAAGTCAAAACAATAAACGAAATTTCATTTTTTTTTTCGTATCTACACAATCTCAGTCAGGAATAAAGCGTAAAAATAACGGTGATATCTTAGTATAACATAGAGCTCAATAAAACGTTTTATTGTGTTCGACGAAGACAGACTGATGATCTGATTGATTACGAAAACAGAGGCGTCATGTTTTCAAAGAAACAATCTTACCTTTCAAAACCGGTTTCCTACAAAAAGATCCTTTACGATGAAGTTGAAAATTGCCCAATTAACTGTAATTACTTTAACAACGCTTGAGAAACTGGTCACTTCTGAAGTAAAATCACTACAGGATAAGAAATATACATGTAATAATACATTATAATAAATTAATAATAAAAAAATGTTATAAAGGCTCAATAGATACAAATTTTTCAAAAAATACTTACAAGATTTTTACATAGGTATATTAAGCGTGCGATGCCAAAAGATAAATGTAACGCCATATTGTCATTATAAAACAAACTTAAATAATAGTACCGACTTCAAACTTTAAAAATATGATAAAAAATATTTATCTCAATAGCTACTTATTCGAGAAAATACAATTGAAGTTGGGCGGGCGGAGGTTGAGACTTCTGTAGGTTCAATAGCATTTTCAGCGGAATGCGGAGGATGTGGGCGTACCATAGAAGACAGATGCTTTTTATGTTGCGGTGGTTGTAAACAGCTTTAGCAAATGTTTTAGAATAGCGTTTCTGTAATATTCTTACGAAAGAACACAGAGAGGCCGGGTGATGCGCTTTGTGTAAGAGTCGGTATCCTTTAACTGATAACAGCAACACTCCAGTTCGAACCGGCGCTAACGGTCTCACAATGCAACGTGGAGCCGCTGTAAGGAGCCCTACACAGTTAAACGTGTCTGTCGTGGAGCAGCCTTCTTCTCTTAACCGCTCTGATTATGACAATAGAAGTGAGCGATTTTCAGGATTTTGTGATGGAGATGCGCTCGTTTAGGCAGGAGATGCCAGAGGAATTAAAGGCAAATCGCTTGAAAATTGAACAGCTCAGCGAGACCGTGATCTCACTCTCGGACAAAGTCATAGAATGTGAGGATCGTATCGTGATGATGAACGAGCGAATAAATACCTTGGGAGTATGAGCGGAGAGCAAAATGACTCCTGTCGAACACTTATAGACGGAGTTGAATGATCGCGACCAAGATCTGCCATTAAACGACGTCGAAATATCTCATATCCTAAAACAAATGGGGTTGCTTAATGTGGTCATCGTTTTGGCGGGAAAACTTGACAACCCAGGACGTCATAATTGCCACACGTGTCAGTTGCGCACCTGAATTGGGGGAAGCAGAAAAACCAATAACATCTCTCCCGCACCCCATCGTCGTTCGTCTGGCGCGTCGCGCTGTACGAGAGGATCTGCTGCAAGCGGAGCGCGTCCGCCACTGTGCCACTACAGAGGTGTGCCCTCTGTGGGGATGGGCTGCCGGGATACGTCTGAACTAGGGATGGCATATACGTACGTCAATTTCAAGGCAAGGAGGCTTCGTATAGGGGAGGAAATTGATCTCATACTGGGTTATGGCCAGAAAGCTGTTAGTACTGCTAGACTTTTTAGTAATCCGAGTCCGAGTCCGAGCCCGAGCCCGAGCCCGAGCCCGAGCCCGAGCCCGAGCCCGAGCCCGAGCCCGAGCCCGAGCCCGAGCCCGAGCCCGAGCCCGAGCCCGAGCCCGAGCCCGAGCCCGAGCCCGAGCCCGAGCCCGAGCCCGAGCCCGAGCCCGAGCCCGAGCCCGAGCCCGAGCCCGAGCCCGAGCCCGAGCCCGAGCCCGAGTCCGAGTCCGAGTCCGAGTCCGAGTCCGAGTCCGAGTCCGAGTCCGAGTCCGAGTCCGAGTCCGAGTCCGAGTCCGAGTCCGAGTCCGAGTCCGAGTCCGAGTCCGAGTCCGAGTCCGAGTCCGAGTCCGAGTCCGAGTCCGAGTCCGAGTCCGAGTCCGAGTCCGAGTCCGAGTCCGAGTCCGAGTCCGAGTCCGAGTCCGAGTCCGAGTCCGAGTCCGAGTCCGAGTCCGAGTCCGAGTCCGAGTCCGAGTCCGAGTCCGAGTCCGAGTCCGAGTCCGAGTCCGAGTCCGAGTCCGAGTCCGAGTCCGAGTCCGAGTCCGAGTCCGAGTCCGAGTCCGAGTCCGAGTCCGAGTCCGAGTCCGAGTCCGAGTCCGAGTCCGAGTCCGAGTCCGAGTCCGAGTCCGAGTCCGAGTCCGAGTCCGAGTCCGAGTCCGAGTCCGAGTCCGAGTCCGAGTCCGAGTCCGAGTCCGAGTCCGAGTCCGAGTCCGAGTCCGAGTCCGAGTCCGAGTCCGAGTCCGAGTCCGAGTCCGAGTCCGAGTCCGAGTCCGAGTCCGAGTCCGAGTCCGAGTCCGAGTCCGAGTCCGAGTCCGAGTCCGAGTCCGAGTCCGAGTCCGAGTCCGAGTCCGAGTCCGAGTCCGAGTCCGAGTCCGAGTCCGAGTCCGAGTCCGAGTCCGAGTCCGAGTCCGAGTCCGAGTCCGAGTCCGAGTCCGAGTCCGAGTCCGAGTCCGAGTCCGAGCCCGAGCCCGAGCCCGAGCCCGAGCCCGAGCCCGAGCCCGAGCCCGAGCCCGAGCCCGAGCCCGAGTCCGAGCCCGAGTCCGAGCCGAGCCCGAGCCCGAGCCCGAGCCCGAGCCCGAGCCCGAGCCCGAGCCCGAGCCCGAGCCCGAGCCCGAGCCCGAGTCCGAGTCCGAGAATTTGAGAAATTCCATTTCTCAAACTTTTGCTTTATCTTTAATTGTCACAATTCTAATGAGCAGTTTTATATTGCACTGACAACCAGAAAAGTCAGTGTCTTGTATTTTGCAACTGATATACCTACATCATGATAATAGTATAGTTATTCACTGCTTTAATGCTTTTCGCTATGTATTTGTAATTATCATTTATGCCTTTTGCCTATCTCTGTTATCCCTTGTTTGTGTTGCAGTGAAGAGAGTAATATGACAGTTTTTAATAATATTACGTGCATTATTTATAAATATTTTATTTTATAGATTTGGCTGCTGCTTTATTAATTAATGATTTATGGTTGCTATTGAAGAAATTGATCCCGATATAATAGCCATAAATAAAACATGGATAAGGGAGGGGCAATCTGACAAGGCGTCGAAACTTTCTAATCATAAACTCTATCATAAGCAGAGTTCTGACGATGTCTGTGGAGGTAGTGGAGGGAGGTCTGTATACGCAAGAGACGAAATAAATGGATGTAATACTCACATCCATTCAATTCAACATTTGAACAAATGTGGTTGAAAATACGTCTATACAATCTGAACATAGTAATTGGAACTGTTTACTAGCTACAATGACAGGACAAATATATGTCCCTCGATGCAATTTCTAAATCAATCACTTCTTTCCCCTAAATATGATGGCATTGTTTTGATTTTAAACGTTGGAGATTTTAACATGAATCTTCTTGATAGTCGCAATGGGACGGCCAGGTCCTTTACATAATTCACTTTAGCTTAAATCTAAAACAAGAAGTCACTGAGCCAACACACTTTACTCTGCCTAGTCACAATCTTATAGACGTCGTCTGTACCGACTTAACAACCCTTAATTAGACAGTCAAACACATGCCTGAACTTCGGAAACATGCTATGCTAAGGGCGGAATTTAATATAAAAAAGAACATTCTGGGGTAAACTGGATGTACCGTACGGAAATATTTTGTTGGATTTCTCAATTCTGTTAACTGGAATTATTTTATGCAGTCGAAAAATGGAGTAAAGATCCAAAGTATAAACGAAACCCAGGCCCCCAGGTATTTTACAATGAAAAAACTAGTAAATAGGACTATAGAATGTGAAAAGAAATATTATTTTGAAAAATGTGTAATAATAATATTGGAAACTCTAAAAAATTATGACATAACCCGAAAAGAAAAAATTAACTAACGGGAAGGTTGAGGCAGACTTACTTCTATTTTTTGACAATCCAACAAAACAACTTTCTCGTCTGAACATCATAGACATAGCATAGCTCCAAGTGTGGAAGAGCGTGAGGATGTGGTTCTTAAAGCAATAAGGAGAATAAAGTCTAATGCTAAAGAAGATGACCATGTCTCGCTAGAAATTTTGCTACTGAATTTGCCACAGTCCTTGGATGCAATTACCAACACTATAAATGGTCCCTCGCTGAAGGCACCTTTCCAAATGGTTGGAAATGTACAGTAATAATACTACCCAAGAAGTCGCAACTAATGACAATACAGCAGCCTTCTTCCTTGTATGTCCAAAACATTATAAAGAATAGTCTGCGATCAATTGATTAAGTATATTGAGGATCATAACATACACCTACAGTTCCAATCAAGATTCTGTGCACTAGAGATATGGCACTGTAACTGCTTTCCAAGACTTGGTGGTTATTTGTTGGCTGCAAAGGATCTTGGTTATGTCAGTGTGTTATTACTTCTGGACTACTCTCGTGCTTTTTAGTGTATAAATACTACATTATTTTTATCGAAGCTGTCGTTCTATGGTTTGGATTCAGATACATTTAAATAATTTGACAGTTACCTGACAAACAGACACTAATATTTGGAGCTCCCAGTGGTGGACGGTACTAAACTTCATTCCTGTTCCCAGACATGAGAGGTCCAGTCACGCAGAGTTCCATCCCATTATATTTATATTGTATAGCACGGATATGATAGGATGCATACGTGAGTGCCCGTAACTGTTTCTATAGACTAAGACTACGTTTTTGTTTCATCCAATATAAATTCATCTAATATGTGCACCTTGGAACGTCCATTTGGCATCTCTGCTATTCTGCATAATTCACACAGGTAAACCACAATACTTGTAAGGGAAATTGGGACGAGCTCAGGTTTACAGCAGGTACCTGAAGAGATCTTATAAAAATTTTTTCAAACTCCAAAACATCATGCTGTAGTTCTTCGCGATCCTTCAGGTATGCGACATTAAAGTGCTGGAATGATCTTCCACCTTTCAAATACGGGATCTGAAAACAAAGAAAATATTAATGATTTAATTTGAACAACAAATATTAATGATTTAATTTGTTTAACGTACGCTTCTTTTGTTATATGTTCCCATGAAATATACATTCACTCTTTGGTTTTACGAAAACGAACTCACCATTTGTAATTAACTACAGAATGTATCTATGGAGTGTATTGTATGTTGTAAGGCGTTGAATCTTTGTTTATTGAAACTCGCTTAATCCGTCTGGGAACTGATTATCCGTATTTGTACAATAATTTATTATTAATTTTTGATGCGGGGAGTCAGTACTAAATAGGTACTATTGTTTGTTAAAATTCCCATCGTTTCGTATTCGTGCACGTTTGTTTACTGTATCTAGTAAGTATTAGGCCAAACAGGCCCTGTTAGAATAACAACACAAGGCAGGGTCCTGATTGACCTCAATAATTGTTATTACTGTATTGTTTAATAGTGCTGTGTTTTATATTTCTATGTATAATATATTGTAATTTATTTGTTTGTATGATTGAGGTCAATAAATGTTTCTTCTTTTTTCTTCTTCTGATCAATATTGCATTCACATTCATAATGTTCTATAAAACATTTTTTTGACATTTTTCTTAAAATTCCTTGGGATTTTGTATCAAAACATTTTATCCTTTTAATTTTCTCCCTTTCTTAACATTTACCTATGTAAATTGTAAATAACTATTTAGGTTACGATGTTAGCATTTAATCTGGAACAATAAAGCATAATATTTATTTAATGTCAACCTAAAATAAACTTTATAACATGATAAAAAACTTATATGTCCATTTGTAGATTACCGTTGTATCATGTGACAAGATATCTATAGTTTACTTATGAACAATGTTGTATTATTTCATGAAATAATATTTAATTAATTACTGAGTAAATTTTGTGCTAAATATTTACCCATACTTTGCGTTATAAATTAAATGCTTCGTTAATAAATGTGTGATAAGGTCAAACTTTTAATTTCTCTTTATAATTTTAATTTAAAAGTCAATAATGCAGTCGTTATATGTACTATACCGCTTTCAACTGTTCCTATTGTAAGCATTATAAAGATCACCCGCACCACGCATGCGGACTGACTCGACTGCTTATAGGAATGTAAAATCAATTCCATTACCAAATACACATTTTATATATTTTGCAGGGATATAATAATTTCACTAGTGACATTATAATGGCTCTGATTAATGTTAGTCGTTTTTGTATGTATTACTTATAATTATCAAATTAGGGAAATTTCTGTTAGGGTTAATTTCAGTGCCATTATAATTTCACTAGACTGATACGGTGAAATTATAAGGCAGTGATATTAGATTATCAGATCAATCAACTATTAAACACAATTAGAGAATACACTATCTGAATTTACTATATTAAACATAAACATATGTACCGGGTAAATATATTTTATGTTTGGGTCGCCTTTTTTTTTGACGTTGGGAAATGCGTTACGCATACCCGCACCGCCCTAACGCACGGGTCGGCGGCTTATGTGGGACTCTCCCCCTGTGGAACCACCCCAGAGTGGGGCTAGTCAAATAGCAGGAGCATGACCACTGAAACCCAGTGATGTCCCTCTCCATGGACGTGATACACGAGGACAGTCCGAAGACCACTTCACGCGCCGTTCGCCCTGATTTCGGCCCACCTTCTCAGAGACATTTGAGTTGCACCCCCAGACAGTGCGAGGTCGTGCAATGCCCGGCCAGTGTGCAAACCCTTGTCGTGGATCCCCTTATTGGCGATGCGCCCTCTGATAGATCGCGCCTCTCCACAGCTCCGAAGTCGCGCCGCGGGTACGGCACTATCGAGGTTCCGGCGCCGCATCAGCCAGAAGGTAAGTCCCCAGTACCTCACTCCAGACTAGTACAACGTGTAACTATATGTGTACCTGGGGAATCGACCTCCATGTAGGAATGAGCGCGCATAGTGACGCCTTCTGCCTCCCACCCTTCGACTTCTCTTTGGACTCTTTCCACAGGCTTCTTCTGCGACATCGCGTCCTCTCAGAAGGAGGCCAACGCGTCCCAGGAGTTTGAGTCACCTTACCTCACCCCATTATTTTGGTAGCAATTCATTTTTATTGCAACTGATTAACTCAATTGACCAATCAGAAGACGTGGGGCTTTCAACAACATAGACAACTCATAATAAACCCAGATTTCTTATATTATCAATATTGCGGCCCAATGAATTTATAATGTCTCTAAAAAGAGCCCGTCAACGTCAAATTTACGTTTAATATAGGAATCACTAGTGAAATTATAATATTCCGTCTTTGACGAATGCCCTGCGACATTAGACAATATTGTCTTCTACATTAACCTGGTTGGGACTCGAACTCGGCACCACATGAACAGATGCAACATGACAACAGCAACTCAGTCACGTAGCTATCTTAAATCAATGACAGCCATTATATTTACCTACTACTAACCTCGTACCACATATCAAGTTAGACAGTAATCACACTTAATGACAAAATGCTATTTCGTTGGTCATTATTTTACGTCACGCGATTTTATTACGACCTAATAACAAAAACATGAAGCTATTTAACATAAGCTATATATCTACTGACCTGAGTAAAGAAATCATATTTCTTTTCTATGCTTACCTACCCTAATAGCAATGTTGCTCCCGCGGTGGGCAACTTAAGGGCCAACAAATTAACGCTATATATAATGGACCAGAAATGAATTGGAGTAAAAAGTAATGAAACCTATTTATAGTTATTATTTTAAAAGACGACATAATAAACGGGCTACCTCGTTGTTTTTGTTTGGCCTGTAGATCACACATTACGCGTATAATGTGAATTTTGATCGATATATTGATCTCGCACTTGCGCGTAACACATGTCGATACATATTAATTCAACTCACGCGCAGCCTGTTAGGGATCTATTACGAAAATGTAATACGATTATGGATATAAAAGAGAGTGACTAAAGAATTTTATTAAAAATTGTGATTGAATTATGAATAAATTTTTGTCGATAATATTTATAAATGATAAAACACCTGATTCACATCAAAACATTTGCTTGCCAAATCATGTTTCACACAGTCTATCCATCTATTCGTTGGTCTTCCTCTACTTATATTTCAGTTCACATTCATGCACATAAGTTTTCATCACATACTCATCATCTCTTCTCATCACAAGTCCATACAAATATTATATGTTCTTTTTAAATTTTTTCTATCACTGAAACAACTTTCAAACTTACTCTCATATATTAGATTGTTTGACCGACAGTTAGGTTTCAATCTATCGCGTTAATACCCGTTTCAAACAATCTAATATATTAATTCTTCTTTGCACCATATACCGCACTCATGGCGTATCCGCCCTATAACAGGATGACAAGTATAATTATGGTATAATTTTCTCCTTTTAATTTAAGAACAAATCAGAGTTCGAATAGCTACAGTTTCTGCCCCTCCCTGACGTGTTGCCGTTTCATTGACATGGCAACAGGTCCTAGCTACCCAGAATTCATCTGGCCGCAATCGATATCACCGATGGGCTGCCACATCAAACCAATGTTTAAATAAAATTTTATTTTTAATAGACATTTTGAGGTATTATTAGAATAACTTTACTTTTTTTATTTTAAATAAAAATACTAGTGTTTATCTCCGTCTTGCTGACACGCATTCTTCATTTTCGATGAATACTGTAAAACTTTTTAATTTTGAAATCGGAATAAAAAAGTGGTAATATGCACACCACAAAAGAAACGATATAGAGCAAACAACTGCCAAAATGTATTAAGGCAATTATCTGATTATAGTGTACAACAATATTATAGAATAGGCCCCCTGTAACCAGTTCATAGATATACTGACACACAACTCGACGCTCTTGATAGTAATTACTTTAGTTATGATATAATATTATATACGTTATGATAATCTAATTTCATGTGACATCCGTTAAAATATTAATTTTGTCGGCTCAGTTTTGAATATTTTACACTTCCTTGTTTGTATACGAAGGAGGTCGATAAATAAAAAATGGCAATGGAGTAGAGACGGTCATCTAGAATAAATATTACCTACAAAACAATATTTTTCAATTCCCAGCTCGAGAGCGGGTGATTATTCAAAAAAATAACATAAAAAAATATTTAACGCGTTGTTAATTCGTGACATTGTTCAGAAAACATACTGTTGAATAAGTTAACTGTGTAAATACTGTATTTACTGATCAGTATAAGTATAAAACTTAATTAATATCAAGAAATTGACCACGTCAATTTTTGTTATTTTACTTCCTGGACTGTACATTGATACGTTTAAAAAAAACCTTTGTTTTAGGAGAAGGATGATCCGATAGTATCTAGCAATTAAATTAGGTTGGTTGATAGCTCGATCTGATGCAAACGGTAGTCAAAAGAAATGTAAAGTGTGAAATAGATATTGTTAAAGTATGGAACTTAATTATAACTAACGCTGTTATCCTCCTCTTTTACTATATGCATAATTATATAATATAATGTCTAATTGCTGTTGACCACCGGTTAGCTTAATAGGTATCGACATATCGCCTTCAGTGATCTAACCATGTCTATATAATGGTGCAATTACCTGTTCACAATCGCACCGAAGGTTGCTCGCATAGAACACATATCATGTGTTCCGTGCTCGATCACGCCACCGCGTACACTCCGCGTACACTCGAAGCAGAGCTAAGTTAAACGCTTATATCACTTCTGTTATACGACAATCGGTGCAATGGTGGATTTGTCATCTAAATTCTAGACATGCTGGGGTCTGGAGTGACAGGTTTTATCAACGGCAACCTTGAGGTCATAATTTTTGTCTCAGTAAATCAGTCTTAGGCGAATGCCTAAACGGTCTTAGATACATACTCGTACTAATAAATTAGACAGTGGATATATTGTATCACTATTCATCAAAAAACATAACAAAAACTTATTTATTAAACTATTTTTTTGTTTATAATTCAACTCTTTCGTATACCTTTCAAAATAATAACTTGCAGTTAATGGTTGCTTAAGACTATTCAATTAACTCCAACTTAATGATATAGTTCATTCAATATATTTCAAAAAAATTACATTATCGCAGACGCTATCACATGTCAGTTCGTTCATGAAGTTCTTAAAATCTTTCAAATGTCAAATTGAAAAGGTCTGTGATAGATTTTATGATTAATTAAAATGAACTGGAGAATTTTATCTTATTTTTATAATTTGCCTGTATCCATGTGAAATATTAGAAATCTGATCATATTGCCTATTTACAAGACTTCAGCGACACCTAGTTTACTTACCTTTGCCAGTTTTGACGTTTTGAAATTAAACGTGCAATTTTAGATAAAACATTAAAATCAAAACAGTACAGAGAAAAATGCATTGAATTTACCGGTAAATTTAGGTGAAATAAAGGTATTTTTTTTACTTTAAAGATTCGTAATATACGTATCTATAAGCGTCAAATGCAAAGGATATCACAACTACCCGTATAAAGCAGCTCCATTAAAAGGTCTAATATAAAAATCATAATAAATCTTATAAAGCACTAACTAATGAGCACAATGATTGATGTCACCTGCGTGCCAGCAGTTGCTTGTTACACACTGCTCCAGTTAACTTTTTGTATATTTTTCTCGTTTCCATGTAAGGCTATTGATAAATAACGCAAGCAATCGAAGGTCATCTTGGTTATTATTTTTTTATTGCAGCAGTAGCAAATCAAGCAAAGAAGTATTTAATCAAATCCACTAAGTCATATAAAAATACCTATTAAGATTGGTAAAAAAGGAATAAAAAACTTAATATACACTTACATGTCAAAGTACTAAAGTCAACATGAAGAGGAGCTCGGTGCCCAGATCTATAATTTTTTCTACACCCCAAATCTTATTTTTGCAGTGATATGCAGTGATATGAGTGGTAAGTGTAAGTTTTACGCTAACGCGTTCACTAGTGAGTGCGTTAAGAATTTGTATGGAGATTTGTAGTTCTTGGTAGTTACCGCTAGGGGTGCTGTACCGGATTCCATACTAAAATCTTAACGCGCTCACGATCGACAGTGAACGTAAACGTTAAAAAAACTTACACTAAGCGCTGTGATATTTTTCTTTATTTCATTTAAGGATATCGAAGCATGTCCAGCGCTGTGGTAGTTAAGTGCACTTTCGCAAGGGCAATAAATATCTCGAGCATCTCCGTGCTACAGGAGGCACGTTAAGATGTTGGTCCCGGCTGCCTGCACCTGCAGCCGTCAACACCCAACAGTTCACACTGGGCCCATGTGGTGACACCTGGTTCCGTTCTCCCTATTTGATTCCACCCATAGGGAAAGCATATGCCCCAATAGTGGGGGCATTAATAGGTTGGCGATAATATGACGATAATAATAATAATATTCAAAAAGCTAAAGCTCAGTTTACTATTTGCTCACACGAGACAAATCACCGATGTTCTGCTAAAGAGAATGAGTCCGTAGAGTGCCACGTATCAAAAAACATTACGCATAACAACTAATAATATTAATGTAGAGTACCATAAACACCAAACAGTATATAAATTAAGTTGTAAGTATATACAATTTGAAAAAAGAAAACCCAGAAATGAACAGTATTTGAAACTCGTCTATAATACCCGGAGGTGATGGCGAAATGTTCCAGCATTTGGTAGCCCGCTAACGGAAACTATCAATGACAGCAACTGTCTTGTGAAAGTGACTCTGGTTCTGGGACTCTGGAGTTAATGTCGAATAAGAGGCGAAAAGCAAATAATTACAGTTGCACAATCTCAATATCCCGAAATTTCTATAAAATAATTTATTTTATAATGAATTATTATTGTTATCTTTAAATTATTAAATTCAGGTCAGAGATAAGGGATCATAAGGAATAGTAATATTAATATATGTGAGCTAACTATGAGCAGATGATTCGTTATGAATATTCTGATTCTTTGTCTGCTTCTTTCATGGTCAAAACAAATGGTTTACAATATACATATAGTGTACCAGTCAATACTGCATTAACAATTACTCATGCATTTAATTTACCAAATAAAGCAGTCCAAGTGGCCGTATACATATTGATTGCCACTTTGCATAGTTACAGCTAATTTATGGTCAAAGCAATCTATTTAGGTAAACCATTGCATTCTATCACTCAACATAGAAGGCTTAAAACTTCTTTATACTTTAAGTCTTGAATAAATGGCTATATAATATAGTTATGATTAAGATGTTCACGAGACCACAATATTTCAGGCTTCATTTACATTAGAATGTGGAATTTTAAATTTGACAGTCCTCTGTAATTTTAGTTCTGCTATAAAATGTTCAAACCATGAACATTTTAGCTTTATTTTTATAATCACAGTTACTTTACTAAATAAATAACGAAAAATGATACCATATATATATCTATATACGTATATAAAAGAAGACGTCCTCACATATAGACTGACAGACAACGCAGGGCCTAAGCCGCTGGTCGCAGAAACTTGAAATTTGGAGGACATTCCTTTTCTTATGTAGAGAGGATTTTTGGAAATTCCACCCCGAAGGGTGAAAACGTTTATATGAAACTTCTTTGATTTGGACTTACATCGGTGAAAATGGTTTTGGAGTAGTTAAAGACCCTGAGAAGGAATGGAAATTTCTACGAGGAATGAAAATATTATCATATCGACCATTGTTTACTTTTTGATTTGTCATTGCAATATATCTATCTAATATTATTTATAAATATTTTATTAGATAGCGATACAAATTAGTAATCGAGTAATTTATAACAAAATAAAATATTTTTAATTTCAATCTATAAAATGTTTAAGTGCAAATCATTTTATTTCCGTAAGAAAAATTCTTTGTGTATTTTGAGCTATAATAGATGGCGTTGAATATAACTTAATGCTTGCCTTACTACATAGATGGCGTTTATTCGAAACTAAATTGTGTCAATGTTTTGTTCAAAGAATTTTCAAAAAACTTTAGATTTATTTGAGTTTTTCTTATCATCTGTATTTCAAATCGGGTAGCTTTATGTGCAGAAACATATTGGACTTTAGTCAATGTAAGTGTGTTATTAATGTTTAATAGTTATGACTTAATTTGTATGATAGTATTTTGTATTTCAAAATAGCTTAATATAATTTCAAACATCTGTTTGACACCAGTTGTTATCTATCAGGGCTATTATGTAGGCTATGTACCTTTTTTTCCCATATAAACAAAATTAAACGTATTGTTGTTGCTGTGCAAACAAAACTTCGAAGTTGAACAATTAAAATAATTAAAATTAATAATTGTGTTTCGTATCGTGATCCTTGACAGTTAACCATTTCCCTGGGCTTTGTGCAGACGCACTGTGGAAGGACGTTGTGAAGATGGTTCAGCTGATCGACGTTTTGCCGTGCAAAGAAATGCCACCTGATTGCACGGATGTTTTACCAAATTGGCTATGGCATATACATTATATATTAACCTCAATGTTTTTTTTCATTAGTTAAAATCTCAGCTGTGAGTTTAAAACTAAAGATAAGGGTTTAAATATGAAAAAAAAGTTTGTATGCAAGTTAATCATGACATTTGACATTCCGGTACTGTACACCATTTAATGAAGATATATTTGATTTAGCGTCTTTAAAATGCTGCCCAAAGTAACTATACCATGCGGACGAAGTCGCAGGTAAAAACTATTCTATTATAGAATGAAGAAATATTGAAATTATAATTATAATAATGCAAATTATAATTTCATTATTGTGTTTTAACTGTCACAAATAACTGGTCTATACTGTATGTAGACACGACGCTATTCCAAAAATTGAGTTGTGGAGGTTTCGAAATAAAACAAACGACCATTTGCTTAACAAATGTTAACATATAATTTGTTTTTTATAGACTTTATACAAAATATACACAAATATCACCGACATGTGACGCGAACGCTAATGCATTTGATGCAGGCAGCCGCCGATCTAACTTACAACAAATCTGTTTTTTTTTTCATCACAAAAATATAATCCAAAACGCGTCCTCAGATTATATTTAGGTAAGATTTTTTCTTTTCCTATAAATGCATTTAGTTTATATTTAAGGTACTTATGCACTTTTTGCCTTTGTTTAAGGCAGAAAATATTAGTTTTTTTGTCAATTATGCTAATATTAAATAAGTATGTAAGTATACTTTTATGAACTATTTCTTATCACAATTGGGCATTGCACATTGTCAGACTGTGACAATTTTAATAAAAAATTAATCGTTTTATATTTCTACAGTTAGAAATATTACAAGCTTCACATCCTACCGCTAAATATTATACACTAATTTGTATATAACGGCTATTAAAATACTATAAAAAAATCATTAATTACACAGCGATTTAATATATATAATTTGCAAATTTTACTTGGTGATCATTGATACTAAATTATTATTTATATTTTAATGATTAATTCAATAACATTCTTGAATGGTATTATTGAAATATTTCATTGAACTCTGTGGAATTTTCAAATATGATTTGAACAATAAAATTTATAACAAAGTCATTTATACAAGCCTTTACAGTACAGTATATTATAGTACCATTACATATAAAAGACATAGATGAGTCTCAACTATCAAGTACACTGGTACAACTATGGTATGATGACTATCATACAATTATCTGACGACTAGGGTGCTTTCGTTTGTATGGAAGACATTATTACAATTGCGATTGCGTTTCCTATTGTAACAGTAGAACCAGCTGAAATTAAACTCAACAACGAACATTTAGAGGTAGTAAGTTCAACAAAATTTTTGGGCATAAAACTAGACTCAAAACTGTCAACTTAGCTCGGCTGCATATGCCATACGAAAAATAAGACAAATCTCTGATGTAGGAACTGCCCGGACAGTGTACTTTAGTTATTTACACAGTATCATGTCTTATGGTATTATATTGTGGGGAACGGCAGCCGATATTCAGTCTATATATTTATATAGACTGAATATCGACTGAATATATAAATAGCAATAATAGCTATCTATCAATTAGGCTCACGAACATCTCTCAGAGAAAAAAATTATGAAATGGAATATTGATTTGTTAATGAGTATGTACGACTCGGCAACTGGCATATTGATCACAAATCGAAATTATTTGTCTTGTTATTTCTGATATTGTAATGGTATGTGACTTCATAGCTTAATTTAGTCACTTTCTAACGAGACTTGTCTGTGTGAAATAAAACAGGGAGAAAAAGCAGCCCTTGCTGAGTTTCTTGCCGGTTCTTCTTAGTACAAGGCCTCCCGCCGTAGTTTTGCGAACCGTTGGCGTAGCTTTCGACTTTCACAAGTACTATGTAACTGAATAAACGATTTTGATTTGATTTGCGTTTTTAGCAGAGTTGTATAATGTAATAATAGTATTATTGTGGTATATGTAGTGAATAAATAATAAATAACCTATAATATTTTTAAGCACCAAGTACCTACCTTACACAACTCTAATAAAAATGCAATTAAATTTTCTTCGTGTTAAGGCAAAAGTAACGTTTTTTTAACATTTGAAATTCTGATTTATTGATAATATTGGTGTATAAAGAAACAAAAAAATATTGAACTATATTATGGTTGTTTTGATTTCGATGTCTGCAACCGGTTTATTATATTGAAGCAAGCGTTCCCTCTTAAATGGAAGGACATTTAAGTTAAATCCATGCATTTGACATTTTTACACTTTCCCTAATCAAAGTCATAATAAAGCTGAAAAAGACTATGCTGCACCTGAAAACATATAATGTGTTGAATAACGTGTATGTTACCATCTTTGCTTTATATTTCTTGAAGGCGTTTTCAAACCATAGCAATATGTAAAATATTGCCTTTACATTTGAGTAGGAGATTTTAACGTTACTTTTAACTTATACTATCGGGAAATCATGATCTAACATCGGCAGAGGTCCGCCTCTGCTCGGTGGTGACTGTGATGACTGCGGGTGGGGGCGCTGTGCTTGATGCTGTGGCGTTAGGCTCCGCACTGGACGTGCTCTGTGATGATAACGCGTGTGTGATTGGTTGTGTTATCGGCTGTGACTGGTAGCCGGGATAGTGGACACCCACTACTTCTTCGTAACTCGGTGGAGCCATCGCTTCTGCAATATAAACACAATTGCAGTTAGCATATGGAATACCGACGGTGAACATCTATAATATGGTTTCAGCCTACGCTGATGCGTAATAGTGATTTTTTGTCACCGTAACTTGGTATTTTGGTCAACGTGCTCTGTCTCTTGTATAGAAAAACCAATTTGTCACGTGTTCAAGTGCGCACTCCACATGACAAGCAATCTGGCTTATATAAAGTCACCAGAATGCGCATAGTCTTTGATGGCATGTCTACAGATATATATCCGAAATCCTGAGTCTGACTTATAATATTTATATATATTTATTATGTACATACTTAAGTGTTACAAATTTCTTTGGTAGAAATGCTTTAACTCATTTTGATATAAGGCAAACAAATGTTTTATCGTTGACGATTCATATGCTTGGACGGATTTAAAGTTTTTATTGAAAGCAGCATTATTTTAAAAACCCGTAATACGACGAAATAACGAGTACGAGTCAGTATCAGGTCCTATCACCGGCCATTATAAATTTTTGAAAACGCTTTGTTCAGATGAAATTTCTTTTTTGGAGAAATAGGAATTCAGGTCGAGTCAATTCAAAAAATATTTTTTTCATTATCATCTCGAGTCTGGAGTACCTTAGTTGTTTGTTTAAGAATACTTCTAATTGCGAAGGCTTCAGTTATTTATCTTGGAATCGGAGTAATGTATGTGATATTGTCTAATATTTTAAACACATTATAACAAAATAACCAATAGGGCCAAAGAAGACTTTCCAATCAATAATAGCTTCATAAATCTAACTATTGTTAGAGTACCCCACTGAAAGCAAACTGAAATAATAATCGTCTGGCAGCCGTACTCACCATATTTGGGTGGGGGCGACAGGTTGGCGGGGCTCACATAGATGGAAGGTTCCTGGACTGAGAGCTGCCGCGTCCGTGCTCCCACACACACTCGTCTCTGTTGCGAGCTGCGCGTCTTCTGCCCTGGAAACGAAAATGCAAAAAATTTAATATAATTACATCAATATCTATACACCTAATACTAGAGATCTAAAATAGGAGGTCAATACATTTATTTTTGGGGATAAATTACAAAATCACGTTAAGAAATATTCAGTTCTAGCTTGAAGAGATCAATAATTGTGTAAGTATTTAACTTTAACTAATCTCTTCATAATTTACAATTTAGTTTAAATTATGTAAATAAATGGTGACTTTACTACTATCTACAAAATGATATCCAACTAAGATTCTGTGGTGTTTGCCTTATTTACAAAAGACATTCATGATCTTTTGTGGCAACGTCATTAGACGCTTGAATACAAAAAACACTTAGACAATAAATAATTATTCTAATGTGTTATACTTTGCTTAAAACATATCATATTACCAATTGCTATGGGACTACGTGGGCAAATCAAAAACTCCCAATGAAACTTTGTGATCCACGCCCTTGATATAATATTGAAAATATTGTGGAGTTTTCATATGGTAAATCTGACTTTATCCACAGAACTATTATGTCGTAATATTAGTTTTACAGCTATTTGAGCTAACATTATTAAACGGAACACCAAGGAAATTCACCTGAACAGGTTTCGGTTATCTATTATAACATTCTAGTAAAATAAAGTATCTTTTGTTTTTCATGATGGTTTCATATCTTTCCGCTGATTAGACATATTATGAGTAATGATTGTGACGTAAACTAACCAAATAATACAAATTATATCTAAATAACAGTAGATATAATTTTTATAGAATATCAACAGTGTCACTGGAAATATCTTGGGAATTTCCAAAAGAACCTATACTTATATTAGAATTTTAATTAATAATTATGTAGGACGTAACATTATATTTTAAGGGTCATTTTGCTCTTTATCAGAAAAACACGTCATTCACGGTAAAACGCGTAATATCATTTTTCAAATTGAATCCGAATCCAACTCCGAAATAGTCACGACTATAAAACCTATCACAATGTGGAAACTAAAATCCTTTAATGAACAATTCGAACGCATATTCCAGTACAGTCGACGCTTATTCGGGCTGTTTATATCACTCCTAAATTATCAATTTTACTTTTCAGTTTCACTTTGCTATTTTATCAATATTTCAACTGAAATTCTTTGGATAAGAATGATAATAACTGATAATACAGTCATATGATCGAAAATAAAATGTTCTCACTTAGTGCTATCATCCTCAGACAGAAAAACACGAGGAGCCAAGTGAACAGCATCACGATCAACACCACCATATACCAGAAAGCCATGTGCGTCAGCTCGTCAGAGCTCTGGTTTTTGTTTTTCGTATCCTCAGAGCTACCATTAATATCACTATAAGAATAATCTTCATCGAAATCATAGTTCGGCTGACCGAATATCGGTGATCTCGGTAAAATCATCTTTACAAATATTTCATTTAAATCTTCAAATGTTTGATCTATACTACTCGTTCGTAGCTTATTTATACAAGCCGCGCGAGTGTTTTGTTTCCGATCACTCCCTACAATTTGTTTAACACAAATTATAAGAGTGACATTCAACTTCACTGACTACAATTTTATTTACACTTCACTGGGTTCGAGCACATCAAAGTTTTAATCACACACACAAAATGCATTATTTGTTTTAAGTATAAATGATGTTGTGGTTGTTCTCCGACGCAAGCTTTACGTCCGATTGTTCGATTTTTTCGGTGTTTATCATCGTTTATCTGCATCTCGTCACTATAACGTCAAAATTATCAAAGATTCATCTTGTTGAGCAATCTTTAGTACTTCAAATGTATTTGAAATATTATTGGTTCTATATTTTGTGTCACGTTAATATTGGTCAAACATTTATTTATTGTGTAATTGCTTCCCAATTTGTAGGTATTATTAACAATAAATAATATAAATGCGACTACCATCATTTTCATTGAAATGTAAAATTACTGCTCCCTGGCATAAAAATTGAAGTTTTGACGAAGACGCCTTTGTTAGTCGAGAATGAATATGTATATACTGCAACTTGAATGTGTTTTAAAATAAATATCAACAAAACAGATAGACAAATAATGTAATCACCAGTCTATTTATGTCCCCACTAGTGGGACATACGCCATCCTTATACATGGAATCGAATAGTGAGAATGGGCTACCACCCACTTGGGCCCCTTTGGGAAATGTTGCGTTAACACTTACGAAGCACGGAGGTACTCTAGATAATGAATTCTTGGTCACTATGGCCGGTCCTATATCATCATCAAATTTGAAAATCAATTAAACAAAAATAATCTGGAAATTAAAATTTCAAGTTATGATAATTTAATTTTAGATTAGATAATTACATTATTTTTGTCCATTTCTTCATCATTAGACGTTTTATCAATAATTATAATGAGATCAATAATTTACACAAGTGCAAATGTTTAAATTTTATGAACAAATTTTTAAGCTATAAAAACAATACATTAAGTTGATGTTTCTAGTCTTTACACTTAATATCTGGATAGGTAAATAATAATATCAATAAAAAACAATTGTCATCAATTCAATAAAGAGTTTAGTTTATGATTTTTTCCATGGAAATATGGTAAAGTTGGAAGAGAAGTTTTCTGTATTTGTCACTCGTATGTGACGGTTACGATATGATGGATTATGACGTCATACGCAATAGATAAGTTTCCTGCTGATGAAAGTACCATACGAGAACGAGATTCCATAATTCCCTCTCACAAAGATCATAAAAATATAATAATTACCCCAACTACTCATCTTGATGCATAAAATCATAAACGACATTATCAAAATGGTCGTGAAAATTGATATGTAAACCAACACGGGCCCGGACACTCCGCTGCTCGCTGATTTCTCAACCTCAACTTGAGGAGCCATGAAATCCACTTCGATAACACTATTTATTTCCAAACAGGTCGAAGAATGGTTGGTTTCAGAATTTAGATCACACTAACATTTGTTTTGTACAAGTGTAAAGGTGACCACACTGTTCCACACACACCACAATTAACTTAAACAAGAGTAAGAGCCGATTACCAGGCCTTTACATTTGTAATTTTTTTAAGAGCACTGTACATGTTTGCCGTACAAACTTAGGTCTTCTGAGATGACGGATGTTAAATAAAGAAAAAAAAATGAATCGATAAGATTGGCGTTTGTTAAACGAGCTAAAATAGTTATTATATATATTTAGATAGAAGCTACCTCATGTTCTTCATTGTCATTTATCTCAAGAGTGATCTATCAAGGTGACAAAGAAAGATTTATATTTATGTGAATATTTTTGGTCTGATATTAAGCCACAAAATAAACTACTAATATATACTTTACGATTAAAATAATTAGTCTATTTAATAAACGGATCAGCGTTTAAGCTGATAAGAGTTTCAATTTGAAAAAAGAAATTGTAATAATCAGAAAAAGTCGAGGAAGAGAATTACTTGTGACCCTGAGCCCTCGGCGCTCCTCTCCTCTACCCTACAAGGGATGCAGAATCAAATAAGACATAACAATATCATGGTTATCACCACGTCACAGGAACACGGCGAAAATAATAAATCATACTTGTACTGCAAGTAATGTGAAAGTTTGTGAGAATGTATGTATGTTTGTTACTATTTCGCTGAAGAACTATTTTACGGCTTTTGGCAAAGTTTGGTAGATGGGTAATATCTAAAACAAAATTAACATACGAGTATAGGCCATGAAACGTTTCGCTAAGGATAAAATATACTGAGTTCTTATATTTTCACGCGCACTATTCTTAAATAGAACAACTCTCAACATATGTGAACACTGTAAAGGGTCCGAAATGTCTGAAACTAAATACAAACGAAATGAAACCGTTTAACAATTGTTTCATTTATGAAATGTACTGTTAAGCCATCAAGTAAATCACGCGACGAAGCCGCCGGCAAAAAGCTAGTCTTATTATATGTATGTATGTACGTCAATACTAGTAGGTATGTGTGCTTGAAGCGCTTGGTTGCTTCTTTGTCATTCTATTATAAACTTGAAGTAACTCAAGACTTTGTCATAAAACCCATAAGAACTTCTACTTTTCCTACCTATCGTCTAGAGATAAATAATTAATTTAGATATCACTGGCTTACACTTACTTAATGCGCGGAACATCACAACACAAATAACCAAAGTTAATATTATAATCCAGAAATAAAATCCAGGCGATGGACTGAAATACGACATTTTGATAAAACAAAGCTTTTTTCGTTTTTTACATATAGTGTTTGATGCGAAAATCAAACTAAAACTGTCTATAATTCCTTATTTACCGACTTGTATCGATAATGAGGTTCACATAATCTTATCGTTCGTTTTTGATAGTGTTAATTAATACTTTATAATGCTATTTTGTACTCTTTTTGTTATCAAAATTTTGCTTTAGCGTATTTTGCAAACATTTTGTGATTACGCGAAAATAGAGACTCTTATTATCGCAAATTTTCTGCGATTTATATAACAATTATTGATATGCAATATATAAAGCGTTACGAATTACAGTGTACCTACATATGTTTCATATTATTTTTATTAATAATAACGTGAATCTTAATATGACCGCTTACATACGTACGTACCTCTACCTTATCCTTGTAAGTCATACACAGTTAAGTGATTCCTCAGAGCGTCGTTAGTGTTTCTCCCCTTTTATTTCCTAAGTAAAGAACTATATTCAATGAGTAACGGATGACAGTGTAAATGACGTCTCATATTCGCAATACAAAGCATGTTATACACTAATGACGGTAAATTCCATGTACTTTGTTAATTTTTGAAAATATTAATTAACTTACGTGCGAGCATCACTATAGATATAAAATGATCGTGTGGTGATAAACAGTTTAAAGATAGATTTATTAAATTATCTTTAGTTTGAGTGTAAGACAAAAAGAAAACAAGAAGAAACCAATTTGCACGTCATTGAGATAGATAAAGACAGAGGATGTCGTATTGCGCGTAAAAGCTGTTTTAAAAAAATATATTCGCTGATCATTACGATTATTGCAAAAGTTCTGTGTAAAACCCGATGGCTACAAATTGATTTACATAATTTTCCCTAAAAAGTATAATTATGAGAAGAAACGGTAACAATATCAGTTTTTAGACTGTTTAGGTCGTCTCAATAGATCATACGACACCCATCGTGCGACGCTCTGTCTCACCGGCGTCAGTCCTCGCCCCTCGGATTGTGGTCGCATTGCGGTCGCACGATAACGCGTCGCGTCGCGTCGCCAAAGTGATCTTTAGCTTTTATTCACAAAATAATCGTACGATTTTCTTGCGCTCGCGCGGTGTCACAAGAGCTCTGACGATACTTGTATTGTGTGTTACATCTTTTACTTCTACGATGGGATCAAACAGAAAGACAGACGCCGCGATTTCGGTTGATCGAGTTAAGTTAGGACTTTGCTGTTATCAACTTTCACGAGATACTTGATGTGATCAATCTTCATCATAATTGGTTATATAAAAATATCAAAATAAAAATAATCATAAACACAACATTTAAATACAAGTACAAACATTATTACTTGTCATTATCGCATACTTAAATCTCGTTTCATTTTAATGGCTATAGATTGAAAAGAGTTTATTAATATTCTTTATAATTATTATCGAAACATTTCTTTCTTTAAAATTTTATCTAATTTTTTTTTTCTAGAATATTCTTATCAATTTCGTTATTATTCTGAACAATAGATAACATATATATATATTAATATTTCATTGTTATGATTATTTTATATACGTATATATATTTATTTTAAAAACGTTCAGTTCTAAATATTAAGTGCAATAAAATAATCCGGTAAATAAAATTTGGGCACATAGATTACAAATGACAAATGTTTAATATTTGATAAATATAGGTACTATATAACTAAACATTAGATAAATGCATTCATATATTATATATATTTATATATTAGTCATAAACTCACCAAACAACCGTATCATCAATCCGTAGAGGACCCAAAACAGTATAATATTTACTGTTATAAATACTAACAACCCTAATACGTTGGTCATCGTAGCACTTTCTACTTTTAATACGACTCGGGCTGCACTAATCAGAGGGACGATAACACACAGTATCTGCTGATATGGAACTAATTAGATATCATATCGCGATGATTCGAGTCCGCATCGGTATTATAGTTTAGGAAGCACAGGAAAAAGTATTCGTTCACTTTGGTATATCAATATGTGGCATCGATTTGTCCGAGTAGAATAATTAGATCAAATGTGTCTTAAACTTAAAGCAATCCTTTAAATAAGTAAAAAGCTTTTTAGCGTAATTTTTGCCAGTCCCTACAATGTATTTATAAATTGTAAAGAGCCTGATATTTTTCCCTTAGGAATACGTGTGGCAGTTCTTAAAGCTGACTTACTAATCAAATCATTTAAAATAATATTTAGATAGTGGCATTGATCGCTATAGAGCGCTGTCATCATTAGAGTGTCGTTTAAAAATCTAACAAGGAAAATGCCGGTATCAAAGCATAATTCGAAGGCTAATCAGTACTTAATTATCGAGGTAATTATTATAGAAAAATACTATAGTTTAGTACTAAGTCAAAATAAATTATATTTACTTCTTTTCGCAATATTCCCGAAACAGAACCACATCCAGAATAAGAAAACGCACATAAATATAAACACTCCGGTCAGAGATGTCGCCACCGTGTCCATTTTGCACGAACTGTCAACAAATATTAATATTTACGAAAATCTAAATCTTAATCTTATCTGCCTATTTCATAGCGAATATCGTGTTGGGTCGACTGACGGTAATCATAAGTAATCACATAACATATTTTAATATTATATCACTCTCAATAAAAAGCAAATATAATTTTAAAAGATCACTACCCATTGTATTCAAAACGGTTACAATTTGAATTTGCGAATAAGACTCTAAAATCGCAAAAAGAAAAATCTCAAAAGTTTCACAATTAAGTTTTACACCACTGTTATAAGTAAACGTAACGATTGAAGTACTCTCGCATCGCTTCAAGTTGGACACATCTGTCTTGAGCGATTACAGGGAATGTACTAAACCCGGACCAGTAAGAGAACAAGTTGTATTATCAAATAATTGCAGCAAAACGTCACCATTCAATAGTGGGACTGCATTAGATGTAAATATCCGACCACGTGTTTGGACGTTACCAAACGACAGGGAACAAATGACGCTAGTGAGGAAGGATACATAACTGTTTTTTGTTATAAAATATTTACGTACAAAATCTGTGTGCCATGACACACGACACATACGGACAGGAAAAAGCTTCACAATCTTAAAATGCTTAGAGGAAATCGAAGTTAATCATAACCGCAGATATGATATTGGCACTTTCGGAAGCCTTATTAGCTTAGACTCGACCCGAATATCAGTATTTTATCCAGTGTGTATAATTAATGTTACTATGAGACTTTAGACTACTCATGGTCATACGATAACTATGGTATTATCGACATATGAGATAACTCGTCAACGGGTGGTTCAACATTACGATCATGAGCGAGTATGACTATTTAGAAAAGTCTATCAAATATTGAAATTATTCGAGTCACTCTTTAAATTTATTTATTTACACATCACATACACACACAAACAAACATTATTACATAACTTGAAGAATAATTAAAATTTAACTTACTAATATATAAAACACAATGGAAAGTCATAAAACCACAAACAAACAGAACAACCATAAAAAATGCCGGCAAAGTCGTGACAAGTATCAAAGCGATCGTTTCCTCGTCCATGTTTATAAACTGACTTTATTGAAATGTATAATGTATTCATTTATACTAACACCAACAACTAATGAGAATAACGTACGATAAAATAATGTTATATTGGTATCTATCTGAATGATAACAAAACATAATCGGGAACCATTTTCCGTTTCACCTCTAAATACCTTGATTGAGGTCATTGTAAGTTGTAAAACACTAAAGAAATTAGTAATTATTATAACCAAACTTTGAAAATACTTTGTAATTCAGATCCATCGATCTCAAAATACCGCTTAATTTGGAAAATATAGAGATTTCAATTGTTTGTTTATTAAGCGTGCGTAATCATTGAAGGATTCTGGATTATTGATGGATAGATGAGAGTTTCTATTCAGTTTAAACGTACTTATCCTTGATCCTTGAAACTGCCAAAATGCTTTTGGGAGTTTCGTTTTCTTGATACTTGAAAAAGAAAGAAAATAATTGCTTTGTCACCAAACAATGGAAAGTCTAAGTATTTCTTGTATTTAAGAGACCTATCTAGTCAACTGTAAAGCAATTTCGATTAATAAACCTTATCAGTAGATGTAATATTTTTCTACACCAGCCCACGTATGCGACAGGAAGTTAATAATCCACTTGACATCTAAACGAGTGCATTGCCCTTACAGGTCGTTGATGTCATCTATGCTCGTAACACTGGCACATATAAGGTCTTTAGAGACTCAATTGCGTAATTTAAAATTTATCTCTTTGATCATCTCATGTCGTTGATTTATTTTTATATTTAGCATCACAATCAGTTATCGAGTCTTGTTTGGAATTTTTATTGTTATATTTAATAAATTTTGCATTCACTATGCTATACTGACCAATGAGAGTGCCTGAAGCAAGTGGATTTTTTTAATTTATCATTAAGAATATTTGGAATTTTATTTTAATAGCTAGAGCACGGCCAATAAAGTTTATACAGTTATTTTAAGAATTATAAAAAAAGCATGTGACCTCTGGAGTACATTGCAATTAATTCTTTAATTTGCTTAATATACTTTTATACATATTAATTAAATAGATATAGTATCTGCGGTAATAGTTATGACAAGCACGAATGTTAAAAAAATATTTCTTGCTTAATTCATCGTACACAATTATTGTTTCTCGAATGGTTCTGGACGTCTTAAATATATTTATTGGAACAGTAAGGGGAAAAGACAATATTTTTAAAAAGTCTATAAAGAAAAGTCTGGTCGACGAAGGTCGATGTTATCTACACAGGACTCAAAGATGACATTACCACCTTTTCCAAATTTAAAGTTGTAGTCTTTCAAAAATTTACTTAATATCCTTTCTATTGTGCCTTTATGTACTTTGTATTCAGGATTCATTTTCTACTAAGCAACGTAATACAATATCAAAAACAAACTCAAATACATATAAACAAATAAATTCACTTACCACAGATGAATTTTACAGCATATTTCAAGTATATAACAATTAAGCATATAGTAGCTATAACACTCGGCAGAAATACTACAATGAAAGTTTTCATGTTTCGCTAAATTATGTATTTGTCTCTGTGTCGATACGTATGTGTTTACTGTTCTATCGAGTTTGCGTGCGTTAATTGTCAAACAAAAAAGAAATTAATCATCGCGCTTCGATCGCCGGTACCTGGGCAATAGATGCACAGAGTAGTTTTGATGCAGAGTCGAGAAATCAGTTAACGCGGTTACAAACCAAAGTGGGAATCAACTTGAACAAGAAGATATGAGCACAGATACTTCTCTCCATTAGATGGAGCTGGAGATATACGATGTATGATTTGAAAATATTTCAAAAGAAAATATTATATATGTGCCAGACTTAGTACTCCAATCAGAATTATAATATTTCTAAACTACAAGACGAATTCGAGAACATGAAACATAATGTTGAATTTTTAAGGAAAAAATACGACACCCTTAACCTAAAAACTAAGGATTTATTTGTTCGTGTTATTAAGGTGGAAGAAAAAATTAATGCTTCTCAAATATATCCACTGATTGCTGAGTTGTAACTGAAAATAATCGATAGAAATAAGTAATTTATCTGAAAAACGCGGTAAAAATTCGCATACTTTGATGACGGACATCGGCACGGCTATAAATTATCCCATATCATGTCAAAATATTGTCTCGATTCATCGTGTGGCGAAGATGGACCCAAAAACTCAAAAACCTACAAATATCATGGCGAAATTTTGTGCTCAGATTCAGCGAGATTGTCTCCCACGTGCGTCGATCGATCAAAAAGCATGACTGCAGACAAATTGAAAATCACAAGAGTGCCCTGTAATGTTTATATAAATGAGCATCTCACCGTGCAAATCATTTCGTCAGATTCGATAGGTCTGGGCTAAAGATTACAAATATGTGTAGATCAAACATGGCATTATACTCGTCAGAGCAAAAGAGACATGACCTGCGTATGCATATATATCCGAACGGAAAAATATTTATCCAAAATTAAGGCGCTCTCTATGGATATCTTATTTAATTGTACATTTGCCTTTTATATTCATGCTCGAACTAGTATTTATATGGCCTTTCAATAAAAAAAAAAGTCTTGTTACGTCCAAACTCTGTTTCAATCACTACACTATGTATTTACAAGTACTTTATTCTTACTTTTGTTCTAATACCGTCATTTGCTTTTTATAATAAAGTAATTGATTACAAAATAAGCAATATATTATATGCCTATATTGTAAACACATTTTGTAATTGTTTGTTATTACAAATAAAATAAAATAACACCATATGGAATGGCTTTGGATAAAAATAAAACTGGCAGAACAGTACATATAGCGGTTCCATCACAAAAAAAAGAGTAATTTTGTTGGAATCCGTTGCAATGATAATGAGTACGTACCTATATATCTTATCAATGGTGTTATCTATGGAAAAATGGTGAAAAGCTGTTGCTGTGACGTCAAGAAGGTGTTAAGGTTACTCAATTATTAATAAATATAGTTTTTTTTTTCTTTGAAGTCCAATAATGTTACAAGCAACTAAAATGCAGGTATACTAAATGGTGGGAGCGAAATATTGATAGATATATTTTTTGTACCTAGGTACAATAGACTTTGATCATATGCGGTTGCCCAGAGGTTGAATTTCGATAATAACTTTTTACAATTATAAAGGTTTATTATAAAAGACTTAATTTCTCTAAGATTGTTTGACAAGCCTAAAGAAATTAAGTCTTGGAAAATATGTTTTCCTAGTGAATTTTATGTAGGCAATTTAATTATATGTAGGTATAATATGCATTCCTTATCAATTTTTAACCCTTTCATATTCCTCAAAGTTTTTGCTTTACTTCATTTTCATTATATTAATTTGTTAGGTATATTTCATCATTATTCCCCTGCCCTTATCCCAATTTTATTTGGGGTCGGCGTAGCGTGTCTTTTCCTTCCATATCGCCCTATCTGACGTCATCTCACTAGTAACTTCCTTTCTTACCATATCGTCTTTCACACAATCCGTCCATCGTTTCTTTGGTCTTCCTCTTCCTGTATAGCCATCCACGTTCATGCTCAAAACCTTTCTCACAATATTTTCTTCCTCCTTTCGCATAACATGGCCATACCACGACAATCGGTCTCCAGATAACTTTTCGGTTACCGGTGCCACTTTCAAACTTCCTCTAATATACTCATTTCGTACTCTGTCCATTCGCGTAACACCACACATTCCTCTTAACATTCTCATCTCAGCTGCATGCAGTTGTTTTTCATTCATCCCTTTTATGGCCCAACATTCTGATCCATACAGGACAGCAGGTCTGACCATGGTCTTATAGATCTTCCCCTTCAGTTTAAGGGGAATGCGGGGGTCACAAATGGTTCCCGTAACCTGCCGCCATTTCATCCATCCTATGTTAATTCTGTGCGTAACTGTCTGATCTATTTCGCCATCGCATTGTATAAGTGAACCGAGATACCGAAAGTTGGAGCAAACTGGAAGAGGCGCGCCGTCAAGCGCTATGGCTTCAGGACTAGAGAGACCGCCGAAATCGCAGAACATGTACTCTGTCTTGGTTCTGCTGATTTTCAGGCCAACATTCTCCAGTTTCTGTCGCCAGTCCTCCAGTCTGCTCTGGGTCTCTGGTCCATCTTCTCCAACCAGAACGATATCATCCGCAAACAGTATGCACCAGGGTTGTCAGGTTGTCAGGTATATTTATTTTTGTTAAAACATTTGTGTGTAGCTCAATCTCTCACTTAAAAATAAATTGCCGGGGTCAGTGGTTCGTGTAAGTGGCATGAGACCACGTTTCGTACGTAAATATTATTTTTAATCTCCTAAGTTGCCAACAACAGTTTAGTTGCAGCAGTACGTCGGCAGAATAGACAGAATGCTTTTATGTCGGCAGTGTTGCCATATGATACAAAAACAAGATATAAAATGTTGTGTGTCGTTAGAGCAACAGTTTGATTGGCAAAGTGTGTTCAGTCAGTTTGGAGGGCTACTCTGTTATATCAAAAAAGAAGCGCTTTTTTCAATAATTTATGACGCAACAGAGCCCCGCACCCCGCTGGTGCTCGAATCATCTTTACGGATATGATTTACAAAACAGGGTATTTGTGTAATTTTGAAATAGTTTTAAATTATTATTTTTACATAATAAGCACATTACAATAATATTATGGAGAAATTTGCTGTATTCATCAATAAAAATCATAGTTAAAGCTTAAATTTCCGAAATCACGCGAAAAACGCTCTTTCTGGCAAACGCCGCCATTACGCAGCGTATGACGTCACGCGATAGTAAATAAACAAACCTCATCATACTTATATCGTCAACAGGAACAAATATTTACTACCACAATATATAGCTTTATTTTGTGTCATCTACAAAAATTACACTTCGTTCCGTTTGAAATAATGCTATTATTTTAAAAGATGCCAACCATTTTTAATATATTTTTAATGCTGTCAAATACCCTAAAAAAAATGTTTTGAAGTTTTCCAAAATATGTTCGTGAACAAACAGACACAGGGAAAAATAACAAATATAATTTTACGAACCAGATGTTAGATTAGCCCTTCCCAAAGTAGGCTATAACGCCCCTAGTGGGTGTTGCAGGCCTTAATGTTGTATAGAGGCTTAGGGGGCGATTTATAAATTCATCTACGAGGACCCTTAGACAATGACTGAGCTTTCAACTATCGACTATAAGTTGTGAATATCAACTAATAATATTAATTAAGAGATTGCTCATAATAACTCGGTTGTATATTTCTCTCAGTGTAATTTATATATACATATCTGTCCTGTTTTATTGAATAAATAAAATAAATTTCATGTCTATCGGTCGCTCCGTTTAATAGTCTTGTTTAGAATTAATTTTGAATTTCCGCTAATATAGCTCCCAGTAATTAATGCAATTCGAAGTTATAGTGTTTTTTAAGTAAGTGGAAAAATGATGGCGTTTAAAAAAAAATCGCAAAGAGAACAGTAGGCGGCATAACTTTGGGAACCCCTGTGTGAGATCATAATAATTAAGTACTTTTATCTTAAAAAATTCTTGATAGTACGTAATGAGGATAATACATTTTTCAGACTCCTCAGATTATTTTTGTTTCACAATAAGCTTTTTAAACGAACGTCACTTGATGATAATAATAATCGCAAATCGTTCGATCATATTTTATCATTTGCGGTCGTTGCTGACAATCCGGAGGGTTAGATTATATACCACATAAAAATAATTAAACCAACACTTGAAGTGATTTCATTAATCCGCACTTATATTAAGGAAGGCAGTAATAAAATCTATGCTATTCTGTAATATAAATCTGCGTTAAAGTCGTCAGGGACAGCGTTGTCACAGCGTAGAGGTTTAATAAAATAAAACCTACTACTAAAGGTAATAAAGGTTTTATTCCATTCAAATACTAGGATGAGACAGTACTGTGCGCGACGTCGAGTTTGAGGCTGTTCCGATTAATTAATATCATAGCTGTTTAAATGTAACGCTTTGTGGTGAAGACACTGGCTCGATTATAATAAAATATGTTCTGAAGAATATGGGCTACCTTTTTTAAAATATCAGCATTGAACTCTAGTCACAGTTATAAATCACTATTATCCTACCCACCCATATGAAATAAGCGACTTAAAGTATTCATATAACAAATAAAAAAAAGGCCGTTAATAATTATGAAAGAAGCCTTTGTAATGAAATTAAGTATAGGTTGTTTGAGGTAATGAAAAGTTTATTTGATATTAACTACATAACACAAATGAAAATAAAATTAATTAATAATAAAATAAAAAATGAATATACCAAACAAGCCTCCGCTCAGCATTACGCCGCGACAGTCTGCTGTGACGCCGGTGTTCTGCGGATACCGCGGGTTAAATAAAATATGCAGGCATTAATAAATAAATCTACGGCTAAAGTTAACGTTTGTAAAATTGCTGCCACTGAATGTATAGGCGTTACAATAAGCATTGATCAAATCATATGTCTACGAGATTTCAGTAACGTATGTAATTCTTTCAATTTCAATGTTCTCGATCCGTGAGCTTCAGAACTCACATAATTGTATGCAGCAAATTATAAAGAAATTTGCTTAGTCCGGGACGAATTATAAGTACGTATGAAAGTCATGTTTGTTATTATTAATAATTATCGACATAAGTATATCAAAATTATAAATTACAAAAAATCTTACCTGAAAACAGTTCCACTAAATAAATTATAATACCGATAATAATCAAAAAAATCACAATATATGATATGATGTTCATATTAAATAAAAATACCAACAATAAATTAAAATAAACATAAACAAAATTTACAATTAAATAAGTAGGTACACTGCTCGCGTAGTTTCTCTACTTAACGAAGCTTAGAGATTAATGAAATTAATTATAACTTTAATCGTATCTATACATTAATGTCACTTTGATAAGATTACGTAGTCAGTACGAATACTGAAGGGTTTCCTTGTATGAGGTATATAGTTCAAATGATCACCTTAGTATTCCACAACACATTCCTATTTATTGTGATAAGACAGACTTTTATTATAACATTACGCTTACAATCAAATTTCAATTCATCATAAACTTCAACGTGGTCTATTCAATCGGATTAAAAAAGTCTCAAGTCGAAATTCAATAGAAGTTGAGCAACACCAAAAGCTAGTGCAGAAGCTCTGTTATAACTGAATGTATAATATCTTTAATGAAAAATGTTTTAATATCCACCACCCCCTGTTAATAATTATACCGACCCAAACATAGCAACTTTTAAAATTAAAATGTTTTAATTGTTTTTTTTTCTGCATAGCAAAAGAATAAAAACATTATGCATAGACTAATATGTCATAAATTTAATGCTACGTTTAATTAAATACCTATTTGTCGTTTATTTCTACGTATAAATATACATTTTATTAAGTTTTTGAAAGTTAATGAAATCATGTTACAAAATCAAAAAATATCAAACTTTCCTAAAATAGAAAGATCACTATTCTCCTTATATATCCAGCTGTAAATAATAAATATATGAAAGAAAGTTATTTAAAACACGACCGGTGAAATAAACACAACAAAAGGAGAAAGTTTTTTCTTATACCTAAACAAAATAGTAATTTAGATGAAACGTCGCATCTCTACCGAGCGACGCAGCGAGAATAGAGAGAATAGGTCCAGTATGTCCTCTCAACTTATTTGAGTAAAGTGTGGATGTGTGAAGTGTTCCTACTGTAATACTGTGAGGCCGATAGTGAAATAAATTTGTGCAGCATGTTTGTTCTTGCAACGTTTGGTGGGTAGGCCTCTGGTGACGGACGAGAGTGCCACTACCCCCTTGTCGCTCGCCAGTCGGCAGGGACTGTGCTTAAAGCATTTCCTCGACACATAAAAAAGGTAGGCCACTCATGACGTCTTTGACTCTGGGCCTGCGCCGTGGGCTATAGAATAATGTGTGCGTTTTTCCAATGGTCTTTATGATTGCGTATTTTGCCTTTGCGACTGCAACGTAATCTATTAGATGAGTTTGATTTGAGAAATAACAATTTACTTACTGGTAGTCAGCAGTTTCGTCCAATAGAATATCATGAATGTCAGCAAGTACAACAAATAAGTAACAACGGGTACTAAAATTACACAAATTAGTTCAACCAACTCTACTGCCATTCCTAAAGATTTAACTTGTCACACTAGTTTTACATTAACAGATATAAAGTGATGCGTCTTTGTAATAGAGTCTGTAACAGGTAATTAAGTGCTATTCAAAATTTAGATTGTTTCTGACGTAAACGTCGTATAGATAAGATGTCACAGAGATGTATAAATACTGTCTAGGCGTTCTCCTAGAGTTACATTTGCGGTAGAATAAACTGTGTCGACTATTTTCTACTACAGAGACTATTTTCATCAATGTTCAGGCATTGGGTGGATTGCTAGCCAAAAGAAATATTTTTTACAAATATTTAAACATTCAATAAAGATTCTCTGATCTCTCTGGTAGCGAAAAAGTAACAAGTGCTTCAAAAATTCGTCAGTCTTGTTAGGTGCTGGGTAACTCGGTGGTTAGAGCAGTCACCCGGATTACGAAAGGTCATGGGTTCGAGCACCATCTTCGAGTACCAGGAACAAAGTGGATTTTTAAGCATTTTTCATTAAAAATATTTTTCAGGTATTTTACTATAAAGTTGTGTATGTAAAGTATACGCAGCGAGTACAGAAGCGTCCTCAGAGCTAGTTATTTTTTTAGTAACTCTATGTACAGGACGTGACGTCCAAGTGTCCTATACAATTAAACAATCTGTCTCGCGTTCCTATATTGCTTTAATTTTTTTTTAAGTTTTACGCGAAAATTCACACTCTTGCCCCACATAAGATAAACATTAGTATAGAATGTATTTATCAAATTAAGCCCAATAATTATGATTTCTTTATATAGGTAGACATTGTAGGTTTTATATAGGTAGACATTGCCTTATATTTCACCGACAAATACAATCTTGCATATCAAAACTATTTAAAATTATCTTTGAAGTTATGTGTCACCTTGCAGTTACAATAACTTGAGTAAATTTCTTTTGTAAAATAGAACCATTTTTTCAATACGATCGCTTAGAAAACTTTTATTACGATACAACAATATTACTGTGGGAATCATAATTTTAAAAAATTATAGTTATATTTGCGAATTGCATCCATTATAGGTACCCTGAAACCGTCTCTGCCTGCCGATGGATTTTAAGGTTTTTCTTCAATAGAGATAAGGAGAAAATCATACAACATTGTTCTGATAAGAAAATGAAGAAACGTGTTTTTCTCTTCGCGCTCGTATCTCAAGGATATTAACAGAAAATTAAAAATGTAATGTTCTTTTGAACACACGTTAATTGTATAAATATATTATTTTTGTTCGAAGAATTTGTGTGTGTTATATTATTTGTGAGATGTATTTATAAAACAATAATAAACTATTCAACACAAGTAACGGTTGTTTCATTCCCACTGAATAGTACAATTTAATTGTTTCCTAAAATAAACATAACCAAAATTTTTCTTTCAATCGATTCCCGAACTGTAATACCAACAACTTGTTAATGGCTTTAAATTTAAAACTTATAAAGTCATCCTACATATTATTCTACACTGTTGGAAATTCAACAAAAGTATATATTAAAGAAAATACTATAATACTAAAGAGAAACTAATGTTTTAGTAATATATAATGACTGCATGTCAGATATGATGATAGATATACCTTTTATTGATATTGGAATTGAAATATAATGAAATATACAGGATAAATACATTGAGCAAGAATTGTATAAATAACTTTATATTACTTACATCCGGCGATTGCTCCTGTAACAATGCCACAGCAGTAGTATGAGACACACCAGCAGTATCAGCAGAGGCCACACTACTATCCTGAACCATACACCCAACACTATTCTTCTGCGGTTTTCGCAGTCGCCATCATCGCACATTTCGACAACACACGCTTTAAAAACTTATTCGATCAACAGAATTGAGCAAAAATGTTTCCACATTTAAAATAGTGAAGGTTTATGTTAGTTAATGTGAAATTGCCCGTAAGTTCTCCATGGTAGTGCCATGACGTTTTATCACTACACAATCAAACGATAAAGTGCGTACAAATATTGAGTTTTATTTGCTTTTAATAATAATGGCATTTTCATGTCAATTTCTGACTCAATTTATGTCATTATTGCCGAATTAAAAATATATTTATGGATTCAATCCTTATCTTTGCAGTTTTTTTTATAATCATATTGCACAAAGCTTATGATCACAAATAAACTTAACATAAATTTAATATAAAAAAACAGTCCACATATAAATTAGTGATGTTTTTTCTTTAAATGTATCGAATCAAAACATCCATACCGTTATAATAAACGATATGTATTTTTTTGTTTTTCTGTTGCATTGGATTTTACATCTTGTTCTTGTTCCTAGGCATATATATCTAAAATTTTATATGTAGGTTCTCTGACTTAAAACGCATTTGTGGTTCTTTATACTTGGTTATTATTAATTTAAATAGGTATTACCTATTATTACTATTAGTCACATATGTCTCAATACAATCAAATAATACCTACTCAAGAACTTCTAAACAACTTTAAATCTACGATTGACAACATTATTAAGTGGACACTCAACTCTCTATCCCATTGTCAGTCACGTGAAGAAATGTGACTTCAATCATAGTCCTCAATCAAATGTCCATAATTTCGAAGTGTCACATGACACGATTAGATCAAAGACGCCGCGTATTATTGAGAATAAATCGATTTTTCAAGAAAGTCATGTGATTCCACTTGGAAACACTCGAGTACATGTTTTTGTATATTCGAGTACATGATAAGTGTTTGCAAAATATATTTTCCTGAATTTTCGCTAAAAATAACACAGTTATTTTTAGTTTGCGTATTTGCAATAAACGCGGCTGTCGGTTCACACATCAAACGTGGCATGTGCAGGGTGGGCTAATTCTATTATAAATACGAACACAGTGTAATGGTTACAAAGCTCTTCTACTGACAACTGAATGGAGGCCTATAGAATCACTACACGCTACATTGCTTTATAGCAAAAATAAAACCGATTTCATTAAATTCGATATTTTTCATAAGCTTATAAAATGTAAAACCAATTTTTATATATTGACATGAGGATTGAAGAAACTTCTATCAAAGTCGGCAATTTGACCGACTAATACCAAAAATTTATTTAGAAATGTTATTCTATTTCAAAACCTATTATAAATATAACATGTCGTGTTTGAGTATCTACCGATATAAACATTAATTATTAAATAACTTTATCTGTAAATAGTAATGAGTAACTTTTGTCATGGTCTTATGATTTTTAAGGTTAAATATTTATTAATTTACTTCATCTAAAGATTGCTTCGAGATTGTGAAATAATCTAGAACCGGTACATGTGACCGTAACACGCTGCCGCTGAGGTTAGCCAAATATTCCACAATTACGCATGATAACTTCGTATATATAGTAACAAAAGAAATATGCATAAACGAAATGGATTGTTTATAATTGCACTACTTGAAGAGCTTTTAGCAAATTTTCCTAATTGCTTTATACTTGTCATATAACTAACTAAAATGTGACGTGAATAAACTTAAAGTTATCTATTTTTCGTGAACTTCATTATAATTATACACCACAACCTCCATTCAGTGAGTGAAACCTACATTGATTAACAATAAAAGATAGTGAGTTTAAATAAACTGAGACTTATTTAGCATACTTATAAGTACAAGAAAAAATCGGATATAGCGTTACCGCTAATAGAGTTTGTTAGAACGTGCTAATCACAAGAATCAGACAAATTTTGTCATTCGATAGCTGAATTCTTGAAGACGCTCACGAGCCTGTTTGCAAAGAATCTTACGCAGATTTTTTCCTAGGTGATGTAAATGAGCAAATACAATTACAGGAAAAGAGAAATTAATAAAAATCAAATTGCCCTAAAATACATTAATATATGATGACAAATTAACGCAAATAAGTATTGTTTTTAGAAAATCTAAATTTAAATCCCGGTTAAGTATCTAGATATATTCTAAATCATTATCATGTTTTCAATTTAAAATAGAATTACACGAATTATTGAGATAGAACTGACATATATGTTTTAAATATCTTATCTAATAATATCTCATTCTTTGTATACAGAGTTCAAAATGGTGCAGCAAACAACCTGAAAATTTGGCATTCTAGATTATCTGTGTATTTAGTAGAGATAATCTAGAATGGCAATACAAACATGAACTAGAACAAATCACGACACGGAAAGTAAGATTAAACCGGGCGATCTACGCAGATACTTTTCATGATTTTTTTTTGCTAAATATATAGGTGATGGCCGATTACTTATCTTTGGCAGACAAGCTATGTTTAATATGTCTATAAGAGGAAATCAATACTGTGTATATTTTTAAGCCAGATAACATTAACTTGACCGTCTCATCAATTGATTTAAGCCTTTCAATAATTATTATATATTCTAATATATTATTAACTTTATTAAAGACAAAGATTATTTATAATTGAACTCCTCCTACCGAATATCTTGAAAAATTTAATGACAAAATCAGCGCGCGGTCTGAAAAGAGGTTCAAAACTTTTTCAAAGTACGATCCTCGCAGGGTGACCAAATGTTTTTTTCAGTAATAGCACAGGAAAATAATAAAATGGATAATTTTCCTTTATAAATATTAGACAATAATGACAAAGTTTATTGAACCATAACAGCAGTGGGGTTTCACCGCCATTGTTATGTGAATATCTATTATGTGATAAACTTATCTTTATGATAAACTAATTAGTTACCACACCTAGACGTCAGATAATCGAGTAATTGATACAAAATAGTTCAATATAAAATGAGAGACCTTTGTTACAATGAGGTCATTTTGGAGTTCATCGTTATAAATCATAAATAGGCATTTTTGGTCTTTAGTGTATATAAAATAGTCAACTTTAGTATATAAAAAATTATAAAATTCGATACCAAATTCGTTTTTTTTTCCAGTACCCATGTTGTAAAAATGACGTTCTTTTATATTGTAATAAATTTATCATCTATCGGTTTACCTATCACCATGGTCAGAGTGACCTAATGCCAAAATGCATAATCCGTACAATAACGTAATTAACTACATAAATAATAGAACATTGTAAGGAAATTACGAATGAATAGTGACCATAATTAAGTGCCAGATTCATATCAACTAGTCTAATTACTTGATTAGGTACCTATTTCAATTTTTTTACATTGTTATTGGCAATGTTATGTTTGCAATTATATAAACTAAACAAAAAATATACACGAAACAAAACATAAAATATTAACACTTATTATGTAATCTCTATGTATCCTCTCAAAAGCTGATATTATACAGTACTGAATTAAAATTGTATACAACAATTATTGAACGTCTCACAAACGTAGAAAAAATGTAGAAGAAAAAAGCAATCTAAGCTTATATTATTGTTGTTTTGCTTCCTTGGCATTGTTTTGTGTTTACAATAAAACCTTATTTATCTCTCCCAGCAGGAGCAAAATCTTCCACCGCTAAATAAATATTATTTTATTTTTATTTCTACAAAGACTAACTATAAAATTAATATATAAATCCATTGAGATGGGAATCTAAATTGTCTATTCCGTTACTTTGTGAATAGTTTTGATAAATCAATAGCAAATTGATGATTTTCAAGATGATTGATAAAAGTATTATATGTAATCCTACTTCATATCGTTGCTGTGTACACGCCCACATCAAGTACCATTATGAAACATTTATTTTAATTCAGTTTTCAAGAGTTAGATAATATTGGAAATTTCGAATCGAAATTCACTCCGAATCAAACTTACGGAAGAAACAACCCGTTTAGGACCAGCCGCTGAGAGTATGTAATTCTGAGAGTCGAAAAACGCATCAAAACAAAGTTATTTATGTAGTCTAGGCTTACGAGCACTTGTGGAAGTCGAAATTCTATGTCATGAGTCCATAAACCTACTCCGGGAAAAAATCAGAGGGTTACTAAAAAGCAGTCGTCGACGAAGTACTTAAAGTTTAATCGAAAATCTTTAAGTACTTCCGGCGAATTACTAAACTTTAGTTTAATAAATTATTGAAACATTTCAATTTCGTCTATTCTTATAACCTAAACGATGAATAATTTAGCCTCTATCATCATAGTTTCCTAATACGACATTAATAATGAGAGATCCTAATCTGTACGTACTTATGTGTGCCACAATCAAAGTTAAATATTGAGGCAGACTATTTAATATTCGTCGACGCCCGCCCGCCGCTGTAATCTTTCTCGCAAAATTCTAGTTTTTTTTTATAACACCTAATATAATTATTTTACGATATTTACACAGAATCTGCTGGAGACCGGTGCAAACCTATACATATCAGTGTTGTTTGTAATCATAAAACGAAAGTGCGCACTTGCTCTATGCTCAAACATGCACTTTTATATATATAGTTACCGAGTAATAAGGAAGTATCAAACACACGTATCAAATAATTAACAAAAATCACATACTCAACTCTCTACTTTTGATTTCTAGAGCTATTTGGACAGATTTCTTAGCTTTGTGTTCAATTTATTGATGATAATAATTTAATATGTTAGTTGCGGATTAATTAGTTGATTGAATATAGCATGTATATTTATATTACAGAAAGTTTTATAGTATGATATGCGATATATATAATAGTGATATGCGATCTGAATTTTAACATAAATTAAAAGACATAACTAGTGCACTGGATAAGAATATGTCTGGATACTAGATAATATTGCCGATACTGATATTTTCCGTTTAGCGAAACCGATATATTAAATTGTAAGAACTATAGATTATATGTAATATTCATTAGTTTTGGAAATAATGAGTGGGAGGGAGATGAATGGTCAATTTTCGCCTATTGTCGTCTCATTTAATATGTCGAATATAATATGCAAAGTTTATTTAAAGAATTTCTAATTTACTCGCCAAAAGTGTCCTCCTATTTCAAATTTATTGATATCAAACATGCGTTTACAAAATTAAATATGTGTACCACGTTTCACGTATATCGGTCTGTACTACACCGAATCATCAGGTGCCAAATACCAAATTTTCAGATTCAGAGCAAATCAGCTGCGAGAGAAGGACAGATGATCCTGTTAGAGTCCTCTGGGGATGAGGAGAATATTTCCCTTTGAAATGTGGAACCATAAAAATAATAAGTTCAAATTAACCAACACTTTTTGTTTAATTTCATCAGTATTCATCACAACATAATTCAACAAAAAGAGCACATTTTCAGGTTTTCATCATTGTAGTTCTATATATGTACAAATACAAATGTTTATATGTTCTTACAATCTGTTTTACTTAAATATATTCAATACTTTGTGTTCCGTAAACATTCCTTATAGAAACAATAATATAAATAGTCAAATATACATAAATATTGAAGAAATTACGATGAATATATTTTAAAGTTTTAGTCATAATTTAATTAAATATTAAATATTTTTAAGAGTTCCACACCAAAAAAATGAAACTCTAGGACCACTCATTTGTGTGTCGGTCAGGGGGCTAAACATTATATGAAAATGGATAGGGATCCGTTTTAATAAAATTTTAGGCATAATATAACGTGGTATACATTTGTTTTTCGTAATTATGTTTACGCGTAGCAACTTAAGCTTCTAACCAAACTTAATTAATTGATCGGTTCCGAGTTCAAAATCGATTGAGGTAATTTGACATATTGTTACCACAAATATCCTGATGTGCAGTCGTTTGTACACATATATTAGGTACTGGCTAATGCACTGGTGGAACAAAAATGAATAAACAAACGAAAGTTTACTTTGGGGGTAAGTTAGAAAATTTTAAAGGTTCACCGACTATATTATGTAGAGGTATGCGACACATTAAATGAAAGGGTTTATTGTATGAATCTCAAATATATTTAAGATAAAAAGTTTGAAGAGATTTAATAAAATATGCCAAAATAGATTATTTCTCCGGACCTGAAAAAGACACTGGATCTAAAATGTTGAATAGAAAAACAGAACATAGTTCTTTACCTATAACCTTATATTTGCCTTTATTTGTCTATATTAAAAAGCATTTACAGATGACACAATTGATTATTACAATAAATTATCAATTATTAATATAATCAATCGTGTCAGCAACTGTTATAATTTGAATAACACAAAGCCTGGCTGGTCATTCACTCGTATCTATTAAAAATGTATATGACGTCTCGCTTGGTATTCTATTGTGCAAAATTATTTTAATGTCATAAATACAGAATATACTCCTTAATGTATTATAACCAAATGTTTTTATAAAGAGCTCAAATACAACCGAAAACTACAGTATTTTTAAATGAATTTGGCTATTTTTTTATTTCTTGTATTTAAGCATTCTTATAATTTGGATAACGTATTGCGGAAATCATTGTATGTAATCCAATATCTAAATATTGTACGTCAAATAAATCCAACAATATTCGCTCCCCGTATATGCACATGTTTTGTCTACATTTACTATATACCTACACAGATTAAACTTGCATGTATAATAATTTTTTTAATTTCTCTCAGATTCGATAGTGGACCGTGATTGAATAATGTTAGTTGAATAATATTCGTTTTATTTCATTGTTCAACAGTAGTTCTATGAAAAATGCATTAAAACACATACCTATAGCGCTTCTGTACAGCACCCACGAGACTCGCAATATTATAATGACTATTAGTACAAACATCGGTGTAAGGCCAATAATTTTGTTTACTTCCATCCTGTCGTCTTGTCTTACGTCGGTGAGATCTTGACTTTCCATTATAATAATGTCAAATTGTCTTTTATATTTATGAAAAAAAGCAATGAAACACTTTAAACGTCTTAACCGATTATAGTTTCTTTAATCATTTACATCATAGTAACACTTAATTCACAAATAAAGAATATTTCAATTCAAAATTGGAATATTGTAAATTAAAAATAAAAGAAAAATAACGCGCCTCTTCCTATCACTCAGGAAAAAGTTTTAATAACAAAAATTAAAAATACTTTTTAGAGTTGCGCGAGCGTCTAAGCGGCTGTCTATACCAAGACTAGTTCTTTTTTATGCGTGTGTATAATTTTGACGGCTCCGTACTAGCGGTATCAAATCGTTTACGTTACTTTACGTCATACGCGAAGCAGTGATTCTAGACTACATAGATAACAATGTATCCAGTTACCTAATAAACGCCGAGATAAAATTAAACCCCTGAAAGGAGGAAATAGCTTTGATTCTACGGCGTCATCTGATGTAAAGTTGATTATTTTGCTTATGCAATCGTATGTTAGTTTTCCCTTGGTTTTTTTTTCTAATTTGCATTTACTCATAGCGTAAACAACGTATAGGGAAAACAGTTAAGGGCGGATACTTTTATAATAATACATGCATGACACCTGTTAATAACCTTACTTATGTAATTATGTCTATGTATAAACCTCTGTAACGCTGCTGGTTTCAAATAAATAAATAAATGACTGGGTAAAAAGAAAGAAATTATTATCTATCTAGTCCGTCGGTTAGATTATAGAAAAATATTAGATACGTATTTTTTGCTTCAATATAACAATGGTTTAGATAACAGGCATTAAACTTACGGTTTGGGAGCTCGCTACGTCACAACTTTGTAGAAAATGTACAAAGGTGTGACGTTACGCGACATTTCAACTCAATATAACACCGTAATTTATTAATTACGCAAAACAAACTTGTTTAATATTCTATCAATCTACCCGACGGACAAAGAAACAAAAAAGTTGACAGACACAAAACATCCCTATTCTATAGTCAAGCGGCTCGATGGTTTAACTATCCCACTTAAGCTGATATCCAGAGTCCAGTCCAGAGGTTAGATCTGGACTATTATAAACTTAGAAAGACAAATCGCTTGAGCAATATTAAAACAAACCAGTGTTGTGATTTTATAAGAATTTAAATATAATTTAAAAGATATACCTTTACAAATGTATTTTTATGAAATAACACCTTGTACTTGTCTTTTCATTGAACCGTTAATCTATTTATAATTACAAAAGAGTTGTAATATTATAAAATGCAATTATTAAATATGTTTTTGAATTAAACAGATTAATTTATTTGCAGAATATAACTAAAAATAGAATAATGTCTCTTATCCGGATACGTGTGTTATGTTGGCTTAATAAAAAATATTGGTTTGACTAATCTTGTAGTAAGGTAGTCGCTGGTCTTAGGGTCGTATTATTGTTCGAGACGAGGTGGTTGAAGAAGTGTATCCGGTGCAGTGTGAAACTGCGGTCGAAGCTACAAATTTTTAATTACACCAATATTATTCTTAAAGACTTTAATGTCTAGATTAAATCTAGTAAAATATTTAACTTACTGGAAATGTACTACGTAATATTAATAAATGATAAGAGGAGAAAAATTCATGGAAAAAGATACGCAAGTGATGTATCTTGCATTTATTGTCAACATTTACTATCACGTAATTAACGTGGTGTCATAAAAACTTACATTTCTTGAGGTAAAATCTGACGCATAACTAATTATGACACAGTCTAATAAAAATATTTGGGATTAAATTAGGAATGTTACTAACGAAATTCATCTGTGTAGTCTATATTTTATTTGGTAATTTCTATATCGTAAGGTCTTTCAAAAAGGTGTATCCGAATTCATCTGTCCCTACCCATAAGATTCTCGACCTTCGCCTCAATAGAAAGTCAATAGAATTTTAGCATGCGTTTTTGAACAATTCATATTTACAGGAAACACGTTCAAGTGTATTGGTTTTATTAATTGGTGTTGATATGCGTATAATAGAAGCGCACGTCTGTTTGTTTTACCGTTGTAGGTTTTATGGAGATATTAAGGTACCTATTTAAGGTTAATTTTAAATTGGGTTTGATCTTACAATGCTTGTATTTTAGCATTAAGCATATAGTGTAAACGTCTACAGCATAATTTAATACACTCAAATAAGATAATTTGAAAGAAAATTTACATTGAAGTGGATCGTATCACACTCTAATATATTTCCTGTATATCAGACTCATGTTTTTCTATTGTACTAAACTACAACCATATGTACGCTTTGTTCTATAGCAGTGGTTTCCAAACCTGATTAAGCTCTGACCCATCTAACAAAACTTTCCAATCTCGAGATCCACCTCTCGGCTGTCAGTGATAAAGAAGGCATAAACATGATTCTCTGCTGACTCTGCTCTGCTTTATACACAATAAAATGAAGGCAAACTTAAAGCTTTGGGCATTCTCTGCCAGTCAACCTTTAGGTGATGTGGAGATTATGTTAAATCAAAGGTGGGTGTATAACATAGCACACATAGCTTCTTATACAAACATTATATCCATTAGGGGTCTCTCGATATTCTTTCGCTACCCACTGGATAATGGAATTCATACTTTGGAAAATACAGCACACCCATTACTTACTATAATATATAATTAGTCGTCGAGCAAGTACAGCAGGTAAGTACCTACCACACTACTCTAGACTAGTACGGTGTGTGTAAAATATATGAATGTGTGTGTGAGTGTGTGTATGCCAGTGTATGTGTAATTGCGGATGTGTGATTGTAAGATATGGGGGTCTGGGCAATCTTTGTAATATCTTTATTTGTGTGTTTATGTTTATAGCTGTTATAGTTGTTACGTTTTATGTAACTAATTGATTGTCATATGTATTTAAGCAAATATTTGTAATATATTTCCCCTAATTTTATCAAGTTTTCAAATTAATGTTATATATTTTTCCTTAAGTGTTATAAAATATATTTTGTTGAATATTTTGTAACTTTAAATAGATCATATTTTCCAAAAATATAAAAGAAACCTGTATTTTCACTTGTAGAACACAACCCTAACTGAAAATGCTATAAAACGACATTGGGTAGTATAGAAACCAAACGATCTTGAGTTCTCCAAAGATCTTTTTAGCAATGTACTCGTATTAGAGATTAGATTGGTTTACCTTGATTTTTTAATAATTCCGTATTAAATTACCAACCATTTTAATCACGGCAACACTAACGGCCGGTTTCTGAATTGAGAAAAGCACAAAATTTTTCTCAATAACTTAAGTTTTTTATTTATAAATCAATTTAAAAAATCAGTAATGAAAACCTGTTTATTGACGTTAAAATGGCTTAACCACGGTTTGAAATGTGCTCAACTTCAAATTCTCAATATAGAAACCGAGTTAGTCAGATTAATCTCATAATTTGAACATAACATTTTAATACCTACACTAATCTATGCAAAGCTAAGAAATTATTTATTTTTCTCCAGATCCATGTGTGTTTTTATAAATATTGCTGTTCACGATGTATTTTAAAAAATATAATGTAATTAATATAAGTAGATTATCGCTTTTGATTTTGAAATATATGTATTATAATGAAACAATGTGTCCACAATCGTTCATTTCTTACTTTATAGAGCTAAATTACAAGAATCTTCAATTTCTCAAACATCACTGTTTCATTCTGCTTCAATAAAAATACCACTTAGGGGTCATTTCTTGTGATGATACGTTTTTTGTAAATGCGCACAATATGCCTTTTGGGTGCCGATTGACATGGCCGTATAATATGGACCGATCAGGTGAAACATCATCATCATACAAATTTTATACCGTCCTTAGTGACGCCTTGGACAGAAACCGGTGGAGACATATCATTCACATCAGATGATATATTTACTAGCTTTCACCCGCGTGGTCCCTAGGGAACTATTTAGTGAGATAAAAAATACTCTATATATTAATCCCCGATTAAAAGTATCGGTATACCAAATATCATCAAAATCTGTCCAGTAGTTTTAATTTCGACTCCTATCTCCAAACTCATAATCTTTTTGCTGAAGCGCTACTTTGCTATAAAAATGTAATAGGTATTATTTCCAGATCTATCGTATTACTTTGCTGTAAAAAAAATCATAGGCGTTATTTTAGAACTTGCTTTATTTCATTTCAGTTCACACTACCCGTGACTTCAGCCACGAAACTATTGCTCGGACGATATGACTACTAAATAGCTACTGAATACTAGAAGTTTTCTTTCGCAAAACATCAGTATATTATAGTAAAGTTGTCTAAATATCGATTGCAGATTTTTGTAAATACTCATATTAAATCGATATAGTTTAAAAAAAAAAAATACTTTAAACCTTTTATACCAAAGCGAGAAATATTAAAACAATTCAGTTGTGTAGATATACACATAACTTAGTGTGTCTTATTCCCGCCTGCCCTAGTGGCCACGGAACCGGTCTAAGCCCCACCGGTATCGAAAGCATCCTCGGGGTTGCGGAAAGAGGAGTGGCCTCCAGACATAGATGATAATGATAATGACTCAGAGGAGACTTGGGTGGCGTAATGTAGTAATTGGGTGACCTGGGTAATGGCACCCAAGTCAGTGACTTGACCGGCGTTAACTTTGTTAGCAATGCTCGAGTCAGAAGGGAGTGAACCCGTAAATCCGTACGTGGTGCGTGAATAGAAGCCGCCTTAAGGGGGCCACGTGGAGCATACCACTATCAAAGTTGGTGAGCATACACCAACCAAAGAGCGTCACCCAGGGGTATCTCTCGCCCCCTGGCGTAGTTAGGGTTGCACGGCTATTGCAGAATCTCTGCCCAGGTGCACTGATTTATTGTGGGAATCACAATGAAGAAAATGTAATATATACTACTAATAAAAACTCAATCGTAAAAGAGTTTGAGAAGAACAACAACCAAAAAAACAACCGAAAATGCAGCCACAATATCTGACACATATCAAAGGGACATCTCCATATGAAATGAAAAAAAAAATGTGACAAAGAGACCACCACTACATGTATAGACTATTTAAAACATCTGAGTGTAAACGTTAAAGAGGCGGTGGGTGAGGTCAGTTATGTCAATAATAGGGAACTCGCTTCGCTCTATCAAGAAGTTATTAGATAACAAGACCATTATTGTTTCAAAAATTGTACACACCGAAAAGCAAGATCAAAGTCGAATTTGAACGGTAAGAGCAAGCGTCTGCTTCCATCATTATACAGGTGGAGAGACTGAGAAAGACTCAGCCCAATATAATTTTAAAGGGTGCCTCTAAAGGTATGTGTGGGGATATCGCCTCTACAATTACACAACAAAATCCCGAGCTATCTGACCTATCATCGGTGGAAGAATTCAGTCCGCGGTTTGTACATTTTTAATTATGCAAAAAAGTATAACTAATAAAATAAAATAATTTAACTAATAAAAGTTATAAAGTTCAAATAAACTAATGTTTCTTTAGTACACACAGCCGCACGTATAACATTAATTTTGAATTTAAGTATATCCTCAAAACATTAGGGTTTAAAATCAAAAGGAGAAATTTGACAGAATGACTGTGCTACTACATAAACGTGAAAACAATATGTAGTTGAAATGGCTAAAAAAATACTTTTTTAGGTGTGTAATTAAAAATTTTCTCAATTCAATCATAGTTAATTCATACAATATTTCATATTCTTCTGTTTGTTTCTGTTGTTTACCATTGTACATGCAAAGTATAGTTGTTTTATTGTTAATGTATATGAGCTGAATTGAGCTATCTCATGATAGAATATCGTAGCAAGGTAGTGATGTACTACACGTAGCATTACTACGTAGCACTAGTTTCGTAGACATGCAACAATTTTACTGGAAAATGTTCGAATCGCTAAAAACATGATTATCGATATTTAAAAATAATGCAACTTTCGCCGATGAATATGTTTTATTCGAAAGTAATAAGTAGCTACACGAAATTAATATATCAAAAGCCCATTATACCAAAAGGCCGTCGCGTATCGCCCAGTGCGGTTCTTATTGAACAAATGTATGAAAATCAGTGCGCATACCGTGGTGTCACGAGCCGTAGGAAAAATATAACTCACTACACATATTTTAATAACATGATTTCTATTACTTACGTCTTTCAACCATAATTCCTGCATTTTCATTTAAAATCTCTCCTGGATATATTTTAAGTCCATTCAAGGGATTAGTTTGATATACATTAAGTTTTAAAACATCTCAAATTGTTGTTGAATGACATCATGTTGGGCAACGCAAATATTTCATTCTTCTTATATATTTTCAAAACTTGGTGGATATTTTTTGGTGATATGTGGAACCAAAACAACATAAACAAATTTAATAGGATAAGATAAACAGTATTATCGTGAAAAATAATAAGATTCAGCGTGGTCATTAATATGTCGCAGCAAACTGGTTAAAGCAACCGTTCAATTAGGTATAGCTAGCTATTCAATTGCACGCCTAGTTCTCTAGCTGAATCATTATGATATTTGGACCGTACAGAACCAAAATAACTTCGTTGTTTATTGTTATTAACTATTTGCACCGAACTTCGGAATCGTAATTAACGTACTAAAACAATGGCAGCTGTGGCACATCTGTGTAATAATCTTTGCGTCAACTCAAGAACTGAGCAACAGTGTAAACACGAATATAGTCTCCAGGAGAGGAGATTTTGGTATAAAATTACAGGTGGTGAAGTGTTGAAAGAAGTCACAGTGGAGTAATGAGTTGTCGTTGTCGTTTAGTTAAAGCCAGAAAGGTGTCTTACGACTTTGAAAAACTAAAAAAGCTACAGATAAGGATAACATTAGTGTGAGTAGGCAAAAACATAGAATGAAAGTTCGTAGAGGTTTGGATAAATTTATATTATAGGATTTTTATGATTACAGGTATAAAATTGAAGATCCACAGTCATAGAATTATTCCATTATATATTGAATAAAACTAAAAATCGATATGAACATACTTAGTGATATGCACCCAAAGAACGATAAAGTTACAAAAGGTTATTTAAGGTTAAGGGAAAGTATTGAGTCCTGTCTTACTTTTAATTCCTAGAGAGCTATCGATGTAGAGCTATCGATAAATAAACGCAATTCCTTTCCTTATTTTGGTACCTTTATCTTATTTTGGATCTACTTTTACTTCAAATGATATATAATTCAAATGACATCGAGTGTGATTTTACGTCTTCTATTTTGAGATGTCAACTAAATCTAACAGTTTTAGTACCATCATATAAATTCGTATTATATGTTTATTTAGAAGATCTGAGAATAGGTTGTTACCTACTTTTTATACCAATTCTAATTGATAGTGGTCTACCCCATATTTATATGGAAATTGTAAAAAAGATATGTGTGTAAATTTTGGCAAATTATGAATTCATGAACTGCTTATAGCATACAAAAATTATAATTTAATAGATACGAAACAGATGGATAATTTACAGAGCATAAATGAAAACTGTGTATATTAATCAAAATTATTTAATTGTCTAACACACAAGTGATTTAGTTTTATACTACGTTTTAAACCCATATTTGACAGACTATCTTAAAAATGGCGACATTCGCCATGGCTTTTTTGTGTCATTTACATGGGAATACAAATATCTATTTTTAAAAGTTTTTGGAAATAACTGAGTACTATTAATGAAAAATAATAAGAATAAAATTTGTCCAAAGAAAGTTTCTGGGTAAAAGTGAATAGACTCTCACTCCGTCAAATCAAACACTAGGTTAGACTGGCGGGTGAACAAAATGACGTAACCAATATACGAATAAAAATGATTTCTTGAATATAGTGTTAGGTTGTTAAAACTTATTATGACTTTTACTTATTATGTTAATTTTATTTTGTAAGAAATTTAAATAAAAGGAACGTATCTGATTGTCTATGCATAAAATACCAATAACATTGTTTAATATTATAATGTTTTTAATTAATGGCTTTCCATGTTAAACCTGCATGTATAATTAAATAATCATAAAACGTTACACTGGTCAACAATAAAAAAAAATCTGTTTCTGTTGTTTAATGAATATTTTCTATTTCTTAAATATCCAAAAACACTTTTCACAATTAAAAAAGTTTGCTTTTGTACATTATACAATACAACAAAAAAAAAAGATATTTTGGCAGAATTTGCCAGAAAGGCTTGTTCGATGCAATTGGTAACTCATTTATTCCCTCTGAATGGCGTTTATTTATCGATAGCTCTACAAAAAGCTTAAAGTAGTTCTTTGTCATACTAGAAATAAATTTCCGTCTCTTCCTCTGGCTTATTCTGTTATGTTGAAAGAAAATTACGAGAGCGTTAAAATGGTGCTTCAAGCTTTAAAGTAAGAAGAATATGCCTGGGCATTGATAGGGGATATCAAGATGGATGGTATCCTAGTCAGAATGCAAGGCAGATACACAAAATATCCGTGTTACCTTTGCTTATGATATAGTAGAGCAGATGTACTTCACTAATCATTTTTTCTGAAGTTGTCAGAGGCTAAAATTAAAGCTAGTATTTTCGTCGGTCCACAAATAAAGAAAATAGTGGCCAGTGAACAATTCGTACAGTTGCTGAATTCCCACGAAAAACGGTTGTGGCTTAGCCTTAAAGCTTAGATTCGTGGCTTTTTTTTGCAAAAGAAGGGCTAAGAATTATAAAGAGCTTACTTCTGATATGCTTCACAGCTTCAAACTCATGGGTTGCAGAATGTCCCTTAAAGTACATATGCTACATGCTGACTTGGTTAAATTTAAAGATAATTTGTGGGCATATTCAGAAGAACAAGGGGAACTTTTCCACCAAGATATAATGAACTTTGAACAAGCACAATATAATGAGAAGATTATGTGTGCCTATTTAGGGGCTGATATGAGAAAGTTCTAGTTTATACAAAACAAATGCCAAAAATTTTCACATTTTCATATATTATATTCTTACGAAAACCCGTTTGACCTTTATCTGTCGCTCTTTTTTTTGTGCCACGGCACCCATTAATTTTTACGTGAAATGAGAACAGGGCACTCTCTATCGTTTTGGTTTTTTTCTCAGGTTCGGTCAGGATTTTCAGGAAAGAAAAACGAAAACTAATGATAGAAGTTGAAAACATTGATATATAGATCAAGAGCTCAAAATAACCATTGTACAATCTCATTGTAATTAATAAACGGTAAAAGTTATAGAAAGCTGTTTCATTAGTGAGAAATTTTAACAATTGGTACAAGATATTTTTCTACGAAATAAAAAAAGTGGTGAAATTAGATTTTCCGTTGATAATAACATACCGATTTCAGTAATATATTTATTATTATAAAAAAAGAGCTTATCAAACATGTTAATTAAAAAAAATACCATTTTAATATCATTGACCTAAACCATAAACGACGATAAACCATCGACAGATGGCGCTATAAACATAGGTAAGTAAGTACTCACGGAATAGCTCGCAGCAATGCAGACAGACACACGTTACAGAGTACACCACGCATAACGCTAAGAATGGGAAAAATAGGACGTAGTACTCCATTATTGTTCAAGTCCAATATTTATTGTTCAACGAATATATCCAACCGATTGGTACGACCTATGATATGATAATAAACTGGATAACAGATCAATTAGTCACATGACGTGGTTAGAGATAGCTGAGATATCAATTTTGCAAGCTTTAGTTTAAAAATGTTTTATTTTTTATATTAAAAAACAAACAATTACAATGATTAATTAAATTTAATAATTCCTGTTTGCCAACTACATGTTTTCACATAAAAATATCGTCCCTTTGCTGTGTCTATAAATATTAACTGCTATTAAAAATCAAATGATGAAACTTTAATTGTAACTAAGTAGTTGTAGAAATATTTTATATTAACTAAACTAAATTTGGTTAATTAATTATTTGTAGTTGACACTCACTACTGATGATAAACCACTAACTTTAACTTTATTTCGCAGATACTAATTAGCTATAAAATTACAATCAAAATTTCACATCCCTCTTGTGTTTACTACCCACTTTTATTTTTTGTCATTTAGTCTCTTATGCTTAGAAATTAGCTTGCAAGTTTTAATTGGAAAGTGATTGCCTTTGTATTATTCTTTTTTCGCATTGAACATTTGGTATTTTTGTCAATGCGTCCGTTTGATAAATGAATGTTATCTAGATATAATCTATTAACTTAATAAAAATTACACATTATTCATTGATAAGAGTACCGTTTGAACTTGAATTTTTATGGGTTTAAAAAATTAGACAATCCAGTGTTAAGCGTCTTCTAAAAGTAGTCGTGAGGCGGCATATAAATAGCCGAGACCTCGTGCGGGGCTTTATTGTAAAGTTTGCAGTTGATTAAGGATTTGATGAATGGCGAAAGAAAAAACTATAAAATTGTCCCGAGAGTGCACCCTACATTACTCTGACATATAATCGAGAGTACTTACCGACTTATGTATACCACCGGAACTCGAACCAGTGACTAATACATTGTCCACCATTAGTATGGTCTTCTGTCTATAATTGTTGGATATATTTTGCGGAAATTACTTGTATTTGAAATAGGTATATATTAATTTATGCGAATCGATATCTTTTTGAAGCGTTGCGGTGAAAAATATAACAAAAGATGAATGACAAATCTGTATTTTGTTCCTAATGCCGTCATGGCGTTTTTAAGCGGCTAGCGGCTCTTTATATGATCGTAGAGTCCGCGGAGGCGACACGGAAGTATATATATATACAATCGAAGCAGCTTCACCTATTATTAACATAATTATGAAAATTGTTGTTAACATAAAAGCAATAAGTACTCACTGAATAACGCGTAACAATGCAGACTGACACAAACACATGAGTACATCAAACACAGCAAGAAAAAAGGTAAAAACAACCAATAATAGTCCATATTATCGAGGTCCAATACTTTGTAGTACACAAATAAACTGGCCTTGCCGAATAACTACACAGGACTGATACGATACTCCAATATACATTTAATTAGCGAACGTGACGTACGAGATAACTTTACGGATTTGGTTTGGGCAATTTAGTTTTTATTAAGTCTAAATAGTTAATTCACAATATCTATAACAATAAAACGGCATATTCGTACTTAACCTCTAATATTATGAATACTCACTACCTTTAGCGTAATGCCTCGTGAACACCACCAACATTAACAACAGGGCAGTTATTATTAACACCACTAATAACACGTCACTCATATTGGTTTTGATTGCAAGTTTTTTGTATAGTAATAATTATTTATTTAATGTAACTATTTGTGTGAACTGTTTTCGCGTGCATTCTCTATATGACTAACCGTTCGTCAAAAAGGGTTGACTGTCAGAGATAATAAAATTATTTTACTTTTATCATTTAGGTATGTGCCTTGTCATATATTGTATTCTAATATGATAATTGAGGAATTGAGTCACTCATTTCTGTTAAAGTTGAAAAAGTGATACTCTTGAAGAATTAATTTGAAACGTTACTAAGATATAGTTGGTCGGTCTATAAAGAAGGTCCCCAACAGTCTGTTATGTTGTCATGGACTCATGATGCAGAATGTAATAGCACACCGCTGGTTTAATCATTGAAAATGTTATAATTGTCATGGAAACATCAAGTCAAACCAACATGCGATGATCGGCCTGAACAGGGAACACCGTTTGGAACTGTTGGTATATATTGTTATTACTATGGTATTGGTGACTGCGATGGTATAACAGAGCATAATGAAATTAACGTTTATGAGTGGATGGAAACTAGGAGTGAAAAATGGGTCACATACGACTAGAACATTCATGCCCGACCATAATGAGCCACCTTATGCGATCGCGAAGCTTATATGAATGATCAGAAATGTTTATTGTATTGTATTTAGTGCGATTCATAGAGAATTATAATATGATTTGCTGTCATTGATCTAATCGCTTATTTCGTTCATGTACTTTCAGAACTTGACATGGTTGAAGCATTAGAAATATAGCCAATATCCACCACATATTTGGTGGAGTTCAAGACAACATTACACATGTTTTATAACACCCCAGAAGCCCCGAGAGTTTTTGTTTAACCTGACATCTTAGTGGTGTGGATCAGATCATGCAGCTAAATTTGACCATCTTACTGGTTTTCGATTGTGCTGAAATTTTGCATACATAAATAATTAACAATATAGATTCAATGTTAACATGGAATAGAGCTGATCTGATGATGAAGATCTGTTAATAAAACGAAACAACCTCATCGAGTTTAAGTTCGTTTGATTTGTCTATGCAAGGTCTCTGTTCCAAGATTTTATACAGTAAAAGCTTGTTTTCAAAGAGAATTATGAATATTTTTTCTTTTCAGATATCGCTTTTCATTTTATTAATTTTTTACTAAGTATATAAGTGGTAATACATATAAGAATTTGTATGCAGCTGAAAATAAAATAATTTAGAAGCCTTTCTCATTTACTGATTTGATAAATGAGTAATTTTGTAATAGTTTCACATGAATTCCTTGAATAATTAGTAGATTGTATTCGCTAAGACAGAACTTCGTCATGAATGATAAGAATGAATCAGACACTGGGAATACCGCGCACGGTCATTGCCGTTCGAGCATAGGTCTATCCAAAAAACTTTAAATGCAGCTTTGTAAATCTATCTATCTATATACTGTTTGTTTGCATTTAGCAGGCTTAGACACTACTGGACCGATTATTAAAATTCTATCACCTCATATGCTGATAACACAGGACATAATTTACGCAGGCGAAGATTTGCATGTTACGATTTAATATAGAGTAAACAGAGCTTTAGTTAACAGAATGTAACGTAATAATAATATCCATTTATACATATATATCATAGTTCTGATCGCATTCTTATGATTTTGTAGTATGTTTTTACGTTTGTCTGTCCATATGGTGGAATAAAGTGGAATTAAACAAGCCTATTGTGGTAAATTTAACAACGTGTCAAAGGCAAATTCATCCACAAAATTAAAGAATATAATTTCAAGAACCATTGTCCAAACACCTACGGTATAGTGGTAAACAGAAAAAAATTATATCGTAAATCCTCACCCTGAAAACAAGACAACTGTTTTTTATGGCTCAAGAATTTGACAAAAGAAATAAATATGATTATTGCTGGGTAAATCAAGGGAATGTCTTTATACGGAAGACGTGCGTGTGTCTCGACACATATGTATGATTAACGAGGAAAAAAGCTATTAGTTTTCCTCATTAATTTAATGTTTTTACCTAATTTTCATGCCACAGCCTTGCATGCAAATATAGTTGTTTAAAACAAAAAAAAAATGTTAAATAATCTTTGTACTAAAACATATTTTTTAAACTGTATAACTTAACCTGGTGAACCTATATTAATCAACTTTGTGTGTATTTTGTGGAAGAAATAAACGAAATTATTATTTTTGCGTAGACTGTATCTGTGTGACTATAATAAATCACAGGAAACTGTTACTGAAGTTTCTACCGTAGCAAACCAAAAATGTTTACATCTTTTATATTCCACTGAAACTGCATCAAATTCCCATGGAATTATAATTATCTACAATTGTGCATACAGCATTAATCATCTATTTATAAGCATTGTCCACAGAAAACGTGTACCTACATTGAAAATTTCATTCTCGTTGGTACCTGCGTGTATCGTGGATATCAAAATAGATAATAAACGCTTTAATCTTTTGTTACAGATAACAAACGTCATATTAATTTGCTTAAAGAGTTAAACCACAAATGTATCCAAATCGTTACAAAGATATATAATTGAAAGCTTTATAGTTTTCATGTCGTATTTAGTAAGTCTGTCCTTTTGTGAAATACCCTGATTTCGAAACGTACATCTAGCACCATGTGAGGTTGCTAAATAAAGTTATTTTTAACAATCGATTTCGAACTCTACCAGCAATGTGTTAAGGTTTCAAATCAAATGGAGTGTTTTATATAATCATATGAGGTGTCGACTGTGTAATCTATTTAAAAAAATCAAATGTAAATTAATGATTTGGAACATGTTTAATATATTACAATCGTTTATTTAATTTGAGTTATTATTATTCAGTTCTGACTCTTTCACGTGAATTACAAATTATTTGTTTATACTGTGTTATTAAAGGTAACGCTGGTAAGAACGCAAGATAAGTATTGTTATTGTATTTGTTGTTTGTTGTTGTATGGGTACTTACTGAAATGCAGAAATGTGTACACCGCCACGTACACCCCACATAGCACAAAAATTGGCAAAAAAAATAATACGTCACTCATTGGAACAGAAAAAACAATAACGAAAGACGAAATAGACTATCGTGGAGTCGATTCGAATAATCACCTGATAATGGTTTTAATAATCTCATGTCGCAGACTAAAACAAAATTTAGACTTTTGAAAAATCTTATCATAACATTTATCATATATTAGTGTTGTGTATTACATGTGATTTAAGATAGTTGTGAACAAATTGTTTTTTGTTTCAAAACAAATCAAAAACAAATCTTCTGATATTATTTATTCATATCTAGATTTACATAAAAAATTGTTATGTTTAGTGTTGAATTTTTGTTCCGAATTTTTTTATTGTTTGAACGTTGATTTAAAAGACAATCTTGTTCTATGATAGATACCTTCAAATCTTTAATAAAGTTATTATTATTATTCGAAAAATGCAACTATTTGTAATTAATTATAAAGCAATGGCAAACAAATGTAAAGAAAATTTTGATCAAAATTTTTCCAAGGCAAAAGAGAATGAATATTAAACATCATGAACGAATATTTAGTTCAACAATTTGTTTGGATAAACCAGATTTTAAGATAAGCTAGATATTAAATGAAAGAACAGATTAAAATAATACCGATACATACATATACAAAATCTTTTCATCACAATCTAATCAAACGTAATCGATACTGCCTTTTTCGTATTATAATTGTTTGCGAGTACTAAGAAATTTAACAGAAACTATTTCATAATAATAAAATAATATAAATGCATTTTCTCTTGGTTGTAAATATGAATTTTATAATCAGAAACAACTATTGTGGATGAAGCTTTAATTACGCTTCGGCTGCAAGGTAGAATGTACATATTACATGGAATTGTAGTACTGTTATATTTGATAATAACATTAACATGATCAACACATAATATAAAATAGGGTACTCACAGTAGTCGTACCAAAACGCAGCGATGCATAGTAAAGTAGCACACACCCACAAAACAATTATTGGTACAATTATATATTCTGGATCTAATTCAGCCATGTTGGCCAAAAGAAACCAACGAAATGTAATGATAATATTAAAAGCTGTGATTCTGATATGACGTGTGTCGCAGGCAGTATAAGGAAATCAGTCATTCGTCACCATTATCGGGCTTAATAAGTCAGAGTCAGCCTCACATACCAAGTGTTCCGTTAAAATATTAGATTTTAATAATCGTTGACTTTTTATAGATTTCCCTACAATGTATAAGCAATAATTTTATTTAAGGTAAGAATTGCAAACGTTTGCCTACTTTCTTAAATGACTTTTTATCTTAACATGATGAAAGTGATATATAGTTAGATTGTCACAACCAGCCCAACTATTCAATGATATCATATGATATTATATATAAAAAAAAATATATATATTTTATTATTTTCCATACATAAAAGCAATTTTATTTACGCCCATCTTTAAATAATATACGACATGACAATAAATGAAACAAAATATATATTCTTATATAAAAAGAGGGCCTAAAATTGCGCCAAAGTCGTTTCATTTTTGTATAGTGAAAACACACAAGAGACATACTAAGATTAATTATGACAAAAAATATAAATCATAACATTGAATTGTTCTTTAAAGAATTATATGAACAAGAAACAAGCTTATAGTGAAAACATACATTATAGGTAACACGAAACGAAAACGTAACACAAATAAAATAAAAAACTAAAAATATATATTATTCAATCATTTTGTGTAGGGCATCGAATGAAAGGGCTTAATTAGAGATGGCCAAAGGACAGCGTAGTCGTGTACCACTGATCATAACGAAACATGAAAAATAAACAGTGATTACATCTCGTACTTGCGATTTGCAGTCAATGTAGTAATAATGGTGGAATCTTACAAAATGTTTGCAGTTTGGCGTCGGTCTCACAGCGAATAGGTTTCCAGATTTGATTTGTTTTGAAGATGAACTTGGATAAAAATAAACGTATGATCAACGAACACCAACATCCAATACCTGTCGGTGTTAATGAAGGCCGGCTCTATGAGGTTTTTGAATATATCTACATGCCTACCTTAAACAAGTTTTGCAATTTAGAAAAGGTAAATAAAAGTTGATAGCAGAAGTAGCACAAGAAAAGCCAAACATGGAAAACTAGAGCGCGTTGTACTTCTAGTGGTGTCGGCTCATGATCGTGTAGGTGATCAAACTATTACTTGAAGTTTGTGTTTGTCGTCAGTTAGTCAAGTGTCTCTCGCTGCTCTCATTTTAGTATTAACAATGTTATTAAAGGTTATATATAATGTCATTTATTTATGATCAGTCATGTGTCAAGCTTTTGTTAATAATAATACTCGACGCCATCTCATGTCCGTGTGAAAGACCTCATTGTATTTATCTTGCTATCGATTATTGTGGCGATGATAGTGAGGATAGATGTCGCTGGTCGTCGCAGAGTTTTCTGAGCCCATTTATTCGTAACACTGTTGGCATATTCTTAAACATATTGACATTTTTCCTAATGTTGCTATTTATTTATTAAATGCTGCAAAAACATCGTTATCTGTATTCGATGACAAAGCAATCACGTAATTCTTATCATTTAAAATGTATTAATTCAAACGAGTTTTTAATACAAACTTATTACTACAACAACCACAAGCAACAAGCTACAGAGCGATCATCATTTTAAAAATTACATTTTGTTTCTAAAAAATAATTTTAACCAATCTTAACCAAGTTGTTAATTATTATTAAATAAAAATATATTAGGATGTTAAATAATAATATTTAAATTCTGACGTTTCGTTAGAATTTAAAGGTGATTATAGAAAAATATTATTACATAACTAAAAAGTACTAAATAAAATAAAAAATATATAAAAGCAGGTAAAATTATCATTCACATACAGGAAAGTTTTTTGTAGAGACGAATTAAAAATATATAAATATTTATCTATGATAATATCTAGTTTTGTCGATATATACAATTATATAACTTAAAATAGGCGCCAACGACACTATAACACTATGACTATTGAGAAGCACTATTTTTAGGAAAAACAAGAATTAGTATGTTATGAAGCGGCATGCAAATATAGTCGACGCTCTACCAAAATAAACTGTCTATCGATCAGTATACACCAAACATTGATCTGACACTGAGATGAGATAGCAAGTGGCTGCACATGCACCGTGGACGTGTGTGTGACTGTACGTCAGCATGATGACATGATAACGGGGGTGTCATGCCACCACTTGTCAAAAACTATGTTATAGGTTCATAAATCTACAGCTGGATCTTAAACTAAAAATAAATATTAAGAAACTTAGCAAGAGGAAAGGATAATATTTTAATTATTTATTGAGAAATGAAGCATTCCCTGTTGTTTAAAGAAAACATAAAATGTTCCCACTCTCCAAAGCTAACCTATAAAAATATAAAAGAATCACTAAAACGGTTGCTGAGTGGAAAACTCGAGAACATCTGATTAAATTCTGCTAATTCATAGAGAATTAATTTTGAAAAGAAAAACAAAATATTCCATTAAAACGAGTTGCAGGTACAATATTTTTTTTAATGCAGTTAGTTGAGTTTTTTTACGTCACTTGTTACTTAACATTAACTATTTCTATGAATAAAAAATTCATCGCATACTTTTGGGAGTAACCGAAGTTTTCCAAATGACCCGAAACTTTTACTGATCAGTTTATATGACGGTTTTAGAGAAAAAAATATTTTATTAAGTATCACATCATCAATAAATCAACATCATGTTGTATAACTGTATGTCTTATTTAAAACAAATAAAAGGTTTACTCACTTCGGCATAAAATGTAGTACTGCACAAAAAGACACGAACACAACAGAGTCGCAAACAACAGCAACAAATAAATCAATATTGCCACGTTCATGTTGAACTAGAATATGAGACATATAAGCAATTATGATTTATCAAACAGACTGATAACATTAATTAAATATACCTTAACATCTTTCAATAATAATAATTTACATTCGATTGTCGGCGACAATTTTTCGGCATCTTTGGTCAAGCGTTTTTATAGATTTTGGCGCTAAAATGATATGTTTTGTAACATTTTAACTATAGTCAATTTATGCCGTCTATTAACACATCACAAAACATACACCTATATTTCCGAAAAAGTTAAAAATAAGTCCAAGGCAATATTCTAACTCCTAAAAATTATAATTGAAAAAAAAGAAACAAAATCCCTCGTGCGTGAAAAACAACTAGGTAATTGAAAAAGCTGGGACAAAATAAAAAATTATGCAACATCATACATTAAATGCAGTCGGAGGTATGTAATTGATAAGTGAAATCAGTCTCTCTTTATTCGTGTCTCCGTCTGTATATTATGTATTATATGCTGTTGCCACAGATAACCTCCAATAGATGCCGCATGAAAGACAGCGAGCTGTAGCCAAGCATCTATGATTCTGCATCGTTTTAACAAAAATAATAAATACCTAATACACGTATGCGAATCCTCAGTTACGACTGAGTGTTCGACCTGTGTATATATACTTTTACGAGAAGACCTTTTTTTATAAAGAAATAGTTATTGGGTTAACCATGGCAATTTGTTATATCAAATAGTTTAGAAAAATCTAATTGCAAGAAAGATAGTATAACTTTTTACTAGAAAGTAAAATTCAGTTGGTATTTTTATCCCGCAAGAGTTCAAGTTATAGTAGACAATTAAAGGTAACTATAACAAAAATGCAGCACGCGTTGATGTGTTCTTGAAACCCACCCCTTTCTCTTGATACTAAATTAGCATATTAATTTCATTCTAACAAAGACACATCCAACACTAGTATCTCTACTGCATGCTTTTTCTAGGTATAATCGATATCGATATTCCCATACATTAATCGACATTGTTACACTATTCCAGGAAAAAAAATGTACTTACAATGACTGCACAAATTAGTACGCAAAAGTACTCCAAAGTTAATCCAATATTTGCCAATATACCTACAATAGCTATGATAACTACTTTAAGATATTTCAGAATACATTAGGTTGCTTTTTTCCCAAAGTAATGTGTTGTTTGTTTTTCGTATATACGAGTACATATGTAGTATGCATAAACTTGTAATAAAGTCTTTCTGGCTATACCATTTGTATCAATAATATTTTTGGCAATAAAAACAAAATTAAAGGTAATTTATAAAATAAAAATATTTAATTTTCACAAATATATTTTTGACATTTTATCGTCAATTTTGCCATTGCTATTCGCTTTCAATTTTCCCCACAATATGGGAGCCTTTTCTTTTTATTGTACGTGGCTATAATTTATCTAAATATCTTCTTTTAATTAATTTTTATTTATCTAAATATCTTCTTTTTCTTTTAATTTAATCTTCTTTTAAGTATAGGCAACTGGGCAAATTGTGTTGATATTTTTTTCATACACGCACACAGATGCTAAAGTGGTTTAATTTTTTAAAGTTAATTTAATTTTTTCAAGGCGTGGAATTCGTTAGTTGTCGAGATTCAACTTTTGAAAATACGTGAAATTGAACCTTTGTTTGATCTTTTGTTAACTTTAACAAATGTTTTTCTCTTAAAGACTGACTTTATCGAAAAACAAAGGGATTTATATGCACAGAGCCTACTTTCGTGATTGTTTTTTTTTTCAAATAAATTTTAAATTTTCAATGTACCAGTATTTTTCTAATTGATTTTATACATATATCTACATTACTTGTTCATTCATTCATTCATCATAATGGGTGAATTTTCGAGAGCTGGCAATACAATATCAATTACCCATTTTTCCGTTCATTCTGTCATTCACACATATTCTGTCTTTGTTTAATTTATGGTATAAATGTAGATATGAAAGAGACAAATGTAATAAACCTATTTATATTACATAGTATAAATATTATTTGCAAAAGCTACGTCCTGATTTCGAAAAAGTGCTACGCTTTTTGGCGCGTCTTTTGTATGAAATTGCTTCTCTAGTTATTAAACTCATTGTCAAAATACCATTCAGGTAATAAAGAATTTTACGTACATACATGCATGCATACACGCACGCATGAAACTCATAATGCTTCCTTAGCGTCACTCGGAATGACGTAACGTTTATTAATATTATACACTCAAATACAATCAGTTAATCAAAAATTATAAAGTGGAACAAAGATATTCACTTACATACATTAATTTTTTGGGTAGGGTTGTAATAAAAAAAAATACTTCAATGAATCAAAGTCAAAGTCAATTCACGACTTATTTTGTTTAAATTTTCAAGATTCTATTTCTTTTTATAATCGATTAAATTGAAACAATTAATATAAAGATGTTCTATTATACAATTAAATTAAATTCACATTTTATGGAGTCAAAAACCAGACAGCCCCCTGTAAGAGTTGTCTTTTGGTGACAGAAAAGTGAAGGTTCAAAGTACAATTTCATGGTACGTTACCATGAAATTGTTCTGCAAAAAAACCTCTGAGATACTGTAATAGACTCTGCTAAAGAAAGACTGTTCTAAAGGTCATTTTGGAATAAATAGAAAAATATGATTAATTTATGAACCTCAAGCATGAATTAAGCGTTGTTGGTCAGTCGATTTATAGGACCTACACTTTGATTAATGTACAAGAAAACTGTACCTATTTTATGCATATATTTAGCAGTATAGCATTGTGAATGCAGAATTCTTTAAATATAATAATTAAATTTTATGAAGTATTCATAATTATGATTTAAACTACTTAGTCTTAGTTCTGGAAATATTACTAAAATTGACATATACCTATATATTTCAATAAAAAAAATATGCTTTAAATTAATATATCCGGATGAAACATTTTTAGGTTTTTTTGGTAATAATGCTCAATGTTTTTTTTTCTATGAAATTGAATTGAATTCTATAAAATGCTTGATATCATCTTCACATAAGCATAATGTAATTATCTTAAGCTATGACTAGATTAGCTGTGTTTACAAGTGAATCGTACTACTAATTATAAGTAATGTATTGTAAATAAACATATGCACGATTCTGGACAACGAACCTAAAAAATATGAACCTAAAATATACTATCATATAATATTTGAAGTCTAGACCAATTAAGTACATTTTAACAACAAAGAGTAGCGTTATTTATATCCACTTCAAGTCATATGTGCTAATTCTGTACTGAAGAATACAAACTTTTGATTTGCATCCCTTCAAAACTTGAATTTGGGTCGGATTTTAACGTCATTATAAATAAATAGAAATTTATCAATTCAAATAAATTTTTATACTAAATGTACTTACAGCATACTTTGAAGACATATCTTCCAACAACAATATCACAAATATGCAAGTAAATCAGCACCAACAACAATATTATCACAAATGTCGTCAAAAACGCAAATTCCTTTATTCCCAAAATCATTATAATGTAGCACTTATGAAAAACAAGATCACACTAACACCTCTCGAGTAAAACAGAGAGTTTTAAAATTCCTACTTATAAAAGAATTTACATTTTCAAAAACTACTTCTGTATTCGGTCGGGTAACAATGATTATTAATATCAAGTCATTGAAAATGAATCGAGATAATCTCAAAGTGATGCTGCCAGCTCACACCGAGATAGATAAGATCTAACATTATACAACGAATAAACAACTCTTTGAACGTCATCACGCACTAGTCAATCTGACTCCATTTACTAACTCCAGACCAGAAGAAGGACTCTAGTTCCTCACGTCTATGACATTCAAAGATTTTGGACTTCCTAAAATCGTCAAGCTAAAGAAAGTCTATCCTCGCTAGGGTCACCTCACTATAACAATTGTACGGACAACTCCTACTCGCTATGGGGATCTAAAGTCTGGGTGGACCTTATATCCTAACTGAGGGCATAGTTTTTAGTGGATAAGAGTAGCTCTAAGAACTCATCGAGAGGACACATTCATCGAATGGACTCACAGAGGAGATCCACGTGACGTTATCGTTCGTCATGGGACAGTGCAAGAACATAGCTTTTTGCCATCATTAATTAATATGCGATTCCTCAGGACTCTGAAATTAGTTGAAATTTTCGCCAGCAGCTTACCTCGCGTGATCCTGTGAATCTCTCTGTATCTGATGAAAACCGCATTAAAATTCGTTGTCCAGTTCAACATACAAGTTGTATTATAATCTTGGTTAAACAACATTTATATTGCATTCGGGGGACCCTTCTCTGGAACATTTGTAATCTAAGACGTCCCCCGACTGCAATGAGCATGACGTTCAGCCAATTCTTGTAATAGAATGCACAATTTTCTTTTAAAATTCATAAGCAAAAGCAATATATTTCAATTTATTTAAACAACAGAAACATCATCATCAAAACCATGATATTATATTTTAAATCCGAGTTGTTAAGAATCATGTAAAAAAACAACATGGTTCCCTTTACTCAGTAATCTTATCAAAATTTAATCTTATATTTATAGCCACTGTAATCTGAGGGCCTACTGCGAAAATAGAACGGCATAATCACACAAGGTTCGTCGTTAGTGTTACTTAATTTTAGTCTTTTGAGCTAATAAAGCCATGAAACATGACGAATATTATCTGATTATTATAATTCTGCTTATGTAGGTCCTCTGAAATCTATTCTATATTTTTTATTTTGCATACTCCATGCGTTTTTTTTTAAATTCATCAAGTTCACTTTTAATAATAAAATTAAGTAATTTTTCTTCGAAAGCAAACGAAAATGGTGCAGGTTATAGCATCACAAGATGATTTGCAATTTGTATGATGTTAACTTGTTGAGAAAATTAAACTTCGGTTGCACAAAAAAGCAGTTAAGGCGAAGGAAACCATCAAGTCATTTTGAATGGAGTCGTTAACTTCACGAAATTTCGCCAGGAAGCCATTTCAGAGTGATCGCTGATGACGGCGGAGCTCATAAAAATACAAGGATGTCTAACAAAAAGAAATTCTTAGAGTTATCCGATTAGAGTATTAACTTGAAACTAACCAATTATACACCCAAAGTTCGAAATGTTTTTACTTTTATTTAATTTTCTCCTCTGGGTAAAAAAACTGATCTTAGACAACTGTCATTAGAGAGGCACTTTTTAGATCAAAAACTTTTTGACGTCAGCTCAAATATTATTATTTTTAATGTTTACAAAATATTTATCGCATATGATGTTTACGTATCAGAATGTATCTAAAGTATTATTCTTTCCTGTTTCGACATCCCTGTCTCCCGTCCTTATCCTTACGAGTTCACAAATATATATGTACACCTACGGGACCACGTGCAAAATATATAGCTGATACGGTTGGCAAAAACAACTAACGAATAATAAAGTTTTGCAGGGAGAATAATCGGGAAAGAATATTCGTAATGCATCGTCATCACTAGAAAAAGTATTTTTGTTGGATGTGTTGTTTATTCGTGCATCCTCACTCGGTCGCTATCCAATATTAACATTTTTCTTAGCCGAATCATCTATCACGCATTTTTTCTTCAGTCCGATCGATCCACCCACATTCATACACATAGCACTTTCTTGATCACAATTCCATACCACGATAACAGTTTAAATAAAATTAGAAAATGTTTTCTGAGGTCGGTACTGATGCGCGGCGTACAGGTAGCCCACACATTCAAATGTAGGGCTGATTTAGCGGCGATTGTCTGTACTTGTATTTCTTTTTTTAGTTCATCGTCACCGTCTAATTACCTACCACCCTCATATTCTCATGCATATGCATTATGACGTACACACATACTCACACTCATATGTATACAGAATATCATGAAGCTTATCAACGTAGCCGAATTCTATGTTTATGAATTATTAGATTCATAAACATAGAATTGGATTATTAGATGGGATTATTTGGTTTATATTTACGCAATTTTAAATTTAAACAATACAGGATTTCTTGAATTGAAACTGAATAATTTACTACTTATAGTTATTTGTTACTTATAGCAACGAGTGGTTGTGAGATTGCAACCAGATGTCAAGCGATAAATCGCGAAGCTACTCGACTTACGGCTATATTGAAATATCAATAGCTTACCTGTCGACACTTTATTGCGCCTCAGTAGACGTTCTTAATATAATTAACACCTACAAGTTACACACAAAAAGATTGCGTTCGTATCGACAGGTCTTTGCATTTTAAGTAGTTTGCGATTCTTGTAAAGGTCTGAGTATTTGATGCAAGAAACCTATTGGCCTACGATGATATATGAGTGCATCATTACTGGATAAGCTATGAATTTTATTAGTAAACTTGTTTACAAATAATAATTTATTTTCAAGCATACAGAGAAACAAGTGTCGTGCAGGATTCATCAAGGGTCTCTCGGAAAGCTTTAGCAAACATGTGCAAGGTTCAATATCCTGTTATACATTTTGTCAGTTTTTACGTTTCGCCACCGACCCTATGTGTAATATGCAGTCCGCCACAAGATGGTGTCATCAAAGATTTTGCTAAGAAAAATACTTCATTCTAAGTCCAGTAAGGCGGGCTTTTCACAAGATTAATATAAAAATTATAAAAATAAAAAATGTTTTTATCATACATAAAGACAGAATTTTAATTTTCTACATATAAGTACACATAAATAAAATTGTAAAAGCTTGTCACTATCATTTTGCTAAAAATAAGAAAGCTTTTGTTATATTTTATTAGGCTAAAACTTACAACCTCAATGCGAATACTTCTCAGCTCATAAAAACATCTTGTATCGCTGCACGCCCGAGGCGACAATATTCCGATCGATGTTGTACGTATCGATATCGCTATGTTAATCGTATTAAATAAGGGTCGCTTGTTCCATTCTCATACTGTTGCAAGAAGGAAAATCATCCTTTTCCAATTAGCATTTAAATGAAGCAAGTTATGCCTATATAATTTTATTAGTATATAAAAGTGAGGTTGTTTTGATATTCTTTACATTTTACCAACATGTCCCTCTAGTAGCCACAGGATTTATTTTATAAACAATAACATATGAAATTCTGTATAAAATATAATAGGTAAAATTATATTAACTAATCAATAGAACCTTTTCATAATAATATCACTCTATTGCTTTCTTTGTTTTCTCGCATTCTTTCTATGTACCTTCTCTCGGCTCGTCTTTGCGTGGCCTTAAGTAGCCTCTTATCGAACCTCGAAAGAGTTTGGATTTTATTAGAAAGTAACGGTCTAATTCGATTCGTTGGATAATTTCGTTTTTCCATCAACGTTGGTCTATTTTCAAACATATATAAATCAGGGTTTTCTGCTGAAGTATTTATTGCGATTCTTTCCTGCTTTCTGCTAGATGGAGGGTCTTCATGAGCTGCCTCAGATGATAGTGGCTGGAGATGTCGAAGGGGCTGTGGTGTTTTAGTTTGAAGAGCTCCTGGTGCAGATTCTTCCTTATTCTTAATCATTTCTGTGAGTTTAGATCCATGGGACCAGTAAGTACTCAATATCGTCTCATTTCGTACTGTAACACGCGGTTTAATGGTAGATCTGCGTGGCGATTGAGTATTTTGACCAAATTCTTCTCCAAATTCAGCCCCATGCCGTAAGGCTGTAGTCTGATCAGTTTTTGGTCTGAGGGTAGATTCGTGTGATGGTAAAGTAGTCTGGTCAGATTCTGGTACGAGAGTAGATGCCCTCCATCTCCATCCCAGGTGGGTAAGGAGGACCGTAAATAGCAACGTGCAGAACAGCTTCGCCGCTGAAGTTAAACCTAAGAAAATATATTTTGCTTGAAAGTATAATTGTGAACATTTTATTAAACTTGGTATATCATGCGCTCTCATATCATACAGATTCTTTTCCTTATACTCTTAATTGCACATAAAAGTTAAACATATCATTAGTAGGTAAATTACAAGCAAGGGTCATGGTAAGGGGTCACCCGTATAAGATATCTCTTGTTTTAAAAATTTATTTATTTATTAACACCAACAAGATTAACATTGACTTAAACACAGTGTACACATTTTTTTAAATGAAATTTTAATTACAACTGTTACACGATAGATATTAAAAAAATCAGATAGTTAAACAATTAAATCACGGAGCGGAAATATCAAAACTACAGAAGATAGTAGAACTATTGAAATAAGAAGTAACTCAATTCATGCCATTATATGAAATAGTATTTGATATAATTAAATCTTTTAGTAAAACATACTATATTTTTACATTAAAGCCTTCACATGAAGATATATTAAACAAACGTATGAAATTTTAATTGTAGGTACAGATAAAATTATGAGAGTAAGATGTACTTCTAATATTTTTTATAGAGTAATAGAGAATTTCATCAAAGGCTTGAACATGATGTGATTGAATCTAAAGTTAAATATTTAACTTATTTAAGTAATTTGAAAATTGTTACCTTATTAATAAATTAATATTTTCAAGCCCTTCATACTCTTGTTGATCAATCAAATGCTGCGCTTCCAACATCTCGCCAGGAATCCATTTATGGGACGGAGTCGTTGAGGGCATTCTTGGTCTTACTGGGATAACCTTTAATGAACACATACAAGATAAGTTCCCTAAAATACTGTTTAAGAAATGTAAATAATGAGAAAAACAACAATTAGTTCCAGTTACTCTTCGTGGAGGCTTCACTGCAGATTGCCAATACGTCGGTCCTCTATAAATAGTCGCTCGAGTTTTACGACTCGTCCGAGTTGACGACACGTCTTGAAGCATCCATGCCGATTGATTCTAATATTGGTATTGACTGTGAAGTAACTTAAACTGTTTTACTCACAACAAAGCTTAAAAATTCTACCTTGATTAATTTTCTAGGTAGCTCTCCCAAGTCTTCGAAACGGCCAACCTCGTATTTGTCCATAGAAGTCCTCCACCAAAGCTTGACTCGTTCATGAGATAACGACTGTACCTACGAACATACATATAAGTTTAATGAAGTAAATCGTTTGTAATGTTCTAAATTTTTCAACGTCATCAAATATGTTCAATTCGAGTAAAGAAAGAGTTATCTAACAGAAATTGATCCATATAGGCAAATTAGCAAAATTCTTGGATTAAGAAATAATAAGCTGTGTGTCTCAAAGGTTTCATAAAATATCGTTTCTGCGTCGTAAATAGCGATCAAAATCGGTTATTTGCGATCATACACATGATGAAAATAATATAGTTTCGCAATGCTTTTGTTTTTTCTAAGATTTACATTTGAATCGTCGGTTTATACTTACACTAACTTTTATACAAGAGTAGCCCATTACTGTCATATCATGAACTGTGAGCTGTAACCAAACGATAAATTAGTAACTACAAATTACATGCCTACAACACTTCTAAGTCAACTCTTATCGTCAAATCATTTCATCTTTTTCTAATATAATCTCAAGTAATCCATTATGTGAATTCGCGTCAGACTCGCGCACCACGAGTTCCGTACCAAAAATTCCGTTCAAAATTTTCGAGTTGAATACAATTGGTCGACTATTACTAGTAAACTTGTAAACCACCATTTTTACCAACGACCGTTAAGTTGGTAGAGGTTGACTCGAGAAAAATTAGCTCTTTGAAGTTTAATAAGTCAAAAACGGTTTTCTCACACCCCCAATGTTTTGGAAAGACCTATCCAACGAAGCGCCACACTATGGAGCAGAAGAAAAGAAATATTGTTTTTCTTAGTCTTGTCAAATTACAATTTTCTAGTACTAATAGTTTATGTGCCAAACCGCGGACGGACAGACGGAAATGGCGATACTATAAGGGTTCTTTATTTGCAACGAAACTCTAAAAAGTTAGTTTTTTTTTGTAATAGAACAAATATGAGCTATCTTATAACTGAGTTAAAAAATTCTCCAACAGCTCACTCCCATCTTATTGTTTTTTTTACATTTGAATCGTGAGATGAGATATTAATTTATATTGAAACAAAGAGTAAATGTTACCCTGTAAACGCCGCTTATGACGGGCTTGTTAGATGTGGACACTATCTTTGTCTTGTCGTTATATATGAGGGTCTTCACGGCTTCGCATGCATGAGGAGTGCTCTCATACTTATTGTCGACTATATAAAAAAAAGTTCAATTAATATATTATCTAATATTGATTTCCCTACAATTTAATTAGTTCCCATTAAAAATTGTTGCAATATTTTTCTTACAAAGTTATGACGCTCGAAATAAGAAAACGATATACTTACAAATGTTAATATTGATAGCGTCTTGGTCAATCCTGTCTACTTTAAAGAAACTCTCGTCTTGGAATTTGATGCGATAAGGGTGCAACACAGCGCTGGGCTCCAATGTGGTATCATTGTTTGTGCCCACAACATGATCGGTCGCGTCGGTTTGTTCGTCTCGCCTCAGGAAAGTCTCATGGATGGGCACTTCCACTGCTTCTGGTGATTTAACTAAAACATTAATGTAATGAAGTAATTATCGCATCACAAATATATAGAATGTATTTATAAATAAGCTATGGATTTTCTAAATAAAAAAATAAAATATTTAAAAATATATGCATAAGATACTTTACTAGAAAAATATAATTTTTTTTTAGAATATAGTGCATAGCATCTGTAACAAAAATAGCCCACCCTTTTTAATCGTTTTTAAAAAAAGAATAAATTTTATGTAAGGGGTTGATCGTTATAAAATAAAATAACATTCTTTTGTGTTAGACAAAGTAGACTTAAGCATATTGAATTAGTGAAATATAAACTAATTGCTCTTTAAGGTCTAACTTCTGTAACTTTATTTTTGTAAAAACAAATAGGTAACTTTATATTTTTATGAACAATATATTTAACATACAATATACTTACTTTGCTGAAATTCAAATACTTAAATGGGTGTAGTGTAAACTAATTAAAGTTAAAATTCAGAATATAAAATAGGATTTATTTAGCCTTAAATATTTAATATAATCTTACGTCTTATTTGTAGTTATTTTGTATTGTTTAACTTCACGATCCTATTAATATAAAAAAACCATAAATTGAAAGAGTACAAACATTAATATTACCCAAAACATTAAAATAACTCAACCAATTTGTATAAGAGCAAAATGTTAATAAAGTGAAAAAATATAATTACCGGCAATCTTCTGTTGCTTATTGGTCTTAAAGCCAGTGCCAAAAGCCGATTTTCTGTAGTCGCTGATCTGTTCCAAATCAGTAGCTGTCTGAATCCAAATCAAATATTGGAACAAATCAATGAAACGCGCTGGCGCAGCACAGCCTGGCCCGTGAACTCCCAACCCTATCTGAACAGTATATAAATATTGTTCTTATTTCTTGCTTTTTGTGATATTGATATTTTTATATAATATGAAACACAAAAAATATTAAATATACTTTAATTCACATAGAATTAAAAATATTCAAAGATTTGCTTACTTGTTTATTTACATTGGATAGGCCCCGAAACTATTGAAGCGATATAAAAAAGTCTCTCATCTACGGGAAGCTACATAACACGCGGCGGACATGGGCTATAATTGGTTCACAATTCAAAAAGACATCAATATACATACTTACCGCTATATACTTTAATCATTGATGACTTTCATAAAAAATATACATCAAAGAATAAAATATAAATAGACGTTGAACATAGAAAATCTTCCTTTCATATTTTGAATGAATTCTAAATACGCAATCTTTTGGTTTTTTTAGCTGAAATGGGCCATGTCATAACGTATTATCTTAATATTTTGGTGATATCTGTTGAAAAGCGTATTTTGTTTCGTTATATAAGAAAAACTACTCATGCGATTTCGATAAAAGTAAATGGGATCACCTCGATCCACCAAGCTGTCGAATAAAAAAATAACGTTGAAAAACGGCCAAAAATTGACAAAAATATTGGTGAACATACATAAAAAACATACATGGCAAAAGTATGACGTCACCCACACGTGGCATCTCTATGGCGAATAACGTGTGGCTACCTTAACATATCCTTCAAAAGAGTTTGCCTTTGAATCAACATAACACCAACGCTACAAGTTCGCAGATCGCTACAGAAAAGTTCTTCTTCTTCTTTCGTGTCAATGGCAACCAAAACTAAATGTCTACGGCCCAGAACTCCGCCACTTTTACGGCGCTATCAGCAGCCGTCATGAGATCCTCCTGCGTACAGGTGTAGGGGCAAGCGGGGCAACATATCAGGTGTGGAGTGGTCTGAGGCGTAGTACCACACCTGCACGCAAGGTCTGCAGTATTAGTAAAACCCCACCTGGACCGATTGTCTTTACTCCGGCCAACCTGAGTGCGGAGTCTATTTAAAGATTTCCACACCGGTCTGGGGAGGTCGTAGCCAGGCGGGAGTTTCTCCTGGATTGGCACAAACGGGGAAGGCAAAAGGGCGGAACCCAACCACAGCTCACGCCTAGCCAAAGAGGCCTCGGAGTTGATAGGCTCGGTGCACTTGTAGAAACTATTGCGACTCTTCAGCCTTTTAGGGACGGACGAATAGCGATGCATAGGGTGCCGCGGGTCGGAATCAAGCTTGGCCCTTTCGATGGAGCTTGCTATGGCCCTGCGAACATATGGTGGAGCAATTCCAGCCAGCGGGTACAGCATTTGCACGGGAGTCGGCTTAAGACAACCTGTTATAATGCGGCATGTGTCGTTTAGTGCTGCATCCACCCGTCTTGCGTGGGCAGATCGGTTCCAAACAGGACAGGCGTACTCTCCTGCGGAGAAACTGAGTGCTAGTCCAGTCGTCCGCAAAACCCCAGGCGACGCACCCCAGTGCGTTGTCGTCAGTTTTTTCAGGAGATTGTTTCGAGCAAATACCTTCTGTTTCACATTTTGACAATTCTTCCTGAAAGTTAGCGACCTATCGAGTGTGACTCCGAGATATTGGGGGTGGTCATCGTGAGCTATACGGATCCCGCGCCACACAATATCCATCTCACGTCCCGCCTGTCGATTACGTAGATGAAAGAGACATGACTTAGTCTTGGCTGGGTTTGGCTTCAAAGCATTCGCTTCATAATAAAGGTCAAGTACTCCAAGTGCCTCAGCCAGATTTGCCTCAACTTCCTCAAATGATGTTGCTTGTGAGGTGAGGGCCAGGTCATCAGCATACAGAAAGCGAGACGCGCCAGGGTACAGAGGCTGGTCGTTAGTATAAATGTTGAAAAGCATAGGAGCCAGCACACTGCCCTGAGGCAGCCCATTCTTTTGGCAACGCCATCGACTTATATCTGACCCCAGGTGGACCCGGAAGCGCCGGTTATTTAAAAATTCTCCGAGAACATTAACAAAATTCAGATCTTTGGTAACATGGCCCACCCTCCACAAGAGCCTCTTCAGGTTCACTGTATCATAAGCCGCTGAGAGGTCGACAAAGACGGCGCCCGTAATGCATCCAGTCTCAAAGCCGTCTTCAATATGTTGAGTCAAGTTGAGGACCTGACTACAGCAAGATTTTCCGGGTCTGAATCCTGCCTGTTCTGGAATCAGATTAGGGTCAACCAGAGGAGTTAGCCTGGTCAACAATAACCTCTCAAACAGCTTGTAAGTATGGCAGAGAAGCGAAATTGGACGATAACTTTTGGGGTCATCTAGACGCTGGCCTGGCTTTGGTATCGCCACGATTTTAGATCTCCGCCATAAGCGTGGGAACTTTGCTGTGCTGAGACAGGAGTTGAACATTGCAAGTAACCATGAGACGGCAATGGGTCCAAGGTGCTTAAGCTGTTCCACGGAGATATTGTCAGCTCCGGGGGCTTTGCCGGGTTTCAAGTCTTTGAAAGCAGTGCTGACATCACTCAGAGTAAAAGGAGAACATAAAGAGCCGGAGACAGAAACTGGGTGTGATTCCTTTAGGGGGTTTCTGAGACGACACGAGGGTTTCCCGTTTAGGACTAATGCATGGGCAACTTGATCAGCAGTAACTTGATTTGGTGGGGCAACAGGAGGAGATTCACTGGTGAGTTTCCGAATTGTGGACCAAGCTTTTTTACTGTTATGAGTCATGTTGATATTAGTAACAGTATCAATCCACCTGTTGCGCCGACTTTCATCAATCTCGTAAAGAAGCTTTTCTCCCATGGCAAGAGTTTCCTCAGAGAACGGGTCGCTGCTGTATAGATCCTCATACTGACCCAGAGTTTTTGCAGATTCACGTGATAGCCCTGGGATATAAGACGTGCGGCACCCTCTGGGAATGAATTTGCGCGACGTTCTTAAGAGTACTTCGGCGAAGAGATCATAATTATGTGGGAGAGGTGGTATATCCAAAAGCGCATCGTCAATAACTTTAGAATAGGGTACCCAATTCGCTCTACTGTAGTTAAATCGGCGCTGGAAAGGCACCTTAATCGGGCGAACTACAGAGTTAACGGTGCACATAATTGGTCTATGCTGGGTGTGAGGAATTGGTGAACAGACAGATTTTGAACAGTAAGATATAATGTTACTACTAACGAAGACCAAATCTGGGTTAAACCCATGTTTCCAGCGTCTACTGTTAAACGATGCAGGATCTTTTGGGTTATGGATCAACATTAGGTTGTTTGTCTCTGCCCATGCTTCCACAGCGTGACCGTTCGCGTCAGTATCCCTATAACCCCAATTCGAACTGTGACTATTAAAGTCACCAATGATCAATAACAAAGACGAACGAGTGATTCGATCCTTATAATACCAATACATAAGATTTGAGAATACTCAAAATGTTCATTGTAAAAACTTGCCAAGTGTTACTATTCGAGTTATATGACCCATAAATAATTTGATTCGATTTGAGCACCACCGATCCAAATTACCAACTTAAAAAAATCAATTAAATAAAAAGAAGGCAAGTTATTATTTAATTAATAAGTGGTCTGTTCTACCTACCACGGTCCAGAGGCCGGTCGCATTGGACGCCATCACCTGCCCGCTCTCCCACACGCAGTCTGACTTGGCGTGCTCCGCGTACGCGCATTGAACGTGTTGTACTTTGTTGTCATTGAGCTGATATCAAGCGAAATTTCAAATATATTTTGGATAACGGACCTTACATAAATAATAACATTATCTCTAAATTTCAGGTCAGTAACGGGTGTCACTGTGTATGATAATATTTGGTTTATGTTAATGTAAGGCAAGGGATGACGCATTGATTAGCGCGTTTGGTCTTTAGCTTTTGCAAGGGCCGGACATAGGACGGACGAACGATTTAGTTTAATGTAATCGCATACTTTTTAAATATTTCTAGGGTAAGTTTTTCATTCGATCCATAGGGAAGCGTATGCCCCAGCAACAGGAGCATTAATAAGCCGATGATGAATGGTAAAGTCTAATGATCTGACGGCTAGCATACATGGTAATATACAAATAAATATTATTGCCTGTTACGTGGAACTTACTCCAGCTCTGGAATAGAATTCGTCACAATGTTTCTGCTTCACAAATTGTAACTTATAGATCTCTTTCTCCAGTAATCTGTTTTCTGTAAAAAAAAGATATAACAAGCAATGCAAAGTACTCGTATATAAAGGATAATCTGCTACAATAATTTCCGTGGTACTCGTGGTACTGGTAGTATTCGTCCACAAGACGGCACAATTACTTAGTATTTATTTTTATAGAAATAATCATTTTTTTGTATCGTCAAATAAGCTTTCAAGTTCATTAACTGCAAAACTTCCAAACAATAGCTATCATCGCAGATTTAATAATAGTCACATTTTTAAACTTTGAATAAGTAAAATTTCTAAATACCGTCTGTATATCCTATTACGTAGAGGTGGTTCGAGGTGTTGTAGGAATACTTCGGACAGCAAATTGGCTTGAACGGAACTAGAAAACAGAATATTACACGTTTAAGGAAACAGGAATTTGTTTCTAAACCAACAGGAGAAACACATAATACTTGAGATCTAAGTGTAAAAAGCGAAATTAAACGACTTGTCAATAAAACAGATAAAGTCGAATGATGACTTTTTGCGTTGAAAAGACCAAAAAATAATACTTTTTTAATTAAGTACTCGAGAACTATTTCAATTTCTGTATACAAAGATTCCGAACATAGAAGTCACCCATCCGTCTATAAATTAATGGTTATTTATTAATTTTGTACTTTATTGGTTTCATTTAGTTGCAGATACCGCGATAGTGGGAACTAACTAAAATCGCCTAAGCCCTGCTTCAGTTCGATGATAGCGATGGTGTTCAAGGTGCTGTATTCATATTCCGGGTGAGTGATGTAATCTTCAACGGGACTGGTCCACGGCTGATCACGTTCCGGTATAAACATGGCCTTCGAGTCATCTCTGAAACAAACAATTGAAAACCAACCTCAGAATCTTGTGGCCATTTGAGAATGATGAATTGAATCATTATTTAATGAAACTGTTCTATAACGAATCACTATACCTATACAAGAGGATTTATAATATTATTATGAATACGTAGATTTTTTCTATATGTGTTTAACGATAGGATTATGTATCGCCCAAACAAGTGCGGTTAAAGAAGTTTGAAGAAGAATTTCGCAAGATGACCCTTTTAATCGACAATTATGTAAACATATACTTATGGTTGAAATAAATTGATAACCTACTACACGTTCCCCGAGGAAGCACCCCTGGAAAGCTTGTTGGAAACCATATTATAAACAGAAAGGTCATCGAACAATGCTATATTCTATAAAGGCTTTATTTGTCTCCTTTCACAATTTCTTTGTGCTGAAGTTCATGATCGGTTTTGAGTTGCCAAGTTTTAATAAGACACAACACAAGTTCGTCAGGACTTTTCAATAAACTATTAGTAATAAGCTTATAATGATAAGGTATTATAATAAAAATAATAATCTTAGACTTTATTCAGACACTGTTATTGTTTATTATATTATATTGCACTTACTTGAACACATCTCGCGGTATTCTGACTATATCGTTGGCGTTGCCGAGCGCAAACTTCTTCTTGATAAGTACTATGCCAGTCACAGCTATCTTCAGTGTGTCACCCTCGTCTGTGTCGGTGTCACGGTAATCATAGAATATAGTTTATCAATATACAATATTATTTATCATATTAGCAATATTTATTCACTTAATATTGTTAGAAAAAAAGTGATCCTTATTATCAAAACCTCCAACAACAAGCAGCACATCAAACATTATTAAAATAAGTCTGAACGATGTAAAATGAGGAGCTATACACCGAAGATCAACCAATTCCGTTCGCCTGAAATTTATAATATTGTTTTTTTCTTACGCAAATGCACTCTTAGAACACCGAGCCAAGGAAATACTCCACTTTGACCGAAGTTCCCCTCCTGTAAGTCGCCAACTCTCCCCTCATCACAATACTGTGACTCTAGTAATGGTACATCTGAAACGAATCATTTAATGATTAACTTTACTTGATGAACCGGAGCTTTTTGAACAAAATAGATTCATCCTGTTGAAACAACTTATTGAGAACAATGAAAAAATTAATTTGCCTGTCATCCGATATATCGCACCCATGCTGGTAAAACCTGTTAACAGATTTTTTTACAAAAAGGATTTTAATATGCCGTTCAATAGAAAATTTCAATCTCCATGTACTGACATAACATTGATTAACACAATTCGTTATATTTTGCTGTCATACATTCTTATTTATTTACCGCTCGAATGCACAATACACGTCTCCAAAGTTTTGTCTAAAAAATTATTTTACAATATAATCAAAAATAGGCCTATAAATATAACAAATTTACCATAAAAATTTAAAAAACATTTTTGTTGAAAGTATCAAAATGTTTTTCCCTTTGTCCCTGGCACTCTGAGATGGGATTCGGACCTACGACCTTACACAATCCGGACGACCGCTCCAAACACTGAGCTACCCAGGACCAGGACCTAACAGGAATCACGAATTTTTCAAGCAGTTGTTACTTTTTCGTTACTACAGAGTGCATTTATCTTTTTTGTTCAGGCAATCCATCCAAATAGTTGTAAAAATATAATATAAGGGTTGCGTGCCTCGGAAGGATAAACGGAATCCTTAGCTCACGGGTTCGTTCGGCTTTACACTCATTCGTCTGTCCCACTGACGTTACCGTCCGTATTTTTTTTCCGAAATTAATAAACTAATTGATTTTTAATTTATTAAACAAATAATAAGAATATAATAATCAAATATTCTACTCACATAAAATCACCAGTTTCAAAATAAAAAATAACTCCCCGTGACCTGCCATTCTTATGACATATTTCATGTACAAATGTGGTCGGTGTTATTAATTAATATGAGCCGCAATCTACCAAGCGACGCGTGTAATTAAATGGCGCACGAGTTTATTATCAAACAGAGGATATTTGATCGGAAAATGGAATAACAAACAAATTTTCACAAACAAATAATGGCAATGGAATTTTTAAAAAGTCACTTATTAAACGCGTTATTCTTCGGTCACTCTTAAACATCAAACTTCATTATTATAAATAAGCTACAGTTAGTTTATGCTACGTAATGACAGATTGATATGGTAAGCGGTAAGGAAAAGCTGAAGGGTCATCATAAGCGACATAGCTTGTTGTCTTAATAAAAGAGATTCTAAAATCTAGAGACCTTGAAACTCGATTACATACAAAAAGACTTGTTGTATTTCAGAAGACGGTTATGATTCATTCTTTGTCTCGCCTACTCAAACCTCCGAAGCTATTGCATGAATTTTCAGTACAGGTGTGACGGGTTCGGTGCTTAGGTAAATGAAACGGCTTGATTAGTGGGTATTTTTATAGGGTAAATAAAAAAACACTGAAACAACAAAACAAAGGGGAATATAAAAACAGTTCGTATGAATTTCTAAAATTATGATGGCTTGTAGGTACTTAAATAAAACAATTACATACCCCTTTCTGGGGTTTACTTAGATGATACGATGCAAACTTTTGTATACACATACACTTAAATATTCAGAAAGAGCATACCGCGAGACTTAAAATTTCAAATTACGAATATTGAATATTAAAAAAGAAATTATGTTAAAGGTTAAAGACGAAAAGTTTGGATGCGGGAACCTAGGACAAACTAAACGGTGTGGTAACTACCTAGGACAAACTAAACGGTATGTATCTCATTGCCCTGCAAATAGATACAAAAACTGTTTGAGATTGTTTAAAGGTAATATAAACGTTACCTATTTAACCAATATTTTAGTGATTAAAATTCTTATGTGATAATTTGTTCATATTTTCATAAATAATTACCAAATCAACTTCCGAGTAGACCAAACAATCTTTTCGATCGTTTGGATACTTCCCTATTGTTTAAAAATTCAACGGATTCACAGTAAAGTTTATTGGTCAAAGTGAAAGGTAAAATTACTTTGTTTTTATATTATGACAATAAATATATTTTAATAACAAAGAAATATGCAATTGTGCTGTTGCCGCAACTTTGAAAAAATTTATAATAATCTCAAATGTGACTCATAGATCTCAAATGTGGCCTAATATAATAACCCAACTTGTAACTATATAACTATGAATACCTGAATATTTTCGTTTTTTGAGTTGAGACTAAAACTAACTATAAGCTCATAGAAATTTGGAAATGTATAATAATACTATAACTATAGTCTTGTACAGTAACATTGTTACGACACTACGTACTACTTGTTACGAACAAATAGCAAGTTTTTACAGACAATCTAACAGACATAAGTTATGATAAGAGCGTTCATGCGTCAGGCATTGTAACTGCTTACTCATAAATATCATGCAGATTCAGCCATTCAAGGTTGCATGCATTGTTTGCGGTCTCATTCAGATAAAGGATATATAACTTCATATGGATTTTTTCTGTTGAATTTTCAATGTTAATATACTGACAATCCTGTAAAAGGTTTTATAATTCAGAGAGAGCTGAAGTTAACTATTGTTTACTGAAGGGAACTTATTCTTCTCACGGGTGGGTTTAAGAGTACAGCGAATCGCGTTTAAAATATTTTGACATTCCACAGGGAAGTATTTTAGGTTCATATTTATTCCATTATCCTCAGTTAATCTAAAAAAAATGACAGATGATTAAAGATGCAGACCTCTTTAGTTGTCAGATTAAACTGCAATAAGAACGTTAGATAATCTGCACGTTTGATTGCGGCACATTCAGTGACATTATAAAGCATACGATTTTTTATTTAAACAAACACAAACAAGATTTTTTTATGGGTTCACTAAACAGTAAAGTAACTTGTTATAAATTTCATATAAGGCGCCCGCCACTAATGAAATGTATGCGACGTGATCCAAATATAAAGTTCATATTAAAACAGGGATTTATGTTTCAATTTCATCTTTGTAACTATATATTTGTTATAAATATGAAGAAATAAAAACATTAAATAAAAGGATGTCCACTCATAATTAACACAATAACTCCATTTGAACTCAAAAAAATCCATTTTAATGCTTTTAATGGCGCTCTCGCCGTGTAATTCAAATACATATTTTTGTGTCAATCGTATTGCTAGTTCCATTTAGATCAAATAATGGCTAAACTTTCTTAAAATAAAACAATTCATTGATACACAGTACACACACACACACACACACACATATATATAAATTGAATAAACTAAGAACAAAGAAACTAACAAAATACAAATTTAATAAGTAAAAAATATTTTTCATCTCAAAAATCCTGCAAACTAAAACAGAACATATATTATAATTATAACAAAAAAAAAAATCAATCCAATGAACATACAATCACAAAAAGTATATCGTAACAGTTAATTATGATATCATACATCAACCCTCAAAAGGGTCCACTCTAATATCGGGTCCAAAAGACCCTTGAATAAATAAAACGTCATAACTCAAACAAATGGACTCACTATTACCGCATTATTCAAAATCTCAACCGCTGAGGAAGTATTAAGTGTCAAATGTATTAGTTACGACGCTCGGGAGACGGTCGTGCGTGTCCACTGTCACACGGTACCGCTGTCTGTCGGCAGGTTGTTTCACATAACTGGCTATGACTTGTGAATAAGTTCAAGTGTTTTCTCATATAAACTCATTCATAAGTCATAGAGATTCATTGTGATTTGGAGTTTTTGTTGACTTATTTATTTAATACTGATTGTGCAAGGGTGGACCTATTGTATTCCCTGCCAGTCAACTTTTGAGTGATGTGAGGATTCAATTATGGTGAGCGTAGATGCAAATGGAGCACAGAGATATTAACATACTCAAATAACGTGAAGAGAGAAAAAAAAGGGTTAACCAAGAGAAGTGGTCTAAATTTGAGGTGTCGTGTTATAAATCGGATACCATAACATACATAGAGAATGTTATAATTGTAACACTGAGTAGATTATTTTATTATGCTTAATATGATTTTTATTCACTTCTAATCTAGGTCAAAGGAAGGTACAATGGAGCTGCATCTGAGACACAATGGCTCATATATCTAATAATCCTTCGACGCGGGCGACCCACTAAGGTTTTTTCTAATAATCACGTCATATTATCGTTTCCTTTAATTTAAAACCCATTTAAGAAAAAAGGATTAACTATTTTGTTCCCCACTGAATTTAAAAGATATATTTTATTTATGTGAACAGTTGATTCTAATAAGGTACTAGTGCATTTATCTGTGGACAATTCGTATTTCAATATATAAAAAAGAATTGAAGCAATTTGATTCATATACATGATTGGTACTTTGTATTCTTGATTTAACTTATTGCCAGCATATCGTCTACCTACGACAAGAATCCCCGACTTACGACATTTTGCAATTACCAACTGTATACACCTACGTCTTTTTATCTATTATTTAAATTATGTTATCATTCATACATTAAAAACCATTGTTGTTTTGTTCAATATATTCAAAATTCAGATAAAATACTTATAATTTAACGTACAAACGCCATATTAGTTTACAATTAAGTTATTTAATTTATTCATGTCGCCGTTGTGAGGACAGGTCTTCCTTGTGAGTAAAATCATATACAGAAAATAGGTCATAACCCACCGCCCGAGTACAGTGCCAAATGACGCATGCTAAGTAATACAAATAAAGCTAATTAGTCGTAATATATTTTGCACCAATCCGATAAAAGGCCTTTAAGAAAATAGCTTTACATCAACACTCACAGAACGAACTCGTAATTTACCAACATACGAAAATAAAATACACAAGAGACTGAGAGATAATACTATGACAAAAAAACCCGACGAACACGAAGCAAATAAAATATCAATTATCATTAAAACAACTCGCTCACTTACAACATCACCATCAACAAACCGTTCCGTTTCCAGGATTTTATTACAAAATACCGTCGGCGTTAACCCTCAAACACGACACGGCCTAAAAATGCCACTCGCGTTGTTTTTGTTCGTTTGTGATTTCTTTTTGTGGTTGAAACTAGACACGGTAATGTCCGAAGGCCGCCATAAACATGTCAACAGAGCGATTGTGCCCGCTAAAGAGATACACGCCAGGTACACACACAGTAAAGAATCTCCGATCGGAGTTTAATTTATTGTTACACTGCGAGATACGAAACGTCAGTTAAATCTAAAATGTTACTCAATGTGACTGTAATAATAAATTGTGCAGCGCAAATTACTAGAAAAAATCCAGTATTACTTTATTTAATACAATATTCATTCAGTATGCTTATCCCTATTTTGTATCATGTTAGATTTAAAACTATTGTGTCAACAATATATTTAAATTCATAATTAGTATTAACTTTAACAAATTACAAATCAATCTCGTTTGTCATCACCCCTAAATGTTATAATAAAATCTGTAAATCTCTAATTGCATCATACTGGCGTAACATTTGACTACGCGCTGGGTCGAAGTAACCCGCCCTCTTCCACGGGTTAACGCATTTTAATACAGTTTGTGTTGATTTACTGGTGCATCAGATGCGGTCGCCTTATTTCTCTGTTTGTTTAACCGCAGAACATCGGTACACACAAAGATGACGCTGTTATTGATTTGACATTGTGAAAGCACTCAATCATAAAACGACGTCGCCATCTTTTAGTCGAGTCAGTTCAGAATAGATTTCTGTAATAGTTTACGATGGGCTTTATTCGTATAAAAACACCACAATATGAACATCCCATAATTCACGCTGACTCGGTGGGTGTTGCCGTGTTTCTAAATATTATTTCTATACAGTGTTTATATATACCTATATCAGCCATCATCATGTCTAGATACCACAGCCTTACCGAGTGCCTCCCAACAAATACAACTTGTGATGTCTTTACTTTATACCGCATCATTTAAAGCATCTTCACTCATTTCTCACTTCCATATATCTTCTATTTTTTATATTCATTCACTTCACTTGTTTTATAATCTTCTATTTTTCCTTCGGTCTTCATACACTCTGTATAAATGCTTAGCAAGATTTTTTTATTTACATATTATAGATGGAACAGGAAATTCTCTCCTGTTTTCCTGAAGTATAACAATTTACCCTGAAGTATTTAACAAAGAAGTTCTCGAAACCAAACTAGATGTGTGTAAAAATTTTCAATCAATTTGCGGCGCTCACAACAGCGCCCAAATATCGGGGAATATATATTAACAAATTTTTACACAAACCTCTAATTAACTACTATTTTAATGTTAATAACTATGAAAGATTAAAATTTACTAACTATGCTTATTTAGAGTTATATTATAACTCATTTTATTTTTGGAAATAGTGATTTTAATTCCAGTAAGCTTCCAATTCTCACTTGCTGTAGCTTATACAGCCTGTTGCACAAACGACCATTAAAATAGTGTTAGTTTAAAGCGACATTACCCATACAAATTTGACATTCATTAGAGCTTAAAGGCGTCATTAAACCCTAATGGACGTTTGTGAAACTGACCGATAGACATGTAAATTACACTGAATAAGTTTATGAGCACAACTTTATATTACTGCCGAGTGTTGGATGATTACAGATGGTTCTCTCTCACACGTGGGATTAGACTACTATAAATTGCACAAAAGAAGAAGAAAGAAAGTTCGTGTGCCCCGCGCTGGTGACGAGTCATATACCTGACGGTTCAGTAGGGTAAACTTAAAACAAGTACCACTGAGACATAAGAAAACGAAATCTTTCTTGAGTATGCGAATGAAATCAATTCGATCCGAACGAAGCGAATAAAACGAACATTATAATGCTGATAATTCAACTGATATGGTGCACGAATGTTCAATTATATTTTCATACAAACAGTTCTATTTTTTCTTTTGCCTCCTGCCTTCGGCGTATTCCTTTCATATCGATGTGTGTTTCACCTCACGTGAAACAAGAGTGGATACGTTGTGCTTAATTCTCTCTAAAATATAAAACGACCAATTCAATTAATATAATATGAGTCACGTTGTGTCGTGTCGTTAGGTATCATTTAGATAAAAAAGGATGAGACAAGACAAAGATCCGAAAAATCACGAGAAGAAAGACAGCTGGTCTAGAAAAAAAAATTAAAGCTACAAAAGGTAAAAGTATAAAACGACCTCTTTATAAATGAGAGAGCCGCATCAAAATGGTTGTTGACTCTAACAGATATTGTTAAATTATTAATTTAAGTTTAATAAAACGCAGTTCGTTACAGCAGTGGACTATTGAAAATAGTTCACTTTTTTATTTTGTATTACTTGGCTGTGAGCTTTAAATTTAGTGTTTGCAATCGCTAAAAAAGTATCCGAAGAAGGACAGAGTACACATCCGTCCTCTGTATGCTCTCTTCCTTACTTTAGTTATTCAATAAATGTAATATTTCAAATCTTGAATTATAACAATTTGAAAACCATTTGTATAATAATAATAAGCTATTTAAACAGTGCGCTTTTACATGAACAGCCCACGCCCCACGGCTGGGCTGCGCCTGACAGACTAACCTACTGTAATTGTTCATAATGGAAATCGATACTGAATAATGTCCCACTAAACAACAACAGGACCGGACTCGATGTTAATTAATTATTTCATATTTACACAAAATATTAGAGTTTATCAACTTTTAATTAACTATATGGAGTGAGTATATACTCATTATATATCAATTGGCTTATGATTTCTTAAATATGTAAAGTGTAAGTGAAGACTTACGCGGTAACGGCGTAGTGTAGCATGCATGCCGGACTTACACTACTTTTCGAGTTTTACAAAAAGCACTATGTATAATCTGTTTTTTTTTTAAATATTTTTGTATAGATTTATGAAATAGCACTAATAGGGCCCTCCTTGAATCCCCGCCTGTAACATTGCAGCATTCAATCCCCGTGTCGTATTGTACGTTGTCGCGGGTGACGCATGGAGACGTGTATTGTGCGCGCCGCGTTTTATGTGAAATATTCCCGAGAACATTACCTAACTCGGCCACTGACGTAACCGCTGGAACCGAATTGGGGAAAGCTCTGACTTAGAGTCCCATCTGTTGAGCGTCGAGTCCGTATTTTAATCGGATATCAACGTTTCTTATAAAAAAATTGTTGGATAAATGTCAATTAGTCGGTTCAAATCCTTCATCCGACAAGCGAAAATGGAGCCTTAGGACATGTAGTATTTCCCTGCCTGTGTGTATTTAGTAATTTGGGAAACAAAATGTCTTCAATGATTAACATCTTACGACTCCACCGAAAATTCAGATCAACAAATCCCGCTTTTCCAGTTACAATGAGGCGATATTTAAATAATTGGAATTTTTAAATAATAATATTGAAAAACTGATGAAAAACAGTGTTTAAAATAGAATTAGAAACTTATTAAAATTCTGAATATTTGTGAGAAGTAAATTTACAATCAAGTTTAGAAACTGCATTGATTCAGACGCGGCGCATTCACTGCATTAACATAAGTACCTCTACAAAACAAATTTATGAAACCAAACACTGAATAGCTTACTTGAATATAGACAACACGCTATAATACTTGAATCTACACAACAATAACGAATACGTACTACGTAGTGCGAAAAAGCAAACGCATCCCTTAACTAGAAAATTCGTCATGTTTTATATTCCGAACTAATTTTCAATCTAGATTTTGTGAGGAATTTTAACTTTTAGTATGCCAATTCGAAAACAGTTTTTAAGAAATGCATTGTTTAGGACAATTTTCGGACGATATGGCAAATGTTTTACAGTATTCCCGAGGGAGTGAGCTCGCTTCGTTCTACAACACAGTGTCAAAGTTCCAATCATTTAAATTATTTCTCTCGTTATCAATATGTATTTTTAAAATATCCCAAATCTAACATTTCATATTTGCAGAGTTCAAAAAAAAATAATCCTCCACTTTACTGCTTGGACATAAAACTTAGTTATTTAGTTTATCTAAAAAAACAGAAATATAAGCGATACGTTGCGAGTGACGAAACGTCATGTGGTATGATGCGTTTGATGCTTAGGCAAATGAACAAAACGCTGACTAAGCTTGAGAACTTGATTTAATTAACGGTAACAAAAAAAACCTTTTTCTTAAAGTTTGGTCAGTAATTTAACTTTATTACATTTTACTTGAGTTCAAACTCGTAAACAATAAATTCCTATTGATTAAAATTAAATATGTATAATGTTTCTAACTCAACGAATTTTCACTGACATTCACAAAGAGTTACTCAAAATAGCTGACTTGATATACTCGTCAGATTTTTACGTTCAATATATTTCAGGACAATAATGAACATAAAAAATAATTAAAGACAGTCTTTATCAAAGAATTTAAATTCAAAATATTTAGACCCATGTCTTTGAACTCTTAAATTTATTCTCTCAAATCAGTTTTTATTTTCAAATCAGTAAATTGTTTTATACAACTTCAATTTTTATTTAACACCAGTTGCCATTAGTCAGGTTTCTGTGACCGTCGTGACAACTTGTCTGTATCGATGAATATAATTCAAAACTAGAAGCGATTAATATTGAAACTTCCACCACCAGGTGAACTGGTATTAATTTACGATGTTGCTCTGATACAGGTGCGAGTACTATGCGCGAATAAAATATGAGATGAATTCTGGTCTTTGATCTTTCACCACTCAATCGATCATAATATGGAAAAAGCTAGTCAATATCAAGTACAAATGAAATAAATCTATATTTTAGTTACACTAAACTTCTTAACTACCTTATATATTGTCTATTCTTATTTTTTTATATATATTCTCCATCATCTAATTGACAGCATTACAATGATACGACAAAACATTGTTATTAATTTTTTTTAATAAAAAATTATATAGTAGGTAGCGTAAGTGTGTTGCCTTTTTTAGTGACATATGTACATATGTCAATAATAGGGAATATGCGTCTGATTCAAAAAAGGGTTAAGTATACTTTATGACGATCATTATTGCTTTAGAATAAAGTCTATGTAAATATTTTTCAACATAAGTGCGTTTTTGTCTCGCAAATAATTATTAAAAAGTGCAAAAAAAAATGCAGTAACTTCAAAATATTCAAACGCCATGCTTCTTGTCAGAGCAGATGTGACGGAAATGTACTCGTATAGGGATGTCGATGTTACAAAAAGTAAACATCGATTTATTATGTCGCAAAATTAACATATATTGCAATTAAAATTATGTTTAAGCCTTTATTTTTTATGTCACCAATCCCGTTAACTGTATGATTATTAAAAAAGACTATTATACTTTAAAAAAATCGATTCCTCGATTGGGTAAATGAATAATAATCAATCACTCAAAATCTATATTGATTTAAAATGTCATATCACTAGTCGTGTCCGTAAACGTCACGACGAGGGCGCCAACAATTCCGGCGTTTAAACTGCTGTTACTTATTTTCATAAATTATTATTGTTACTAAATTTTAGGTTTCCGGTGCCGGATATTTTTTTACAGTTATATAACGATGTATATGAAAATATTTTCTACAAATGTGCATATTCCCTATTGATTAGTGCACCGATTCATTTGTGGTATTGCATGAGTACTCAATGAAAACGTATATTATGTAAAAAAGATCAGTTAGAATAATTTCGTGATAATGAATAAAAATATAACATGAATAATCTGTATACATACGCGGAATGCCATCTACAACCGAATTGATTAATTTTATTAGTTTACAATTTAAAATATTATTTAGTATTCACTTGGGACAAACGGATTAACTACTCGGACGAAGCCGAAACACGCGGCTTGTGTTTCTATAAATCAAACACCATTTTACGGTATTATTGGAGGAATACGAGAAATTACAATAAACATTACATAAATTAACTTAATAGCTGATGCGTAATTTTAGCGACACACATAAGTAAGAGGATGTGTGTGACATGAAATTTGTTTCGCTGACATTAATTCTACTTAGCATCTTTCATGCTAAATGAACTTAGCCATATCGCAACTTGTTAGATTAATGGTAATTTAACTTATTATTTCACAATCAAACGAGTAGTATTTCTACAATCAGTGATTGTAAAATATAACGGTCATTACAAGCAACTAGCTGGTAGGTATCTGCGACTTTTACCTTATTATTATTATTTACACATATCTGACGTGAACGTTTATTTCCAGTACAAAGTTCACGCCATCACTATTTCACCTCGTATAAGTTTTCTTTTGTGTGTATGCCATGAGTGAATCTGTCTGTCTCTAGGATTATTAAATCGTAATATTTTCATAATTATATGTATACCCAAACCCATTCAAAATCTAATCATCTTAATGTATTTAATCCATTTTGCGTTCTTTTAAATTTGCTTTTAATCATCTGGTAAATATTTACCAGCATAACATTATCCGGATAGCGAAAGGTCTTGGGTTCAAGTCTCAACTCGGGGTACCTGTGACTGGTGGATTTTTATACGCATCTGTCATCAAGAATTTACCAGCAGGTCATTATGAATGCAAAATTGAACAGATTATCATCTTTATCAAAAGTTTCAATGTATGTTAAGATATTTCATTCGGCTGTTTGAGTGGATTGCTTGGACATTATTGCAACGAAAACTAACAAGTACTTGAAAAATTCATCAGCCCGCTAGCTCGATGGTTTTTTCAAGTATTTTTCATTGAAAATATCAAATAATCTTCTCAAAAATCTCGTGTTGAACATCATCGATTACTTCTCTAGTTTTACGGGTAGAATTCAATGTAATCTGATTTACAATATATCGATCTAGTAAAATATTTAACTTCTTTGCTGAAACAGATTGAAATAATTTGACCATCTCACAACTAAACTCTCAACCGAACAGTTGATCAAATTATTGAAACTACAACGACCGTGTGCTACAACAATATTTTTCACTTTTAATTATTTTCATGCAATGAGTTAAATTCACGGTATTACAATGAATATCGTGAATATCAAAGATCTAATAATATGTGCGTCAGACAATCGATAAACAGTGTATCGATAGGGCATCGATCGAAGTAATCGATATTATCACAGGAAGGTATGTAAATGTATTGTCGTGGCTTTAGGCCATAACTCGCACAGTCCAACTAAATGTACAGTACAAAACATTCTCTTATGCCAATTTATAACATCATTATCATACTTCGAAGTCTTGAGCGATTCTTTTCAACAAAGAATCAATTTGAATTTACGAAGAAATGCTCCAATTAACCTATTACAATCTTACTACGTGCCCTACTGTGGCACACTCTATTCCTATGGACACAATCACATTGGCAGAATGAACTTTAGCATGCCGAGCGGGTCTAGTACGGAATGCCGTGCGCTTAGAGGACCTGTATACCAAAAACACTTACGTTCAATGTATAATATTTTCTCCACGGCATTATCAAGATTCTGATTAAAAAATATTTATTTTTTTGTTTACTTGTTTCCAGTTAACTATGGTAACTTCTTGTTGGGCAATACAGTTTCACAATACTGCTATTTTGTCCATCGAACGTAGATGGTACTCTATGTAAGGGAATACAGTCGGTAAAAAAAAATATTTCTATCTATCATATATTTTACTCGGTAAATCACATTGATTTACTCAGTATATATATATGTAATACAATAGTTTTATAATTGAATGTGGAAAATTGTAGCATCTCCTTGTGATAGGCAGAAGACCACAGAAGTACTTCAACTTCTCACTTTTGAAAACAAAGTTAAAGTAAATAACGTATGTTCCGTACAATCATTTTTCCTTAGCTTCAGGACACATTGTTAAATAAATACTCATTTTAAAATTTTTAATATTTTATTGGATATTCTCTCATTAGCAAAAATATTAAAATATTATATGTCATCAATCAACATCATCAGCCTTTTTTTACGTCCCCTCTACAGGGACTCAGGCCTTCCTTATGGATGGTTAAGGAGGACGGGCCATGACCCTCCACGCTAGCCCAATGCGGATTGGAGGGTATTAACGACTGCAAATGCAGCCGGGACCAACGGCTTAACGTGCCTTCCGAAGCACAGAGTAGCTCGAGGTAATCATTTTTTTAGTCACCCATCCCGTGACCGACCCTTGCGAAAGTTTTAAGCAACTTTCGACAACAATCGTGGGCCGCGGCGCTTATCCACTACGCCACCAAGCTACTCATATATATATATTATATGTATATTGCTTTTATAAGGTATATTTCTCGATTATTATTCTGTCGCTACATCAGCAAGTACCTGTATATTCGCCGCGAGTCTGTTCTGAGATCGTGCACGAGTTTTTTTCGCTAGCCATACTGCTTATTTTTTTTTCAAGAACGTAATGTTACCTGTGTAGAGAAGCGTGAGTGTTATACCACCTATCTGCTTATTTATCTAATAAACTGCTTACCAGGCGACCCGACACATTGACTACAGCCTCTAAATTAAATAATGTATCAAAAATCAACAAAATAAACATCTGAACGTGCCCTTTGTGACGGTGCGAGTAGTTTTATTTATTTATTAACCATAAATAGCGAATGGATACCAAATTTAATTTCTAAAATCAATTATTATTATTATGAAAATTGATAGTTTCTTCTCTTTGCATTTTTCATACATTTTTAAACCTTCTTTAGACTCTCTACAAATATATAAAATTAGCCCAAACGGTCTATCCGTTCTCGAATTTTAAACTCGACTTACGAATATCTTTTTATTTTTGTATACCTATATAAATTATATATCAAGATCTGTTGTTTACTATCCTTTTATTAAAAAAAAATAGTTAAGCAAAAATAGCTCATAGCATTATTAATCAAATCCAATGTTTTACTTTTGACACGATTACGAATCTCGTGCAATCCCGACATTGATTGAAATATATATATATATATATATATATTTTATCGAACCATCGCACCAATCAAAGTAATCCAGTAACGGAAACAACAGCCGAGAAGGTGTCAAGTTGTTAATCACTTTTTTGTTGTTGCTTCTAATGAAATCGGTTAAAAAGATAAAATAAAATAAAAAACTAAAGAAAAAATGTGACAAATGTGTCTCCGTCAAAGTTGCATAAACCGGTCCATGCATCAGTTTAGTACTACAGTGAACAGCTGAGCGGTAAGCGGGTATTGAAACCGATAATGAACATTCAAATCTTCAATGGTGATCACAAACGAAAAATTTCAAATAAAAATAATTATTTGTTGAAGCACAAACTGTAAAATATCGACACTTTACTTTAAACCTTATTACATTAAGGGAAGAGTACAAAATTAACTGAGGAAAATTGACATATCGTAGTAACCTGGCGTACAGACGTGTACACAACACGCATCACAATAAATATTTTATAATGATAACAATAAAATTTCGGAAAAGGAACTTATACAATTATATAACAAAGGCTTTTAATTCCGTTTCCGACATTTAAAAGTGGTTATGTCGAGTGTGAGCTGAAGTGACGTCACTGCTGTCAGCCGCGACGGCGCGTCACATAAACCGACTGATAGATCGCTACCAGCGGGCACCGTGCGCCGGCCGACACCAGACGCCACACCGAGATGGCAAATAAAAAGTTTGTGGATTTTGAAGAAGTGCTATCTCCACTGGGGAGGTCAACGACCATCTGCTATCCATTTTTAATCGTAATGTGATCTTTTGTTCACCTTAGACCTCGCTCGCATATTCATATGAATTAGTACAACACATGCTTCACCTATTCTCTCTATAAGGAAAATGATCCGTAAACTACCATGCGTCCCATTTGGTGCCACCAAAGAAGGCCCAGTGACTTTTCTATCAAAAAACCCATTTAATATTTCTTTTGCTAAATGCTCAAGATCTTTACGGTTACAATTATTTCTGTGAAACAGGAACTGTTTCTGGTATACGGTTTCATAAATATCATTTTTGTTGTTGGCTGTATTTTAAATCTAACATCAAACGCTACGGGTCCCTATGACATTAAGTACATATAACCCAACTGTGAGGTGTCAACACAATTTTTTGCTCCACGCCACATTAAGCTTATCATTGTTTCTTAAAAGCTATTTGTTAACGAATTAATTGGGATGTTGCGACCCAAACTACAGACGTCGTCGGCTGTCGGCGCAGATGTCCCATTGATAAAGTCGAACTATTTATTCATTTTGTAAGGCCGACCTGGTCGGTGGCTAAGAACAATATTGAGTCAGCCGAATTCCTGTCTACTTCAATATTTCTATTTAATTTATGATATATTGTAACAAAATAAAAATATTAATTATTGTTTAATACTGAGGCATTTTTCTGAGAAGAAATATCGGATTTTATTATCCTTCCACTGATTTTGAAAATATTAGCGATTTATTAAATGGGCAAAGTACATAAAAATTAAAAAGTGATAAATACTGTCTGTATGGAGATTTTTTTAAATAAGAAAAATAAAGAAATGCTTTTCGGTATAAGGTATTTATTATATACAATTCTATGGACACGACCAATATAACCATAAGTTACGGATCATACCGGTTGTTGTATGATTTAGGCAATTATTAGATACTAGCTGTGCCCGCGAATTCGTCTGCGAGGGAAAGTATATCAGGAAAATTCTTTCTTTCCGATGGACGGGATCGAACAGTCCATAACGCACTATATATCAGAGACTACAATTTAATAAAATAATTAATTTCATAGCAATTTTGGCGAACACAGTACTACAAATTGATGTAACTTTTTTGTTTATGAACCGATTGAAATAAAACTTACACTAAATGTTAACGGAAGGTTAAAATCGGTTCAACCGTGTCTGAGATTAGCGTGCACAAACGCACAGATAAACAGACAAACAATTTAAAAATCACTGTTTTGTGTTCTATTGCGTTTATAAATGCGAGGGGCATTTATAAAGCAGTTTTTTCATATATCTTCAATGTGCAGACATCGATCAGTTACGTTTTTATTATAGTAAAATTGTATGTAGATTTATTATATTCCTTACATTATAATTACGATATAGGCAAAATTATCTTCAAATCAAGCAAACGATAGAGGGAATATGATTAAATTTCATACACATCATCTGTTTTAGTTTCATACACGTGTATGAAACTAAAACAGATGATTTTACATATAATAAATATTTTTGAATTCTAGAAAATACATTACACCGACTAGAATAAACTAATATAATTGACGTAGTTAAAGTTCGACAATTACATATGAATATCCAATCAATGTCCTGGGACTCGGGCGTCCAGTTAACTAAATTACAGTCGACAGCAATCAATGGACATTTAACGTTAGAGTGGTAATGAAACAATCGCAATAACATGTATCTCGTCAAGAAACACCGACCATAAACCTACATAGATTACGACCAATTACTCTTTACACTCGGCTTCTACGTTATTCATTCAAAATGGAGGTTGTATTCATTATATTTAATATTTTTTTGCATTCACCACTATATTGATATTTATCTTATAAAATAATATCTAAAAGATTCGACAAACTCCGGTGCCTGAGGTGATATTCGAACTCATATAACCTTTAGCATTTCTATTTATAGATTTTATAGAGAATAGTGCTAGAATTTAATATAAGTAATAAATATAGTATTATAATATCTATGTTACAGTTAAATTTTAAAAAATAATAGAGAGCACATATATGGCAACCTTGTTAGTGAGATATCAAATGACAATTAAATCGCCGCTTTTTTATGTATGAATGGTATTGTTAACTGTATGAGTTACAATATTATAAGTTTAATATAAAGCTCTACTTATTATATTTGGTCCTTTATTAACCAAGACAAAAACTAAATATGTTATCGATTTTCTACATTTTTAGTTGTTGTATATATATACATAATATGGGTATTGTCTGTTCTAATAACTTGAGACAATGCGAACGACGGTGTTCAGTTACTTGGTATACTGTTTGATATGCGCGACTCGGTAGCGACAGTACATAAATAACATTATACAAATATTTCATTATTAACTCCAAATCACTGTTCTACGTATAGATTCTGAATAAGTTTTCTTACCAGGAAAACTTTTTTCTTTTCAAAACTTTTTATTTTTTATTTATTTAGAAATGTATGAAAACATCACAAAAACAACGACAATAGTCTAAGTATTAGTCGTATTGGCATCAAAGTTACCGAGTACAAATTAAATGAGTATTAAACACTTATATAAATATGTAGCATTGATATTTTCATAACGCCATTTGTATAAAAGAACTGAGATATGGGGGCACGGAAGTTTCCCCGCCGAGTCGAGCAATGTAAATGTAAAAATAAAAAGGGCACAGCCGTACTATCCTTATCTCGAAGCCGTTCGGGCCATTTTTGACCCCCTGTAACTTCGTCATGGAGTAAACTAGAAGCCTAAATTTTTGGTGAGCAAGAGGGCATCACTTTTCCGAATGACATTTAATTTGAACGAGTACTTTAAGAATTATTGCAGATCAAAATACCAATTTTGTCACCGACTGACTGATAGATCATCAAAATTCTAAGGTACTTCTAGCAGACTCACAGACTCCAAATTTTGAACACTATTATTATTTTGCAAACTAAGTAAGGAAAATATCACCGTCATGAAATATTTTTGTATTATTTATAACATCAGTATGATAAAAGAATTTTACATAAAAAATCCATCTAAAGTTATTAGGTGTGCTTTATTAGTTTAACAGCTAGTTGCACAAACGTCCATTACAATTTCCATTAGTTTTAAACTAATGGAAATTGTAATGGACCAGCAACATTACCCATATAATTTTGACATTCATTAGAGCTCAAAGGCATCATTAAACCTTAATGGACGTTTGTGCAACTGACCATAAAAGTACTTAGGTGATTATTGGCTGTGTGCGTTTGTTAAGTATTCCTCAATCTATGACAAGGTTGGATAGCTGCTTGCACAGAAAGATTGGTTCTGAATCAATCGACTTGGCTTACATTGATTTCATAACTTTTACGGCAAAAGAATTGTGTTGAAAGACTTGTGCATTTTTGTACATGTTATGATGTTGATGTGATTAACCTTATATTTCACATTATACTCACTATTAATTTTATGTAATTATTAATTGGATTGTAATTTTTTTTTCATCAAATTTTTAAGGAATTTTATATGTAAGATATATCAGTCCTATCCTAAAAATACATTTCCTACAGCTCTATAATATTAATTGCGAGGACAACAATCATCGATATAAGTTTTGCTCTATTTGCTAATGGTTAACTCAGTAAACTTTGGAAAATGCCTAAGCCCAGGTGGTTTAACGCCAGAGTAGTCATCAGTGTTTGTCGTTCTTATACCAATAACAGGCTATAGGCTGATATTTTTTAAGAAAATTTGGAAATATGTATGTAGCTTTTATTTGTTCAATATGTATGTTCTTACAGGATATTGACATTTTGCATATTCATTTATTATAATTGGACCAAAAAATATCCTCCCTTAGTTCTTATTATAAAAATTATGATTAAAACGTGTTTTTTAATCTCAAAAAATACTTTGCCCCTTTTGTTGGCTGAAACAAAAAAGTTTTTTTTTTGCAGACGCGACCCATCGAAATACGGAGATAGCTGCGGTCTGCGGTCGGCCCCCGTGCATGTTTATATTACCCTCTAACGGCGCCCGCCATTACATACACAACTATCCTGTGACATTTGGGCAAAATATCAAAATCTAATTTAAGGACTAGATATTTTCGATTATAATGCGATCGTATTTATGTATGCCACCGACTGCTTGTCTGTCGATGACGGTGAAAGTCAATTAAATGAAATATTGTTATGTTTTCCTTGAAATAGCAAGGGACCATAGAAGTTCCCGTATAATTATATTTTAATGCAAGCATTATATGTATCTTAGAAATCTTTAAAAAAATTATACCCTTATACAGCTTATACACACCAGTTACTCTGTGTTATAAACTATAATTGTCTTTGTATATTATACTTGTCCACATAACAGGTAATACATGTTAAAAACATTATAGTATAATAAAAAATGTGTGGGAAAATTATTCACTTAAGTATGTATCAATGTGAGCTTGTGCATTCTACTGGGGCGAGCAGCGCGTGCCTTAACGTGCTCCAACTTACGCTGTATCAAAAACCATTAGTTTTCTCCAATCAGTAAATACAGGACGATGCTCCTGTAATCTTAATTGATTCTTCATTTGCGCGCAAAGCCTTACTTTATAAATAAGTGAGCACTTAGAGCTTAATTGTACGAACAATAATGAATTCAACAAGCTCGTACAATGATGGCGCCCGAGGATACACGTACCACTAGTTAATAAACTCTGCGTATTCCAATACAGTGGCTTCACGTGTTGTTTATCGTTACGAATTCTATTCTGAATAGTTTTGTTTCACTTAAAACAAACACATAAAACAGATGCCAAAATTCAACGGCATTGAAAGATTTTTCTATGAATTGTTAAATCCAGGAATCTGTAAAAAAATATTCGTTATAACTAAAGCAGTCACTTAAATATCGATCGAACTCTCGCAGACTGCTCTCATATAAAAGACATCAACGCGAGGCTACAAACAATCTTCGTAATTATTCAATTTCAATTTCAAATATTATAACCTTATATTTCTCGAATGCAGCAATATTTGTATTAGAACTAAACAGCTTTGTATTTGTATTTTTTTAATCGACAATTATGATATATTTTTATCGTAACATTAAACATATGTTACGTGTAAGTATCAAACGAGTCGGTAGTGCGCTGGAATCCCGCGGGGCAAGACTTTCGAACTTCACGACATGTGGTACGTACAGACGGACAGATAAGGCGATAGCACAGAAAAACTAAGATGTCTGCCTTCCGCAGCATAAACCATCAAGTAATTAGCACACTGCAACAAATCAAGACGAAAGTGACAAACTCCAAGAGTTTATAGTTTGCTAAGTTTATTTAAACATTATTATCACTTACGTGTATTAACTGATACGTGTATAGTAAAATAGTTCTCGAACGGGTTCCAAATATCCCTTTTTAAATCTTAATGTTACCAACTTTAATAAAGAGTAGTTGGTTCAAGAGTTGTGTTATAAATTATTACTTAATTAAAATTATTAAATCAAATTATTATTCTTTTATTTTTAAATTTTATTATAAATTTATAAATTCTAATCTTACTGCATAATATTATAACAATAAATAGATGCAATTTTTTTTATTTATGTTACATAACCATAGAATTTAATTTTATTTACGACCATTCTTACGTCTATATTAATATAATTATTATAATAGTAATTACTTACCTGCTTATGGCAAATAAAATAATGTTGTTCAAGATTGCACTACAAGAAGCACGACGCACGACAGACTCACATTTCAGTGACCATGAAGTCCATGTTACATGAACACATTAACATTGTCTAAAATTATTTATTTCAGGCGATTCACTTACTTCAATACCAATCATCTAGTACGAGGGTCAAACTGAAAGTTCTTAGAAAATCAAAAACTGATTACATTAGCCAGTTATTAGTTTTATTATATCTTTTCAAAATATTGTCCACTCACGTCAATACACCGCTGCATGCGATGGAACCACTGGGAAAAGCACTTTGCCCACTCGTCCTTAGGGGTCTCTTCAATGGCATCGCGATACGCAGCCACCGCTTCTTCAGCATTCATAAACCGCTTTCCTTTAAGTTTTTCTTTAATTTTTGGAAATAAATAAAAATCACAAGGCGCGAGGTCGGGGCTATACGGCGGGTGACCCAGTAATTCAACGTTTGATGTCGCCAAATAGTCGATCGTTCGCTTGGCGGTGTGCGACGAGGCGTTGTCGTGGTGAAGGAGGATCCTACTGCGAGGTCGTTTCTCTCGAACTTTTTCCAAGACAAGTGGCAAACAATTGGTAGTGTACCATTCTGCAGAAACTGTTTTTTGATCCTCTAACACAATTGTTGCAAAATGACCTATCCTTCCAAAGAACGAGGCCACCATTTTTTTTCCCGCACTTCGATCTCTCTTCACTTTAGTTGGCAACTCCTCGAAAGGAAACACCCACTGAGCAGATTGTCTTTTGGTTTTAGGATCATAACAGTAAATCCAGCTTTCGTCACCTGTTAGTATGTCGAACACAGCATTTGAGTCACCTCCGTTAAATCTTTCAATCATTTTACGACACCAATCCACACGATGGAGTTTTTGAGCCTCAGTCAAATTATGAGGTATCCACCGGGCGCAAAGCTTCCTGACCGCTAAATGTTCGTGGAGGATTTTGTGCACTTGACTCATACCGATGCCTAAGCTTGTCCGAATCTGTTGATAGGTCACTCTTTTGTCAGTCTCTATCATACGCCGCACAACACAGATGTTATCTTCAGTCGTCGCCGTAGAAGGCCGTCCCTCACGTAAATCATCAGTGAGATTAGTGCGACCACGTTTAAACTCATTAAACCAGTTGTAAACAGTCGCACGAGATGGGGCTTCATCGTGAAAGGCCAATCGTAGTCTATCATAACTTTCTTGTTGACTTAAATGACATCGAAAGTCATAAAAAATCATTGCACGAAAATTTTCTCGTGTTAAATTCATGATGACGTGACACAGACAATTTTCAATTTGCCGCCAAATCGTAAAACAAATGACAAATGAATGAAATATATACTCAGTAATATTGGCAAAGAGTTATATTTTCAAATTTTAGAATTATTTTTTTATTATATTGTTTATAAGTGGCCAGTTCTAAGAACTTTCAGTTTGACCCTCGTATTGTAGTTTCTCATCTTTCTAGGCACCGGAGTTTGGTTTCATTGAGTGGCCTAAGGACCCGGTGCCTATAATCTTGCTTATGCTAATAATCTTTAAATAATTAAGTTTTATGATTAATAATTAATTCTCAAAAATATAATTAAACTGACGATATACTAATAATTAATTTGATTTTATCTTATCTAGACGTCATTGAATACATTTGTTTAATTAATAAATTGACATTATTAATACAGTCTCAGTCAAAGTTTCATTTTTTTTTTAAATTGCCTAAATATGTTAACAAATTATTAATGTACGACTGAAGTCATTATCTTGTACACGAAAGAGTTTCCAACGATAAAATAATATTATTATATTATTTGTTTCACAGAATCAAAGTTTTCTAACTTTTATTGACATTACTATTTGTTTTTAATATTCAACAGGTTTTCTTTTTGTAAGACGGTATGATGTTTGATCAATGTCTCTATTTAGGCTTTATTTCCCAAATCTTATAAAAATATAAGACTATTGTGTGAAAAGTTATCCTATTTTGATCTCATCTCAGAATTAACAAAACTGAATGAATCATGTTGATGCAAACCAACTCTAGGATCACCACGCCATCCAATGATTCAGTGGATGCTGGCTGCCTGACCGGACCGCACGGTCGCCGCGCGCTCGCGAATACAAATATCGAATCGAACTTCGATCATACATCTAAAATTTTCAAAAATTAAATCTTATTAAAAATTCTATTTTGCCAGTCGTGCATTATAAGTGACGTGTTAAATAATTTTTGGGTGGCTTAGAGCCTGTAAAAGTGTCGTTTAAAAAGTTTTTCTCCGATTTTTTTAACAGCAAATTCGAAATTCAAATAAGGTAATTTTTTTTTATTAATTGTCGTATCGTATTTCGTATGTGATGTAACTTGATAACGTTCTTGCAGAATTTATTAAGCTACATCTCGAATGACATTTTTTTACTGTTTACGACAGGTGTATGTACATATATAAATTTTACAAGACAGAATAACTAAATAAAATTAAATTTTATAAATAAAAAATTATAAAATCTATTGTTACCAATATTATGAACGGAGAAAAGGCTTACTGTTTTAATATAATATAATATATAAAACTGTATGTATGCACTACTATATATACTATAATTTAGTTTGAAATCAGCCCTTTAGTTTGAAAGTAAGTCTTGCTTTTTCTTATTTTTCCGTGTCGAAAAACATGTCGAAACGAAACCGTAACACGGGAAAATTTAGAACCGTTCAAAAGTTCCACTCAATACATTAATATTAATAAGATACTAATTTCTGTATCACTAACAGAACCCGTAACACACGAGCGACACCTTCAGTTTGGTATCGAATTAATTAATTATTCGGTGATAACAATTAGAGAAATTTAGTGTGACGATTTGTATTCACCGTTATTTTATAAAAAAGAGAAAATTATAAGCGTTTCAGATTATATTATTTATATATAAGGTACGCTGATGAGTAACGGGACATTGTGGATGCATTATTCTTGTTGTAATGGGGGATCGACACTTACTGAAATTTGTTATAGATCTTTGTGGATTATATTTAGCACTGAGAACAAGTCATAAAGTGTATTTTGAAAGCTTCATTTCTTCCTAAATAAAATTATTTATGAGTGCGGTTTCTAAATAAATTCGCTATACTCAAAATTGACTAAGTTTTCGGATAACTTTTGTGTGTTTTTGGGAAATTTACGAGTAAATAAATATACTAAGCTGTTTAATAAATATACATTATTTTAAAATACCTTCTGATGTCGTAATGAGAGCAAACCTTAGGACACCTACATTAAGACGGTATATAATTTATTATAAATCCGAGCCTTTTTAATTTTTTTTCTTTTACCTTGATAGTTATTTTACCAAAATTATTCACAACTATAGATGCAAACACGCATACTTAAGATTGGGCCAGCGTGGAGGGTCATGGATATGTTACGAAATCAGGATACATAGTAATTTTTGGGAGATATAAAAAAAGTATAACGCAAAACATTATTGGCACTTTTTAGTGTAATTTCAAAAACAAATGTGAACACGACTTTAAGCTCATTTTAAACTGACAAATGGCTCGTTTACTGTTTATTTAAATGGCAACTCTAACTAATTCGTTTAAATGATTTAATAACGTGTCAATAGATTGTGTTATACCAACCCGATAATATATTATTATATAATTTCAATGGATGAGCTTACGTAAAGTAAAATTCTTAGTTTATTATTAAGGTGAAAAAAAAATATAATATAGTGAATAAAATTATTGAAGGTGCATACTTTCGCAATATAAATAAATATTAGACAATGTACATCACATCAATTTCTAGCACTTGCATTATGGAAATCTGAAACAACAAAGGTACCACAACACCCAGACCACGTCAAAGAAAATATTGAAATTTAATTTTCAATATTGCCCCGACCGGGAACCGAACCCGGGAACCGTAACTCAGAGATGGCAACACCTTGAAACCGACTCGGACACGGAAGTCGCCCAAACTTATTCAATTGTGTTGTACTTATTGTAAAACATGTTTATAATGATAACAGTAAGTATTGAAATCTTACTAATGAGAACACTAAACGCTACAATTGTCATATGCAGCTGTCTGTTTCTCTTCTTAGTAGGTTTTATTACAAAATGTATTCTATATTCCTAATAGTTCAGTGGGATATATATATATATATATATATATATATATATATGACCTGGGTAACTTATATCACTGTCATTGACCTCACATGGTCGTGGCCGGTTTTGCTAACATCAGCCAATAATTCTTTACGTGCGATACTCATTAATTATAGAATTTTATGTAACGTCATTTTTTAAAACATATTACAAAAGATTTAAGTGTATTCTGACAAGTGTCAGGCGGGTCGCGACAATAAAATGCAAATTAATTTTTATTCAAATATTTACGAGGGATCATAAAACTGAATCAATTACTACAGTTTTTATGTCCCACCTATGGTGTGGCACTAATCGTCTCGTTAAAAACGGATTAGTTAATTTTCTGCATATTATATATTTAATAACTTCACGCAAACATTTATCCAGTTTGCCGGTGACACAAAACACATAAGCGTTAGTATGTTTACAAAATCAAACGGTCCTGCTGTGTCCCACTCTAATTTGTTAACTATAAAAAAACGAATACCCCTCACGTATATTTTTGAAAAAAAATATACATTTTCCAGCCTTTGGATTTCGGATCTTTGGCAGGTAACAATATTCGTATAAGTAACAAGACAAATTTTTTTCCTAAAATATGAAACTATAAAGGACTAAATATGAAAAAGTAATTTCTATTTTACTAGTAAAAAATTAGCGAACTCAAAGATTCTTCGTGTTCATTTACCTTAATTGTTAATAATTCAGCTAATTTTTGAGTTCATAAAAATAGTAAACTTTTTTATAAAACAGAAATTTCATGACTTTATTAATTGTTTCGCCATCAAATAAAGAGACACATCAAATCGATACTCTTTTTATATGTTATAGATTAACTAAACTCAAACAAAAAGAAATGACATTTTTTATTTAAATATTTTATTTTTATGCTCAAACATTGGAAATTTTTTGAAAATAAAATGCAATAACCTTCCTAAGCATTAAATTAAATAATATTAAAACAGATAATTCAATTATTTTAAGGCGTTATAATATATAATATTTATTTATTTATATTTATTATATCACATTCACGAGTCTCGGGTGCTCTCGGGCTTCTCGGCGTAACTCTGTCCGGCCTATTATCTCTAATAGGCCGGACAGAGTTTTAATTTTTTTATTATACTCTAATTTTATTTTATAAGTCCAGTATCATGATATGTTTTTTTTTATTATATTCCTATAAACATACCACATATTGCCTTATATTAATCATATTAAATGTTATATAAATAAACATCAAAAGACGGTGAGACTAACAAACCCAAATCAATCAAGTAAAACATAAATTCAAATTGATCTAACCACATCAGATCGCAACTCAACAGCTCTGAAGCTCAACTAAAATATCGATTTCCAATCGTAAAACTCGTTCGTCGATTATAAATCATTCGTTAAAGTTTATATCTCTCGATGAATGCTGCCGGACCACGCAAAAACTTGACATGTGTCAACCGTTTGCGGTAACTGGACATTAATTTTCTTAGAATAGGTATATATCTTGATTGTAGAGTATATTCTTACATACTTGTACATTTCTTGACAACATTACCCAAAAGGACTTCCTCGGAAAACAAAATACGTACGATAATCAGCTAAAGAGTGCAAAATAATATATATCTCGAGACAAAGTAGCAACGTTTATTAACTTGAACGATCAAAGAACCTGAGATTTCAGAAGATCGTCAAACAGATCGTTGCTCCTTCGACTTAGTTTTTGTCTTGTTACTCGTGGCTTACTTGTCCGCATTATATTCTTATTTGTACGTTGCTTTATCACGATAACTAGAGTCATTAGCTAAAGTCCCTTCAAAATAATAATAAAAAAATAAACAGTTATCCTTTTCTACAGGGGGTTTATAAGAAATCTGTTCATTCATGTAGGAAATAAGTACCATGTTTTAGAATTTCTCTTTCATACCACTTTTACGACTTGCGGGTAACAGGAGTTTCAAAATTCTCATGTTCTATGATATTATTACACTACTTCCTTAAACTTTCACTCCGTTTCTAAGTCATAATACTAAATAAATATGATCATAATCCGTTGTTGTAAAATTAGCAATAAGATAAATAGTATTGTTGCAATTAATTATTTAATTGCACAGCCAATAACCTGAACCCGTGGTTTCGTAACGTATCGCTTCACCGATCAATAAGTTTGACAAAACAGTTTAATGATGACACTTTCATGAAGATATCATTATGTTATCGTTATAGCCGAAGACGAACGATAACTCTGATATTATAACTATTAGATACGACCACATGCTGAAGAGGCAATAAGTGACGCCTACGGTTTATATTATAGAATAGGATCTTACTCATACATATCGACTTAACTGTGTGTAACCAAAAAGAACCGAATGCAAAACCAACTAAAATTGTAAATAAGGCAGATCCTTTCTAATGGAACCTGGTGCTTCTCTTTAAAGACACTAAAAACCCCATGGTTAATTTGTTCCCATTAGTAGGGTATTACTCATAATAATTAATAACTACAACGTGCTTCCGCTGACTTAGTCATAAAATTGTTTTTCGCAATAACTTTATGTCTTTTAACCGGTTCACAATATTTAAAAAAAAAACATCACTACCTACTTAAAAACACATGATTGTACGGTTTACCTTTACCTGTATGTGAACAAAAAATATTATAAAAAATCGGTTACTTGTACACGGAAGGCAAATCCTACCTATGTAGTTAAAACATCACGCCCCTGGATATCATCATAGTTGGTTCCCCTCAAAGGTATATTAATTTTTATTTCATATTTAACTAAATTCTTTTCTGTATTTATTGGCCGGTTCGTCTCATGACAAGGTCTCACGCCGTCGAAGTGTAAATTGTGTTGCCATTTATAAAGGAAAGTGGAGATTGTACCAGTTGTTGATATTAATTAGTATGTCCTTGCCGTGTGTGCCGATGTATCATATAATAAAATAATATCATCAATTCAATGTTTCGTTATTTCAACCATCGGACGGTTGTTCCATCTCATGAAGCGTGCCACCTCACCGCGCGCCGTCACGTATACGAGTATGTGCGCACAACGCACACGATCTAATGAGCCTCCTGGTCGCTCCAGAATACGTGATCCGGTAACATTTCAGCATCAAATTATGCGAGCAAACCTACGAAGCAACGGAAACGTTTAGTTTCTGTACGATTTTATAATTAGATACATTGTCAAAACCTTTGAAATTTGAGCAACAATATTTACAATTAATATGACATCATAGTATTTAAACAATCGCCCTTCGCGAGTTTTGTGGAGGAACAAAAGAAATGATTTTCAATTAGATCGTGATATCTATTCATCAAACTGACGATATAACTAAACTGAAAGAGGAAAAGACATTTTTTAAATACGTGCGAGGGGACCTACTTAAAGAAAAAGGGCGCAAACGAGCAAAACAAATTTTATAATATAGGTATTTTATTTATTTATTATCTGTGACCAGACAGAAGTCGACCGGACTAATTGGTCATAAAACCATAAAAGTTGTAAATCAAAACTTCATTGTCTAACAGAACCGGCAGTTACACGTTCCGAATAAATTTTACTACACCCTTATACGACTGATTGGCTTTTAATAAGCGACAGATTGCCGTTCGTAGTGTAACTAGCATCTCAACAACAGACTTATTTATACCATAATTAGCTGCCGTACAACTTATTTACAACTTAACTGCTGATGTTGTTTGATATTATTTATTTACAATTTCGCTGTGCTGTGATCTGTGATCTTATAAACTGAGAAACTATTCAGTAGCAAGCTATAGTAGATAATATAATAATTTAATCCAAAACAATCCCTGCGGCTGAGTATTCTCAGTTTCCCAATTATTTCAAAAATTTTAAAATTCCGTACCGTTAATAATTAATTCAACATTCACCTTCAGTTAGTACCACGTCGTCCAGACTATTTATCTATAACCTTCTACCGGAACCAGAACTATAACAAGCATCGAACATGAAGTTCGTGCGTATAGAATCCAGCAATAACGTTACACGGAGGGAGATAATGTTGTGGAATGTTAGTTAATAGTCGTTGATTTGAACACCGCGGGTGGTGTGATTCGAACCGCTGATCGCAGAACGTGAACGTAAACCACTAAAACATTAACGGTACTTAGCTTAAACGGTTGCCTTTTTTCCATAGAGTTTAGGGTTCCGCTGGCAAACTATCTAGACGATAATAAGAAATTATCACAAAAAAATATATATATATATATTTTCTTTACATATTACCTAAATAGAATAAAAACCATTATTTTCCAATTCGTAACGCCAACTTTCGACCTACATCAGGGGTGAAAGGTCCCATCTAAAATTTACTTATTCAATATATGATTAATTTATATGTATTCTTGGAAGTCGGCCTACCGACTGTCTGCCGACGTCTTTACAGGAAAAAGAAACACTTTCATCGTTACATCTAGCCATTACTTTTTTTTATAAACTGTTTACCCACTCCATAATTCCCCTCGTACCACCGGCTCACCATCGACGAAGTGGTTTTGCCATCTGTCACCTAAAGTCACTAATTGAGATATTATGTCACTACATAATTTCCCATTATTAACATTTAATGATGCTTCCCAAACTTTCCGCGGAATAACAGCCAAAAAACTATTTTTCTTTAATAAACAAAAAATAATCACATATTTGAAATTTAGAATACATAATGCATTTTAAATCTATAGGTATTACAAATATTATAAATTTTATACAAATGTTGTGTTGTACTTACGCAACTTACACTTGATGGATATTTTTTATCGAATCCGTTCAACCTTAGTGGAGTCAATTTCCTGATGAGCAACCATCTCGTTACCGTACACTGAGCGTAAACAGATGTTTTTTTATTATACCAAATTTACTTTTACTAATTTTACACGTGGGAATGTTTTAATCTTTGTAAAGGAGAAGAAATAATTTCATACTATCAAATTATTGGTCAGTCACAAATACTAAGTAAAGTATTATATGTACATTGGGATTTTATGTTCCATCCAAAAAAAACTCGGACTTACATTTAAAGTATATAATAGTCATTTTATGAATTTATTATTTCGATTAACGTCACGAACTTTACTTAATTAAAAAGTAGCTATAAATTTAAAATGAACTTCCACAAGAAAAAGCTTCGTTTTAAAAAGTACTTTCCTTTTAATACTTCTATTCCTTAAGAGAATCATAAATATTATTAAAGCAAGAGCAGAACTAATGCATAAAAGATTTCTAAGCAAAAAATCCTTCGTCAATTATATGTCCAAAACTGATATGTTCGTATTTAAAAGCCAGTGCAAAAGCACAAGGACCACATTGCGCCACAACACCTCACAAAATGATACAAACACGAAACACTCGCTCGATACGGACATAGCAAGTTTGACCCCGAGACCTCTATGTTTGAACCACTCGCTTTGTATTGCCTTTAGGAGGAATCGATTGCTACGTAGTAATAATGTTGTTATCCTATTAATATTTAAAAATATTATCCAAAATCTTAAAATATTAGTTATAAGGCAATTTAAATCAAAATTTCACCTACCACACACCTGATGACGGCTAGTTCACGCCACATGTTAAAGTTTTACAAATTGAAAATGGAAATTTCACATAGTTGACAGTTAATAGAAAACGAGCAAATAACGCAAGACGAACGACTCAACGTTTGGTCCCCGAGATTAATTACAAACATTTCAACAAATGTACTCACTGCAATTCAATAATTTAGTAAAAAATACTTAGTAAAATTGACAAAATTCAACCTCTACTATAATTCTCACATGTGTCTAATAACTGTTTATAGGACTTGGAATCAATCCTAAGATGGCAGCACCGTTTTTCTAGACTTTCATAATAAAAATGTGACATGATTTTTGCCAAAGTGAAAATTTAATTATAAATTTTATCGTCATTGATATACAACGCGACATAATTTTAAATATGACAACAATAAACCTTTTGTTACTCACAATAAAACCCCGGACGTGTGATACCATCTTATTATTTAATTTAATTAATGGCGAAGTATTTCATATAATTAAAACAGAATTCCGCTATGCAAAAACACTTTAAACATATTTTATGTTCACCCAAGAAATATAACGTACTTTTGAAATCGTACATCAGTATCTATACGCAAGATTCTGTTAGGAGATGTTGTGTCTAAGTTATTTATAATTACAACAACAGGTTATTTCAATTACATGATAATTATAATTCAAAAAAATCTACAAACCTTCTATTTTATTTCTCATCCTTTGAAATGTTTATCCTTGGAAGATGGGTGACCCACAAATACGAATATATTGTGCATATTTAAAAATGCCGAATATAAAATAATAATTGTTTTAACACTTTGAGCTTGAGAAGATTTTAAATAGGCAACTTTTACATTCAAGAAATTGTTACAAATAAAAATAATCCAAAAATTTAAAGAATGAAACACTATTTTCTTTTAACATATATATACTTATTTACAAAGACTGCTGTTTACATAAAGACGAGGCTTAAAGTAATACGGATTCTTCGATTTTTTATAAAATAATATTGCTTGTTAATAGTGGAGAGTAAGCATTAACGAAATGTGCAGAAGCATTAGCTTTATATCTCTATTAATGGTTAAGGCTTTATAACAGCACTCTCGGCTGCGTCCGCACTTATATTGCCGTTATAGCGTCTCGTTAGAGGACTCGGAACGATCCTTAAATGAGTAAACATGATAATATTCAATTAGTTTACGACTGCGTTATATATTTTATAATAAATACCTTTTTTATTTTTATATTTTGTCTAAAAATGAAACCTAGGTAGATCGATTTATCAGCCCCGAAACCCCGTGAATTTCGCTTGAACAAATAGATTCAAGAATTGTCAGTTCATACGTATTGGTTGGTAACAAAACCGTTTTCGGAAAAAACTAGAATTATTTTTAAAAACTACAAAGACAGTAAACTTCATTAGAATTCAGGTGAGGATTTGATGACCATGTCCAAGCGATCAAAGTTTATTGACTGATTGACTTTTTTGAGGTCGTAGTAGTAAAAAAAAATCAACTAATTCATAGATATATAAAATATATATTTGCTACTTACTACAACCTTCCTATTTAAAAACGTTGTATTTTTTACTATTCAAGGCATTTGAATGAATTGAAGAATGCTAGCTAATTTTTTGACCTTATTGTAACTAAGAACGTTTTAAAATAAAACACTAATTAAATTTTTATTTGGATGGAACTACTTTAATTATTAACAAGTTTCAAATTCCAATATTAATCCGTGCTTCTTATTTTTAAAAAATATCATAAATTCTAAGCAACACTGAAATTCTTCCGTATCAAATATCATGGAACGCTTTACCAGAATACACATATATTAATCTAGACTAAAAGTATTAAGAAACACATTGCTCTCGCGCTCATAATAATGATTGCAAAATTTTATTGTTTAGGAGATGTTCGGTCGTTACAATTTGTCTGACTGATTAAATATAGCTTTGTAATAGTTATCTTAATAACATATTTAAAAATCAGACATTTAAAAACAAGTAAAGTCAATTTATTTTTTACGGAGCTTTAAAGCGTCTGACAAAAGTTCTGGCCCACGGAAAGCGTCTGATACTTTTAATTTTACTTCAGAATAACATTCTACATAATATATTTAAAAATCAGACATTTAAAAATAAATAGAGTAACGCTGATTTTTAGTTACCTTTCTCACCTGGTACCTGCCCAGGTGTCACCGAGCGAACTCTACAAGTACGCAGGTATTATAAGTACATGTAGAGACTACTTAGAATCGAAAGTTCTATGCTTTTTAAAATAAGTTATGTCAGATCGCTCTGCGATCTTACTCTATTATAATGTGAACGTACCTATATATACAATATCTACGTAATAAGCACGGGTTGCAATAAACGATTGAGCTCACCCGTAACTGACTTTAAAAACAAAAAATGCCTCTTCATAATGACAATGATTGTAACATTTTAGGAACAGGTATAATAATTTTGTTATCATTATTTAAATACAAATCCACTGCAGAAATAATTTCATAATGATAGGTCGACGTCGGACAAACAAAAAACTAATTAGATATGGTGGACTATTGAGCTATTCAGCTATTAAGCTGCTTGTGATTTGGCCTGTGGTCTAAACATGAAACTAATACCGAGTGCAACATTTTTGAATGATTAAAACTATTATATTATTATGGAAAATAAAAAAACGCTATCACAGTCTTACATGTGGGAAGCTAATTCTGAGCAGCGTGGAGCTGATGGTTACGGGTTGATATTTAAATATCGTACAATAAATCATAAATTTTCCTACTCGTACCCTGACATGGGTCACCACTCCCGTATTCTCCCAGATTTACTACAATTCATAATAACTTATTCCTTGTTCTGTCTCTTAAACTGTAAATAGACAGTTTAGATTCAGTATAAAAATATAGATTACTATTCACTAGATCACGGCAAACAATTTCAACAGACTTAAACAAAAAGCTCAAATTGTTCCCGTCGAACTTGCACCAACACCACTAATAATCTTAGTGTGGGCTACACTGCAAATTAGTTGTTAGATCTAACTGAGCTAGAGTTAGATCTAACAACTAAATTGCTACATACACAAGCACCTTATCAAATGTCAGTATTTTTCCATAATTGCCAGGCACACTAGAGAGGCATTTTGAAAAATTGATTACGATAATTAAAAATTTATTCATGGTACGTTAATATGTAGCCTACACAAAAACACATGGCAACAATCTCACAATGTCCCGTATACGAATATCAAATTAATATGAGATAACTCTTTTGAATACTAACTGTACAAAATCTGCGTTTTTTTTTCATGTGATTATCGTTGTATATGCATAAAAATTGTTCCGAGTTTGATACAATATTACTTCTATATTTTTATGAATTAAAGGAATTGTAAGGTTTCATTTAAAACGTGGTGAAGCAGTTATAACAACCCTGTACAGCCTTAGGCAGCTCATCATCCAATTACAAATAACAACCGCCTTATAAAAACAATGTTATATGTCAATAGAGAATCTCTTTTAACGCTTCAGGGCGTTCTGTTTTATGAGAATACGTTTATAATAATATTACTGGATTTCTGAGAAAACTGGAAGAGGCTCGGAGTTGATGGGAAAACGTTAGCTTCTGTTTGCTATTTAGTCTGTGTCGTCTACTAAATTATCGTCTCTAGATATTCTAAACATACGCACAACAAAAAGAAATTATAGATTTTTGAAAAAAGTCAAAAAAGATCTATAAAAAAATTTGTAGTACATTTTATAAAAATAACAATAAAAACTAGTTGCTATTCAAAGTATAAAAAGATTTTATTTTTGAAGTAGCTTCACAATTATCTCGAGTTTTGACGGTTGATATAACCTCAAAACATTATTTTACAAATTAACTAGATGGAAAGATTCCTAAATATTATTCTATCTTAAGCAAAACCTCATTAAATTATCGCTAATGGTAAGTAGACACGACATTTAAAAAAACATATGACAGATCAATCAGTGTATAGTATATGGATATGATTCCTTATATCCCATAAAAAACACGAGAAAGATATCTATCGCAGGGTGTGATTGTGTGTACATGTGTAGAACAATTATTGATATAATTTTTATAAGCGAAACATCCTATTCTAAAATATTCAATAGGTCGCATTTTATAACATAATATAACAACCTTGCAGAAACATATAATCATGGTGCGCTGATTCATAAGCCTGTACATTGTTTATAATAATGTTCAACCGTTTAACATCTAAGATAGCAGTGTTCTCACGTAATTTGTGCGTTTTACGAAAGTCAATGTCAAGAGCGGCTATTATTAACTATCATTAGATTTAGGGGTGTATCGTACAACATGTTACTATTAAATATTAAATGTATTTTAATATTTAGAGAAAGGTGCCGATCGACATCCTCAAAAGCCAACATTATATGAGTGACCAATAATCGATTAGTTCAACACCTGGATTTGTTCATGGCATATTCAGTAACGGGATTAAAATGTAAACACTCGCTCTTCATATGAGTTTCTAACATTAAGGAAATCACGAGTTCAAATAGTGAAAACGTTAATAAATTGTATATGGTGATGAGATTGCTATAGGAAGTGCCATCTAATAACGTTCATAGTTTTTAAAAACATGAATGTATAAAGACCAAATATTAACGTTTATATCTCAGTTGTGCGATCGACTAACCAAAAGTAATGGGTAGTTCTATATGTGTACCCTATTAGGTCTCATGCTAGTCAAATAATGAGTTTCCTCACTATTCCCAATACAGAACTTTACTAAATCCACATAAATTATTTCTTTTTGAATTCCTTATTTATCCCACCTATTCCTAGCTCATCCTATTTTTAAATCACAAAAATGTTATCTTGCTCTGTTGTTCTATTAGATAAAACAACAGGAAATCTAATAAAAAGTATGTAACATGTTTATTTAATTTTAACTAATAAGTTTTGTTGAATTACTATAATAATAAATTTTGTAACTATATTCTAAGCTAACGACATGCCACCCCTACTGTCGGTGCTTTAGAACGATTATTTAATTAACTCGCGGCCGTCGTTGGGTCGCCGTCGGTTCAGCCTCTCGCCGCCGCCCGCCGCTGGTGACACACCGTCTGCAGAACAAACAGTAATAGACTACACTACAGCTATTTTAGGACAACTTGTCCTAATTCCTTTTTCATTGATAGTTTTGTGAGTCATCGGTAGCTACAGTTTAAATATACCTATGTACTCATAATGTGTAACCAACGCGCGGAACAAATTGTTGGCATAGTGGTTTAGTAAAGATTCGAAGAGGTTCTCCACGGTCGAAAACATAGATCGAGTAGTAGGTTGTGGCGTGTCCAGCCCATCTAGTTTTATCGAAACCAAATTTATTTATTGCGTGTCACATTACAAACAATGAGATATAATTTTGCAATCCTACCTATATCACAGGAGTTTCCCCATACGATAATACCATAGAAAAGTATCGAATGTTCGTAATTCGTTTAAGATGTTTGAGAGCATATATAAAAGAAGATAACTTACGTACTATTTTACCTATGTGTTGCTTCCAGTTTAAATGTATGTCCAGCTCCAGTCCCAACAGGGAAGCGGAATCAACAGTTTCTAATTTTGTATTATTAAAGTTATATATTAAATGTAAAGCAGTTTTTTCGCAAGTTTTAAATTGGATAATTTTAGTTTTGTTAAGATTTGAGCAGTAAATTGTGGTTTTCTAACCAGTTTGTAATTTTATACAATATTGAATCCAATATATTTTCACATACTAAGGCATCTGAACAAGGGATTAAAACTGACATATCGTCGGCAAAGAGCACACATGTGTCATCGTTGAGAATATTAGGCTATACTCCATTCACTATAACATTAGAAAAAAGAGGGTCATAGAAGCAGCAGTGCAGAACATTTTATTTTCAAGATAAAATTAAAAAATCTATATTAGTTTTGTTGAGACTTTGAACGTTAGGTAGTCTGAAAGAGCTGGGCAATTTTCCATTTTTTATGATACCTCGGGGTTGAGATGAGGCATTTTATAGAATTTTATAAATTCATCTTTTAGTCCCAAGCCAACATGGAACTAAAACTGAAACTATCTGTGTGTTTTGATAAATTCTAATTGTAAGTGTAATAAGTTAGACTATTGATGAAGACATTGAAAAAACTCCCTGAAATGTCAAAGTTTGAGGGTAGGTATGGGGGCCTAGAGCGTAATTTTTGTAGGCCACTCGGGCCTGTACCGACATCGTCCATATTTACCAAAACTTAACAACAAAAGTAAAACAATAACATCACGGAAAACGGCTAAACAACAAGAAAAGCAGTAGCATTCACAATGGATGACAATCCCAGATAACGATTTTAACAATTATTAATAAATAATATTCTGACAAAATTAAAAAGCTGTACTACCGAAACGTTGAAGGAGTTGGACAACGTTTTAAATTTGGTAGAGTTATAGTGACATGAGAATCGTACCGAAACTATCCAACCCTGCATCTTTAGGTTCTTTACGATAGACACTTTTTATTGTAATATTTATTAAATCATTTAAGTTAGTCATATACTCATAAATTTGTTTAATAGTTAGCTTAAATGACAACAGTTAAGTATAGTAGCTGATATTTAAGTGAATATGTAGCAAATTAGCCGTCAGTCTTAAAAGTAACAAGATTATTGATATTTTGTCACAAAGTATACCATAAAAAGAATCTTATTTCACTTCTGTCTAATGGTATAATGAATGGAGTATAGTTGTTTATATATAAGAAAGAGAACACATCCCAGGACGCTACCCTGTACAATAGATCCAGACACATGGATACTTTCAGACCTATATTTTGAATTGTTTCCAGTTTCCAGTCGGTATTATCAATTTCCACGTATTGGAAGCAGCCATGGAGATATGATTTAAACCACCCATGAGCCATCCCTCTAATTCCTGTTTGACAAAACTTATCCAGTAGAATTGTGTAACGAACTCTTTCGTAGGCTTTACTTATATCGAGCAAGAGCTCTACTGCATACTTTTTATTATTGATTTGCTCGATTATGTTTTTAATGTATTTATAAATTGCTAATATAGGTAGTAGAGTGATTTTTCCTAAACCTGTTATGGTTTTTGATTTTTATGTCTATCCATAAAAGACGAATACGTAATTTTGAAAGTTATTATTAATGATATCATATCACTTACTATCTAAAATAAAAACATGTTGCCAGCCTTTCACATATTCTAATCAAACATTTCCATCAAATGTTAGTCAACGGTAAGATTTTCAAATACATTTTCACAAGGATAATAAATGCTTTCCCCTGTTGCACGCTTGTACTACAGTAACAAAATACTTTGGACACTGACACTTACAAGCACCTTGAACCTTGTTAGCACGACAATTACAAGTACAGCTCTAACTCAGTACAGGGTCTGTGAGCTGTCGTGACAAGATAAGGATTGCCACCCGTTGGAAAATTTACTCCTATTTAAGATGTAGGCAAATTCTATGTCAATAAAGGTAAGTACCTAAGAACAATTACGTATAAACTACCATTGATTTCAAAATCCACATATATTTAAATACTGCAAGAATGATCACAATTTCGACAGGATTTAAAAATCTCAGTAACACTACTAAAGACGACACTATTTTACAGATCACATTACAATTTTTATTAAACTTCAGAAATGTAGTTTTCTTAATACTTGATAATTGAGTTTCATAAGAATTAACTCTGAATGGTTATAATGCACTTAACAAGACAGTTCCTCAAGGATCTCACTTGGACCCCATCTTTTTTATTTTTTTACTGTTTAAAACCTTGTAATAAATTAACTTCTCAGTAAACAAGAGTAGTAAATTTGGTTGTCGATCTCGAAACTGATTGAATTATCACAGCAACTTCTTCGCGCAGTCGCTGTAAATTTGCATGTGATGTCAACCGGTGACGTTTTACAGCCGCATCAAACACCTCGCACGACGTTACTAATGGCCGCGAACACCCGAGCGCAGAGCTCTGCTAATTTAGTATAGATGTTTACTACCAAATGGATATATTATTGACCTATTTAGCAAAGTAAAAAATAAAAAAAAAATATTTCATGATGTATTTGAAATAAATGCATAAAAAGTTAGCTTGACTTCTCTACCGCTCTCTCTACCTCTGAGATATTATATCTATATAAGATATAGGAAGGTAAGGTAGAAAATAGTCTATATTAAAAGGACTTTTGACATTGATATTCCTTCTATCAGATAAGGATGTCTTTAGGCTGACGAAACCTTTACCCTTAACGTAGATTTTTCATATACATTCTTATTTATAGTGTGTTATAAATGAACACGGGATGTGATAAATTATAAAAAAAATATTGCAATTATGACAAACAAAAGTATGACACAACATATTATATTACAAACAACACGATCTATCAAGAACCAATCAGTAAGTCGTAGAAATGCAATATTGTGTAACTGATAGATGTTGTCAGTGGTAGTTAATCAAAGGTACAGTCAAAATACGCGCACAAGAGTCCGTCTCATGTTACTTAAAATGTCGCGTAGATATGGTGCCAACTATACCTGTAAAACTGATTGATGCGAACCGTTGGGTATTGATTTAGTGAGCAAACTCATATTGAATCGTTTTAGATTGATTAATGACATGTCGAATCAACTAGATCGCATTTTCAGATATAATATTATTACATACATTCCTACAAATCATGGCTGATACTTCACTCAGTAATAGAAAGATTTTGTGAAAATACATATTATTTAAGTGACGGACGAGCTTAAATTAAAATAGTGTTGATCTTCTTAATGAAAAATGCTCGAAAATGCAAAAAAACGACTCAGAGAGTGACAGGGACAAGGTTTGTATTTACGCATTTACACAAATACACAATACTATCATTGTGAATACAAATTAATAAGATATAATAAAGAGAGTTGATCGTCAAACACGTGAAAGATGAATCTAAATGGACCGCGCCTGGCGTGATAGCGCTCCGTCCACTCTGCCTACCCACAAGAGATACAGCGTCAAGATACAGATGTATTGGACTTATTTACACTTCATACTTACTTAAATATAAAAAAATCAATCCATTAACTCGCACCATATCGTAATTGTTGTAATTAACCTACTTCAAAATCGAAAAGGAGAAGGCTAAATATGTTCAAAGGCGATGCGTTTTTTTTATATATATGCACAGATTTTTTCTTTTATTAGATTTAATGAATGCGCATGTTGCATTCATTCAAAATCTAAAATGAGGATTTTCTATGTTTAACAAGTATTCACATTTTTTTTTAACTTAAATAGGTATGTTCATCTATTTTTTTCTAGAGTTCTGAACTCATTTCTATTAAACTAGCTATTTTCCGCGACTTCACCTACGTAAATTTCTCGCGTATTATGTATCTATATTTTATAATATATCTATATTTTATAATAGGACCAAAAGGTTTCGGAGCCCATCCAATGCAAACACGTAAACAATCTAATTTTTCCACTTTGTAGTATTTTAAAATCTTAATTTTATCCCTTTCAAAAGGCACGGAAAGTAAATAAACACCAAATGATTGTTATAAAGTGGAATGCCACCATTATGTTTTTGACCGACTATGTGGGTTTTATAATAATTTCTTATGATATCGAAAGAAAACCCGCTGTCAAGCCAAAGTATATTTTTATATCGTTCTGTCATAATAATATGTGACATTTAAAAAAATACGAATTATTGTAAAAAAAACGTATAAAAGACATCTGTTTCGCAACTCAAGTCATAGAACAGAAACCTTTAATATTAATCGGCCATTTTGATGTGAACTCTATTTTTTAAGCAACAGAATTCAAACTCGATATTATTATGATACGCTTATGGTATTTATTTTAGATTACAAATATTTGATCATATTTATAACGGTGGAGTTTTAATTACCCTACCCACCAAACTACGCGCATCGATTATTTGCTTTTAATTAATTTCCATGGCGATTAGAAACTAATGTTGATAATTACTCATAAATACGCTTTCCATATTTCAAAGGTTTATTAGATATTAAATTGGTAGTCGTATGTATTGACATGTATGTTATTAGTTCCCTCGTCGATAATTAATAGCCTTAACAATTCAATTTTAATTTAAGTTGACCTCGGGTCTGATTTAAGTTGACTTGTGTGGCTATGAACAATATAGTATAACTAAGTATCCCTTAATTTAATTACCCATTTAATTAATAATGGTACCATTATGTTGGCTATTGTTTTATTTATTGAATGACATTGAAATTAAGATATTTTATTACGTTACGTGTATGGAACATAATATCATTAAACATAATTGAGGCTGCAAAGTGACACTACATCCTTACTAAGCTACTTATCCTAAATCCTTAAACTACTTAGCAAGTAAAGGCTACTTATCCTATAGAATCCAGGGCTTCCCAAACTTATTTATACTGTGACTCCCTTGGGTCTTTGCCATTTTTTTACGACGCCCCTCAACGCAGTCCCCAAAAATACTAACCAGTTATTGTATGTACTAACCTTAGTAGGTTAGTACATATCAGCAAGACACGAATTTGACTTTTATATTTTTTAATAAATGAAAACAAATTCAAAACATAAGTCATAAGCATAAAAAAAAGAGATGTAACTAACTGGCTGGCTCTAATAAGATGGATGTGCTTGCTTTTCTGAGCATAGTTTCTTAAAACGAGGCTCCAGTTAAGTAAGCCCAGTCGTATTGCTCCAGATTATCGAAAAAATATTTTTCAAAGTGTTCGCTTAGTGAGAGCAAGTGCTGTGTAAATATTATTTTTAAGGAAGGATCAGGATTTTTATCGATTATTCTAGTAGAATACTTTGTAAAGCAGGAAAACAGTCAATTACTTGATCTTCTAATTTTCTCTTCCATAAGTGTAACTTCTTCTGAAACCCAGTAATTTTATCTGCCAATTGCAGGATCTTAATAATGATTTTAATAAGTGTTTGCAGGGAAACAATACTCATTGTTTCCCTGCAAACACTTATCAAGATTATTTAATTTGTTAAATATGTCACACATGTCCGCGTTCGCGTCGCGTTGACAGTATGCATGCGGCGATCACTTGACTTAGTCGCATCGATATATCAACACGCGACGCCCCTGGGCCATTGCCGCGACGCCCCAGGGCGTCGCGACGCACAGTTAGGGAAGCTCTGCTATAGAAGTACAACAAACTTTTCGTACGTGTTATTTCTTTAAATTTATGCATTAAACATGTTTATTTTCTACGTTTTATAATGTTTGCACTGATATGCTGTTGCACCGTGAACGTAAATGTTCTATGGATGAATATCGCTGACAAAAACTAAACGTAAATTTCACTTTTATTTGAAATCCACATAAAGATGAATAGAACTAATGTCAAATCAAAACGATTTCAAAATAAGATATAGCCTATGTTACTCGGTGATAAAGCTTTAGATTTAGACCAACGAAAATCTAAAAAAGAAATAACTAACGAACACGAGCGGGCTTTATAATGTTCAAATATTTTCACATTGCAGCAAATTTAATTCAACTGACACCAATGATGTACGGTCAGCAAAATGAATCCTCTCAATCAATGGATCTAGAATGTCGAGGTCCGCCGCTGGTAGTCGTATATTAGAGACGTACAAATCCGTCTGTGCCATTTATATCCCGCATCAGATCCAGCAACATGCCCATTGATCACACGGAGACTGACCAGGCTGATTTGCTTAGCATTTCTCGCTTCAGGGCTCAACTGATCTACATTAAATATAAAGACAATGTTTATCACTTTATCGTTTGAAAGTAATAGGACTTAATGGAGGAATAAATTATTAACCCTTTTACTCGGTAACGTTTTCTCTTGTTGTATGATGTAAGTACTAGCTGATTTACTGCGACTTCGTCCACGTAAATTATAGCATTATTATTACACGCGGGTGTTGTAACTTTCCGTTAAGTGAAAGAATTTGATGATCAGATCACTATTTCTGAAGATGACCCCTCAAAAGAAAGTTAGAAACTTTAAGCATTTATAATATTGGTCGGTGTATGTCGGTGGTTTTTTATTTGTCAAAAGAAGGGCAGAAAAAAATCGAATATGTATGGAAGCAGTGAGAGAAGAACATCCATACAAAATGGTGAAACTCTAAATAAGGATCTTGGGTACTGCATTTATGCCGATCGATGTTATTAAACAGAAATACTGGTGTTAGAGGACCGTAGCAAGTGGAGAAAATTGTATGTGTCTGCCCCTCTGCAAAATAGATAAAAAATATTGTTGTATCTATGTTTATTGATTGAGGGCTGTGAAAATCAGCAAACTTCCCAAGATCTTACATTTATTTGTTGCAACCCTAGTGTACAATGAGTAATGGTCGGCATCGCTTACTCGACGTAAAACATAGCTCTAGTGGATATTTCTAACGTCGCAGGTCGGCCGAGCAGTAATATAGCTAAATACGTCTTTAAATCTTAAGAATAAAGTTACTTTAACCTGACCTTACACAACACTCTTGAATACATGTGTTACCGCACAACATTTAAAAATTTTAGGCTAACTATTTCAGGTAATGAATGACGTAATGATTGGTGCAACGTTTTTATTGGGTATTCGTCTCAACTCCAACATTTGTCAAGTTGAACTTATATTATTATTATTGGCCGGGAAAATAGTCTTGTCAGTCAATCTAATCTATAAACTTACAGTAAAATATGAGAATCTTTTACCGTAGATAATAATTATTTTTTATTTTTATTATCTCGTTGGTTTGGGTATCTTTAAGATTATATTTAAAATATTATACCAATTAATTAAACGTTCTTTTTTTCAGCTTTAAAGCTACGAGTAGGTACAGGATTCGATCTCTTTGTATTTCGCAACTAAATAGTAAGTTCAAAGGTCACACTGACCCCGATTCTTGTACAGTTTATTTTTTTATATTTCTCTAGGATCGTTTGAGATGCTGTTTGATTGGTTGTACCTACCGCAATAAAAATTTTAATTAGATAAGAAATTTTTATTCTTTATACTTGTATAATGTTTTCGTATTATAAAAAGAAATATCAACATATTAATTTGTTTAATGCAAAGACAATACCTATCTGAATTATATTTCATCATCATCATCATGAGCCCTTTTACGTCCCCACTGCAGGGGCTCAGGCCTTCCTTATGGATGGCTAAGGAGTATGGGCCATGACCCTCCACGCCGGCCCAATGCGGATTGGAGGGTATTGACGACTGCAAATGCAGTCGGGACCAACGGCTTAAAGTGCCTTCCGAAGCACGGAGTAACTCGAGATAATAATTTTTTGGTCACCCATCCCGTAACCGACCCTTGCGAAAGTTGCTTAACGACAACGACCGCGGGCCGCGGCGCTTATCCACTCCACCACCGAATTATATTTCGGTTATTATTAATAGCGTTAAAATAGTGGTACACATCTATCAATAGCTACTTTCCGTGTCGTTTGCAACGACCTTAAAATAAAGTATCCAGCGAATTTAACGTGACTAGTTCACAAGCATTTTCAAGAAAACCTTATCAGCAAGTGGCGATTCTTACGATTCATATAATCGATTTTACAAGGGAATGCCATTAAGCTCTTGCCTCTCGATGCCTTCGCTCGATGTAATGAGAGGTTTTTTAAGAAAAAACGATGTTGTTTATAGTAATGATACAGGCTTTTATTGGTGGACGGTCAATTTATTATCTGTTATGTTTAATACTGTCGTTCTAGTTGCAAATGGTGTTTAAATAGTAACTTGTATGTCGTATACTACGAATTATAACTTTTTTTATTTGTCTTTTAATTGAGAATAAGGAAAATGTAATCTCTTATCTCTTTAAAGTGAGGTTCCACTATTTGGGGTCAGTTGTAAATTCATCTGTTTGGTTACAAACGATTTTAATTGAAGATTATTTCCAAATAAAAAGTTCATAACAAACAATGCGCTTTAACACTGGCCATAATGAATTTAAATCTAAATAAATCTATAACTCGAGAACTGTTAAAGCAATCAGACTATTCAGAAAAGTACACGCGCGAATGTTAAGAAGAGAATTAGCTACTTACTATAAGGCAAATTAAAAGCACCTTACCTCAAGTTGGCGCCGTATACTGTTGTGTTAAGCAGCTGTCCGCTGTCCGCTGTGACACCGGACAATACGGACACAGGTGACATTATAAATCAACATCGACGTTAACTTCATAAACAACTTCAACGATCGACGTGTCAAAGTTAACTGTAGAATGATAAAAAAATAATGTCAAAAACCGTGGGATAGCGTCGCAATAAGCCTTCACGTTGACAAACACGTATTCAATTATTTATAATGTGGAAATTTTGGAAGTGGCGCTTATAATATGGAGCCTCTGAAACTAATTTCCAAATGATTACGTTTTTGAAAGCTACGAGTATTTTAAATCAACAGAAATTATACTAAATTAGGTATAACAAAAAAGAGTCATGGTACTTAAGTCGTTAAATGCGCATCTAATATTTTTCTATTATATTACTGACGGACTAAATTGAATTTATTTTTTACCCACTCAGCATCCCTATTACTATTTGATGTTTTTAATTTGTTTGTTAAAGATATTATATTACGAATAATTCCATGTTATGATCCATTTACAATTAACACACTAAGTATGCTATTCATAACACTTGGTTGTTGAGATTCATTAAGGCGATAAAGTTAACCGCAGTGGGTCAGGCAGTCGGTCACTGCGCGATCCAAACTATTTTCTGCACACGGAAGCTGTCGTATTCGACACGTTCCACGGAACAAATCTAAATAATATGCACGAGATAGACAGACAGACCATTAAGCTAACGTAAATATAAACAAACTAGCGAAACACGAATTAGCGTACAGCATTGTTACAACAATAAAGACTGATTAACAATTATAGAAGTCATACTAATAAGTCACTAGCCGCTGAGCGCGCGCCTCCGCGGCCACCGCCGCTCCTGCGCTGCAGATAAAAAAGTACTTATGTTAGTATTTTTGAATGTGATTAAATTTAGAACAAAAAGCAAAACTACAAATAACTTTTTAATACGCAATTATTAATATTAATCTATTATTTGTAACAATATTAATAAAATACAATAAGTAATAATCATTTCCACTGTTTACGAATACAAATACATGAATATATGTGATTGTGGAAATTACGTATTTTAAATAGTAACATTTCGTACAATTATATTCTCAAGTCAATACTACGCTTATTAATTACAGGCACGTCATTTTACAAGTAATCCTTATTAATCAAAGTAAAAAGTATAACTATAATCATATTAGGCTTACACAAGTAAATAAATATATATAGCCAGTGTCACTCGCAATGATGTAACGTTTCTAATGAAACTTATACCATATCCGTTAAGTATTTCTAAGGGTACGGTGCAATAAAGAAACTCACATACATACATTTGTTAATAACCCTAAAAACAATACATTCCTTTTTTGATGTAATCGTGTAAAAATACAAAAATGTAACAGCTAAGTACATAATTAATATTGATAAATAAGAAAGTTGAAAATGTCATACCGAGTTCGGAATAAAAACTCTTAATGATAAAAGGAAATAAAGAGAAAGTGAGATAAAATCAGTCCATAAAGCAGGTCATGTGGTTATTTAGCAACGATATTTGTATTTTTATGAACTAAATTTTAAGACTAAAAGCAAAGTACATATAAAAAAATATCTTATTTTACTCGTTGATTTCTTAATTCTCCACTTCAATAATAAGTTGAGTTGATCTTTTGCAATCGTTTCGTTTCGTCGGGGTTCAGCATATGGCTAATTGGCACAGCAGTCAATAATCAATACCATTGATAAAAATACGCATTCTAATCAAGTTAAAGTTTCCTTATCTAGAAGAATTTTAGTCGTAACATAAGGTACATCAAACAGAATTAATAAGCGTTTGTTCGGTTAGTGTTCACTGCGTATTACCAATAAAATAAATAAATATTAGACATCTTCACACGCATTGGTCAGATTCCACGATGAACAGCTAAACTTCAGCATTATGGAGTATCAGAGACAACATATGTGCTACGACACCCAGACCCGAGAAAATAAATAAAAGTTCATTTGCTACATTGACCCAAGTCCTGGCTTGAGCCCCTTGAAACCGGCGTGCGTGCATCGTTATTTGTCATGGTTTAACTTACACAGCGCGACGGGTCGAATGATGACAAACAGACAATATTCTATGTTCTTCTATCGGATAAAATCCAGCATCGCGATGACGAGCGAGTGAGTGCTCGCTCGTCATCGTGGGCGGACGTGACAGCGCAAAGATGCACTAACTGTGCGATACGTGATGGCGACGTACACAATAAAATGTGCAAATTGTAATATCGTAATCAACGAACTGCTAGCCTTTATTCAAAATAAAGCGGATGTTATGGATGAAGAGTCCCTTGTTCGAATTTGCTGCGATTGTTTCTCTGAAGAGGATATAGTGGTGTCGAAACGGCTTTTATTTGAATCAGTGCCTACTGCAAAACGTGTAATTCGAAGAAATAAAGGAAAGAACGTGCGTGATATCGACGACATTATAAGTCTATTGAAGCAAACTGATCCTGAACTGGTGCCTACCTACCTACCTACAAAAATACAAAACACAAAAATTACCACCGGTAACCTTTGACCACGTCGATGTAACCAAATTGTTAAAGGACATCATTTTATTACAAGTACAAGTAAGGTCATTCCCTAAGGAGTATGTTACATCTAGCCAGCTTTTGGAGGTAAAAAATGAAATTGAAGCACTCAAGAAGGCATCCATTGTCAATGATTTTATAAACACACGGAGAGGAGCAACATATCGAAATGTTGAGGTGAATACTTTTGACAGTGGTCCAATGGCATTACAACAATCTATAGAAAATACACCTAGCCCTCAGATCATACAAAACAGTGAAAATATTTTTTCTCCAAATATTGAGGGTACTCCGACTTGTCATAATATTGGCTGCGTGACCGCGGAGCGGGTACCCATTTCTGTTACCGCACATTCACCGTTGCTACCAAGATACCGTATGCAAGGTCAAGATAGTGCCGTTTCTCTCGCACCTACAGATAAAATCGCGCGAATATCGACTACCTGTAAAACAGACCAGTCGATAATAAACAGGTCTCTTACGGAAAGGTCAAGCAGAAACAACTCAAGAGAAAACATTAGTAGCATAACACCTATCACAAAGAAAACTGCGGCTGAGACTTTACGTGATACTGTTGGTCAACGCAGTCAAAATATGAATGATGGTTGGAAAAAGGTTGAGTATAAAAAGCGAAAAAATAAATTAACAAATATCAAGATTGGAAAAGCTAACATCGAGCCGGACGGAAAGTTCAAGGCGGCGGACATCAAATTGCCTATTTTTATATCGAATGTGTCAAAGCACACGACCGAGGATGACATTTTAGAATACATAAAGAATAACACTAATGAAGAAGTGAGTCTATATAAAATCAATAGACAAACTGCAACAAATTATAATTCGTTTAAGTTGTATATACCTAAAAGCAAATTAAAGATATTTTTAAACGATGATCTCTGGCCAGATGGAGTTTCTTTTCGGCGGTTTGTACGTGATAAGTACAAAATAAAAGCCACTAAGCAAATATCTAATGAAACTTAATGGATAAGTGTAAGCTTATAAGTTTTAATTGCAAATCTGTGAAGCGTTCTATCGACGAGATTCGGACACTATGTCAATCGGCTGACATTGTAGCTCTTCAGGAAACATGGCTTCTACCAGAAGATTTACCGTTCTTGGGACAAATACACCATGATTTTGATTACACCGGGAAATCAGCCGTGGATACTTCCGTTGGTATACTGAGAGGGAGACCGTATGGCGGTGTTGCAATTTTGTGGCGTAAACATGTCTTTAAATCTATAAGTGTGATAGAGTGTGTTAGTTCGCGTCTTACTGCCATTAAAGTTAATCTAAGTGACTATTCAATAATAGTGTTCAGTATTTATATGCCTACAGATTCTGTTGAAAACCTAGTTGAATTCACACAATGTTTAGGTGAAATGAACTCAATTATCGATTCTAGTGAGTGTGGAGCTGTTTTTATGTTAGGTGACTATAATGCTCATCCGGGTGAGTCTTTTTACAATGAACTTATAGATTTTTGTGAAGAACAGGACTGGTTGTGTTCGGACACAATAAAATTAGGTATTGAATCTGGATGTTATACCTACATCAGTGAGGCGCACGGGTGTAGGCGGTGGCTAGACCATTGTGTTGTAACACAGTCTGCTTTTAACACTATCGCTAATGTTGATGTGATATATGATGTTTTTTGGTCTGATCATTTTCCCATTATCTTAACTTGTAACTTGAATATCATTAAATCGACGGTACGTCCAAACAATGCTAGTTATAGTAAAGTAATATGGGGTGAGAGGGATGTTGATCAGATTAAGGAATATTCTCAACTCTGTAATATTAAGCTACGGCAAATAGATTATCCTCAACATTTTGAGATGTGTGGTGATACACACTGTAAAAATTTGGAGCACTTGCGACCAATCGATGACATGTATATGAGTATTGTAAATGTTCTATCTGATGCAGCCAAGCAGACATATAATATTAGGCGTCGTTCAAATAAATATCGACAGATAACGGGCTGGAATAAATACGTACGAGAGGCTCACAGACAGGCCAGGCTTAAATATCAGATCTGGCTCTCCTATAATAAACCAACATCTGGACTCGTGTACAATGAAATGTCTTTAAGTCGTAAAATATTTAAAAGCAAACTGAAATGGTGTCAGAGACATCAGGAAAAAATAAAGTCAGACATTTTGGCATCTCATCATAAAAATAATAATTTTAAGAAATTTTGGATGGCCACCAACAAATTCAATATTAAGCCTGGCCTGCCAGTAAGTGTCGGGGGTGTTGATGAACCGGTGTCGATTGCAAACATGTTTGTAACTCATTTTAAGTCCGAATCGCCCTTAGGTGCGTCGCTGGGGATGATCGATGATGGGGCCTGTTGTGATACTGATCTCATTCGTTTCACTCCTAAGCAAGTGCGTGACGTGATAAAACGAATGTCAAAAGGTAAATCACCGGGTCACGACGGTCTCAGCATCGAGCATTTGCAGCACGCAGGTCCTCACTTGGCTAGGGTCTTGGCTATGTTGTTGTCTCTTTGCATGTGTCATTCCTACCTTCCCAGTGAACTCATGCGTACAGTAGTTGTACCTATTGTTAAAAACAAAACCGGAGATACGAGCGACAAAGGTAACTATAGACCCATCTCGCTGGCCACGATTATGGCCAAGGTACTGGATAGTTTGTTGGATTCTCGTCTTAATAAGTATTTACACATACATGATGCTCAGTTTGGCTTTCGGTCAGGACTTTCGACAGAGAATGCAATCCTAGCTTTAAAGCACACGGTGCATTATTATACCAAAAGAAGGACTCCTGTCTACGCCTGTTTTCTTGACCTGTCTCGTGCTTTTGACCTCGTATCTTACGATGTGCTGTGGACTAAGTTACGGGACATCGGTGTACCGGCGGAATTGTTGCGGATCTTACAATATTGGTACTATAATCAGGAGAATAATGTGAGATGGGGTAACGCGCTTTCAGACTCATTCAAGTTGGAGTGTGGGGTTAGGCAGGGTGGTATGTCCTCTCCTCAACTTTTTAATCTTTATATCAACGACCTGATCGTTGGGCTCAGCAGCATGAAATTGGGGTGTCGCATTGATGATGTAAGTGTTAATAATATCAGTTACGCTGATGATATGGTGTTGCTGAGCCCGACGGTGAGGGCGTTGAGAGAGCTTTTACTGATGTGTGAACGCTACGCGGTTACGCATGGTCTCATATACAATGTTAAAAAAAGCGAATATCTTGTGTTTGGGGCTGCCGGTAGTAAATGTCCATCCTATGTACCTAAAATTTGTCTGAATGGTACGGAACTCCAACGTGTATACCGATTTAAATATCTCGGACATTACGTGACCGATAGCCTTAGAGACGAGGTTGACATTGAGAGGGAGCGCAGGGCGTTGGCAGTGCGCTGTAACATGCTGGCTCGTAGATTCTCCCACTGTAGTATTCCAGTCAAATTAACACTTTTTCGAGCTTATTGTCAAGTGTTCTATACGAGCAGCATATGGACCAATTATAGTCAGCGCGCTCTTAATACACTGCGTATCCAGTATAACAATGCTTTTAGAGTACTGTTGGGGCTGTCTCGTTTCTGCAGTGCGTCAGGTATGTTTGCACAAATGCAGATAGATGATTTCTACTCTATCATGAGAAAGAAAAGTGCTTCGTTGCTCTTCAGAGTGCGTGACAGCTGCAATTCTATTCTTCAAGTCATAGGAGGACGATACGATTCTCCTATTGTAGTACATTGTGTCCGGAGATGTATTACTGGCACAAAATTAGTTTCTAAGTAATTGTAATCGATACTAACACTAGATTTTAAGTGTATTTTGTGTAAAACTAACAAAAAAAAAAATATGGATTCCCTAATGTTGTCCGAAATAAAAATTATTATTATTATTATTATTATTATTATAATAGATAGAGGTAGTCAAATAGATGGGATCATCATAAAGACCGAGCAAGCAATCGACTAGATGTCAGAGATAGGATAATATCCCTTAGTGAAATATAAAGTCCTTTATAAAGTGGGGGGAAGAGTTTCTTTCACTTAAAGATTAGAATGGATATTGATGAGAATATGTATATTGTCCACAGATCATACATCTGGCAGTGGAGGATCGTATGCTGTGCTGTATGCAGCGTGGCAGCTTGAGCAGCATGCGGCGTGGTGTGGGCGCGGGGGGCGCGGGTGGGCGCGTGCCGCGTGCGATGTGAACGATGCCGGGATGCCGGCCGCGGCCGGCGACTACACGCCTGCTGCTGTGCTCGTGGCTCGCGATACTCTGCCTCCAGTCAGTACCCAGGGTTTTCAAATACCCGACAATTTTAGATACCCGGGTCTCGGGTACATTTTTTTAAAATACCCGGGTATACCCGGGTACCCGGGTATTCTTGATTTTTTGTGAAACTGGGAAAAAAACTACAAAGATATCAAAAATCAACTTTTATTACGATAATTACCACTCAAATAATATAACCAGCCAACCAGGTACAAAAATAGTGCTAATTACTTAAGTTAAGAACTGTTAAATTAACATATTAAAGTAACAAATTCTTCAATCAGTTACACTTTTAGTAATGAATACAAACAATTATACATTGTTATAAATATTTATCAAGTTATATTAGTGTCTAATCTTCTCTGTATATTAAGTATTTATTTATCAAATAAAAACAAACGTACCACACTCTTGTAAAACTAAATAGATAAATTAAACATTTAACAGGAACTCGAAAAAAGCTTTCTATATCAGTTTTAGGTCTTTTTGGACATTGTTTTGAGTTCGTAATCGGATTTTCGTAAGATGATGTCATAGGAGCAGGTTCATTGATGGCCGTAGAAGTTTTTGAGATATTAATTTTGTGAACTTTGTCCAAGTGCTTCATTAAATTACTTGTAGACGAACCCTTATATGTCAATGTTTTCGGGCAAATAGAACATTGCACTAAATCTTTGTCTGATATTTTTTGAAGTATTTCCATACTTCGGATGAAGTAGATTTGTCCATTTTGTAAGCCTAAAAAACAATAAATACTTAAATAAATCAATAAAATCAATTCAGTAAGTACACTAATTAAACTTATCGTCCACCTAAGATATTGAGATATAAAATATAAGTTCTTGCTTAGCTAGTATAGTAGGTTGTTAAAACGACAAAAAGCTCAACAAATTTATAAAAACACGATTCTAGATGTACGCAAATGCAACAATAAGCATAAAAACAAAACCATAATAATTTTTAGGTTATAAAATTCACGCATTTACATTAACATCTATTTACAAACATAGGTACTTACCTAAACTCCAACCGTTATCGTTACTGCACATGTAAACTCCGAAAGAAGAAACTCAAACACAAGTTTTCAACTAAAACTACCTGCAATTCCAACAACTCAGCTATGTAACATAACCTCCTACTTGACCGCCGTACGACGCCGTCCGTACTAACCAATAAATTCTATCACTTAATTACGATTCTAAGCAACGTGACTTGTGATTGTTGATTGCGTTTTGTCTACCAACGCGCATATATCAAAATTACCCGAGACCCGGGTACGTCCGTTGTTTGTACCCGGGTACCCGAAGTATCAAATACCCGGGTATACCCGGACCCGGGTACCCGGGTAAAAAACCCTAGTACCTACCTCCGTTACACCTTCAGGCAACAACACCTGTGCACGATGCAGCACACTTCATGCACAACAAAGCGCACGATCATATGATACGGCCGACACATGCGCTCGTACAATAATCTTGGACTTGAGGTAGTTAGTACAATAGCAAGGCCAACAAATGCAAGTTGGCCTGGTGTATACTACACCTCTAAACTTATACTTACTGCCTACAAATAGAGTTTATTAGACATGTTTACTGGTATGAGAGAGGGAGCACACGCAATCTGTCTGATTGACTTTTTCATTTGATTTTGTTCATCCGTCTCTATACCAGGTTTCCTCCACTAGCGGCTTCGGCCGCGTGCTCCTGTACATATAAATCTTTTGCTTAAATCACTCTGTATATTGACGAAAACCGTATTAAAATCCGTGGTGTAGTTTAAAAGATCTCAGCGTGAAGCGACTTTGTTTCATGATATGTATGTATAGATTGCTATTGAATTTGTTTACAACAAAGCTGCATCTGTCCACGTGTCACAGCCGATCAACTCGGAAGTACTTTACCGATTGAGTATGTCTGTAAGTCACTTTCTTCTTGCTACAGTATGTTGATTTCAAAGTTTGTTTTTTTATCAATCAAGGAATTAACTTATTAACGAACCCGTGAGCGACCGACTATAACTTGTGTAATGATATTCTTTCGTAACTTACTTTATAATATACACCGAAAATTCGGCTAATTTCCAAAAATATATTGAAACTATCTTTCACCCGCGACAGCATATATTTTATACTATAATATCGTATCCATCTAGTATAATAAAAAAAGCAAAGATTTAATTTCTTATTACATTTTATTTTAAAACTCAGTACTCTATTATCAATACTTCAAGATTTAAAATGAAATTGAAAAAGTTGACAGTTTTTATAGCCTGATGTGCTGTTAACTGTACTGCAAAATATTATCCATGTTGGCAGCACTTTACACTTTATAAATAGAAGTTATACAATGAAAAGTTAACGTGATTTTTTAAATAAATAAATCCACAATTAGGTTCTAATAAAAAATTCCGAGTAACTTAGTCGCGTAGTAAATAAGCGCCGCGGCCAGCGGTCGTAGTCTTTATCATATCCTGCGACATATTAATAAAATTATAGAAATAACCTTTGCTGCTACTCCTTCGCACTGCACTCCTACATTTAGCTCACTAAACTTAATCAAGTAATTGTTTTCCGTTACTTAGTCAAACTACTTTCTTTAATTTGTTGTATAACCTAAAAATTAAAATAAATAATGTATCACAAAAACAAAGCGACATTAGCGCCTCTTACTGACCTTACGTAACTATTTTACGATATGATATAACACTTTCTCTTGGTCACATCATGAAGAAATCATACCATCAGCCACCCATAGCATTAAACGCATATCATTAATTGATCTGGTCAGGCCACATCATGATTGGAACAGCAAAATTTTTCCATTTCATGAAATGGCTGGCCACATTATGAATTAGGCAATTCTACGATCTGGCCACGATATATACGAGTATACTTGGAAACCTTTTTAATCTTAGCTTGGAGCAACATTTTAATGTTTTTAATTTAAACACAAATTTCTTTGATCAAAATAAAGCGTGATTTAGAATTTTAGGTCAATTTTCTAGGCAAAAAACACCTGTGATTAAGAATTAATTTAACGCATCTAGTGTAGTTTATATACATGAAGAAGAAGAAGAAGAAACATTTATTGACCTCACAAAGACACAAACAAGATAATACATTATTAGGAACACATAAAGCACAATAAAAATACGAAAGAAACAATAAGGTACATATATATATATATTTACATTTTCTTTCGTAAACAAAATTACTTGAGTTTGAACAGTTTTATCTATTACAATTTCAATAAAGTAGGATATTTACTCAAATACCAATTTATTTTACAAATAATATTACGTCAATTTATTACGATGACAAATCAGATTGTAAACAATGGTTGCTATGGTAACATTTTGATTCCCTCTAAAATCTTTCACTCCCATGTTATCCCTTTAAGTGCTAGTTTTCGGGATAAAATATAGCCTATTACCTTCCTAGAATCATAAACTACCCAAATCCGTTCTTAGTAACCTTTACGTATTAATAGAATTGTTTCCTCAAAATTTCAAGTTTCTAGGACCAGCAGTTTAGGCTGAGCGTTGTCTGTAGATTATAGTCATCGGAAATTCTCCGAAATATGTAATTCGTTTCCACTCAGCATAACTCAGCCTGACAGCGCATGCCTTAAGGTCATTACTATGATAAATTGTACGTACTTACTCATATAACGACATAGTTATACTAAATTAGCATTGGTGGGATATTAAACCTTAGAACGATGGTGCTCCGTGTTCCAATTTCATCGCCACAAATGTAAGTACACATTTTGATTTTCCGCTAACATCAAACACAATGTACTGTATATTTTTGAATTCTAAATTTGCGTTATATAGTTAGAGCTTTAATAATAACTGGTGTCTTTAATAAGTATCACTGATGGGTGGAGCTTCGACTCCAAAAACCAATATTAAATTGCTCGATTATGTTATACTAAATTACGAAGCCACCGATTCATTATCCTTCATCTAAAATTATGCTCTTTTTTAGGCATAAATTAGTAGTTTAAAGCTTTAGAAGATAGATACATAGTTGTGATGGTTTTCATTAAATTTTTTTTTTTATTTTATTTGTTGATATTTTTTTATTTCAGTTTTTAAATACACGTTGTACTGAAAACAACCGTAGCAGTGATGGCATTTATTATTGGCATTTGCGTTCACAGTTTAGGTAATAAAATACTTTAATTTTACCCACAAAATCAACTACAAAACAATTTGCAAACTATGAAAAAGCTTTTAAGGATAACAGGATAAAATGACATCAAAAATTCTGTCAAGTATTTATCTTTTAAATCGCCGTCTTATATAACGTGAACTGCCACTGTGAATGCAAGTAGGTTTCGATCAAAAATCCCCATATTTTTTTGTAAACTGTCGATCGTTCGCGAAGTGGTGGTGGTTCACCGGCCGTAATTATAGGGTACTGGTATTGTGCTCGCGCTTGCGACGGGTCTGTCTGCTTTTTGGGTTTTTTTCTTTCTGAATCTGCTATTATAAACGGGTTTGATCAATAGATTATTTGGAGCTTGTTTATTTAATCGTTATTAATTCTTTTCATAAGTTTTTTAACAAACCGAAATTGGGTACACGATTAGAAGGGATACTTAATTTTTTTTTGCAAACATGTCTATTTTATATTTTATTCAAGAGATAATTGTGACAATAATACTACTATTTACTGCACTAAAATCCTTATTTAAATCGATAGATATAATAATTTTGGCTCGAAATTTGGCTTTAATATTTGTGACATCTTTAGATTTGTTATAAAAAGCAATAAAGCAGTGGATATTCATTCGAGAGAGGCTTTTCTAAACATAAACGTTAGATTAAGTGTAGAGATAATTTGTACAACAATAGTGACTCGTTAGGGTGCGTGTACAGCCCACGATAATGTTCCATAGATAGCGGGTAATCTGCGTGAAACCCGCCGCCATTAACACACATCATTCTATTCGATTTCCAAACGAAATCTGACGTGGACGGCTAACCCATCATTACTGCCAATCCTTCCGACCATAAACGAGACGATAGTGTGAAATCACCTTTACTTATTACACTTCCAGTCGATTTTCCACCTTATCCATTCGAATTGAGACTGAAAATCGATTTGCAGTAATGATTGTTCATGACAGCTAATCATTTTGAATTTGAAGTTAACGACCCCGCCCACCGCCCGCCGCCGCCGCCGATACCTACTCGGGGCACGGTAGAACGATCACTCATGCGTTTGCGTTTACTTCACTAACTATTGTATTTGAAATCCCTACTAATATTATAAATGCGAAAGTAAATATATCTGTTTATCTGTTAAGCTTTCATGCCTAAATCGTAAAACGGTTTTAATAAAATTCTATACAGAGATAGAGTTGACTTTGGAAAAGAATATAAATTACCTAATACTGCGAGAAAAGGGGTCGAATGAGTTGAAATAGGGTATGAAAGTTTATATAGTTCTATGTTCATGTATTAAAAAGGTCTATTCATAACATACACATATATAATACACACATTTATATATTTCATTTATAAATGAAACAGCTTTTAAACGGTTTCATCGCGTTTGTATTTAGTTTTATTGACGTTTCGGACCCTTTACAGGTTCCGTGTTCACATAAACATAAGGCGTTGATTGTCTTTTTAATTAACCTTCAAAACATTACTATTGGACTATAGTAAAGTTAAAAGTTGTTACATTTATGAATAGTGCGCGTAAATATATAGGAAATATATAAGTATAGACATAAGTATTAACATATATCTTAAAAACTTCTAATATTAAACATAAATTAATTAATTATTAGTTATTGAGAAACCTCACTCGATAAACATAAATACACAATTGAATATAGACTACTGATTCGAAATGCAAACTAAAACGATTCTCTAAAATGTTGTGATTGAAATTAACACAAAAGTTTGTTTCGGTAACCTCTTGTTTAATAATGTTTACTGTGTACTGTGGCAACTACGACAATATTTAATAACTTATTCAATGTCATATCAGACATTTACTGTAATCCTTTGCTATATCTATAAAAAAAAATATTTTATTATGAAATTCTTATACCATTAATATATGTAGCAACATTCAGAAGAAATTGTAACCATATTTTTATAATAAAAATTAAACACAACAATTAGAATAAAATTTCTCAACGTGAACGTCTGTAATCCGTACCCGGTATCCGACAGCCTAATATACACCATTACATTTGGTTATTAACTCCAATTCTATAAATTACGAGCGGAAAGATAAAGACATACGAGATTATGAACTATCACAAAGAAAAATGGCGGCGCGTAGAGCAGTAAAAAATATAAACGTAATGACTGACCTGTCAATGGTTTCGGTTAATAACATAATACCATAGTGTTGTTAGCGCGTGTTCACACTAGCCATAATTAAATAGAAAACATTGAAAGTCAAACGTCAAATGATACTCGTATTCTGTATCGATGAAAATGGGTTTTCTATAATAACAAAAACTTTTTCAATCACCGGATGACTTACAATTTTTCTTCGTAACTTAAAAATCTATTTTCCGAATAAAATACAAAGTATTGCAACAGCAACATTTTATATTTTAACGGTAACAACTACTTATTATTTTGATAGTGCTCTCTACGAGTTTATTCGTAATGGATGCATTTCAAATTTTCCACGCATCTCTCATTCAGCAATTCGAACTTGAGAAAATCTACTGACCCAATTTGCGTAGAAAATTGTGAATGAAATATACTGAATCACTGATAACTTTATTACTATTTATGAGTAGGTATTATATTTATACTGAGATCCTAGATTACGCGAATCCACTTTAAAGTCTAGAAATATCTCATTTAATATCTTTATATATCTCTCGTGAGTAAAATGAGCGATCAAAGTACTCTAACAGTACTGATGGTATTTAAAGACTGTGCACCATGACGAACTCTACAAAGATTTTAAATTTCTCGGATTGAGAGTGAGATAGTGTCGATGTGAGCAAGAGAAACTCCAAACACATTCTATAATCTTAATGTAATGTCAAGAGTGGACAATCTACGGTATAGCACGAGTTCCGCTATAATCCGCCATCGGCATAATTTGTACACGAGAGTTATGTTCCTAGATCTTCACCCGACTCCACTCCCAGTCATCATGCTCCGTGTACTATCATAAATACATGATATATACATAGTTTACTCCGGTATGGTAAGCATGCGGAAACTATAATACAACTATTTAATGTTTTTTTTATATATAGATCAGAAGCTGTTTACTTTTTTTTTCATACCTACGTCATGTCATCAATTTATTGATTTGTAAAATTAAAACGTGGTTTTAATGAATTATGTATTTATTAATTTTTTTTTTTCAAATAATCAGGCTACGCACAAAATAAGATAATGCCGATCTTAATTTTTAATAATCATGTGCTTTCTACAAACAGTTTCTATCTATAGCCCATATTTTTTTTATATTACATTATCTAATACGCAAATATACATTTCAATGTCAATTTCAATTTGGCAGCATATAGAATTTAATTTATTAAATATAAATTAAATTCATATCTGGTAAACGAAATATTGAGCAGAAATAATTCATAAACACTTTCGATGGGTAAATAGCTGCACAAAATTATAATTAATTATGATATTATAATAAATTACCCGAATACCTAAAGAACAAAATACCATATACTCGATTTATAAATGCATATACAATATTTTGGTTTAGTTTTCAAAGCCATCTTGCATACGTCCAGAAATTTTATAAAGACCGGCAATACAGCGACGCGAAATATACGCAAGCGCGGCGTACTAGCCACGACTGGCGAGTTGCCACTCATGCCTTGAACTGCGACGACGCATACGCACGAGCGTGCTCACATACAAACCATTTTCGGTGCATATGTATAAAGAGCACTTACTCTTTATATTCTGCATATTATTTACTTAGTAACGTTATATACTAACATCAATTCATATAAGATATAAATAGATGAATTTCATCAATATTATCTACTTTCAGAGAGCTGTAGTTAAAAATTTTGTAAGAGATTTAACAACTGAAGGACGAGAAGAAGACTAAGAGTCATTATTTAATATTACCGAACACTAAAACAGCATGCCCATTGCACACAATCGAATTTAATTTCTGCCTTGTCCATAGATGTCTGATGCAATCTTTTCATTTCAACTGAATCCGTCAGCATTGTGAACACGTCCTAGTCGTGTAATGACACGCAGGCGCTGCCGTTACACGTTATGGCAACATAATGGGATATATTTTAAATGAACTTATAGTTGAGGTCTTTGCTTAGAGCCGTCGATAAGCTTGAACCCATAAAATATGTTTTAAGCTGGTATACGTATACCTATCGACGTGCTTAACAAACTTTGCAAACTTGTATTTTTTTTTAGATATTTTAGATGCTTCCGATCATATCGAGAGTCGCAGTTACTACAGTTTTAATTATTTTATCAAAGTATGCAGAAATATAACTACAATTCTAGTCATAAATAGAATTGCCATGCTTTAATTAATATATAATCTTGAAAGCATTTTGAATTTCTGATCTGTTAGCTTGTAAAATATTTATATAGTAAATAATAAACTGGATAATATTCAGTCGTGCCGCTGATAACTAGGCCAGCAAAGTTTTCTATTTGATTCTATATAAAATCCTTCTCTTATAGTAAAGTTTTTGGGTTAATATCAGAAACAAGGCACAACCCAGGCAGATTCTGAGAAAACTATCCTAGCTGCTAGTAGGCATTCTTTAGATCATTAAAAGTAGTATACGCGTTAAAACTCTCGGGAATGGGCGTGCACAAAATTAAACTCCTAATTATTATATTTGATTAAGTTTACATTCACAATGACATACTGTCAATGAAAGAAAAATGCTTAAAACATAAACTTGGTCCCTGGTACTATGAGATGAGATTCGAAATTAAGACCTTTCGCAATCAAATCCAATCAAAAGTCATCAGTCCTGTTGGGTCCTGGGCAGCTCAGTGGTTAGGGCAATCGTACGGGTGGCGCAAGGTCGTGGGTTCGAATCCCATCTCAGAGTTACGAATACTAAACTCCTACGTTAGCATATTATAGTTGACAAAGCCACCTACTAAATATGAACCGTATCACGTGGACAGACCGTGACGGTCAGCCCTGCTATTCTGTAAAAATACAAACCTCGAATTCGAATCCACTCAAGTTTGCGAATTCACTTCAATAAGTGGCATCTGCTCTATCTTGAAATGGTACGTTAACGCATCGCGGTATAAGTGAAATGACATAAGAATAGAAAATATGAGACACGTTTGAATCAATCAATCTTTTTTTTAAATATTTAATACAGAAAATGGAATTAATAGAATTTCTACACTAAATTACGTGGTTTTGGTCATATGAATGAATTCGAATTCGGTCTGGATTATACAGAATCGCTTTGCAGTTGTCTGTATGTGGCGCGGCGGATGCGCACGCGCCACGGTCTGCAGCGCGCATTGTTACCGACCACGTCAATCGTGATATATACATATGTGTCCCTCTGCTGCTGTAACAACTCACTTAACTGTGTACTTACATAAAATCAGTTGATAAAAAGAAGAATATTTATAGAGTCAATGTGCACGTGACAAAAGTTGGTACTTTCTTTCTCCCTATGTAAATAAATAAATATTAGACAACATAACATCACATTGCTCATATCCCAGATTAAGTAGCCAAAGCAAATTTAATATTAAAATCTTAATCAACGTAGACATCACTGCATCCAGACCCGAGAAAATATAGTAAAGTTCGTTTTCTACATTGAACTGACCGGAAATGACGACACCTCATAATTGACGTACGAGCCACTCAGTCATAGAGGTCAGCATGAATGACTAAAGAAGAGCAAGAGCAGAACAGAGAGAAACCTCTCTTCCCTATTTTATTAAATTCTGAACGCATAATCCCCAAGAATGTTGCTAAGAGACATTAGTTTATTGCAATTTGTAAATTCTTATCCAAAAAAAAAAATTTCTTGACGACAGTAGCTTGTAAATCACTCTATAATTGGCACTGTAAGGTGAAACAAGTTAGTCCCGAAGTTTCTCCGTGGAGGGCCGAAACACGTGTATACATAGAGTGGTGATGCTTGTTGCGGTTTTGTGCATTTTTTTACGGGCTTTAGAATTTCTGTACGGGCGGAGCACAGCAGCTCGTGCAAATACTTACTATGCGTGGGAGTCGCTGGATATTATAGTTTCACAGTTTTATTAATAGATTTCCCCAAGATAGCGCCTGACTATTAAATTCTGAGACTATCCCAAATCATAAAATTCATCTGATAAGTTAATATTCCAATTTCAATTATTTAACTGCATTAAAAAATATATTCTTAAATATAATCTTGTGAATTATATTTTAAGGATAAGGTATTGCATGATATTTATCTATATCTTCACAACGAATGATATGGATAAATACCATGTAAAACCTTGCGGAGTAGGCATGATGCACTGAGATAAATACATTTAAAACATAGATTTCTTTATATTAGCAAGCGATTATAAGTTTGTTCTAAAAGCCCTGCTACGGTAGGACACCAAACCCATTCTACTGACGTTTACGTAACAATGGCATCTCACCTACTTACATTTTGCCATTGTAATATCTAACTGAAGTCCAATATTATTACTATCACCATTGATGTGTGAGGAAGACAGCACTAATAATATTGGACATTGGATAGATAGCACAATGGTACAGGTCGTTGAAATTCTATTGCGTAGGTATATGCTATCATTACGTAAACATTACCAGAAATGACCTCATAGTATCAGGCAACGACATACGAACAAATAGTATTGACAATTTGCTCACAAGTATAAATAAAATAAAAATCGTTTTAAATCTCTTACATTTATTATACGTATCAAGATGTATCCTATTGCTATGTATTGACACCAACATACTATATGTTTACATTTAATGCAAAACATGAACAAAATATCACTCCGAGGCACGCAATGGCAGTACAGCAGCAGATCGTAACTAAGGAAACTACAATCGTTATATGTATCGGAGTTGCATGCAACCATGTAGCCACTTTAATTATCAATATATAAATCTACTAGCTGATCTACTACAGTTTAAACATCGACATTACATTAATAATTCTACCCAACCATCTACGAATTATTGGGATATATATAAAATAAATACTTGCTTTTAGCAAGAATAAAAACTACACAGCTGATACACATAATGTAAATGGATGTTGAAAAATCTTCTTGACGACAGACTTTGAGACAGAAATCACAGCGCACACACCCAATGCAGCGCTGATTTCAAAGTGAATTTGCTAAAATGAGACTTGGGTTTATCAAAAATATTTTTTATACCTACTCACTTTCCAAACCAAAATTCTACACCCCCTTTTGCTAGACTTTAAAAGCTTTGATTATATATAAGTATAATTAAAGACTTTTATTACCGATAACACAACACGATATTGTAAGGATGTCCAAGGCGAATGTGGCGGCCATATACTCTAATAATCACCAATACATTTTGCTCCACTCGACATCGACGCGATCGTTCACATTAATATTACAGATATGGCGATAATTCTCTGGATAATTCCCATTTATCCTGTCATCGGTAAATACATAATTATCAATTACGATAAGTAGGGGGCGCTGCGAGTACCACTTCGCGTCTTCCATATTAGTACCCACCTCTAAAAGTATCGTATATTGTAAACGTGATGCTTTATCGCAATAAATGAACATAAATGAACGGAATAAATTCGTTAAATTATTGACATTAGTTTTAAAAAAAATCTAGATTAAATGAGAGTCCTGCAATCGATCGGTAACATAAAGAAAAAGACAAACATACGGAAAAGATTTTCTTGCTGATTTCACCAACATGTAAATACATTTCTGAGAAATTTTTAATTTGTAATTAAGGTTATAATATCAATTGGCTTCGCACGTGACACGAACATGATCATTGACTATGAGGGAAAACCTGGGAGCTAATAGATCACTTGTTGTAATACCTAGTTCAATATTGTCATACAAAATTACCTTTGAACAGCATTAGTACATGTTTTATACGTTGTAATATCGCACCATAAGTCAAGAGTTTATGTGAAACATGTGATTATGATAATGCGTTCACCATCCGTCTATATTACCGCGACTATCTGTGTTGTAACCAATTGTTTGTAACACAAATCTAAATTTATTTGTAGTCATAAATTAAATACTCGATATACAAGCACTTCTTTCCATTTAAATAAAGGGACACATGCTTGCTCTGATATCTTATAAGGCTCGGTTTACACGTGCGTGTTAATATCCTTTCTACCGTTACAGTAAAAATATAATCTGTTGCATATGTACAGGATTGCATTACGATATATATTAATTTTTAAACATTTAATACAAATAAGTAAGAATACAAAGTGTACAAACTTTGTGATTTGTCTTTTACAGCTTAATTAAAATCGACTTCATTCCTCCAAGCACTTTCACAACTTCAGCTCTATATTTGTCTTTGATTCTAATTCTAGCATGAAGTTAATTAAAAATAAAGAATCTGGTACATTTCCTGTAATCCTTAGCAAGCAAGCTTCCCTCGATTGTGGTCTTTGTTTCGCAACGCCCCTACAACACAAAGACAATACAACTATAATTATATGCAATCGGGTCTTGTTCGTGCATTTTTTTAAAACAATTATTTACCTCGACGTTTCGGCTACGTTACAGCAGCCGTGGTCACGAGGAGACTGGAGAACTGGCGGGTGTCGTCTTCTGATTTTAGTTGAGGGTAATCCGGTAATAATGTTTTTAACTGATTTTCAGATGTACCCTCCACTTGATTTTATTATACGTAAAGGTGGCGACACACTGCACTTACGGTATCCGAGAATATTGTTCGTGGTTGTTTGCGATCGCGACACTTATACATTTTTATAACCGGATTCCACGTTGGTGAGAGTTTATATCCACTTTCCCGGTTGAAATTGTTGTGTTTTTTGATTTCAACCGCTTCACGAACAATCCTTGGATAGTAATGTCGTTCAGTGGAAAGGACATGAGGTGTATGTAACTCGATCCAGTGGTTTGATCCAGATGATAATAAGTGCTCTGCAATCGCGGACTTCTCCACTTGACGATTTTTGACCGCTGCTATGTGTTCTCTTACACGTTCGGCGATAGTCCGCTTCGTTTGTCCGATATATGAACTACCGCAGCTGCAGTCAATTTTATAAACGCCAGGTTTTTGGTAAGGAATACTATCCTTTGGTGATCGCAATTGGTGTGACATTTTTGATAAAGGAGTAAAAATGGTGTCTATAGAAAAATTTTTCCTCAAAATGGAACCAATTTTGTCCGTTACCCCCTTAACATAGCCTAAAAATGCCCGTTGCCTGGGAACCTTAGGTAGTCTTTCCTTACACCTTCGGATAGGGTATGACCTCCTTGCGCTGTATCCATTTTTCCTTAGCACGTCCTGTACATGGGACAACTCATCTGCTAAGAAGTCAGTATTACATAATGCGTTAGCCCTGTTAATAAGAGTTGTCTCCACAGAACGTAGGTGTTGAGGATGATGATGAGATGAAGCGTGGAGGTACTTGTCTGTGTGTGTTGGTTTCCTGTAGACAGTGTGTTTCAGGGACCCATCAGCTTGCGCCATGACTTTAACGTCCAGAAAGGGTAAGGTTTTGTCACTCTCTAACTCATAGGTGAACTTGAGATTCGGATGGATATTATTGACGTGTGTAAGGAACTGCTCAATCTCCGGTTTGTCGCCCTTCAGGATACAGAACACATCGTCTACATACCGTTTCCACATACGGATCCCATGTGACTGGTAATCTATCAATGACTCGACATGTTCCATCCATATATTGGCCAAAAGTGGCGCTACGGGGCTACCCATGGCGACACCATCAATTTGAAGGTAATGTTTGCCGCGATATAGGAGATAGCTGCCATCTAAACAGTTTCGTAATAGAACCATGTACCCTTCCGGTATATCGTTTTGTCTAAGTTTCATCCTAACAACCTCTAGACAGTCCTTAACTGGAACTTTGGTGAACAGCGACTCAACATCAAAACTCACCATTACGTCATCCGGATCCAGTTTTGTATCATCGAGGATCTGTACAAAATGACGCGAGTCCTTCACAAAGGATGTTGTAGTGCCCACAAGGGGTTGCAGTACGGAAGCAACGTGTTTTGCCAAATAATAAGTAGGTGAGTCAATCTGACTCACAATCGGTCTCAGTGGAACGCTGGCCTTATGCACTTTCGGCAATCCGTATAATTTTGGTGGTTGTACTATCTTCGGTTTGTATAGGTTCTCAAAGATGTCCTCGGTGAAAAGGTGTTTATAATCCCTGATAACAGCACGTATTCTCCTTGTAACTCTCGCAGTTGGATCGTACGATACCGGCTTATATATGTTATCATCTTGCAACAGAGCAAGTATTTTGGAGTCGTAATCGCTACTACACTCGCAGTGTTTTAGCAAAGGGACTGAATTTTGCTACTACCCCGAAGAGGATACCGTATGAACATATCATCAGCAGTATAGAGGAGACAATAGTTCGTAATAAGGTACCAACTGATGATGCCGACGCTTTGAGGCAAGATGTCGCTATCGTGTTACGTAAATCCAAAGTACCTAAGAGCAACGTCACGAACGAAGAGCGTAGAGCTCTTAAGAACTTGAGAACTAATAAGGACCTTCTCGTTCTCAAGGCCGACAAAGGCAACGCTACCGTCGTGATAAATACTAGCGATTACGACTCCAAAATACTTGCTCTGTTGCAAGATGATAACATATATAAGCCGGTATCGTACGATCCAACTGCGAGAGTTACAAGGAGAATACGTGCTGTTATCAGGGATTATAAACACCTTTTCACCGAGGACATCTTTGAGAACCTATACAAACCGAAGATAGTACAACCACCAAAATTATACGGATTGCCGAAAGTGCATAAGGCCAGCGTTCCACTGAGACCGATTGTGAGTCAGATTGACTCACCTACTTATTATTTGGCAAAACACGTTGCTTCCGTACTGCAACCCCTTGTGGGCACTACAACATCCTTTGTGAAGGACTCGCGTCATTTTGTACAGATCCTCGATGATACAAAACTGGATCCGGATGACGTAATGGTGAGTTTTGATGTTGAGTCGCTGTTCACCAAAGTTCCAGTTAAGGACTGTCTAGAGGTTGTTAGGATGAAACTTAGACAAAACGATATACCGGAAGGGTACATGGTTCTATTACGAAACTGTTTAGATGGCAGCTATCTCCTATATCGCGGCAAACATTACCTTCAAATTGATGGTGTCGCCATGGGTAGCCCCGTAGCGCCACTTTTGGCCAATATATGGATGGAACATGTCGAGTCATTGATAGATTACCAGTCACATGGGATCCGTATGTGGAAAAGGTATGTAGACGATGTGTTCTGTATCCTGAAGGGCGACAAACCGGAGATTGAGCAGTTCCTTACACACGTCAATAATATCCATCCGAATCTCAAGTTCACCTATGAGTTAGAGAGTGACAAAACCTTACCCTTTCTGGACGTTAAAGTCATGGCGCAAGCTGATGGGTCCCTGAAACACACTGTCTACAGGAAACCAACACACACAGACAAGTACCTCCACGCTTCATCTCATCATCATCCTCAACACCTACGTTCTGTGGAGACAACTCTTATTAACAGGGCTAACGCATTATGTAATACTGACTTCTTAGCAGATGAGTTGTCCCATGTACAGGACGTGCTAAGGAAAAATGGATACAGCGCAAGGAGGTCATACCCTATCCGAAGGTGTAAGGAAAGACTACCTAAGGTTCCCAGGCAACGGGCATTTTTAGGCTATGTTAAGGGGGTAACGGACAAAATTGGTTCCATTTTGAGGAAAATTTTTTCTATAGACACCATTTTTACTCCTTTATCAAAAATGTCACACCAATTGCGATCACCAAAGGATAGTATTCCTTACCAAAAACCTGGCGTTTATAAAATTGACTGCAGCTGCGGTAGTTCATATATCGGACAAACGAAGCGGACTATCGCCGAACGTGTAAGAGAACACATAGCAGCGGTCAAAAATCGTCAAGTGGAGAAGTCCGCGATTGCAGAGCACTTATTATCATCTGGATCAAACCACTGGATCGAGTTACATACACCTCATGTCCTTTCCACTGAACGACATTACTATCCAAGGATTGTTCGTGAAGCGGTTGAAATCAAAAAACACAACAATTTCAACCGGGAAAGTGGATATAAACTCTCACCAACGTGGAATCCGGTTATAAAAATGTATAAGTGTCGCGATCGCAAACAACCACGAACAATATTCTCGGATACCGTAAGTGCAGTGTGTCGCCACCTTTACGTATAATAAAATCAAGTGGAGGGTACATCTGAAAATCAGTTAAAAACATTATTACCGGATTACCCTCAACTAAAATCAGAAGACGACACCCGCCAGTTCTCCAGTCTCCTCGTGACCACGGCTGCTGTAACGTAGCCGAAACGTCGAGGTAAATAATTGTTTTAAAAAAATGCACGAACAAGACCCGATTGCATATAATTATAATGTATACAAATCGTGTGAGTTTAAAAATATTATTGACAATACAACTAGTCAGAAACAATCCATAATTATACCATCCCAACAAATTTTAAATATTTGAAACAAAAAACACACAAAAGAACCACAACAGGACTGATGCCGCCGTCGCCGGCGCAGTTCCTATTAATATTACGTAATCTCAATGGATATATATGTATATTCTGAATATCGATATATTACGAGTGGGACGGTCCCGGTATCCACATCATTAACATACCGATACATGATTTACGTGAGCCGCCCAACACTGATGCCATTTAATCGAATACAAACAATTTGTTCACGAATGTGACGTTACATTATTACGGTACATCTTGAAATGTACCTACTACCGAATACTCCTGGTACGAGAATATAATTCGGTTTGCGAAATGAAAAAAAATAAATTTGAACAAGGTTTCGCTGGCCATTAATCGCGCGGACTACAAATTCCAAAAGGAGGAGGTTTATGTTTGACGGCGATGTATATATATTTTAATGTACATTCACCGACATGTCCGCCAATTGTGGACCTCTTTTCAAAATTCTTCTTTTAATCAACATCTTAATGGATCGATGTGGTTTCATTAAATTTTTTATCAAAATCGAATGAGTGGTTCCTTTATTAACAAAACAAAATACGCTTTTCACCAGGTATCACCTAAATATTTAGATAATAATATCATCTATGTTGATTTCAGGTAATAAAAAAAAAGATAGCGTATTTTGAATTCGTTCAAGGATTTTCTGTGTTCAAGGAGTTTGTATATTTTTTATGAAAGTGTGTACGTTAATCGATTTCTTCTTCAATTGTAAACCAATTTCTATAAATGTGTTTCCCCGTGACTTTGCGTAAATTATAGCCTGTGTAGTATGTTCAACGCGCGTGTAGCTCCCCGTAGATGAACATAGATGACTTTTAGTCGTTCCAATATGTTCGCATCTTGTCCAATGCAAACAAACAATCAAGTTTCCTCTTTATGTTATGAGTACAGAATTATTTAAAAAAAAATCGAGCAAATAAACAAAATCTCCTTTTCTAAGACATTATGTTGAATATTCTTATTTAATATTTTTAGTGTCACCTGTTATATAAACAATGATTATATCAAAATAGCATAAAATAAAAACTTAAAAAAATAGAATCGGCTTCAAACTTTAAAAAGTACAATAAATAATACCTATTTCAAAATTGACTTATTCAAGAAAATGCTATTGAAATCGGGTGCCTATAATTTAATTTAATAACAAACAAAAAACCACCGCTCGACTTCAGTAGTATTTTTTTTAATAAGTTAGATTTATTTATTTAGTTAGTATTATTTATCACTTTTTAAAGTTTGATTCTTTTTTTGGTTTTTTGTGATGTAACCACCTCTTAAGGAAATTACCACAAGAATTGTAATTCTATGCAAAGTAACTATTGCACTGTTATTTCGATACCAGAGAAACATTCCAAACAATATTTTAGTAGTGCGTTAATGTGCAGCTTCTGAAATGATGGCAAGTTAACGATATTGAATAATTCCAGCGCAAGGTTAATGTCGATCGGTTGTATGAGCAAAGTGTTTAATGTAACATTTCATTTATTGTTTGAACCACACACACATATGTGCGAGAGTTTATAGTTTGTGTGTCCGTGGCTTCAATATACAAATAAATCGTGAGATCTTTGTGCAAGAGGATACTCGTACGAGTGCCAACTAGAATAACCTTATCTTGTTACAACTAAACTATACATTTATTAAAAATTTATTGGATACATTATTTACTTAGGCGACTGCTTCAGCGAACATAAATAAAAATCAGCCTTTTCATTTCTACATAACTTTGAAAATTCACACAAATTACAAATCCTTTGAATTAATAAAAATAAGTAAAACTTTCATAAATCGTGTGGAAGAGTGGAGCACCCTTTCTGAGCTAGAGAAAGGGTGCACCGCTCTTCCACACGCAAAATTAAGCTAGAGCAGCCAATTGCCAACATAACTATTTTAATTTTTAATGAAAAATGCTTAAAACAATCTGAGATGGGAATCGAACCAACGACCTTTCGCAATACGGGCGCCTGTTTTTACCACTGAGCTACCCAGGACCTCATTTAACTTGCACATTTCTTTTTTCCATAAAAATTAATTATAAGTGATCGCAACTTTACATCCTTTCGTCACTCCTATTTACAATTCATTGAGGTTTTGTGTAGTAGCTGACTAAGGGGGTCAGCCCCGGGCCGCCCCGGAGGGAGTAAACGCAATATTTCTGTCCTGGTTGAAAAAAAGTTGTCGATCCAGGCCTATTGCCGGCCCGGGTTAGCCCGTCACCGGTTTTGTGTAGATTCCCTGAAGTTTGATAATCGTTGAAGATATCGGAAATAACCATAGCGATCGGACGCTTGTCTGTAGGTACTGAGCAATATTTGAGTCGCTGGATAAAGAGAACCAAATGTATTTACGTAGTATGTAGTGCTTAAAGCACTACAACAAAAAATAAAATATAGTATTGTTTATTCTGTGACAAGAAAAAGAAAAATCGTACACGAATATGTAACCAAAGCATGGCGGAATATAAAATTATGCTAATGAAGAATTATTGAAAAATAAGTTTTCAGTTACTTGTTGTTTTAAAAACCCTATATTGAACAGACAACAATGAAGCTCTTGGTCTGTTTATAGATACATGTTTTATTATTTATGGTAAACAGTTTGTATTTATGCGTTTTTAATTCATAATGGGCTTACTCATGACCTCAACCCAGACCAAGAGCATGGATGAAATCTACGGTGGTATGAGCTTGCCCAGAAGGAACCTATTGACTCTTGTCTTAAATAGATCTGGGTTATATGTTTTTGGTTTTTGTTCCCGGGTTCGTGAGTTTACATATATGTATGTGAGTGAAAATCACCGAAGCTAACGCGCCTATTTCTGTTACCATTTAATAATTAGTTCCGAATACTTTAAGAATTAGTTCATAATTTTATCCGGGTACAGTAGCTTAATTCTATTTTTATACAAGTTACTAAAAATAAAATATTTTTATTAGAATAGCCTTTTTCATTGAAAAGACGTTTAAAAATATATATATTCCCCAAGTTTATAACAAAGAAGGACGCGCGATCACAAGTCTTCAGTGTTGTCAAATCCTTTTATATATGGGCAAAGGTTGTAATCATATTCAGCCTATGCCAACAATCTTAACTCAATAAAGTTTAAGTAAATTAATAAAATATGTCATAAGTTTCGATAACTCTGATGGACTATTCTGTGCTGTTGTTCTCATAGATTCTATGGATTTGCAATATGAATATATTAGATACGACTGTCTGGGAGGAGGCTGGAACCGTCCCTTCTAGATCCCAGGCCCTTCACCTAAAAGTGAGAGGGAGGGGTTAAGGGGGTCCCGAATTATAAGGTGTATTTCCCCACCATGTTCAAATGAATTTAAGTAGCCTACTAAAATTATTTATTCCTATGCCTGCAAAACGTTTCTTTTGTAAAATTTGTTCTTCTCATCACATTTAAATCTTTGAACGGGATTTTTTTTCAGTTTATATGAGCCCCAGACATCTCCACACTTAAGCAAGCGCCATAATCGCGGAGTAGTCGGCCAATTCCAAAAAATTATTAATACTTATTGCATTAACTAAAATGTATTAACAATCTCATATGAATTAAAATCTTTCTTGCAGGATTACTTGATATTTTTTCTTTCTTAATCAAAAAATAATAATTTATTTTAGAACAAAACTAAGAATAAATATATGCCGTAATAAATCGTCAACTGAAATAAATAAAAAACAAATAGTTCATTTATATAACCTTTTTAGTGAATGATGTCCATAACATGTTTATTATTCTATTTTTTTACTTATATTTAACAACTAGCCGGTACTTTCGGCTTCGCCCACGTGGTGTGAGGGTACTGTATGCACACGGGCTTGTTACACTGGAGTCTTATACAAATCTCAATTAAAAATCTGCCAAATGATGATATAAAAACCTTAATATCATCATCATTAGCTTATCAACTTCCCCACTGCTGGGACCGCCCAATAGATGGAACCAATTATGGAAAATCTAACGGTGTTTTGTGTATAACGCGTAATGTATAACGCGTCTATAGAATAGGCCAGTTTCCTTCTCTGCATTTTAGTGCGCAATACAATCGACACGCCTTACAGAAAATACAAACAAATATTAAAGTATCTCGTTAACAGGCATCCGTATATTATTTTGTCGGCTTAATTGAATTGAATTTGAAATAATTCTCCATTAAAATATATTATTAAAAAACCGGACTCGTGCACGAAAGGTCCCGTATTATTATAAAAAATGCAATAAAAAATTGTTGTTTTCAGAAGATTTGTTCGAAAATTTCGAGTTAAATACTGTAGGTACACATCTATACTAACATTATAAAGCTGAAGAGTTTGTTTGTTTGAACGCGCTAATCTCAGGAACTACTGGATCGAATTGAAAAATTATTTTTGTGTTGAATAGACCATTTATCGAGAAAGGCTTTAGGCTATATAACATCACGCTGCAACTATTAGGAACGAAGAAATAATGGAAAACGCGGACGAAGTCGCTGGCAGCCACTAGTACGAGTAATATAGAAATGTAGAGTAAGCATTATAGACCTTCCGATAAAAGATAAGGAACTTATTAACTCTTACAAATACATTTGGCCGCCTTTTACTCATAAACTTGGAAAGCTAACTAAGTGTGATATTTGTCCCATTAAATTCTATATATATAAATATACTACTGTCGTGATAATTGAGTTTTTAACAACAAGCGTTTAGTTGGCAGAGGAGGGGGGAAATTTGACTGTAACGAAAATTGGCACCTTGAAGCTTAATAAGTCACGAACGGTTAACTAAATCTAAAAACGGTCTTCCCACACGTCTAATATTTTTGAAAGATCTATCTAACAATACTCCACTCTATGGAAAAAAAATTAAAGATCCTTATTGTACCACTTTCTCGGCATGTTTGAGCGTCAACCGATCGTTTTTGAGCTAAACCGCGACGCACATACATGACGAAACTATTAGTTTCCAAGTTGACTACTGTACCCTAAAAACCGCAAAATTGAAAATGAAAGTGACTTTGTTAATAGAAATCGGAAAACATTAAAGATAACAAACATAAAAAAAAATCATAATCCCGTTTTAAAAATACAGTCGCCATCTAGCGAGATCAGCTAAATGTCACATTTTATTTGTCGTCCTATTAATGATTCCCCATTAAATTGTGTTATTGCAAACACCGCATAATTGAAAACGAAAGCTATTGTGTTTGATAAAAATCGGGAAAAAAATATAGTTACGTTTTAATGCCCTATGAGGGGATTAAAATGAGAGTCTTCCACTCTTTATATGTTATTTTACGGTATAAAACAAAAGATAAACAATACTGTTGCGGAGTCTTAGGGGATCAATTTCGAAATACATGATTTTTGCGTAACATTTACCATTTACGCAGCGCACGCATGGTGAAATGCTCTGAAAAAGTAAAATATTGTACCGTTTTTGTAACATTTTTTATCGCTGCTCCACTCCTACAAATCATAGCACGACATATAGGTAGCCTATCGCCTTCCTCGATAAGTGGACTAATCAACACAAAAACAATAATTCAATTCGTTCCAGTTGTTCTTGAGATTTTAGAGTCAATCAATCAAACAAACAAACTCTACAGCTTTATTGTTAGTAGATATTAATATTTTCCATTTAAAATTTAAATATGTTATTTATAATATCGACGTTTTCCGAGGTAGAGTGTTGATGATTCGAGGTAGAGTTGATGATCAGAGGCAGAGTGTTGATGCTGATGACTTATTTACCTGTTGTTTACAATAAACGTCACTGATAACAATTTATCCTGTCTCCGACGACTTATATTTTTAAGCTTAATTTATAACTTATATTAAAAGACTTGGCATATCGAACCGAGGCGTAATGATAAAAGCTCTTTATCTCCATCTATCCAAACATAGTGTCTTTTTTTTTCAAGCTCCAAAATAAAGCCTTTAAAAATATTTTAGTTAGTTTGGTGATTTCGTAATTTAATACAATATATCTCAAAATTTGAATCAAAACTCAATAATCATAAAATATAGCACTTAGGTTCGTAAATAAACGACAAGAACTTGTACTGCGAGGAAACGGCGAGTTAAAGGAACGTCTGTTTTTCGCCCTGTTTTATTTCGTACAGAGTGAGTCGATTACAAAACGACTTCATTATTCCTAGTTCTCGTATAAGTCACATCCCGTTATTGTTGAAATATTTATTACAACGACGCGCTGCATTATTTTAAACTATAAAAACAATATTTTTTTAATGCCTATAATTTGTTTCTTAATAAATAGATCGTGAACTTTTTATGGCTGGTTGTGCTTGATTAGCGTAGCGTACAGTAGGGATATATATTAAAGTTAGCAAACCTCAAAATATATCAAAGTTAACAAACACATCTTCATTTTTGAATTAAAAATATAATATATATTACATATCGGGTTGGCACAAAAGTAATGAGACACTTGGTTTAAGTTTTTACTTTTTTATTATTATTACAATAAAAAAAGTTTAGTCAATGATGTAATTACCATTAGTATCTAAGACTTCTTGCCAACGATCCGGCAAAGTTTGGATGCCTTTTGCCCAGAACTCTGATGGCTGTGCCTCGAAAAAGTTGTTCAACTCCGCCTCTACGTCAGAGAAATCATTAAATTGTTTACCCCGCAAATGCTGTTTCAGGGCTCTAAACAAATGATAGTCTGATGGGGCGAGGTCTGGGGAATAAGGTGGTGTATCGTCTCCCAGCCCAAGTTCTCCAACTGCCGGCGAACCACAGATGCGACGTGAGGTCGAGCGTTATCGTGCAGTAAAACTACATTGACTCGTCTTCGTCGTTTTTTCTTGATAGCGGCAGATAATTTGGTAAGCTGGGTTGAATATTTGTCAGCGTTTATAGTTTCATTGTGTAATAGCTCATAAAACAGTTTGCCGAAAAACTCTGCTTTGCTGTTTCTGGGATGCCTTGCGCATCCCAGAAACAGCAAAGCAGAGTTTTTCGGCGGTTCTTTTGACTCGGCTTCGGTTGAATTGGTGGCGTTTCTTCTCGAGGCAGCCAAAAAGCACGACGTGTATCGTTCTCGTAATAAATCCATGATTCATCTCCAGTAACCAGATCTGACAAAAACTCTTTACATCGGGGTCGCAGCAAAAGTGACTGACAGATAGCGACACGGACTGCACGACTGGCGTCTGTAAGGATGTGCGGTACCCACCGAGCCAAAACTTTTCGATAACCAAGCTCATGCAGATGGTGTTCCACGGCGTGGTGACTGCATTTAAGTGCTTCCGCTAATTCAAGAGTGGTAGCATCCGGATTCAACTGCAGTTCGCGGCGCAAATCGTCATCATTCACTGCGGGTGGTCGCCCTGAGCGTGGCTGACTTTCAAAGCTCCTGTCTCCTGATTTAAAACGGTCAAACCATCGGGACACCGTCGCATGGCTTGTACTTCCAGCGCCGAATGGATTGTTGATATTGTCAGCCGCAGCCCGCGCACTGTGGCCTAACAAGTACTCGTATAAGTATAGTGTTCGAACTTGTCGCTCGTCCATTTTTCTTCAAACTGACTAAACAAATCGCGAGCGCGGCTTTATATACCCTACACCAGAAGTACCTAGAATGTTCTACAACATTCTAGAATATTATTGAAAAAATTGATTTTAAAAAGGAAATGTTATAGATTTTTCTAGTGTGTCTCATTACTTTTGTGCCAACCCAATAGATAGGGTAGATCGACTATTTGACTATTCTATAAGACAAAGTAATAATGTAATAAAATATTATATAAAATATGTTAGGACTAAATGAATTGCATGACTACGTATCATAAAGTAGAGTACATTCTCGGCGGCGCCACCGGCACCTTATCGGGTCGTGTCTTCGTTGACATTCCCAGGAAACATAAGTCGAGCCAATCGCTGGCAAATCGCCGTCCCACTCGACGCCAATACTCATGATTAATGCCAGACACCCGCCGCCGCTGCAACCACCGACCGGGCCGGTCATCTATAACTTTGAAATTTCACTTTACACTTAATAATACTCGTATTTGAATGAATCAATTGTCTCAGGCAATAAACTAAACGGGTAATTCATTCACGAATTCGTTTTTCTGCCCAACTGTAACAAACACACGGCGGATAGACCCCGGAGGTAGGTATATTAATTAAGTCCGATTGGAATTCTTTGGGTACCAAAAACTTAAAACTCTTAAAATAATACCTAGTATTAAATTCAATCAGAACCGTGCTAAACTAGAAGTCAATTTCAAAAGTTATTTTTCACACTCTAGTCTTGTACTTAAACATCTAGTTGTTACAATATATGTATAAAGACCTTAAGATCTTAGTTACCGACTACCGTTAGGTGCAGCAACTTCGGTTGCAAGTTCATATTCATATTCGTTACAATAATTTAATATTAATGTTTATGTAAACACAAAATAGATACTTTCTAATAGAAACGTCTTTTATAAACCCACCTGCATTAGAGAGACCCATAATCGAAAGTAAATATAGTTCTGAATAGTTATAAACAACATTAAATACATTCAAATTGCCATAAAATAATTTTATAGCAATAAAAACGTCTTCGAGCATATTAAAGTCCAGTGGAAGCAACGCCTGGCGGCGCCGCGGGTCCCCGCCACGGTAATGATGATTTACGGTAGGTAATGAAGCGGGCAAACATTGCCGCTAATTGGAAACACCCACTACAACTATGCGCAGGCGCAGGTTGCGCGGGAGTTGATAGCCCCCATACCCATACCCATAGTGTCGACCGGACAAAATTCCGCTGTGGACATAATATTCTAGAATTGTTTCTCTGTACAATCAATGTTTTTAATAGTCTTCTCTATAAAATACAAGAAGATCAAAATCAAGATTATGCAGCTAAATAAAAATACATAATAATAAAAACAAACAGTAAAAAATATGAATTTTATACTTATGTCATAAAGAGAACAGATTTGATTGTTGAATTGAATAGGAAGGCCCCTAATCTACCGGACCTAATTTAAAAATGCTTTTACCTTCGGGAAGCGTCATCACACGCGGGTGACATAGGCTCGAGTTTGAGCGGGCGGAGTCGCGAGAAAAGGCAACTTGCTTCCGATCCTGTTGAATTGTTTAATATTATACACTAACTGGTTTCCTCTGATTTCGCCCGCGTATAATGTAGCCTATGTCATTCAAGTATGATGTAGCTTCTTGTAAGCGAAAGAATTTCCGTGATCGGATCAGTATTTCCGTTAATTACCCCCTACAAGAAAAAAGAAGTCAGAAAGTTCACCTCTTTATAGTATAAATTTAGATTTAGATTGCCGACCACCATTCCCAAAGGTCCTATTTAAGCCTTATGTTGATCTAATTCATATCAAGTGACGTCCAACAACATCAACGCACGACTGAAATTTTCCTTTTGATTTAGTACAATGTTTCCTTCCCACACTAAAGGATTTCTGCAATAATTAATCACACACCAAATTGAACTTTAAATCATCGATTGTTTGAGTAAAAATTTCACAACATTGTCTGAACGGCAGGTGGTGTTTGACGAGCGCTGCAAAATATAATGCCATCTGTTTGGTTGTCAGTGTATCTCATTAATACAGGAACGGTAATGAGCCGCACCAATTAACGTGCGGGTGTGACAGACAGACAGACCGACAATTCACACTCGCCCACGCGGCGCACTCGCGCTGCACACCACTACGACACTTCACAAATAAAACGGTCGCGTAGAATGAGGTTCGATTGCATTTTATTGACATTTATGATTTGTTAACAGAATGTTGACACAACCAATATCCCTGATACTGATAAATCTGAATTTGATTACACGATAAATTTTAAATTGTATAACATAAATGTATTCTATTATCATTTACAACTAAGTTTAGTTAGTGCTTAGTTTTGTTCAGAAGTTAGTAATACCCTATTAAATTATTTAGTTATAATAATTTGCCGTACAAACAGAATTTCCTTACACATGGAAAATATTTATAAAAAGTCTCATGTTCCTGAGTTCACGTTATATTAAGCAACATTTCTAAAGATCGGATCTATACTAATTAATATTATAAAGAGGCAAGATTTGATTGTTTGTTTGATTGCATTGAAGAGGCTCCGAAACTATTGGACCGATTTTAAAAATCTTTCAACTACGTGAAGCTACACAATATGCGGTGGACATAGGCTATATATTATCCCGATAAACAGCAAATAAAGGGATGAAAATGGGAGTGATAGTATAGGGAATTAAAACGTGTAACGGTGCGTCGTTACACACACACACCATTTATTATGTCCTAGTTTTCCTCATCCAAACTTTTTGTCTTTGATCTTTAATATCATTTTTTTAACTATTCATTTTTTGTAATTTGACAGGTTGAGTACCGCGATATGGTCTTTCTGAATATCAGTTCGTAAAAGATTCTTCCGGCAACAACACGATCATCATTGAAAATTGATAACAAATATTTTTAATATGTAACTTTAAAATCTATTGTGTGATTTACGAGTTATATTTATGAAGATGTGTGTGTATAAACACTTTATAACCACAATAAACGGCATGATTTTGCACCCAACCACTACATACTTGTGAAAAATAAGCCATATTTAATACCAAGGAGTTCTGTCATTTAAATATTCATTAACAGTATAACATCCTTTACTAAGGAGACAGCCTGGATTCACATATGGGCCACTTTTTATCCCACTAAACAGTTTCCTAGACATCACGCGCTGCTGGCGGAAAGCTAGTTACGTAAACGTATTTATTATTTCATAAAGGTAGATTGACCTTATTGACCTTTTTATACGAATACAAAATTATCAACATCCAAGAAAATCCTGTTAAGCGGTCCAATGACAACAGAACACAAAACATACTGTCGGTCAATAGTGTGCAGAAGAATGACCCGATAGTCTCCCAGAGGAAGTGACGTAGCACGTGACCGTAGGTGGTATTGTGATGCGGCGTGCGACTCGTGCGTGCTGCCAATTTGTGGTCAGAGAGCGAAGCTAATGGTGACGGTAATGACGACCGCATCAAATATAGGTTCTTTTGTGTAGGTATATCAAAGGACAGGAAGAAATCATTACGGATTGGTGATAGTGTACATTATCTACAGGCTGCAGTGTATAGTTATAGTAATCAATCATCGTCATTTGATTGAACATAATAATAGTATTTTTAACACTCTTTAAGTTGAAAGTACATAGGATAATGTACTAGATGCGTAGTATAAGAGTATGGACCGATACCAACAACACCGCTGAGCTGTTCCGGCTTGTCCGGGAAAAAACAAAATACAAGTAGCTGACTTCCGACGTGTACCTACTAGTTGAGGACGCACCTTCAATGAGAAATTATAAAACCTCATTAATAATGGCATACAAGTGATACAAGTTGTATACGAGCAATTAGTCTTTCATTAGTCTCTGAAGGCGAGCGCCGGACGTGTCCCGCGATAATCTCCCGGATTGAGACCAAATAACTTTGCTGTTTCGTAAATTGGCCTCAAGAGTTAACTTGAATACTTGTTGTTTGTACCAGGATGGTGAGGGCGGTCAGTGGCGCGGGCGGGGGCGGGGGCGCGGGCGGTGGCGGCGGCCTGCTGGGCGCGAGCCTGGTGTGCGGGCGCGGCCTCACCGACAGGCAGCGCGCGCTCTGCCACTCCGCGCCCGCCGCTGTCGCCGCGCTCGGACGCGGCCTCAGGTACACATTATAGACACAGAAAGCATGACACACGACATGTCAAAAGACCACGCACACGTATACAATATAAATTGCAAAAGTTATAGCACTCAACTCAACACTCTTTAGGAAGGAAGACCGACAGCTCATACAGATGTATAGAGACAGACCCATTCGGTCAATTTTTTAAAAGTACAGTTGCCACTCTCTGCAGGTTCATCTAAATTTCTTTCTGCTAACAAAATTAACAATTAATTGTAAGAGGAACACTATAAATTATTTGGAATACATAGTAACTGTTGTTGTTGTCAGCATGGCGTACGCGGAGTGTCGCGCGCAGCTGGCCGGCCGCCGGTGGAACTGTTCCGGCGTCGGCGACGACCCACGCCTCGGACACATCCTACCGCTAGGTAACACAACACACGCACGCACACACGCAATCACACATACACGCACACTCACACGTGTTCATTCATTATATTTGATTAACACAAATAACAGCTGCCCCTCATCATCACCATCGTCAGAAGTTCTCGTACGACTGTTGAGCATACACCTCCCCATATATCCCCACGACCGACGATCTGTCCTGTTTTTCACAACCTTTATGAGGTCGGTGGTCCACCCAGTGGAATACTTTCATTCCTAATACCACTAATACGTTCACGTAGAGAAATACCAAGCATTCTCTCTCTTTCTATTGCCAGCTGGTTCAATTTGATCTTTCTTTTGAGCCTCTTGGGAAACGAGTTGTCCATGAAATAGTACCGCCGTCAGCGCAGCTATCATAACCGCAGACAAAATTACTATACGGTATACTTATAGTAGGTATACTTACGGAATCCTCTCCTCCTTATATTCCACCACCTGGACCAATCTTCTGCGGTGTGGATGGCGTCGCCTATAGCGGCGTCGAGTTCGGAGTGAATTTGGGCGGTCCAGCGCATAGGCCTTCGTTCCTGGGCCCTATCTCCGTCTAACTTGCCCGTGAAAACATCTTTTTGTTGATGGTTCTTGTCAGCGCTGTTCTTCAAGTATCGGTGCGTTGGTACAACGTACCGTCTAAGGATTGCGCAACATGCGTCTCCAGCACCTCATCTCAAAAGCATCTATATAGGTGCGGTGCGATCAATCTTTTTTGGGGTCGCCGTACAAGAATATGAAGTACACTAGACTTGTCACAAGCTTTTGTTAAACCTTACGTGAGATGTTTTTATTTGCCCGAATGCGTCTATGCGTCTAACTGTAACATGGCGTTCTTTGCCATTACAATGCGCCTTCTGACAGCTGCCTTACACGATCGAAATAATAGAGATGAGGTGGATGAAATCATTGTCGAAGTCGAGATTTAATGCGAGCTTAATGTGAGCTCCAATGTCAGTCGACCGCAAGTCTTCAATGGAAAGTATTCTTTTGGTTTATTACTCGGTCTTTCTAAAACAAAGCAAGAGATCACATGGAAAGATAAATGTTAATATTAAGCAAAGCAAGAAAACGAGTCACAAACTCACAATGGTATTTTTTAATTAAAATCTTGACAGATTTAACCACCTTTGCGATCAGAAAATAAATATTGTTATAAAACTTCACAAATAAACTTGATTCGTTGAAGTCTTTATCAGCGGCGGCGGGGGGCGGAGGCCGACAGGCTCCGTGTATCGCGCGGGGACGCGTCGACATCGTCGTAGGCGCCTGATTTATAACGAGAGACTAATTGACACACACGATGCACACAACACCACACGACCACGACACGATCGTCTAACGACAACCGTCGACGGATCGTTTATAAAACAAAAACTACAGTTGGTAAGCTGTAATAATTGCATAATTATACGGCCGGGAGCAATGATTTAACGTTCCGTGAGATTATATATTTTTTTTATGATCCATTATCTAACCAAGTGCCATGCGAATGTTACTCCACGTACTAAACACAATGATATAATAAAATATACAATGCATTCCAGTATAATATCCGCTTTTGTACAAAATTTGCGGTAGTTGTGACACGAGCGGTCAGTCAGTCAGTCAGTCACACAATAGATTAATAGCTCCTGTCACGGCACAGCCACGGAATGTTACCCGGTTGACTAATGAGCGCTAGCCCGGATCTATAGGGTGGTCAACGGTGACCGTGCCAACTCTTGTTTATAATAAATCTAAATAAAACTTTATTTGCCAAAGTTTGACCCGACGAAAACATGGGATCTGTAGGGCAATTCTGCAAATGTTAGTACAATTATGGAAAGGCAATAGCGCTTCTACTACAATCGTTTATGTCACAGTTTTTGTTATTAAATCACAAAATAATAAATGGTATATCTGTCACGGTTGATTTGTAAAGAAGATATCGCACTAATAATATTGAACTTCAAGAATGGCAAAATACAAGTAGTTGAGACTATTGAGATGTTATTATTACGTATAAAATACGAATATCTTGTTTATAAACGTATTAATATAATAACTACCAATTTAAATGTGAGGAAATGTTGCTTGTTTTCACTTCAGTGGGTACGAGTACATCAAACAAATAAAGCAACATGTAAACAAATAGAAATACACGTAATTACTTATGTATAAAAGTCATCCAATTAAATAAATTATATAATATATCGACTAGGCAGCATGGAATAATATGCCACAACGAATTCATTTTTATTACTTTCAATCTAAATATACTTAGTTACTAATAAGTCCCTAAGAACATCTATGTAGGGGTTTTATGTAAGTTAAATTAAAAACCAAAATGAATGGAAGATTTCAATATTTATACTAAATTATTAAAAGCGTGTGCTTTAAACTATAAACACCAGTTCATCATTCACATTTTTTTTTATTTATTACATAAAAAATAAATTATATGTTATTAGCAACCCTAATGTAGTTGCACTAGATTTAGGCGGAAGGTTAGGTTCTGACATTTGCATAGACATAAATAAGACAATCTTATTAAACTGCCCTCGCTACAACACCTCGCTATGATCAAATGTCGTATAATTCCTTTGGAAATACTCATATACATACATACATACCTACGTAAATGTGAAAATATTTTTATATAAAAACTCACTATATTTATATCCCATCACTCTTAAGTAGAATTATTTTGTATCTTTTAAAAATAAACACATCGTTTGCTATATTTTAATACATCAAAATTATTTTCATGGTTAAAAAAAATAAATTTGAATCTAGAAATATACATATAGATCAGAAAAGATATAGAAAATAAATATTTGTAATATGTAAGAAATTATTTCCTAACGTAAATTTAAAATGGTCAGACGATTACTCATAAGTTCCCATATGTGTTTATAAAAACAATCTCGTGATTTACATCCGAAGGGTAAAGTTAAACGATAATAATTATATTAATTTCGCATAAATCCACGATCGACGACACTATCGGAGTCGTTTATCTCCAATAATGACCAAACTGTGATTAACGATTATGTGTTTATGAAATAGGAGATGATTCTAAATTAATATTTAGTTGTTTTAAATTATTTCAATGTTTTGACAACCGAAACTACTTCTGTAAATAATATCTCGTTGGAACCAGATCAAAGTGGAAGGGTTCCGCACCAAAAAAAAGGAAAATCCTAACCCAGGCACACTCGGTTGTTTGTCTATAAGTCCGTGTCAGCTGAGTTACTCCTAAACTACTAAACAAATTGAAATGAAATTTGGTACACGTATGTAAGTTGGTGACCCAATAATGGCTTGAAATATGGGACTCTATTTCAAGAGGTAAATGAATTATGTATTACAATTTATATATACCATTTTCCCTGATTTACGATACTACTAGGTCTAAAATTTAAAAAAAACACAATTCTTCTATAAATATAGATTATAGGAAAACCTCTAAGCAGTGATGGTTTTTACAGTTCAGTATTTGTGCGGATCCCTCGTCGCGCGCTCGACCCGCTGTTGGCTGGTTATTTATTTAATATTTAAACATGAGTACTAATGGCGCAGATCTCTAAACTTTATGGAGACCATTTATATCTTGACGGTTATGTATCTATGGTTGTTAAAAGAAAACCATAACTTATATCAACTGCTTTTCATCCGTTCGTTCAAAAATCGATGGCTCTTTCTTTAAACATGCCACAGGATGGCAAACGATCATTGTTTGAACGATATGTGAAATTTCATCAGTGCTGTGTATTGAAGCTGAACACTTTATTACTTCAACTTTGTTTTATACTAAAAGTTCGGCTTTGGTTAGTACTAAATATTATTATCCTACTAATATTATAATTGCGAAAGTTTGTGAGGATGGATGTATGTATAGATGTGTGAATGTTTGTTGCTCTTTCACGTAAAAATTACTGGACGGTTTTGATGAAATTAAGTACACGGATACTTCTAAGCGTGTATTGATATATAGATTATTTTTATCTCACTAAATAGTTCTCAAGGGACCCCGCGGGCGAATACTAGTTAGATATATAAATGAATAAAGGCACTCGTGTATTGTTATTGGATCGTACATGCCCACTCCAGTGTACTACAGTCACATTCACTCGCACTAAGACCTTAAGTGAAACATTAATCGCTTCATGTAAATGTAACATTTAAAAAACGTAAAACATGAAATGTAAAGTCTAGCGCGTCCCGCGTCGTGCAAAGCGTCCTTAGGCTGTGTGCACATTCCCGCGCGCTGCTCCCGTCCGCACGTCACGTCTCGATCGCTTTTTATTTATGCTTTATGGCAGTGTTAATGGCGGCGGGTGGAACCCGACCGAGCTCCAGGAGCAGTCAATTAATTTGACCGTTGTAAATCGGCAGGCTGTACAAAAGCTTGTTTGTAGCAGCAAATAAACGACGGTTTGTTTTGATTGTATAAAAGGTGATGAATAAATTAGTGTTTGTTTTATATCTGGAATTTTATTGGATCTGTAAAGGAGTAGGTACTACTTTACTGTATATTATTTTACTATTCATTGAATTGTAAAAATGGAAAGCTGCCTTTTATGTTTTGAACCATCAACAATAATAAAAAATAATAACTAAACCTCACCATTACGTTCAGACGTTAAAAAACGGTAGATTATTTTTATGTACACGCGGACACGACTACTATATTTTAGTTCCAACTGGTGCTAATGCTGTAAAACATTGAGCGACATGTAAGTTAGTTTCACAGCTGAATACTTATATCGCAGTTCGCAACACGACTGCAAGTTAGCGAATGTCGTATCCAGGCTCTTACTATCACTGATGACTTATTACCGTCCGCCTAGTAATATCTTGGACACAGACACTCGTCTCGTTCCTACTGATTGATTGTAATTATGTCTCCGACCGAACACGTACAGTACAGTAAAATTAAATAAATAATATCCCTGGAATAGAAAATTTAATAACATATACGTAATATGTCACGCTACAACAATGTTATTCTTATAATTAAGCGAATTAAGTTTCAGAATAGGTTGTGTTGAAAATTATTTAACCTAAGTGAGGGAACTTAATGGTGGATCCACACTGCCCGGAGGCACGAGTGAACCTGGCCGCCGTGCTAGTTACGCGAGTGTTTGTGTCTTTTGTTTTTCCGACTGCAAAATGATTTTCATTGACTGCGAATTACCTTCAAATGAAGTGATAACTACGAATATCTATTCACAATAGCTCATGCCGACACACTCGCCGGCCTCTTCTTTGGAGGCTTTGCTTATTGTCAAGCCACCGGAGCCGCCGTTGGCCTATGTAGATCCAGCATTCATTACATATAAAAATTAAGTTGCTTGTGCTGTTTTATTGCCTTTTTCTTTTCAGATTATCTGTGTTTTCATGTAACATAAGACAAAGTCTAGTTATTATGATTGCATGTCACCATTTATTATACGTCAGGTATATATCAGCACAAAAATCTATCTCGAAGGAAAGGAAACCAACTTATCTGTTCACGCTGAATTACAATGTATTTCCTGACACCGGTCAGATTATGGAACAGGTCCTTTTAGTTTAGTTTATCGGTCGCAGATTACGAGCATAAATTAGGTACCTACAAGTAAAGTTTACCTTGAGCATCATAATTTGTCTGAATGTACGCACACTTTCCTGTTTAATTTTAATCACCATTGCGGTTTGCTAAAATAATTTTATTTCTGCAACTTATTAATGAATATTTTGGTCGATATATACTTAATGCTTGTACTTTATTAGACTTTTTAAGTTAAAAGAATCCAACAATGAGTATCCCAGATTACAATTATACACGTTAGATAACACATCTGCAGTTTATCTATAGTCATGATAAGTAATATTTCCAGCTACGAAGGAGGCGGCGTTCACATACGCGATCGCCGCGGCGGGCGTGACGCACGCGCTGGGCGCGGCGTGCGCGCGCGGCGACATACCCGCCTGCTCCTGCACCAACGGCAGGTTGGCGCCTACCTACCGCTCTAGCAGTGTTATCAATAAACGAGGTTTAGCCTGCACTTAGTATTGATTCAAATTCATATTATTAAACAGAGACTTAGCAAAGGTTAACCTAGTGCGCGATTCTACGCGAGTAATATTTACTCTTTGCTTACTCACTGTATAACATGAATTTGGACTAATACTAAAATTGCAATTTCAGCTTTAATTTACTCTAACGCTATACCTTGTTTAATATTAGCACTTTATATGTACAACAACTACCTCCGTGTACATTCTTTTACAAAGATACCGTGTAAAAACATAGATTTTTTATTTATGTGTATGCCTTTCGACGACTATTGAGCGTTTTGTGTATAGATTGAATTAATGAGTTCAGAAAATGCAAATATCATATTATATCCTTTTAAAAAAATTATTTGACCTACAACACCAATCCGTTGAAATAAATACAAGAAAAAAATTATATTGTCCTCCTTGCGTCGAAATCCGCAATGCTGAGGGTCGTTGTCTCCATATAGCACTTTTTTCGGATTATATTCTGCCTCCTGAATAACTGGATCTATCTTCAGCGATGTGAATGACGTCACTGATAGTGAAGGCGAGTGTCGAGCTTATTTGGTTCGTCAAACGCATAGGGTTCATCCCCGGGCCCTTTTTCCTTCCACCGTGCCCGTGACGAGCATGTTTTCAAGGTTGTCAACGCTTTTTTACCAATATGCTCGAAGAAACTCAAATTTTCTGCGGAGACACGTAGTGGAAAGCCTGGTCTTGACGTTCAATTCCTCAAATATCAGTGCGTGAGTAAAATATGCCGTCCAAGGATTGCGCAACATCTATACGGGTGCGATCACTCTTTTTTAGGGTCCGGGTCTCCGCGCCGGACAAGAATATGGAGAACGTCACGAGCTTCTGTTTAACTTTGCGCGTGATGTTTTTATTTGCCCAAATGCGGTCTCGTTATCTGCCTCATACGATCCATTATTTATGGTCAGTAGCGCCCAGGTAGATGAAGTCATTGATGTCGTCGCCCGTGAGCTCATTGGGGGACTTAAATTTATTATTTCGAGCTTAGTTTTTCAATACCTCGGAAGGCATATTAAACCATCGTTCTGGGGTCACGGTAGCTATGTAATCGATGAATACTTACATAGTGAAATCCAGGGACAAGTAGGTTGACTATAATGCTGATGATGTGGGTATGATTGTCAGACGGCGGGTGTCGTCGGTGTCGGAGCAGTGGGAGTGGGGCGGGTGCGGGGAGGCGGCGTGGGGCGCGCGGTTCGCCCGCCGCTGGCTGGACGCGCGCGAGCTGGAGGGGGACGCGCGCGCCGCCATGAACCTGCACAACAACCGCGTCGGCAGGAAGGTGAGCGAGGTACTGGCCTCTGCACTCACGCCCGCACGCACTCATGCACGCACACCACTCGCACCACTACAATACCTACAAAGCGTATTTCATATAATGAAAATAAGCAAATATCGCCTTCTATGTGTGGACCCAGACCGCGGTTACCGTAATCTGTGGTCACATGTGGAGGCAGATATTTAATTATTTGCTGCATTCCTACGGTCCTGTCGTCGAGATCTCTTTGAAAAAATGTACATATGCAACACATATTATTTTCTTATTGAAAAAGAAAACTGTCGTATAGTAACTGCTAACGAAATATACCAAAAGCAACTCGAGAATAGCATTGGGAATAATTAAACAAGACAACTATCATGGCTCTCAGAACATAATAATCTAACATCCTATAAAACACTGGCTTTGTCTGTAAACATTTTTGCAACAGATTTACCTACTAGAAAAAAACTGAAAATCAACAGTACAAAAGTTATACTTACGCTATTATTTAAAATTATCATTTGGCATAAAACTAGAAAATATCTAATCGAACTGGTGAAATCAAAGTATCTCCCCTGGCGGTTAACATTATCGTATATCATCAATCGAACTTATGAGCATTTATAAACAAGTAATCACCACATCGACATGTAAATGCAACGAATTACAGAAACTCGCACCACCCGCGGCTTCTGAATCGTCCCTAATTGCCGACGCAGCGTGAGAATACGGACTCGTAGCGACCTGACATTATACATATATACATATCCACGAATGCAATACGTACCTACAGCAATGATCACCCACCACTTATACGCACATTAGTTCTGCCGTATTATTTGCAAACTGCCTCATTACGGTTTTTTTCTATTTCTCCTCTGCTCATAATTGCGCGTTTATTACTGTTTTTGTTTATTCTGGCCAGCAGAAGTGAAGGAGACTCTAAATTTAATATTTTTACTTTACTTCTTTTGGAGCTCAATAATATTGAGCCTCCTCCTAAATATTCCTCGACAATATTTATATTTTATGATTTCTCATCTGCTTGTCATGGCTCATTTTGTTTGCAATATTTTTTTTGGTAAGTACTGCTGACAGTAGCGATCTGTGGTTTTATAGAAACTATATCTTACTCTTTAAAATTATCATAAATGTTACTTCACAGATCACAGATCCTAAAAAATAATAATATTCATTAAAAAAGAGATCAAAGAGCTAAGCATTCATACTAATTAAGTATATGATTATATATTAGAACATGATAATGTAAATCCTGAACATAACAACATTGCTATTTGAATAGACAATAAATGAATACCTATTAAGTGATCAAGTCACGGATAGTGTAAAAGTGGTGATCTTTTCAATACAAGAATCATTAAAATATTATCTGGAATAATATATATATGAATGGTAAATTGTGCAGTGTTGTGGGTTTTGTCCTGTCACCATCACTCTACTCCTGTGTATTGTTACTGTTACGCCGCTCCACTGAGGGCGCAGTTCCCTCACCGGAGGAGGCTAGCCCGATACGTTTGTCTTTGTTTCATTATATTCCTTTTGGTTTCCAGAGCGCTCATTAGTGTTCGCATTATGAGTAATGTGCGAGTGTCGGTGGTCCCGCGAGTACAATTATACAACGTTTATATAGCATTTACAATGCTGCTGTTACGGTTGGCCATTATCGGAACCACATATCATTAAGCTGTACTATAGTTTCGCTGAATGTTTGGACCTAAGCATTAAAAGAAAAATCTACTACATAAGAGAAATCAATTCATGTAACTTTTATTCAGATTAATTTCTGTCTGCGAGTAGTCGACATATAGACTCGAACAATCAATCATATAAAATTTAATATGGTGGATAGAGAATGGACAATGACGCACTTTACATAGTGGTGTTTACTTTTTATATAGTTTCCAACACATTTTCGTATGAGGGTTGTTTTTACCACTTGACATCAGAGTTCTGGAATGTTGAAATCGACCTGATGATATATTGAACTCATTATTTTTTTATTTCACTTCCTTTAGCTGGTGAAGGACATGGTCCGCAACGAGTGCAAGTGTCACGGCGTGTCCGGGTCGTGCGCGGTGAAGACCTGTTGGCGCGCCCTGCCGCCGTTCCCCGCAGTGGGGGCCGCGCTCAAAGTCAAGTACCTCAGGGCCAAGTTGGTGGCGCCGCCGGACAAGGAACTCCGGCGAGATATCGTGCCGTACCACCTCCCCAATGCGCTCAGGCAGCCGCCACAGCTTCTTCGCAGGTCGGTTATATAAAACACATGCTAATCATTCCAGACTAGAAAATGTCACGTTGTGATTATACAGATGGATGACCGAAATCGTTCATTGGGCGAAACAATAATTCACAACGCGTTGTGGTCACAGTAAAATTTCACATGATGAAATTCGTGTTATGGCTTTAGTGGAAATGCTCACGACGCACTGTAACAATCACAGAAAGCGACATACCGACATAGCGAAATCCGCGTCGCGGCCGGCTATTCGAATACAACGCGTTGTTTGTTTTTTATTTTATTTATTGAAACCAACAGCCTGTGACAGTTCATACTCGTACTTACAAACTTATTTATTATAATTTATAAAGCCAATTATAGGTTTCCTATATACATATTGTGTTAATTGTTAATATGTTAGCTGTTTAATTAATACATTATGTTAATGTTGCATTTAAATGACAAACAGAAAAACTTAAATATAATAAACAGACAATACAACACGCGCGCATCCCCAAATTATGATTATTCAGTACCAGTCACACGAAGACGTCAACACCCACCCGCCTAAGATTTGATTAAAATTAGTCAAACTGAATTGTGACAATTAAGCCATGAAGCGTTCCGAGCATTAATTGGTTTAACCATATCACGACGGACAGGATTTTAAATTATCATAAAATGCCTTAAAGTCCCTTATTCTTTTAAGTATAATATAAGTATCATTCCCGTGGTTTGCTCATAGTCATCCTATTACGCCTCTTGTTTCGTCTCTCAACGTCACATCGAACCTTTGATGTGACCTAAACTAACATAACCGTTTCATTTTACATCGGCGATTCACGCTCGCCGTAGCACGCTCGCTTCGCTCGCTCAGCTTGTGCGTTGTTTGTCCTACACTAACCTAATCTAAACGTTATACCCTTTCTGTTTCTGATGCTATACTTATTACAAAATTCTTGAACACAAATCTACATCTAAATCACAAAGCACTATACGTCCTAATCAAATATGGCTCCATACGCTTTATGGGCATTTTTTTTGCCACAATGTGTTGGGTTCGAATAGCTAGTCAGTCACAAAACGAATTTCGCTGCGTGGCGTTTCCGTGATCGCCACAACGCGTCGTGAGCTTTTCCATTAGAACTATTACACGAATTATATAAATTCGATATGTATATGATTATGATATTTTCCTCTGACCATACCGCGTATTTTTTCGCTCAATGAGCGGTTTCGGTCTTCATATATATTTATATATTGAATATAAACTAACGAACATAGAACAACCGACTAGAAAGCGGATCTAAAATATTGCATCGCGTATGTGTACGTCAGGTCCCGTAACGGAGCCGGCCTCGGTCGTCCGGCGCGCAAGTCGGAGCTGGTGTACCTGCAGCCGTCGCCCTCGTACTGCGAGCCCGACCGCGCCGCCGCCGCGCCCGGCACCAGCGGCCGCCACTGCAACGTCTCCTCCCACGGTAACCGTGCCCGTCACCGGCTCCGGCGCGTTCTCGGGTCTTCCCTGTGGGTGGAATTCGACAGCCCAGGCACGCGAGCCCGGGGTGGATCGGGGAGTGTCGACGTCTTACACTACAGATACGGCCGGGAACGACGGCGCCCCGGTCCTTCCGAAGCGCGGGGGAGCTCGATATAATGATTTTTTGTTATGTTTGGCTTGCTCAACTTCCGCATCGCAGGTCGAACACGCTGCCCCCTGCGGACGATGCGAGCGATCGTTATAATCGAGCGCACGTGTGTAAATGTGTGTGTATGTGTGCAGGTGAGGACGGGTGCGTACGGTTGTGCTGCGGGCGCGGGTGGGGCGCGGTGCGCGCAGTGCGGCGCCACAAGTGCCGGTGCCGCTTCCACTGGTGCTGCGCCGTCACCTGCGACTCCTGCCAAAGCACCACCGACGCTCACGTCTGCCACTGACGCGCCCGGCCCCGCTGCAGTGCTAGTGTTGAGCCGTTGTCGGCTTTCGAATATATTAAGTGGCTTATATCTATCGACTCTTCGGTTTGTTTGCCCTCGTATCGACGAAAATCGGTGGACTGTAGAACGTGATAATCGGTGAACGTTCCGGTGCGTGAGTTACGCGACAAATGACTTCGAATACGAGAGAAAAACACGAACTTGTGAATAATAAAGTGGAATATTTCTCTGGCGAAAAATATTGGTTTTTAATAAATGTTAAGTTATTTAATTGTGGAATCTTCTCTTTCATGTTTTTAATGTTTATAAAACAAAAAAGTATATATTTTATCCTGTTTAGAGTCTGATGTCTGTATTAATTTTACTATTTTAACAAAATTGATATGTGTTATTTTCGTAATTTATTGCATAAATTAATTGCAGTATAATGTACCTCCGAGTGTTGATCAAAATGTTTCTTCTACGAAGTTATGCATATAAATAATACGTATACTCACTAACAGGACGTTTGTCGTTTTGACATTTACACTGTATGTTTATTTATTGTGTGAAAACAAGAATCAAATATGAATAGATGAAGAGACGACCAGCACCTATTTATTTACTTGTTATGTAGGTACTTTAAAACTTATATCGATCATATGGATACCTGCCTAGCTAGCTAACAGGAAGGTGCATTATTAACGTTATAAAAATAAACTGCAACTTTCATCTTTAAATATGTTTCCATTTCTACTTTTTCATTAGTTGACTTACTTTACTTAACATAACGACAAATATTTCACGATTCTCATATAATTTCTTGCCAGTATTGAATAATACAACTACAGTGTATTAATTATATTAATTAATATTGTAAATACGATCGATACCAGTCGCGTGCTTAGTGAGTGCCAGATATCACAATAATCATGCATTTAACTTAGGTTTCGGCGGCTTTAAATGTATTAAGTTGTATCGGTGTCCGTGCGACATTTTTCATTGAAGAGACAAAAATCGCATACATTATTTTAATGATACAATTTTGTAACTCTTTATCCTAAATCCATACTACCACTATATAATTAAAATTCATACAACTCTTTCAAAAAACTAGTAGGTGTCGCTTTTGTGCCGTAGAAACAAAATAATAATAAAGAAATAATGTGTTTTTTTTATAATTTTCACAGCTTGCGCAAAAATTATCATAACATAACGATGTTACAATATAAAAATTTTTTTTGGATTAATAAAAAGTGTTAAATTTGTAAGATCAAAATAGTTATAGCCGTTATGTACTATAATTATGTTATGACCTGATTACCATGATATAATTTCAACCAGATACTGGTAGGTAAGTACTATGTGCTTCACTGCTGTGTTAAATTACTTGTACTTAAGCGGACGCACTCATAGGTACATACATAGCTTATGACATTCCTTCTAAGATAATAACTTATTCATCTTAACACACGCGATTTTTAATAAAAATAATGTTTTACAATGCTGTTTTATTTTGAATATCTTATAAAAACATTTCCTACTTTTTTCCAATTTGCAGAATTTATTTTTAAATGGAATACAAAGTTTATGAGATGAGAATATAAGAAGTGGGACTACGTATATTTCAAAGTGGCATAACATAGAGAGCTCGTTAAAAGTTATCAATTACGTCGAATTTGTCAACAAGTATAATGCTGAAGGCGAAAGAAACCGAGCGACGTCTACTTTCTTTAGAAACTTTAACTCAGAATGTGGACTTATACGAGTACTAATTAGGGGGTGGAACTTTACAGGGCTTGAAACATACATCTAATGTTATGTGTACTTTTAGCCGTATTTTATAGCATCTGTTACCCGAACGTGTATGATGTAGGCGAAAGAAATTTTAAATTATTTTCGGTATTTCGGAGCCTATTCAATACAAACAAACAAACTAACAAAAATAGATTGTACGGGTCAACGTACATTATTTGCCTCGAAAGCAATATATAACATCGCGACCCACTTTGGGCGCTTGCACATATTATTATAATTTTCAGTTCAATAAAGTAACTCCGTGGTATTGGTTGAGAGTATCATTTTTATTGCATTCTTTTTGACACCTTCTGACATTATCTTATCAATACTACCTGATATCTGAAATCATTTACTGGACGAGAGTAACAACTCGTACATAGATTACAGAAAGGGCAGTGTAACAGAAAATTATTTGTGTTACACTTTCATGTACCAATAAAAGTCGTTTAATACACTAAGAGGTGTTCACAAAACATTTAAAATAATCATCATACAAAATATTTACCTATGCGTAACCACTAACCGCCATTTTAGAGCGTCTAGTAGATACGTTAGCCACATGCCCGAGTCAATCAGTGACGAGGAGTAGTAATGCTATCAAAATCCTTACTTCTAGTAGTTGTTTCAGGTAAGAGGCCAGACAAGTCCACTACTATAACTTCAAATACTACACTGAATTTTCAGGTCCGGCGGTCCGATTTTTTCCGGTCCGGAATGACATGAAAAACTCGGATGAGTAGCTTGTGCACTTGTCCGTTTTTTTCCTGATCGGAGCGGCGCAGTGTAAGGCAGCTCTCTTTGAAGCTACACGTCACTTACGCTATGTACGATGAGATTTTTGGAACGTCGGTAATTCCGTTCGAAGACGTAGAAAGGTACCTAAATAATGATCTGATCGTTTTACATAAACCATAATAAATTATGGCAAGACGAATGAAGCATTTTTTTTTTACTACTATCGGATGACTACTATCAGATGTAAAAACTTATACCCTTACTAATTTAGGAACAGCATTATTCACATACAATAGCTAAAAATATCTGTGACATTAGAATAAAATTACTGATACTGGTCTAGTACTTGATGTTTTAATTTTTAAACGTGCTTTTTTTTCGAAGTTTTGTAAAAACAACTTTCAGCGATTACAGAGATATACCAATCGGTGGCGCCATTTCGTAAACAAATCGAAATTAGTGCCGTGTTAGCGGAGAATTATTATGCTAAATGAACTTTACGAGATCAGTTGACTGTATTATATATAGGCATAATTTTATGCGCGTGGTGTAGTTTCTTTGAGCAGAAATATTATTCCCTTAGAATACTTTTTTTTAAATTTATTAATGACAGAAGCATACATTTAAAATTTTATTAAATGCGAAAAAGACATTGAGTGTCACTTAATTACTTTTGTTAATCTTCTGTTTATTGTTTATGATTACTTCTGTTGTCAAACATTTATCTATATTTATCAATTCTAAAAAAAATTTGATAATGACAAATTTCCAGGCAAACTTTCATCCCCTATTTTTCGCGATAAAATGTAGCCTATGTCCTTTCTTAAAGTTAAGTCTATTTACTATATTAATTTCCATTTAGATGAGTTCAGTTGTTTAGGCGTCTAAGTGTAACAACACTTATTTATCTTACCTTAAGCTATCGATACTAGAACCATACGCTGATCAAATTAGAACTATACCGAGTTTGCAGAGATATATACCAACTATATTAAATCATCATATAAAATATAGCATTTTATATTCAACAATAAATATCGATTATAAGTTAATTAGAAATTAACAATATTGCCGAAATAAATATCGATTCAAATCGATTATTTTTTCCCAAGCCTATACCTTATGAATTTTCCGGATCTCGGACACAGCAGTGCACAAGCGTAAACACGTTTTTCATTGCCGCCATCACGGACCTGAAAAAACCGGTCCGGAATAGAGAAAAGTAAAATTCCGGACGGTAAAATTCCTGACAGTGCACAAGCGCGCATTACCTACATATGGCCTGACATATCGGACCTGAAAAAATCGGACCGCCGGACATGAAAATTCCTGAAATGTTGCCCCTAGAGTTTTCAAGCCCATAAGCATAAAACGGAATGTCCCAACCCAGTTAGCAATTTAAACTTGTTTCAGACCTGCAATAAGTTTGATACATCCAAAAAAAAGACTTGCTTCAAGTATGCCATGACAACTGCAGCAAGTTTAAATCAAACTTTCTATTTCGGTGTACTGACTCGAATACCTAGCAGGTACTCGCGTACTCGAGTACCTGGAATACAGGTTTCGAGGCAAATATTACTTTATGTTTACTAAGTTTTTATTAATCTTTTGATAATTCATAAATTTTGGTCCACAACGATTGAGACTTTAAACTCAGACCACAGCACAGAGCCTAGTCTAAGAGCCACAGTAGTTAACTGGAACGGTTAGTTTAGAATTACATTAAACGGCATATTACTTATACAATCTAACAATATAAACTGATACCGCGATGCATTAAATGAACAGCGCCATCTAGTTTGCAGACTTAGAGCTATTCGGGGACCTATGAAGATGATGGGTGTGTTACAAATAAGTATCTTTGTCATAACAATATTCAAACAATATTGTCGCAATCTTGAAACTTCATATTTAACATAACAATATTGCAGCGACATTATCACAAACTTGCCTCGTATATTTGACGCAGCAATTTAGAATCAAAGAAAAATCAAACTTGCCCAAAGTTAGCATGCTATCTGTGAAGTGGCATCATAAACGCTGTCTTGTCATGGCGAGTGGTTCGCACGCCAGTTTCAAGGTGTCGCCATCTCTGAGGTCCAGAGTTCGATTCCCGATCAGGCCAATATAATCTTTTCTGTATTGTCTCGGGTCTGGGTGTTGTGGTCAGGCGCGTTCGTTGTCTCAGATACCCACCAATACGGGGGCTTTACCTACTCATCTTGGAATCTGAGCAATGTATGATGTTGTTTAATATTTAATATATGTTTTAAAGCCGTCCCCGCCCGCCAGTCGTACGCAGATCTCGCCGCTCAGTCGCCACCGGTCGTTTGTCGTTTGCTGGAGGTGCGTTCAGTTGCGTTGCCGCATCGCCGCCGACACACCGTTGCGAAGCGCCTTTTTTGACACTTTTTGTTTTGTTTTGGTTACATTTTTAATTGAATTCTTGTTAATAAGATAGTACAGTGTTCGTCTTGAGTGTTTAGTTAAGTGTAGACTGTGTTTAGTTTTGTGTATAATGTGATGTGATTTTGCGCGTGCACCGGCACGCAAAACAGCGTGCTTAGCTCGGTCTGTAGAGAGGAAGTGGACATTTTAAGCATCGACTATCATAAGATATCGGTAAATAACTAAATTAATGTATTTCACGGTCCCTTGTAATCTGCACACAATCGATATAGCGCATGCGCGTTATAGGGCTGTCAACAATTAGAAATTAAAAATTAAAAAAAAACCGAATGAATATCAACTGTCATTATTCAAAAATCACTAGTGACATCTAGTTTGATTTCGAGAACTAATCAAAGAATACGTGCATGCATTTCTTCATCTCAATTTCATTAATGCTACAAGTTTTTCAAGTCGATTACTGTTGAAAAAATTTTATAAGTACTTTAACATTAATGTTATGAACTCGTCTTAAACAAAATTATTTTTTTTTAGTGCGCGCAAATAAGTTTATTTTTTTTAACTTTTTATATTATATTTATTACTTTTTAATTTAAACTATTCATTCTATTCATTTTTGACATAATATCTGTATTGCGAGGGGTTTTTCCTGTTAATTTTATATATGCTGTTGATCTCATAAAGACGGCTCTAAAGTGCCCAAACACGATGTAGTTGCGTCATCTCATCACTAAGTTGCTATGACCACCTTCCGACATCATCATCATATCAGCTACTGACACCATAATATTGCATTGACATCTGACTTACATGTCTATGCAAGATTTCAAATCTATCGAACATTAGAATTTTTCAATCAAACTTGAGTTCCAAGATTTGCACATTAACTAACATACTAACAAGGAAACATAAATAAAAGCTTTTTCAATACAAAATTATATTATAGTTAAGTTTGTTGTTATGACAACAATAATAAAAAAAAACAAATGATTATCAAATACATATTCAGATTAAAACGATTTAATTATTTCATTTCTATTTTTTTTTTTATAATTTACGTAACATGTACTGGTGTTTTAACCTTTAGGGGGCTAGATTTCAGATATTAAAGATTTGAAAATTTATTTATTTTTCAATCAAACTATTTTTTGTAACAATGATTTTAATTATTGGAAATACAAATTGTGTGAAATGAATTTATTAGCAAATGTCAAATTACCTTTATTATGTGAAATGGATTAATATAGGTAATTTACAAGTTATGTATGATAGAAGATACATAGAATTTTAGAGTGAGTTAAGAAGCTCTGCAGAAATAACTAAAACTAAAAGCTTTTGAAATGTTTAAGTCAACAAAGACTGAAAGGATGTAGAGATGTTCTATACAAAGAGGTTAATACAATCCCACCATCTTATGTAAACCATGTATGAATTATAAAATGGAATAATAAAAAAATAAAAAAAATACTATGTCTATATTTAAAATAGCTTAAGAGTAAAATTGAGGGAATCTAATTATTTACATTATTTTAGTCAGTTGCTGAACCTTAACTCTGTGATCTTTCTTTTGGCTCGAGTGATGTCCATATAAAGCCTGTGTAGTTGTTGACCTCCTTATCTATAAGAGGGTATGGACTGTTAGTAGCTTTGTAGTAGTCAGATGGCGCATGCATCACAAACTCCATCACATCAAGCTTACGAGCTAGCTCCTCCTCCGGGCCTGGAATAAACAAACATGTGATGTATCACACACGTTAAACAAGTGGGCATATCAAACTGAAGTCAAAGTCAAAATAATCTGTATTCAAATAGACTTCTTAAAAGTACTTTAGAATCATCCACCATTTTTTTCCCTACCACTCGTTCAGGACGTCTTTTGGCTGATAAGAAGAACAAGCAAGAAACTCACCAGCTCTTACAAAAACCATGTCATTACCAGATCAACACATTATAAACAGAGAGAAAAGAAAACTATGGTCTTATAATGATAACATAATCATTTAATAATAATGGAAACAAGATAATGAGTTGAGAAGTAATCACCTATCCAGTTGCTGGATCATCACAAGTCCAATCGTTCTTATCTGTTATAATCAGATACCTTAAGATTACCTTTTTTTAAATACATATTTTTAATAGTAGATTTAAACTGCATGATATCTAATTGTTGTATTTTGCTTGGGACCTTATCGTAGAAGCGCACACAAAGACCCTTGAATAAGTTATTAACTTTTTGCAGTCTAATGACAGGCACCGTTAATTTATTTTTATTTCTTGTACTAAAATTGTGATGTATTTTTATAGAAAACAAACTAATATTTTTACGAACATACATTAAGTTCTCGTATATGTATTGAGAAGCAACAGTCATAATGTCTATTTCCTTAAATTTCTCCCTTAAAGAATCCCTAATCCTAAGATTATAAATTGATCTAATTGCTCTTTTCTGAAGCACAAAAATTGTTTGTATGTGGGCAGCATTTCCCCACAATAGGATTCCATATGACATTACACCATGAAATTTGACATATTAATTAGATTTGGAAATCATGATATCTAATAAAATTTTGTAGAAATAGTTTATTTACAAGAAAATATTTAAAACAATAATGTTGTTCCTGCCTTTTACCAAAAAATCAAACAGACAAATTTATGATGTTACTTTGATTGAAATTTACATTGCATTGTACATTATTTTGTTTTAGAACAGTTCATACAATTTGGGAGAGTAATACATTGATATTATACTTGCCTATAATGTAAGTAGCAGGATCAAATCCTTTCTCAGGTGGAGGACTTGCTTTGGTAGGTAGCAGCCAAGTAACTACTGCACTCTTTTCACAATACTGGTCAGTCATGAAACCACGGATTTGGGCATAGTAAATACCACCATCTAGATCTACCATAGATACTATATCCCCAACCTGCATGTATGTTCCCTGAAAAATCATATACTTCATTCATCAAACCTTTCATTTCATTTACATACTAATAAAAATAAATAACCAATTTTATTGATTATCCAGTACTGATTTCTACTTGGTTTTGTGAATTTATTAGGAGCACTGCTTTTAAATATGAAGAATAACAATGAAGTGTACCTTGTAGAAAACAGAGTCACTGGTAACAACTGTGGCAGTAGCAGTTGGTGCTTTGACGGGCTGCCTCTTGAAGATACTTCTACGGCCGCGGCCGCGCGGTGCCGGCTGTCTGGGCGCAGTTGGTGCCGGAGTCTTCGGTTTATAACGAGTTGCGCGTGTACTTTTCCGTGTGCCTTTCCCAGTAGCTTTTGCGGGCGTAGACTCTACTTCATTCTTTCCATTCTTACTATCTGTCTCTTCTCTGTCTTCCTTTTTATCATCACCTTCGGTTTTAATGGAAGTTTCTACCTTTATTTCTTTGGTGGAGCTGGTGTTGGTTAAGTGACAATCATTGCATAATTGACCGTTTTCACCGCTCCTCCAAAGTAACGAATCGTTAGTGTCACATTGTACACACGTTGGTTTTGGCATTATTGAAGAATTTTGGTAAATAATATCAAAATTTACATCACAAACTACATAGGTCAACAGAACCACAGACTAAGAAGAAGATACTGCACAGAACGCTTAATGACTACTCTTTGGCTTACTCCAATGAGTAGTATTATAAACCACAGATTAAGACAGTGTTGCCATATGCTATTATGTCTTCCCCCCAAACCTCACTACAAATACCCCCAAAAACCCAGTATTAAAAAAGACAACAACAAAACAATTGTCCTTTTAATCAATTATAGTTAGAAAATCATTCATTTTAGTTTCTTGTTTTAAACTTTGATTTTTTTCTTCACAAAAGCTGACCAATTAGGCAGTACTGAAGGATATTACTGCAAATAAAGAAACAATTACATTTTGATTACTAAAGACAAGACAACGAAAACTCTCCAATAAAATAAAAAAAACAAGAGAAAACAGTAGATTCAGAGAAAAAAGGCATATTTTATCAGTATAAAATATGCCTTTTTTCTCTGAAATACAGTTATTCACATAATTAAATCAATCACATACTTTTTTAGTTAACAAGACTTATATTGATAGACAATATTAATCACAAAATAAAGAAAATATTCCGTTCCCATTTCCCCGTGCATAAAAATATGACTCTGAAATTCTATGTGCTGTGGTGGGCATATCAACTTAAACGACGAGAAAATTAACGAAAATATGATAATGTCAAAAATATTGTCTACTCTAACTGATAAATTTGCCTTTTTCTTAACTGCATGGGAATCCACTCCACAAGATGAAAAAACTCTAATAAATTTAACGTCTAGATTGATTTCTGAAGAAAAAAGAACAAATTTAAATGAAGAAGAAAAACCTATTGCATTTAAAGCTACACACAATAAGAACAAATATAGTAAACAAAATAATAAAATGTTCTGTAGAATATGCAAGAAAAATAATCATACTGAAAACATGTGTTACTTTAGAAAAAAATGTGCCATATGTAAAAAATCAAACCATGAAACACAGAACTGTTTTTTCAAAAAAAGTAAGCCTGTAGCTTTACTGACAACAAAGTCAAATGAAATCATTAATAAAACTATAGATTTCATTGTGGATTCTGGATGCACACAACATATGACCAATAATGTTCAGATATTGTCTGACGTCACTGATCATGACAGTACTATATCGACTGCCAAAAATGATACATGCATTAAGACAATTGGCCAAGGAAATATAGTAACAAAACAATTTTCAATTAAAAACATATAGTATGCACCTGAACTTCATAAAAACCTCTTGTCGGTCAATAATATGACAGAGAAAGAAGCCACAGTGACTTTCACAAAAAATGAAGTAATAATAAGTAAAAACGATATACAAATAAAAGGAAATAAAACAAAAGAAGGATTATATAAAATAAAACTAAATATGAATACAGAAGCTACATCTTTATTAACCGGAACCTGTAATAAAGCGCTAGATTGGCATGTAAAACTAGGCCACCCCAGTAATCAAGCATTGGAAAATATGATAAAAAATAAGCTTGTAGAAGGTATGGATTTGACTTTAAATGATATGAAATCATTAGAAAACTCTTGTGAAACATGCTTTAAAGCGAAACAAGTAAGACATCCTTTCAATACAGTAAGAACTCGAGCTTTAAGACCACTACAAATAATTCACACAGATATTTGTGGACCAATCACACCACAAACACATAACAATGAAAAATATATACTGACATTTTTGGATGATCACACTCATTTCGCAAAAATAATGTTACTTCAAAGAAAATCAGAAACATATGAATGTATAAAGAATTATATTGAAGACTCTGAACGAAAATATGATTATAAAGTATGTACAATACGTTGCGATAATGGGGGTGAATACATCAAAAAAGATTTTAAAAAGTACTGTTTCAAAAAAGGTATCAATATTGATTATACAATTCCATATACACCACAACATAATGGAAAAGCAGAAAGGCTCAATAGAACCTTAATGGAAAAGGTACGAGCATTACTTTTAGATTCAAAGTTAGACAAATCGATGTGGGGAGAAGCAGCAAGAACTGCAATTTTCTTACTCAACAGAACTGCAACTACAACTACAGAAAAGGTACCTTATGAAATGCTCACAGGTGAGAAGCCAAACATTAAGACATTGATAAAATTCGGCAGTGAAGTTCATAGTAAAATATTAAGACCGAGACTCAACAAGCTTGATGATCGTAGTGAAACCTTAATTTTCATAGGATATGCTCCTAATGGATATAGACTGTGGAATAAACATACTGAAAAAGTCATAGTAAGAAGAGATATAAAACCAAAGAAAACAGATAAAGAAAAGCATGAAACTAAAACAATAAAATACTATGACGTAAATCAATACAACTCCATAACATCAGATGAGTATGATAACATGTCACCCTCATGCTCTGAAGGTAGTAATAGTGAACATGAAAATGGCGATGAAAAAAGAAATATAAATAAAACAAATAAATATATGAAATCAAAAATTGAATTCGATAAGACACCAACAATAAAAGCCAAAAAATATAATATGATAAAAGAATCAGATAAAGAAGTAAAAATAGAAGATAAGATTTCAAAAAACATTGAAGACAACAATGAAAGTATGAAAAATGAAGAACCCAAACAAAAAGAAATATGTGAAAATATACCTAAACGACAAACTAAATTACCCAAAAGATTTGAAGACTATGTAATGATAACATATAAAGAAGCAATAATGGGATCAGATAGTGAAAAATGGCTTCAAGCAATTAACGAAGAAAAAACGTCACTTAAAGAAAACAATGTATGGACGGAAGTAAATATGAATGAAGCCGAAGGTAAGAAAATCTTAACAAATAGATGGATATTAAAAATCAAAGATGATGGTAGATACAAGGCACGGTTGGTAATAAGAGGATGTGAACAAGAAGAGGTCAATGACACCTTTAGCCCAGTGGTAGGCAGCAGTCCATTGAGGGCACTTTTAGCTATCACTGCACATAATAACTTTCATATAAAGACATTTGACATTAAAACAGCCTTTTTATATGGCGAGCTGGATGATGAAGTATATATGTATCCACCTGAAGGCATAGAAATCAATGGCATATGTAAACTGAATAAAGCTCTCTATGGTATGCGTCAAGCACCATTAAGATGGAATAAAACCATGACAGATTTTTTAAAATCACAAAACTTGGAACAACTCGACACAGAACCTTGTATTTTCAAAAACAAGGAACGAACCGTTTTCCTAGGAATACATATAGATGATGGAATATTAGTTGGAAAGGACCATAAAGAAATAGACATAATACTGGATCAAATAGCAAAAAGATTCAAGACAACAACAGATAAAAATCCACACAAATATCTAGGAATGGAACTGCAAATAACAGAAAATAAAATAGTTCTGAAACAAGAAAAAATTATTGAGAAGCTATTAGAGGAATATAACATGAAAAATGTAAAAACAGCTGATACACCAATGGAACCAGTTAAAATCAGAACCAGTCCTAAAAATGAAAGCTTTCCCTATCAACAACTCCTCGGAAGTTTAACATATATTTGTAACAAAACCAGACCTGAAATAAGTTTCCCAGTTAATTACTGTGCCAGGAAAACAGAAAATAGGACAGATGAAGATGTGACTATTCTGAAGAGGATTCTAAAGTATTTGAAAAAGACAAAGAGTAAAGGATTAGTGTACAAAAAATCTTCAGAAGAAATAAAATTAACAGCATACTGTGATTCAGACTATGCTGGTGACACTGAAACGAGAAGAAGCACAACTGGATACATAATATACTTAAAAAAAAATTACTCTCCAATTAGTTGGTGTACCAGAAAGCAGCCTATAGTGTCTCTTTCTACAACTGAGGCAGAATACATTGCAGCAGCAGAATGCGTAAAAGACCTTTTGTATCTGAAGTCCATGTGTGAAGAGCTTCTCTGTGTAACAATCCAAGCTATCTTACATATAGACAACCAAAGCGCTATTAGCCTCATTCAAAATGGAATTATAAATAGACGCTCAAAACATATCGATGTTAGATAAATATATACAAGAGAAAGTGAAAAATGGTGATATTCAAATCTGCCATATACAAACAAACGAACAAATTGCTGATATATTCACCAAACCTCTTAATAAAATTAAATTTAATCACCTAGTATCCAAAATTGTTCAGTGAAAATTTAAACATCTTTTTTTTCTCATATATTTTGTAATGTATGTAATGTAACTTTGTAAAACGTAAAAAAAAAATGGAGGTTTATGTTGTATTACTAAAGTTTAAAAAGTATGTTTTTTGTCTATGACTACTCTGGTACTGTGCTAATGGCTACTATAATAAAAAATAGATTGTGATTTGTGAGAGAAATATACCTGTGTGCAACAGTTGAGAATAGGGTTTAGGCTCGGTGCACTAAAATCTTCTTATGCGGATGAAGCACCGATTTCCAGCCATCACCCTGAAAGAAATGAGCGGGGACAAAATATTTAAATGCTAATCCACTATTAAAACAAAAGGGTTTGTAATACTGAACTGAATGAGGAAGTATTTAAAAAAATTAGTTCCGTTATAGTAATAGTAATAGTTTTTATAAATAAAATACTTATGCCAAAGTAGGTCTTATGCCAATGAGAAGGTATTAAAAAAAAACAGACAGCACCAAAAAAAGCACCTCCACTAGATGGCAACACTAGCAAAAGTTGATTTTTGCAGGAAACGAATGGACCAAAGATAGTCATTTCTGTTCCTCTTAACTAACATATTAAAAAACTGAAATTTGCAAAGTTCGAAACTTAGATATCAATACAAATACTTCAAATAGAATATGAGTTGTTTATTGAGTTTTGAAAACTAATTTACTTTTATACACGAAAGAAAACCGGAGGGGTTGTCATGGAGAAATCAAGAAAGTACTGGAGCGACATCTAGTATGATTTCGGAAACTATTTTTCTTTTAAATACTTCCTCATATTGAATATTGAAATCCTTTACTTTGTGCTGCCATCTAGTGACACATTTTTTTTAAATATTCCTCATCATCTTGATAATCTCAAATAGTCTGTTCCTGCTATGAAAACGAACAAAGTATAAACAAACAATAATTAACACTAAGTCTGTGATAATTAACTTTGTTACCGTTTGAAGTAATATTTTTTACCAACAATGAGTCGAAAAGAAGCTCTCTCATCTTTTATACAACAAATCCATGGTCGGCCAGTTGTGGTTAAATTAAACAGCGGCGTCGATTACAGAGGTATATTGACATTTATTTTTATGATACAATAAAGGGAATATAATTGTCACACATATATCATGATAATATTTATAAATACCTTTCTCTATTTGCAAAATAAATAGTCCTTTCGTTTTAGGTTATACTTATGTTGACATTCTGTAACTGGCCTCTTAATTCCAGGAGTACTGGCATGTCTGGATGGTTACATGAATATAGCTTTAGAACAAACTGAAGAGTATGTTAATGGTCAATTAAAGAATAAGTATGGCGATGCCTTCATCCGTGGTAATAACGTTCTGTACATCAGCACCCAGAAGCGGAGGATATGAGACAGTGGCTCAATAAAGTTTAAGTAAGCTTAAGTAAAGTAAGTTTAACTCCGCATAGTGTTTTATTTTATCAACTGATTTGTTAAGGTTCTACTTTAATCCTCATAGTTAAATACATTTACATCTATTAATAAAAAGACAATGTATAATATGAATGAATTTTATTTGAGGATTAAAAAATTACACCTGATAACGATTTTACACAATTGGCAGTGTGTATAAAAGTAAGATATCCATAATAATCAACTCATAAACAGTAAATCTCAGTACTGTAAAAGCTCCTTATTCTTCCTTCCTTATTCATGTTTTTATTATTCCCAGGTGAAAAATTGTAACTCAATTTCTGTACTTGTTGCTAAAATTTGATATTTGCAGATGCAATTGGTAACATAAAGGGAATCGGAAGGTGACAATGTGTTTATAAACACATTGTCACCTTTTACATACTTAGGGCATGTGTTGAGGTGGCTTTTATTTATGCTTTTTTGTAGCATTCATAAAATACTTAAAAAACTATATGTATTGTGAATGTTACAGCCAGTTGTGAATATGAATTTAAAGATCTTAATACCTGAAAAATAGGATACTGAATAAAATCTTTAAAAGCTCTTATTTAAAGCTGACAATAGAGTTTGATTTAATCTGGTGGGCTCTCAATAATCTTACCTGAATTGTATTTATTTTAACATACATATTGCTTTTACTTTGGAACCTTCTAATTTAATGGTGGATACCTATAATTTAATACTAAATGCCATCCTGTATTCGCATTTTCTGTATTTGTGGCATATTTAAGGAATGTATCCCACGCTAATAAGGAGCTTCTACTGTATATTCTGAGTGCAAATTATAGTGCACTAGATTTCGTCAGCGGCTTCACCTGTGTGGTCCCTTGGGAGATGTTTAGTGGGATAATAAATATCCTATTATCTAAGTCATACCAAATTGCATCAAAATTTGTTCAGTAGTTTCAGTGTGATTGACAAACAAACATCCAAACAAAGAAACTTTCACATTTATAATATTAATAGGATTTATCTACACAATATTTAAAGTTTAATACTACCATTACCAAAATGAAAAAATACATAAGTACTAGTAATAATACCTAATTTCTGTTTCAGTTAGATTTAAATGCATTAAAAAAATGTTTTATGAAAACCAGAACCACTTTTTGACTAGATTACATGTAGAACATGATGTCTGTTTGACTCAATTACAAGTATAGTATTGTACATATCAAAAATTGACAAACATGCCACTTGTAACACTTAGTGGTCATGATTATTAACAGCATTGTCTTGTTGCGCCCCCGGATATGTGAAGTAGAACTTCACTGCACCAATATCCTGTAATAACAAAATTTTATATCATAATGAACTTTGAATGGTGTCTGTCAGTACTGCGTTGCTACACTCTTGGATTTTGAAATGAAATCTTGAATCATCATGTCCCTAATTTTCAGTCCATTTTGAAAAAAAGCCAAAATATCCAAATGGTGTCTGACGTCAGATCAGCAGCACCATTTTCATGAATTATTCCTGTATTTCCAGTTGGGCACATTATGGTAAAATGACTAAAATGTATTAAGAGCCAATTAAGAAATAATACTGTGTCATCGCTGACTCTAGACTCGCATCAACACAGCAGCTGCACTAGTGTGTCTTCAGTTCATTACACTTTAGAATTATTTAAAGCTCAAATAATATTAGCATGATTTCATAAACAAAAAACTTTTGATATCCTACAAGTATTCACCAGTCCAAACTACTAACAAGTGAAATAAAATCATGCAAGGTATCTCAGTAACCACAATATTGTAACACTGACTACTCTGAAAGAATTCCATATTCTAAAACAAAAACTCATTTATATCTGAAACAAAATAACTTTGCTATTTAGGGACTCAATGAGTGGAGAATTCATTTCAAAAATCAAATTTCACCATGAAATTGTTTCTGAAAAATTGACTTAAATAGAATTTCAACTGCAGTTTCTTATACCGTGTCTCGTCAAATTTTGAGATTAATTCAACATTACCTAGTTTTCCATTAAGGAGCATTTGCCACCTTTGACAAAAATGACATGGAAAATACAATATTATTTAATTTAAAATATTTTCTTATTTATCCAACATGGGTGGTAACGATTACTTAAAAGAGCTTGAGATAATAAACGAGATTGCCTTTTTCTGTACCCTGTAGCGTCACAGGTACACTATTACCAAAAAATAATGTTTAATTTGTATGTATTTACCACTGGTTTTTAAGCTATATTTTTGACCGCAAAAATGATAATATATAATTAAAAATTCGCCTACTTCCGTTAAAAAATGCATATTCGGAAAATAACGTTCCGTATACAATAAACATAAACTGATAATGATCTAAATATCAGCCTCAAATTCACAAGTGCATAATTATAGTGTAAAATAATAATTATTTAATGGTATTCAATCAATGACGTTTTAAATAGTTTTATTTTATCTAATTAAGAAAAAATAAATCGCTCATTTTATTATAAAAACAAAACGGGTTACTTCGCCTTTTTAATTAATGGCGTTACCCTTGTGGTGGAAATCGGAAACCGAAATATTGCACTGTTAAGTGTCAATCTATCGACGGTTATTCCCATACTGTACCTACAGTGTTATTAATTATTAATAAACAAGGTTTAGGGTTGGAGTAAACTGCACTTAGTATTAGTCAAAATTCATATCGTTAAACAGACACTTGGCAAAGGTTTACCTGTGGGACGTTCTACGGGAGTAATATTTACTCCTAGAAAGTAGTTGGTAGGTTTGCTTATTCTCTGTATAATATGAATTTGGACTAATACAAAAATTGCAATTTTAGCGTTAATTTACTCTGACGCTAAATCTCGTTTACTAATAGCACTGATTGTGTTTTTAATTCTCTTTGATTTCCTATTATATGTTGCTCTATCGACGTTTATGTCGGTTGATCGATGTATTTGCTACATTTGTGTCGTATTATTATTTTAATGAATAAAATTATTGACAGTATTTACATATTTACATTTGTAATGTGGCATATCGAAATAGTTACTCTGAAGTGATTTGCTGTGTGGTTGGCATTTGTAGTACCAGCTTATTTCTTAAAAATAAATAGAAAATATCTCTTAAGTGTTATTATCACGTAAGTGTAGTAATCTATATCGTGCAAATTTACTTCTTAAGTGCGGCCGGCCATATTTCTATATACCTAAATAATAAATGGTGTAATAATCAAAGTTATTAAATATCAATAAAATATACGCGGGCTCTTTATTATTTTTTTAGAATGCCCCAAAAATGCGGTACAGTTATGATAAAATCTTGATGGTAGTGAAAATTTAAATAAAAATTTGACTCGTAAATGTGGGTCGATGCGAGTTTATAGGAATCCACATACAAAAAAAGGCATCCCCCTATCACCTGTCCCAATGTCACCTACATAAATTACTAGGTTTTCGCCCGCGTGGTCTTGTATTATACATCAATATTATTACGTTGATACAACTCTTAACAAATAATGCATGAATTTCGACCAAATTTGATTACCATAAAAACGTAGATACTATGTAGAACAATAAGGTAGATACTAAATAAATACCAATAATAATAAATAACTCCTCGAGGTCATCGCTAAGAAGGCTCAACTTTGTTGTTGCTTTCTGCAGCAAATTATATTTTAAACTTTAATTTTCTGTAAATTTTTGTATTATATGTGGTACATGGGTAAGATGGGGAATATTAACTATTGCATTTTAGGTACATGGGTACCAATAATGCAATTGTTAATATTAATCTAGTCAACTACGGTTAGTGTTATATCCATACTACATTCTACTACTTATCACGTTTTAAAATATGTGGATACCTATCATCGATTCTATCAAGGAGTATCAACGAAAATAATAACCATAAGGTTAGGTACTCACCTTATCTAAGGGCACATCACTAGGACCTTTGCCGTTCCCCAAATCGACAATCAGTTTTTCCCCTCTAACTCCATAATTTTTCACATAGCTTTCCCTATATTTCTTCCCTGCTTCTGGATCAAAAGTGGAGTCAACCTTGTAGTTTAAAATCCTCGGATTGAACAGTGGCGCCCAAAAACTTGAGTATACATATACACATTCGTATCGAGCGACAACGATACACAAAATAATAATTAAATAAAATGTTTGGTATCGACTCATGTTCGAGATGCAAATTTCACAACAGCCAATGGACTAATGTCAAGATTAAGGAAGTGTGTACGCACTTTAGATGATATATACGGTAAATAGAGTTGCCTAGAGTTTATATTTGTGAATGATCAGTTTGTTTGCTATGCTAACTTATTTTCAAGGTTTTGGATGTCGCGCACCATTAAGTTGATTTTATTATGAGTACTGGGACGCTATTATGTAATGTCTTTTCTTGTACTTGTGCTCTGCCTAGCTCTGTTTTTTTATATATTTAATTCACATTCGTGTCGTAATTTTTAGAAGCATACTTTATCTTTTAAAAGTAAAATTTTATTTTGCTTGCCCTCTTATTGAAGACTAGAAATGGAATGGTTTAATAGTTTAATAAAAAAAACTTATTTAAAATAGTATTTATTGGTGAACACCCGAGCAACGGTGCTTGTTATATAAGACCCAGGTCATGTCTAGCATGGAGTACTGTTCGCATCTTTGGGATGACTCCGCAAAATATCTGTTGGATGCCCTAGACAGGCTGCAGCGCCGGGCAGTGCGCATCATAAACGATGAGGGGCTAACCAACAATCTTGAGCCACTGCAAATGAGGCGTGATATTGCCTCACTCAGTGTGTTCTACCGGCTCTATCATGGAGAATGCTCTGAGGAATTATTCAACATTCCCCCTTCCTCCTTCCGTAACAGGTTGACACGTGCCGGTGTTCGTTGCCATTCCCAGACTATTTGTACTATACCAACTCGTACAAAAAAATTCGGCAAATCATATATTTGCCGTACCATTAAAATGTGGAACAGTCTCCCATCCCACATTTTTCCCATTAAATATAACCTTGGGTGCTTCAAAAGAGGTGTGAAAAGGCTCTTAAATAGGCCGGCAAGATAGTGGTGGCTACCAGGAGTAGTTTCGACTTCTGACAGCTGCGACTATTTTTAGACTGTAATATCACTTCCCACCAGATGTATTACAGTCACTTTGTCGTGCAACAATAAAAAAAAAAAAAAAAGAATCGCCAACAATTTATCACAGACCAGCTTTCCAACAGCGGCGTCGCTCGCGTGATCCTGATTTATAAATTAAACCTTCCTCTTGAATCACTCGAAATCTTGATCAAAAACGCATTAAAATCTAATGTATACTTTAAAATATATAAATGTACAGACAACAACGACTTTGTTTTGTACTTATGTAGGTACCGTTGGTGTCAGAGTATAACCACAGAGTAATCAAGTGAACTACATGTTTCATGCCTACGCTCGGCGCTTGCGCTAAGGTGGTCAACTTTAGTAGTGACACTCGTATCTAGTTGTTTGATTGATTGTTGAGAATGAAACACAGAAAAAAAAAACAAACTTATAATGTTTTTTTTTTATTGTTAAGATATTAGCTTAGCGGAACCGCCGTAGGTATGAAAGGAAATGAAGTACATACACTTGATTACCTTCTGTTGTATTCTGTGCTCGGAGCTCGAGTAACCGTACTCATGTGGTTATACTATGGCACCAGATTTACCTACCGGTGACCCGATGCAAGGTGAGAATATTGCCAATTAACTTTGAGTCACATCGACAGCACACTTCCTGATTTACCTACTCCGACTTATGTAGAGAGGGTAAGGTCGACTAAAATCAACTAAATAAAACTACTGTACGAATTACTTAATTAGATTTACACCTGCGATGTGGAAGGCTTATCTGATTTTAATTTCGGATTCTGAAAAAATAAATTGTGTATTTACCTACCTAGAATACAATTGATTGCTTCCATTCAACAGGCTCCGTAATTACTGGGCCGATAAAAAAAATCTTATACTATGAAAATTGTACATTATCGCCCATGAAAATAGGCAACGAAAGTAAGTTAATGTACGTATCAAAATATTTATTAATAAAAATAAGAACAATACAATTCTGTGTCTATATACTTATACTAAAACAACTTCCAACATAACTATAAATGACTATTTACAAATTATCTACTATATCCACACCTTTGGTTTTATGCGTATGGGTAACCCCGCTAATAGTGGGTTTGGATTGGAGTTGGGCGATTCGTTTCGTTGTGAATGTCAATCCGTAACTTATAAATTTCCATCACGTCGTTGCTGACTGAGTTTAATAGATGTTTCTATGTTGTTTAGAGTGAGTGAGTCAGTGTATGCCCTCCAACGGAGAGAAGGACTTGTACTGGTAGAGCTCGGGCCCGCCGTACCCGTACAGCAGCTTGCCCTTACCGTTCTCGTCGTAGTACGGGTAACGATAGTTTGGTCTGAAAACAAACATTAAATCACCGCACCTACTTCAGTGTTCATAAACTAACAAAATGAATAGTATTCGAGCTGAATTGCTCCTAAAATTTATATTGCATTACAAATATTGATTATTCAAGGAGGATTTCTGTCAACTTTTTAAGTTCACCCCATTTTAGCTTAGTTGTATGTTTCTGTCTACTTGGGCATGGCATCGAATTTGTGTGCAGCAGTTGGAGTTGCATGTTGGTAGGTACCTACGAGTATACATAGTAATGAATAACTAATAAGAGCTCGCCCACCTCTCGAAGTACTGGAAGTTCGGCGCTCGCGGCTGCGGCAGCGTGCCCTCGGTGCTCACCGACAGCGACGCCAACAGTAACACCTGCAATAACCGTCGTCAATATCAACATCAATTACCTATACTTAGGTACATATTAAACCATTTTAAACATTTTTTTTATACGATCAAATTTCGCAATGTAGATTACATTATTTGCAAAAAATAATTAATTTTCTAACAGTAATACATAATTTTTATATGTATGAGCTTTTGCCCGCAACTTCGTGCGCGTCGTATTGTTACTTTGGGCATCATTTCTAAAACGACTATTTATTCATACAAAAACCTGTTAATAAAATATGACATAATCTAAACAAAACACTGGATTCGGCGAAATCCACAAGGGCAATACCATTGATTAAGAAGAAGAAGAATAATAATAAAGAAAAAGATATGTCATCGGTGCATCCACATGAAAATAAACTTCAATTAAAATAGCCATATAAATCAAATAATAATAATAAATGTGGAAAAAATCGATTTATTATATAACAATTTACGTTGGCCCAATGCAGATTGCAGGGCATCAATGACTGAATAATATGCAGCCGGGACCGGCGAAATAACGTGCCTTCCGAATTACGGAGTAGCTCGCGATAATATTTTTTTAGTTATCCATCCCGTGACCGACCTTAGCGAAAGTTGATTAACAACGACGATCGCAGGCCGCGACGCTTATCCACTATGTCAATTTTTACCACAAAATAAGGAAATTTTTATAAATAAAATTAAGGTAGATTTATTAAAACGACATATCAAATTGTGAACAATGGCTGCTATGAAAATATTTTAAATCGCATAACAACTTTCACTCCATTTTCATCCCTTTAAGTGTTAGTTTTCGGGATAAAATATACTTACCCTATTATCTTCCTTGGGTCTTAAACTACCAATTTTTATCGATTTAGGTCCAAAAACAAAAAAGTGTCATACAAACGTTTTGACCCTTTTTTACCCCCATCAGGATAGAAATTTCATCATTGTGAAAATCCGTTCATTGTAAATACGTAATAAGAGGAATGTCCTCTCCAAATTTTCAGCACAGCAGTTTAAGCTGTGCGTTGTCAGTCAGTCAGTATGTCAGGACATATCCTTTTATATATGTATAGATGACATAGCTATTTCAAAATTGTAGGCGCAACTTTCATTGCATAATACAAAGGTTTATGCGGGTCACGCCATTTTGTTTCAATATAAATATCATGTTTTAATTTAATGTACAGATTCTTGACGGAACTCTAGAAAGAGGTTTTAAGATATTTAAAGTTAGGACATTAATATAAAACAATAAGTTACCGTTGCATTACCTATCTGAATTATTTTCTTGGCAGCAGCAAACAAGATTATACATACAGGTAGAAAACAAAAGAAAAGGCTATTATCTACCGTATACGTTAAGGAAAGTCAATACTTATGTTTTGGGCAAATTAAAATAACAATAGGCAGGTATCGTCTCCGCTCGTAACATCGCTCTCCACGAGATACCTAACCTACGTTGAACCTCTATACACGATACGCGTCACGCATCTCCTGACCCACGCACACTTTCACAACTGAACCGATTACACAACGAACAGAACTCACAAAAGAAAGTTTTTACAACATTGTAATGGAACATATAGTGAACACTGACCGTACACAAGAAGTATTGGACACTCGCCATCGTGGTGACACTATTCACTCGCAGATTGTGGACACAGTACCGGTGAACAAACCGTTACCTGCGTTTAATGGTAGGTCGGTCGCGTTACTGCAGACCGAGCGCGCCATTCCTCTCTCTCACCTGATGGCCCCCTACCCCTGCAACCTGTTACACTGATGCTTGATGTACACATACCAGCAGCTACGTCACTCGATCCTTCACTTCATAGATAACGCATATATGTAATCAATTTTAAAACCCTCGGATTGTTGTACAAACGATCATTAAGGTTCAATAACGCCTTTAAGCTAATTTTGTATGACTACTGTAGCTTTAAACTGTTAATCCGATGTCATGTGCCAAAACATAAGCGGGGTTAAGATATTTTAGTACCATTGCCGTTTTATTTTGCTTTATTAATTGTAATTACTGTTAATGTTCTAGTACTTGATGTTTAAATTTATAACCGTGCAATTTTTCTTCGAAGTTTTGTTAAAACAACTTCAAGCGATTACAGACATAGACCAATCGTTAACGCCATTTCATAAACATGTCGAAATTAGTGCCCTGTAAGCGGATAATTAATTTGCTAAATGAACTTTACGGTGGCATTTAAATCAGCCATCCTATTGTAAGTTTTAAATGTCATGATTTAACTATAGACTGTATTATATGGCTGTATTATATATAGGTAAAATTACTTATGGCCGCGATTATATACGCGTGGTATAATTTCTTTGAGCAGAATTCTTTTTCTTTTAAAATACTTCTGTTATCAAATATTTATTTATACTTATCAATTGCCTAAAAACAAATTTTGATATTGACCAATTTCCATGCAATTTTTCATGCCCTATTTCCACCTCCTGTGCTCGATAAAAGGTAGCCTATGTCCTTTCTCAATATTAAGTCTATTTCTGTATCAAATTTCATTAAGTTGAGTTCAGTTGTTAAGGAAATGTACCAACACTTATCTGTCTTACCTTAAGTTATCGATACTTTTAATTCGATATTGGTTTGGGATGGATACTATAAATATGATTCTAGAATCTAGCAAAGCATCGATACTAGAACTTTACCAATTTGCCAAGGCATATGCAGTGATATTTATAGTGGGAATAGAGAAATGTATAATTCTGGACCGTAAAACTCCGGACAGGGCACAGGCTAGCATTACCTACATATGGCCTGACATATCGGACCGGAAAACATCAGACTGCCGGACCTGAAAATTCAGTGTAGTGCACCAACGCCCTTAGTACCGTCGATCACTCCATGAAAGACACACGCTAAGGAAAAAACATGGACATTCAGTGGGAAATAGTTTGAAGAAATGCCTGGGTGTTCTTTTATATAATGTAGAAATAGTTTAAAAACAAAACACATTTTTATTTCAAAATCAACCTGCCTATTTATTTCTTCTTCGCGATTCACTTTAATCCAATGAAATAAATAAATATCAAATAAAATAAAAGCTTAACCAAGACTCACATTGTTTGTTTATATACTTTATCATAGTATAACGAGATAAGTAGGTTCACTCGAGGCCCAAGCGAGACTTATTATCAGTAGGGCTGTAGGGCTGTTGCTTATAGATTATTCAATCGTCAGAAATGAATGATTCTCCCTTTATGGTAAGCAACCAAGAACGTACGTTATAATAATAATTATTCGTTTTTAATTATATATTTAGGAATAATTTAAAACCACTGCGAAGATTTTGTGAAAATAAACTTTAAGTAATTTAAACAAACACGTATTATTTATTTTGATATTTTCTAATACTAAAAAATAAAGTTATCGCTTACCAAATATCGAGACTTTAAAACTAAATTTATGGACACCGCGCGCCATGCGTCAGCTGAGCGCGCGCTCGATGCCGTAGTTATGTAGGTATCTATCTACACGGGTCAATGACCGCTCATTTTGTTAGATTCGAATTAGATTTTATGCCATGATCTGAGGTGATTTGTAAGAGTAATTCCAATTTTCCCTTCATACTTTTATGGTTAAGGCCATCAAAATGCAAATAAAATAATAAAAGAGAAACAAATTCGTGTACGGTGGTATACGCAAGAGGAGACGTTTTCATTGAGTTTTTTTTTAAATATCTGTCCGTATTCTAGCGGTTCAATAGGGATAAAAATTTTTTTTTTTAAATTTTAAACCAATTATGGAAAAGTGTTCTATTACTGATACTGAATCACCAAAAAAATTTTCGCACTGGAAAAATTTTTTCCTGTATAGACCAAAAGCTGACTACATTTTTTTTCATACCTACGTAACATTACTTAGTGTTTTGGAAAATGAAAACGTGGTTATGAGGAATTAGGTATTTAGTTCTCTTTTTTTTCAAATAATAATATCCAAAAAAGTTGATTTAAGTCTATTTTCAACTGGGTGTCCCCGTGCATCAACTTTACGAAGAGGGACAGCGCTGAGTTTTAGTGGGTAAATCCATGCTTCTTGCCATGCTTGCATACCAAATCCACTCGGTACCTAGCACCCTGAGATGGGATTTTTTTAAGCATTTTGTATTAAGAAAAAACTCGACATAGATAGGTATAGTGTATCGCGGACTTTTTGTAGATATTTATAAGATCTACAATTATTGAGAACATTTTATGGTTCTATTTATTATAATTTAGGCAGCATACACAAAATAAGTAACTTTTCTGGTTGATTTTTTACACCTTGTGTCCGAAAAACCCAAATATCTTACGGAACCCTATTTTTTCGAAAATAAAATATAGCCTATGTTACTCGTGGATAATGTAGGTTTCGAACGGTGAAAGATTTTTTAAAATCGGTCCAGTAGTTTTTGAACCTATTCATTACCATAAAAAAAAAAAAACAAACAAGCAACCATACAAACAAAGTTTTCCTCTTTTTAATATTTTGTATAGAAATACAAAAACTATATTTTAGAGATTGATGTGACCATGCATTTCTGACGATTGAATAACCTATAAGCGACAGCCCTACATATTTAGGCTACTATCTCTCGCTCGGGTCTCGAATACACCTACTTATATATTTGTACTGTGCTTTATACTGTGACACTATCTTCATGCTTGGTCACTAACGTGAATTCGTGATTCATCGTAGAACAAGTTCCATCAAATGTATTCTGCTATTTCATTCAGTACAGTACAACAACACGAAACATGATGTTGTGTGTGCGTGTAGAGTTGTGATGGTGAATTTAATAGCTAATTAAACTCAATATTTACGAGATACATGTGATTGTTTTATGTAATACAGGTAGCTAATAGGTTAATGTGTATTTACTGTTACTAATTTACCTAGTAAATACGTCTAATATTAAAGTTATGAAATTGGAAATCCCACAATGGAATAAAAACAGATCACCTTCCTCCTAAATAAACATAAGACATTAGTTAAATCAAATGTACCTACTTACATGAGAATGATAAAATTGAATAAATTGTTTCGAAGTAAAATTAAATAAATTCCATGTAAATTGTATCTCGCTAGGCAGGCATTTAATGGACATAAATGTAAATTTTACATTGTCAAGCTGGTGAATACTTCATTCATTTTCAGTCGCAAACTGTGAATACTTCACGCTGCCGTATTTGAAGGCGCCAATCTTTAAATAAATTAATAGGGCCGACCAGCTCAAACAGCAACCGTAACTTAAATATCACTTGGATGACTGATGAACGGTTTTTTACTACATAAATATTATATTAATTTTATTACGTTATGAAATATCCAGTACATTGTATGTAGGTAAAAATAATAGTCTGATCAGCATTTCAAGTTCAACGCTCTGTAACCTAAATTCACGTATTAATTATTGTCATTTATAAATTTATTACATTAAATCAGTGTACAAACAGCACTCATTGGGTTTGGTGATTTATTACGTTTCCCTCTCCCTACATATCCGTATAAACTGTAGGTATCCCCTACAGTTTTTTGGTCCTTCGAATAATAAGGACTTCGCGTTCGCGTCGCGTGCGTGTAGTTTTTTATAACCAGTGACTTAAAAATCGTGACTACGTCACTCTATCACAGACAGTGATCTCACATACAGTGTTCTACCAAATAGTGACTATCATAAACTGTGAACTGTTCTATACGTAATTTGGTTGCGTTCGTGGTATCCCACTATTCGAACAGAAGTTCTGCCGACAAGCGGACACACCGTAGCCGACATCTTCAACAGCAGATTTGTATCCTGTTATCAAGTAAGGTTTTGCTTATTAATTATTAACAGCATCAGGATGGAGAAACTTTTCAAGCATCAAGAAGATATTCTTGAATCGATCAAACAGATCGACCGCAACTTTGGTAAGGACTCCGCGACTCGTAAGACGCGTGAGTATTTACGGGACAGGCTGGACAGGCTAGACAAACAATGGGCAGAGTTCCAATCGATTAACGACAAATTATCAGTGTATGGAGAAACTAATCATCCGTATTTTATCGAAAATCAATATGAAAAGACTAGAAAATACTTCGAGTCGGTAAGACATAAAATATTTTCATATTCGGCGACAGCAGCCTTAGAGAGTACAGATGATGACAACCCACCAGGTCGGTCGAGAATATCTCGCACGCGACCCGGCACGCCGGAGCCACCGGCCGCTCCCACCGCCTCCCCGAGACAGGGCGGGCAAGTAGTAGCCGAGCTACTGATGTTGCAACGCACCAACTTTAGAGCATTTAAGCGTCTGACACGAAATATCAAGGTAAATGAAATTAATGTTAAATGGGAATTAGAAGATGAGCTAAGGAGTATTCAATCACGATGGAATACTATAGATTCGTTACATTTGCAAATTGACAATGTACTTCAAGGATCCGATTCTACTTACGAAGAAGAGTTCTACTACTACGAGGAGTCGTTCAAAGACATTAAGAGGGCTCTAAATCAGAAGTTAGCAGCTACAGCGCATATTCAACAAGCTACTCCACAGCTTGAGGTACCTGTATTCACAGGAAGGTACGTACAATGGCCTACGTTTTGCGATTTATTTTCCGAAACCATTCATAATAACGGCTTACTTACAAAGAGCCAAAAGATGCAGCATCTGAAAGGGAAGGTGAGAGGTGAAGCAGAACGCCTCATCCAACACCTACATATATCGCCAGAAAACTACGATACAGCATGGGAGCTACTGAACCACAGGTACAATAACCCTCAAGTCCTTTTTACGAAACATATTGAAGCTTTTCTCAATCAACCGATTGTTCATAAACAAACTGCCAATGAAATAAAACGTCTCTATGATACTTCCATGGAAAATATACACGCGATTCAGAATCTGGGTATCGATACATCAACATGGGACCCGATACTGGTTCATCTTATAACAAAGAAACTGGACCCGGAGACTTATGCCGACTATAAAGAAGCTCGCAAATCACCTCGGGCTTTACCTTTGTTAACTGAGCTTATGAGTTTTTTAGAAAGTAAATTTACTGCTCTCGAGCCTATTAACACAAAGGAAAGAGAAGTGTCATCTATACCAAACAGGTTTAACTATCCAGTGAAATTTCCTTTTAAGCCCGCTTATAAAAAATATAATCATTTTAATCATTCCAACAGTGGAAAAGTGCCGAATCGGGAATATCAAGCCACAGCTACTTCGAGCAATTGGTCTTGTCCTTATTGTCATCAAAGTCACGTTTTATATAAATGTACTAAATTCCTAAGACTAAAGACCGATGTAAAATTAAAAACTATTTCGAAATTACAAGTATGCAAAAACTGTCTATACAAGCATTATGATAATAAATGTAATGCGACTAAAACGTGCAAAATTTGTCAACTCGACCACAACACAATATTACATGACGCATATGCGACTGTCGAGTCAATGCCCTCCACCTCAACGAGGTCAACCCGTGACACCACATCCACATCAGTTCAGCTACAGGACAATACACCGGCAATCAAGGAGCATAGTGTCAACTACGTCGCGACAGATAATGAAGAAGTACTGCTTACCACATTGTCGATTAAAGCGAAAGCGGTAGATGGTACCCTAGTCACGTTGAGAGCTTTATTGGACCAGGGTTCACAAATATCGCTGATCTCCGAAAACGCAGTAAAGCTATTAGGGTTGTCTAGACAAAGTTATCATGCCTCGGTTTCGGGTATAGGACACGGCATAAATTCAAGTAAAGGCATCGTTACACTCGAACTTTATTCTATTTATGACAATTACAACTTCACTACACAGGCGTTAGTGATACCACGGGTCGTAAATAATTTACCAAACATATCCTTCAAAAAACGCCCCTGGGCTCATTTACAACATTTACAGCTGGCCGACCCAGAGTATAACGTATCGCGATCTATTGATCTTTTATTAGATGCAAACGTTTATAGAGACATTATAATGAGTGGTCTAATCAAGGGTCCACACTCGGCACCAATGGCTCAACAAACTAAGTTAGGCTGGATTCTGTCGGGAAATGTGAAAACATTCAATTGTCAAGTCGTCATAAATAATTTATCAGAATTATCTCATTACTGGGAAATGGAAGAAATTGCTGACATCAGCTCGTCACTTACACCCGAAGAAATATTTTGTGAAGAGTTATACAAGTCGACCACGCGGCGGCTAGAAGATGGAAGGTACGAGGTTGCGATCCCCATGAAACCGAATTTTGAAAAGGAGTTGGGATTATCAAAATCCAAAGCTGTTGCTCAATTTCATAACATTGAAAACAAAATGTTAAAAAATAAAGATTTTGGTGAACGCTATAAACAATTTATATCAGAGTATAAAAATCTAGGTCATATGAAACCGGTAAAATGCTATAACAAAATATCATGTTATCTCCCTCATCATAGTGTATTGAAAAATGATTCAACAACAACAAAGCTACGGACCGTATTCAATGCCTCAGCAAAAACGTCAACCGGTAAGAGCTTAAACGACTTAATGGAACGTGGTCCTAATTTGCAAAAGGACCTCCAGAACTTGATTTTGGTTTGGCGTCAATATAAATATGTCATCACTGCCGATGTAGAAAAAATGTTTAGGATGATTCTTGTCAGAGAAGATGATCAGCATCTACAACGCATCATATGGAGATCCTCACCACAGGAACCATTACAGGAGTTACAATTAACTACCGTCACTTATGGTACTAAGTCTGCTCCCTATTTAGCAATGAGAACACTTCGTCAGATTGCAAGGGATAACGAGAAGATAGGAGCGTATCCACTGGCAGTGAAAGCCCTTCAGTCATCCTTTTACATGGATGATCTGTTAGGTGGTGGAGAAGACCTTAACGAGGTCAAAGCTTTGCAACAACAAATAATAGCCATCCTAAAAGGAGCTGGAATGAATATTCGAAAATGGTCGAGTAATACACCAGAACTTCTCGAAGATCTCCCAACAGATAGCATCGATACTCCACTTCAATTTAAGAGTCTGGAATCTAAGAAGACACTGGGGATAAGCTGGAGACCAGACACTGATTCTTTTACATTCCAAAACAAGTTTGAAGAACAGGACAACGATACTCAACTTACAAAGAGGCAATTACTTTCATACATATCAAGTGTGTTTGATCCACTAGGATGGATATCACCACTTACTATTCGCGCTAAGCTGTTATTCCAAAAAACATGGTCGGACAAAGCCAACACATGGGACGAAGTTCTATCAGATGAAATGAGAAAATCCTGGATACAATTAAGAACAGATTTTCAACAATTAAATAAATTTATTATTCCTCGTTACATTGGAAATATAATAGATTGCCAATTACATGGCTTTAGCGATGCTTCAGAAAAAGCATATGCCTGCGCGATCTACATCGTAACAATAAACGATAAAGGTGAGTCCACACGGACTCTCATAGCGGCGAAAACAAAATTAGCGCCAGTGAAAAACAAACTTACGCTACCTAAACTAGAATTATGCGGAGCATTATTATTATCGCGGCTCATGAAAAAAGTTCTAGAAACCTTCACACACACAAACTTCAATATATTTGCATGGACAGATTCAATGGTCGTCCTCGGATGGTTACATGGAAATATTAGCAAATGGAAACAATTTGTATCGCACAGAATATTATCCATTATAGAGACAATACCATCATCCAAATGGCAACACGTACGATCAGAAGATAATGCTGCTGACTGTGCAACGAGAGGACTCACCGCGAAACAACTTTTAGATCATCATCTGTGGTGGGAAGGCCCAGAGTGGTTAAGTAACTTTAATATAAACAAATTAAAAAACACAACATATGAATCTCCGTGTTTAGAAATAAAGAAAAATAATGTGCACGCCGCTTTATACGACACAAATGATAATTTAATTATTAAATTATTAAAAGACTGCAACTCGATACGGCGCGTGACAACAATGATAGGTTGGTACTCGCGTTACATTAATTGGTTGAAAAATAAACATAATTTTACTAAACAGAAATATTTGTCTTGCAGTGAAATGAGTCATTCGCTCAATTTAATTATAAAAACAATTCAACATATTGAATTTCACGACACAATATCACAATTAAAATTGTACCAGTCTTTAAAGAAAAATACTCACCTTTCGTGTCTTAATCCTTACTTAGATGAGCAAGACGGACTGCTAAAAGTCGGTGGAAGACTAAATAATAGCCAGCTCAGCTCGTCAGCTAAACATCCTATCATTCTTCCAAGTCATAGTCGTCTCACCGAACTGATAATACACCAGTCACACATAATGACATTGCACGGAGGTCCAAGTCTTACATTGTCTCATTTAAGGGAGAAATACTGGATTATTAGTGGACAAAGAACAGTCAAACGTGAGTTACGCAAATGCGTGAGGTGTAGGCGACATAATGACCAAAGCAAGGCACAGATTATGGCAGATTTACCGGAATGCAGGGTCACGCCGTCTCGGCCATTTACACATACTGGCGTAGACTTTACCGGCCACTTTGATATAAAATTAAACAAAGGCCGTGGTGTAAAGACGAACAAGGGGTATGTGGCCGTCTTTGTGTGCCTGTCAACAAAGGCTGTCCACTTAGAACTTGTTTCGGACCTCAGCACACCCGCATTTTTAGCAGCGTTTCGACGATTTTGTGCTCGTCGTGGGACCCCTAGTCACGTATACAGTGATAACGGGACTAACTTTGTCGGAGCAAATCGCATACTAAAGAAAGAATATAAGGAGATCTTACAGACTCTCAACAGTGATTTCTTCAACAACATAAACGAGTACAACATACGGTGGTCATTCAATGCTCCTGCATATCCATCAGCTGGAGGACTATGGGAAGCAGCGGTCAAACGGTTAAAGTATCACCTCAGAAGAGTCGTGGGGGAGCAAAAGCTTACGTACGAAGAGTTCATCACATTATTGCATCAAGTAGAAGCTTGTCTCAACTCCAGACCCTTAATCGCATTAACCGAGAGTCCAGACGATCTATTTCTTACACCAGGGCACTTCTTGATAGGAGATTCACTCTTATCCAGACCACAAACTGATCCAGATCACATCAACCTTTCTACAAGATGGCATATGATTCAATCTATGAACAAAGAGATTTGGAAACGGTGGTCCTCAGATTATTTGCAGTTGTTACAAAGTCGATCAAAATGGCGAACACCCACGAAAAACATCGAAATTGACGATATTGTATGTATCAAAGAAGATAACTTGCCCCCTGGGAAGTGGGCGCTAGGCAGAGTGGTGAATGTGCACCCGGGCAAAGATGGCTATGTCAGGGTAGTCTCCGTAAAAACTAAAAACGGAATAATAAAACGGCCAGTTATAAAATTGTCTTTAATTCCGGTCAAAGAAAATGACAAGGTGTCGAGCAGTGGACAACAACCACAGACGAGCGATTCAATAACAACACCCTTACAGGGTCATACAAACAAACGGAGATCAAAATGTACAACAAGAAAAGGATTCCTTAATTTTATAACCATTACATTTCTTTTAATTTTATCTTTACTTTCTACGGGACAATGTACTTATAACATAACATCGTTGAATTCGGACCAATATCTTTATTTTAATAAAATAAGTGATATGAATTTGATTCGAGACGAATGGACACTAATAGTTTACTATAATATGACGACATACTGGACTGGATTATCAAACATGAATGTTTACATCAGGCATATAGAAAACAGTCTAGGCACTATGTCAGTACACATTCCAGCTCAAGATAAAAGTATCCTATATCAATTAAAACACGAGTTAACGGAAATTGAACATTATAATAGTTTACTTAGGAATCAAATGACTAAGCGACAAAAGCGTGGCTTAATAAACGGTGTTGGATATGTAGCTAATAAGTTATTTGGACTATTAGATGATTCGTTCGCAGAGCAGTACGAAAAAGATATAGAGAAAATATCACAGAATGAGAACCATTTACAACATTTACTTAAAAATCAAACATCTGTTTTAGAAGCTCAGTACAATGTTGTGCAAAGAAATGAAGATATTATGAACAAACAATTTCTAATAATAAATAGACAGATGAAGGAGATGGCCCACAATATAAATTACGTTAAAAGACAAATAGACGCCGAACTGTATTTTATTTCTTCATCAATGGCAGCTAATTCAGTTCTCACCAGCTTGAGACGTATTCAAGATACATTGATCAACATTATCACTGACTTGACACATGGCCACATGGATATGCATTTATTACCGCCAGAGCAATTGGCAGATCAGATTAATATTATATCAGGCCAGTTGAAGGGTGATCTTACTGTACCTACTGATAAACAAAACTTACAAGAAATTTACAAAATAATGAAAGTTAATACCAAAGTCGGCGAGAAATATCTAATAATTGAAGTAAAAATACCATTGATAAGCAAGGAACCTTTAGAATTAGACAGTGTTATTTCTTTACAGAACCAAAATCACATTGTTCAATTTGCAACTCCTTACATCGCATTTAATCTCCAAAAGGACATACTTCTCTTAATGACAGAATTAGACGTCCAAGAATGCTTACATCTATCAACAAATCGTGTCTTATGTTCTACAAATAAACCTATTTATGAAATTGCAATTACGAATACATTATGTAACATTAATATTACTGATAAAATTAATTTATGTAATTTTAAGGTGTCAGATTGCCAAGAACGGTGGGTCAGATTGCATACTAGCAATAGGTGGTTGTTTTCATGCTGTGAGATATGCTCAATTCGCATTTTTTGCCCAGAAAGCATGCATTTAGAAACCTTGACAGGTAATGGCCTACTGGATATAGGTCATGACTGCGTTATAAAAAGTAAAAGTTATACTATTTACAGTCACAATAATTACTTCACTCATTCCAAATATCAGCCTGATATACCAAATGTTCCAGTTACATCCATGCTTAATGCTATAGTGAACTTTACATCATACACATTTATTCCTGAAAACCATGAAAATGAGTGGAACACTGTAAAGATTCAAATTGATGATTTAAAAAGACAAAGCGATTCACAATTAACCGTCCACGACGTTCATCAGTACTCAGTATTATATTGCTGTGTAGCAGTCATTCTATTGGCGGGAGGAATCTTCCTTGTAGTAAGATGTCGTAAAGTTAGAAGGATGACTATAGCCAGGACAGTGGCTTCCCAAGCGACGCCGAGTGACAGACAGCAGGTTCCAGATCAGAATAACGGTACATCTAGTGATAATTGTGAAGTGAATATGACGAGTAATTCAGTGCGAAATTTAGAAAAGTGTACTTGGATAACACCAAAGGCTAACCCGCGGTCGCGTTCGTTTCAACTAGACATTCCGTCTGTCAGTGATTGTGAGTGATAGTGATAATAACAACAAACTATTTAATACGGACAACATTAAGACATTTTATATAATTTCTAAGAATAATATTTAGTAGTAATAACTTTGAAATAATTTCAAACATAATTCTACATAAATACTTTACTTATTAATCATTTTAATTCTCTTTTGGGCTACTTGTAAAACATATAATTTAGTTTCTTTCTTATTTTTTGTGTGGGCAGGATGTACGAGTCAATGTACATTGTATGTAGGTAAAAATAATAGTCTGATCAGCATTTCAAGTTCAACGCTCTGTAACCTAAATTCACGTATTAATTATTGTCATTTATAAATTTATTACATTAAATCAGTGTACAAACAGCACTCATTGGGTTTGGTGATTTATTACGTTTCCCTCTCCCTACATATCCGTATAAACTGTAGGTATCCCCTTGTCCGGATTCGTAAGCCTTTACGACTTCAAAATCAAACGACACATAATGTGTTTAAGTTTTTAGTGGGAATTGGTGAAATGTTATTTAATTATTTTTTAAATTTAAATTTATATTCGAAATACAGTTATTTGGCTAATAGACAAAAGAATAAATTGTTGGCTTCCAACCCGAATTTACAACTTGATCAATGGAATTTAGCCATTTGGAGGCCCCTCAGGACCAGAGGCCCGGACCTGTTCCTACCCCCTTTAGTCTGCCACTGCGTTTTAATAGAAGGACAGTAAAATTATTGTGTAATATCTACCTAACTTTACGATTTTTTTTTAGGACGATTCGTCGCAGTCATGGCAGTAGACAAACATCTAGACAGTATTGTTTGGTAAGTAAGTAGGCCATAAACATTGCATTTCTCACCTGTACTGAGAGCCGCACCCAGTGGAGTAACTACAGAGAAACCGAACTCCCAACATTTTTTAATACACATTTAGTAATGTGCTTCTTTATATCCGATGAATTTGCCGCGAGCCTCGAACGTATAGTTACGCCTCTGGTCGCTCCCTGGTTTACATAAAACAATAAATGAAATACCTGCATTTTGATCGCGTTATCTACAGAATAAGTGGCTCGGTGAAAATACAACAATAATACTAACATTATAACTTTATGCCATCCCAGAGTACTAGAGACAAAGTGGATTTTTAAGCATTTAGTAACCTCCTATATGTTCGGCGGCGATGTTTAATTTTTTATTTTCACCATAGAATAGACGTTCACCGATATTTTCGTCAATTGTTGGTCGATTTTCAAAATTCATTTTTTATTCGATAGCTGCATGAACCACATGGGCTATGGGTCCCATTACAATTTTATTGAAATCGAATAAGTAGTTTTCTTTTATAACAAAATAAAATACGCTTTTAGTGTAAAGTGATTGAGATATCACCTAAATATCCTTTCATAACAAATTGGTGTTTGTTATGGGAGGAACAAAAAGTCGAATATTTTTTATATAATACCTAAATTTATTTAATCAATGTATAAACCATTGTTATCTATACACTTTTGCCATCTCATAGGTAGTTCATTGATCCCCTTACTAAAAAACCTATTCGGACGGGAATCAATAAAATCTTTGAATGCGATTTGTACTGCCCCATCGGAGTTGAATTTTTTCCTTGCAAGAAGTTATCCAAATTTCGAAAAAAATGGTAATCTGTTGGAGCAAGGTCCGGGGAGTACGGTGTATGTCTTGGACATTCCAATTGAAGCTCTTCTAATTTGGTAGCCGTCTGTTGTGCAGTGTGTGGTCTAGCGTTGTCGTGAACTAGCAGTGGCGTAGAGCGATTGACCAGACTCGGTTGTTTAACAGCTTGTTTTCCAGCATGGTTTGCTAACAATAGACGTCTACCGTAATCGTCTGGCCAGATTTGAGAAAACTGTAATAAACGACACCGGCACTAGTCCACCAAAAGCTCATAAGTAACTTTGTGGGGTCAATTTTCGCTTGGTGCAGGATTTGACTGGCATGCCAGGGTCCAACCATTGAGATGAGCGCTACCGACTATCGTAGAGAATCCACTTTTCATTACAGGTAATGATTCGATTTGAAAACCCTTCATTATTGTGCCGGTTAGGTAATTTAAGGCAGCAGTCGATGCGCGCTTACCGGTTTGCTTCATTTCAAGCTTTTTAATCTTTCCAATTTGCTTCAAGTGGATTAAAACACTATCAATAACACCGCAGCCTGTAGCTAACTCGGACGTGGTTTGCGATGGATCCACTTCCACAATAGCCTTCAATTCTTCATTATTAACTTGGGTCTGCGGCCGTCCACGGGGCTTGTTCTGCAGGTCGAAATTTCCAGAACGAAAACGTTGGAGCCAAAAACGCACTATGTTTTCTTTTGCCACACAACCGCCATACACATCATTAACCCTTCGAGCCGTTTCCGCAGCACTGGTACCACGGTGGAACTCGTACTCGTAAATAACACGATATTTCAAGTTTTTCATTTTTTATACTGGGTGACGTAAATAGGATAAACAGAAGAAGAAAAAGCAAGTGAATGCCGCCTAACGAAACACATATGTAAATGGCTGTATAAATTTGAATTTGGAATTCGCAACCAAGGAGGAGAAATTTGTGATTAAAGTGGCCAGTACGACAAAACGCCAATTTCATATGTAAGGATCTAATATTATACCTGTGTGGGCCATTTCAGCTAAAAAACAAACTCTGAAAGGACGTATGTTCATCGATTTCTTCAAGAATTGTGAACAAATTTCTATCAAACTAGCTGTTTCGGGGCATATCCAATGCAAACAAACAAGCAATCAAATCTTACCTCTTTATAATATAAATATAGATTTATTGGATAAAATTATGTCAAGTTTGTTTCTAACTTTCACTGTTGAATATTTTTATTTCGATATACATTTAATATTTTCAGTGTTACCTATTATATAAAAAATATCAATATCACTGAAAAGCATGAAATAAAAACTTAAATAGAAACATAACCGTCTTTTAACCTTAAAAATAAATGACAGCATATTCTTCATAAGGTGCTTTTGAGGTAAGTATTATTTTTCACTTGTTTGTAGTTTGAAGTCGGTTCTGTTTTTTTTTTTTGTATTATTTAATTATTAATATTTTCCAGTATAGCATTGTGAATGCAAAATTGATCAAATATAATAAGTAATTGTAACTTTTATACAAGTAGCCCAGTTATTAATACTCTTTTTTCGTCGGAGGAATGCTTGAAGCACCTTCCTTTATACCGCCTGGCGAGCGACAGGGCGTGTGTCTCCTCCGTAACCGGAGACCTACCCACAAAAAAAAATCAATGCTTGATTATGCCTATTGTCTGTATAGGTGCAATGATCCATGGGACGAGCCGCCGATCAGTGAGGAGGCGCGGCGTCTGCTCCGGGAGTGTTGTGACGCGCACCCGCCCGACTCGCCGGACCCGCCATTAGACGCTGCCACCTACCTGCAGGAACTCATCGACAACAGCAAGCGGTTTCCCATTCCTTTCCCTGTTCATACAGTCAGGTTCGAAATACTTAATACTCCTAGATAAGATAAACTTGAGATTTAAAGTACGATCAACAGCACGTCAGATTATACAGTCTCCACTTGATTTTAACACTTAATGCTTTGTTGGTAGAGTTTAAAATCAATCGAAGAGACATTGTGGTAACCTGACGTGCTGCTTTGTGAAATTGAATTGCTTTATATTTTAGCTGTAGGTACACTATTCTCAGATCAAAAAAAAAGTTATAGATTTATTGAAAATCTCCAACTTTATTGAATGTTTAATAATGCACAATAGTTTCGCGAAACGTGCTTTCAGGTTTGCTGTCAGTACGCTATATGTTTTTAGATTTGTTAGTTTTAATGTTACTAGCTTGTGTTATAGATAATTGTCCTGTGTCATACATATAAACCTTCCTTATGAATCACCCTATCTTTGATTACGTTTTAGGGTTCTAGTTCGTGAAATTAAACCTTTGGCCAAGATCTTGACGGTAGTTTTGTCTAAACTTACACGAGACAGATTTACAACTGTGTTTTGAAGTTTAAAAGTTTATATGGGCATGTAATGGATTCAACGAACTATCGAAGCGAATAAATGTTGGCCTTTTTAACACTAGCGAAGCGTCGATTAAGCGTGTTGTTGCAACTTATTCTTTTTAAATAAGTAGTATTTTTGATTATAGCAATCCGTATTATATTTAATATAGCAATCCGTAAGCAGCATATATTACCAATATTATTGTAATTATAAGCAGTATTTTTTACTTTTATACCAAATCTATATGCGAAGACCTCAAATTGGCAGTCTGTTTTTGGAAAAAAAAGGGACAACTTGTATTGATAGCTGTACGTTAGTCATCCAAGATAGTAAATAAATAAATAAAAAACATAACTAACAATAACAACAAAATACACACTAAAACTTCACTATCTCACTTCATTACGGTCTATTCACAACACTAGTAGATCGTTTACCGCACTAGTCAACGCTTCGAGTTTCGCTTCCGATCGCTCTTGCTTCAGATCGCTTGTTCACTGAAGGATGCCGGGATGGATAGTCCTACGCATATTTATAGAAGCCGATACCAAATCTAGAATGTTCTAAATTAGGAACTAGAACGTCCGAGGTTGGCCTCGCCCCTACCGGTGAATTCGAGGTATTACCAAAAAGTTCTGACAGACAGAAACACACTTCAAACTTTATAACACCCCTCTTTTTCGTCGGTTAAAAATAATAATATAATTTTATAGTAATATAGCAAGCACCTTGATACTTTTTGTGTGATTGTAATTATATTTCAGGTTAGAGAAGCTTAAATTGAAAACTCCAGCGGAGAGGCTCGTAAGAAATGCACAATCGACGTATCCTCTCATGAACCAGCGGGTGTTGGTGCTCATGGCTAACTTCCTCATCTACAAACGGTAATTAATTTATACCTTAAACAATAATTAATATAACCCATTTAGAAAATTGTAAACATTTTTGTTCGGAGACTACTTTGGGGGCGGTAGGTACTGACAATGGTCAAGGCAACAAAATAACGACGATTGTCTAAATTATTTTCAGGATATACGGTTCGAATATAGAAAAGGAAATGTACAAAGAAATGAGCATTCCGCAGTTGATCGAGAGAATTCTGCAGAAGAGAGCCATCACATTTATGAAAGCCCAGGATCAATACAAATTGATCACAGGAGAGAAAGGGTAATACGAGTAGCATAATGTTTCGGCGCTACGAATACTCCTATTGTAGAATCTTCGAACGAATTGGTAGGGTCGACGGTTGGGAGAGCGTAGGCACCGAGTCGGAGCAGCCCCCTTTGGTGTTGTCGCAGTGCCTCAGCTACGACGAGATGAAGCTGAGTGCGCTCGTGTACGTGAGCGGCTACACCGAGTGCATCAACGACGGCGCGCGCCGCAACGCCGCCGCCCCCGCCCCCGCCGCCGCCGCCGCCGAGCGGGAGGCTGTCATCATAGGTACGAGAAATTCTCGGAACTCATCAAATATACTGACCGCACCGAATCAAATCTGGTGCTGTTTTCTAGTATTTCTACCTGTAACACTAGCTTCCTATTTATTTGCGTACGTATATGAACCTGAACATATTATGAAAGTCTACATGGAAAACAAAAACGTATGTCGACATTTATCAATCGATCTTTCAAAATTTGCTCTCATAACCGCTGTATTAACTTAAAATCACATGAATAAAATATAAGTACTCATATTGAACATTACAGGTGTGATAGGTCCTAGATTTAAGCGCGTGAACCGCATGGGCTACGAAGACATAGTGGTGACGAAAGACCAGAACAGATCAGAGAACGGCTACGGAGAAAGTAACGACGCGTGCCCGCCCGCCCGGCGCGCCTGGATAAAACTCTGGGCAGACTTCTATCAAGTGAACCTGCGTTATGCTATTTAATGATCTATAGACGATTGCCTTTTTCTATACCATGTTGCATCACAAGTATGCTATTATCAAAAAATAATGCTTTATATGTATGTATTTACCACTGGTTTTAAGCCTAATTTTTGACCGTATTAAAAGTGATAATAATAAATAATTCAAAGAAAAACAAAAAACCGACTGCCTAAAAACGAATTTAAAAAAATACATGAAAAAATTAACTTAAATAAAAACTAAAAATAAAGAAACACACACAGCCCAGTAGTTTAGAATTCTGTTAAGTGATACAGAACAGAACGACTCACAGTCGGGGCCCATTCAAATTTTATCAATCAAATCTGCTGAAACAATCAAAAAAGGGAAAATATATTCTAAACTCTATGAGCTGAGAACTTCTCAATAGAAGTTCTGTTTGTTTTATAATTACTTTAGAAGGATCGGAGTGGAAACTGTCTTCTTTCTGTTGCCGTTGTTCGTCTTTTAGGTTTGGTTGTGTTTGATTTCTCCTTGTATTCGATTCAAGCTTTTCCTACTCATTAAGCTGTTGATATTACGATCGTGTATGAGAACTTGTATGAGATGTATGAGATCAGATTTCATTAATCTCTATTATGATTGATCTATAACATGATGCACTAACGTATTTACACAATTTCCATCAGCTCCCCAGTATGACCCACGACGAGCTGTACGATCGAGAGCAGCCTGTGCCGTGTACGAGCAGTAGAATGTTCAGTACGCGGTGGGCGAGCGTGAAGGGTCTCGCGTTCGACAACACCGCGTACTACCGGCGCCTGCAGCTGATACTCGACACTTGTCTAGTGGAGGCCAACCATCGCGCGCGGGAGGCTGACAAGTTCGCCTTCCTAAATATCATCGGCGCCGGTGAGTGACTCTATTGGTTATCTACGAATTTCGAAAATTGTTTAGATCAGATTTATTATATAAATGTAATTCAAGCATAGATGCTAATGTAAATATAAATAAAATGAATAAAATTAAAATGAAAAACGCCCATTCGTTTACAATTTATGATGGTGTAAGTACCTACAAATAATTGATAAAATAGCTACTTATCTTGTGCGCTCGTAACTCTTAAACTGCTACTACGATTTTCAAGAAACTTAGCACAGAACAACCGCGATGAACGAGGCTTTCGATTAAAAAAACCTCACTCAAATCGGTTCATTCGTTCAGAAGCTTTGGTGCGACAGACAGCCGGACAGGTCAAACTCGTAACACCCCTATTTAATTGCATTCGGAATTAATGTCACATATCGATATCACACAGTCAGTAAACAAATTGTTCAGAATTGTATTAGGTGGATATTATTATAAGTAACATACGGACACGACAGTTCAAAGTAAGCCCGGTAAAAGTATTTTTTCACACAATATTATTAACTCGTTTCTAAAGTAAGAATTGCAAGTAAATTTTAGCCCTGTTATATGTAGTGTGTGTGTGTATGTGGTCAGGTCTGGGCGTGTGGAAGTTGTCGCCGCATCAGGTGGACGTGTTCGTGCTGGCGGCTGTTATATGTAGTGTGTGTGTGTATGTGGTCAGGTCTGGGCGTGTGGAAGTTGTCGCCGCATCAGGTGGACGTGTTCGTGCTGGCGGCTGTTATATGTAGTGTGTGTGTGTATGTGGTCAGGTCTGGGCGTGTGGAAGTTGTCGCCGCATCAGGTGGACGTGTTCGTGCTGGCGGCTGTTATATGTAGTGTGTGTGTGTATGTGGTCAGGTCTGGGCGTGTGGAAGTTGTCGCCGCATCAGGTGGACGTGTTCGTGCTGGCGGCTGTTATATGTAGTGTGTGTGTGTATGTGGTCAGGTCTGGGCGTGTGGAAGTTGTCGCCGCATCAGGTGGACGTGTTCGTGCTGGCGGCTGTTATATGTAGTGTGTGTGTGTATGTGGTCAGGTCTGGGCGTGTGGAAGTTGTCGCCGCATCAGGTGGACGTGTTCGTGCTGGCGGCTGTTATATGTAGTGTGTGTGTGTATGTGGTCAGGTCTGGGCGTGTGGAAGTTGTCGCCGCATCAGGTGGACGTGTTCGTGCTGGCGGCTGTTATATGTAGTGTGTGTGTGTATGTGGTCAGGTCTGGGCGTGTGGAAGTTGTCGCCGCATCAGGTGGACGTGTTCGTGCTGGCGGCTGTTATATGTAGTGTGTGTGTGTATGTGGTCAGGTCTGGGCGTGTGGAAGTTGTCGCCGCATCAGGTGGACGTGTTCGTGCTGGCGGCTGTTATATGTAGTGTGTGTGTGTATGTGGTCAGGTCTGGGCGTGTGGAAGTTGTCGCCGCATCAGGTGGACGTGTTCGTGCTGGCGGCTGTTATATGTAGTGTGTGTGTGTATGTGGTCAGGTCTGGGCGTGTGGAAGTTGTCGCCGCATCAGGTGGACGTGTTCGTGCTGGCGGCTGTTATATGTAGTGTGTGTGTGTATGTGGTCAGGTCTGGGCGTGTGGAAGTTGTCGCCGCATCAGGTGGACGTGTTCGTGCTGGCGGCTGTTATATGTAGTGTGTGTGTGTATGTGGTCAGGTCTGGGCGTGTGGAAGTTGTCGCCGCATCAGGTGGACGTGTTCGTGCTGGCGGCTGTTATATGTAGTGTGTGTGTGTATGTGGTCAGGTCTGGGCGTGTGGAAGTTGTCGCCGCATCAGGTGGACGTGTTCGTGCTGGCGGCTGTTATATGTAGTGTGTGTGTGTATGTGGTCAGGTCTGGGCGTGTGGAAGTTGTCGCCGCATCAGGTGGACGTGTTCGTGCTGGCGGCTGTTATATGTAGTGTGTGTGTATGTGGTCAGGTCTGGGCGTGTGGAAGTTGTCGCCGCATCAGGTGGACGTGTTCGTGCTGGCGGCTGTTATATGTAGTGTGTGTGTATGTGGTCAGGTCTGGGCGTGTGGAAGTTGTCGCCGCATCAGGTGGACGTGTTCGTGCTGGCGGCTGTTATATGTAGTGTGTGTGTATGTGGTCAGGTCTGGGCGTGTGGAAGTTGTCGCCGCATCAGGTGGACGTGTTCGTGCTGGCGGCTGTTATATGTAGTGTGTGTGTATGTGGTCAGGTCTGGGCGTGTGGAAGTTGTCGCCGCATCAGGTGGACGTGTTCGTGCTGGCGGCTGTTATATGTAGTGTGTGTGTATGTGGTCAGGTCTGGGCGTGTGGAAGTTGTCGCCGCATCAGGTGGACGTGTTCGTGCTGGCGGCTGTTATATGTAGTGTGTGTGTATGTGGTCAGGTCTGGGCGTGTGGAAGTTGTCGCCGCATCAGGTGGACGTGTTCGTGCTGGCGGCGCTGCTGCGCGCGCGCCACCTGCTGGGCGCGGGGGCACTCCCGCGCGTCGCCGACGTCAACCTCGCCTACATAAAGCCCGGCAAACACGTCGCAGGTATCGTTCATATAAAAAATAACAAAACCCACGTGAACTAATGACATGTCATATCAGACCAATTTTTGAATTTCATACAAAAGGAAATGAATTAAATTTCATACACATCTTATTTTTCTCACAGTATAGATTGTGAGTTCATGCCGCATGCCGTAATTTTTTTATGTGCCTTCGATAAAGTAAAAATTATCATCCGGTATTAACGGATCACATTACTTGTTTAGTTTGGATATGTATTGTGTGGTTTTTGGGTCACATATGTCTTTTGTTCAATTATCGGTGCCTCAGGGATCGAATCTGGGACCAATGCTTTTTCGATATTTGCGTATGTCTTCCCTAAATGTGATCGAGCACTGAAAACTGTTGTTGTTCGCGGATGATCTTAAGTTATTTAAACAGGTGTGTTAGAGTGCTGACTCTTTGCTACATCAAAATTATTTTGACAGGTTGGCAAATTGTTGCTTTATTACCAACATGACAATTAATCCAAAGAAGAATAGAACATTTTCTTATATTAATAAAACATTAAATTAATAAAGAAAAAACTTCCACAGCTCAACAACTATAATCTACAATGTGTAACAGAAATAACGCACATCTTTATACACCACAATAAGAAAATGCATTTATAATCATAAAACGAAAATTGAAATTTTACTTTTATGTACTAAAACATTGTTTGTGTATGAACACAGTTATACTTATTGCTGGGAAGTGTGAACATCTTACAAATCCACACAATGACATCGAAATTACGACTCAGCCTGCAACTACACATGTATGTACCTACAGTGCAATACCACAATGGCCTACATACCAACTAAAATTCTCGATATGAAATACTATTCTGTTTCGAGATTAAAAGTGTTTTTTAAGTTTAGACAATAATTATGATTTTTATAGCATAGTCTTGCGATCACATACTCACGGCGAGCACAGTACCACCACATCCGTATTTACTGCACGTTATATTCTTAACGAAGAACCGCACGTGAAATTAAAAATTCGTTTATTAATAGCTTATCTGCGCATTTCGCACAATTCTGCTAATGTCAAGTGAATAAATTAATTTCTACATGTAAAATGAAAATGAAATTAATGAAAGATGGCGATGATTTTTCTTCGACAAACTCTTCTTCTTCTTAACTTTAATGGTATTTTGCGTCACCACAATATTTCTTATACTTCACGTAGGATTCGACAAACTGAAATTGCCATAAAATTATCATCCACTGCCACTGTCATGTTTGTCACATATGTCATGTTTATTTTCTAAATATATATAGCTCAAAGGTGACTGACTGACTGACAAAGTGATCTATCAACGCACAGCCCAAACCACTGGACGGATCGGGCTGAAATTTGGCATGCAGGTAGATGTTATGACGTAGGCATCCGCTAAGAAAGGATTTTGATCAATCTACCCCCAAGGGGATAAAATAGAGGATGAAATTTTACTGTAGGTATTTTACACGATATAATTAATCAATATTTGTTAGAAATGCTGCCCAAAGTAACTTTACCACGCGGACGAAGTCGCGGGCAAAAGCTAGTTTGTGATATATAATTTTTCTCTTACTTTATGAATTATTTTACTCTTTGGTTTATGAATTTCTGCAAAGTTTAAAAATATTTTAAACTCGAGACACATTTAAGGAAAGCTCATTATTCTTTGTTTTTTTCCTGTTGTATTGTATTATAAGCTAAGAATAGGTATAGTGCATTTTAAAAAACCTTATTACATTCACTTAAGTTTATGTTTGTTTGTGACGGCTTTAATGTTAACAGGTGACCAAAATTTATTTCATTCCAATTAAATTTAGAAAAAAAAAACTGTATTAGAAGTTGTTGAAATCGAATCAATATCTGATTTTAAACAAACTACTTTCAGGATGTGCGTTAATCATGTTACACGTTGTATTTGTACAATAACTACTCAAAGTAACCGGAACACGGGATCTGGGAGTGGCTAAGGATTCGAAATTAAAATACATACGTCGTAACATAAATACTATAAGTACGAAATCAACACAAATGCTTGAATTTCTTAAACAATATGCCAATGATTTTAAGGTAGAATTACTAGATTATTGTATATAATTAAAGTAAGCGTTTGCATATCGGAGTATTTCCCACGTAGTAGTTCCAAGCTGCAGACTTCAAAAAACCAGACGATAATGTCTGGATAAATACATTGCTATGTTCAATAAAGTTCTACAAAATGTAATTGACCTACCCATAAATAAATTTAAAATTCATGTAAACAACATACTTTTGAGTAATGGCTATTATAAAATTGATGATTATTTTAGGGACAGCAATGCATGGAATTGATAGCCTTCGCTTTGTTCTATAAAGACTAATTACATGTACGACCCATGACCTACAGACTTTGAAAGTTGTATTTATTATTGTGATAATACATATTATTTTGGCATGACATTACTTATGATAAAGAGTTGGTAAGTTTCTTTCGCTTGTTCTTCTTGTCAGCTAAAAGACGTCCTGAACGATTGGTAGGGGAAAAAAATTTGGGGCATTCAAAAGTGCTTGAAACAAGCTTACTTGAATAAAGGCATTTTCATTTTAAACACCCTTAAAGAGGTTTCACTGTAGATTAATTGTGTTATTACAAAACTATTAAACAGAGTTACTTTATCGCTGTTATTCACTTATCGTTTACTTTTATTACAGCCTTGTTTGAATCGAGTGTACGCACCAGCAGTGGCAATGAAGATGGAGATGTACCTCTAAAATTATTCTTGAAAAACAAGGATCATCCGAAAGGTAATAAATAACACTATGGTTTTTTTTCCAAACACCATAAATTTATTAACAAAAAATAATGGCTTAGTATTTTCTCTAATTATTATGAAACCATAGACATATGGTCAAGATCATTAAATTAAAAAATAGTAATTACGAAAAAATACTATACTTATCTATCTTATTGCTACAGCAAATTGACTAGCAAAGATAATGTCTAATTATGCGGCGAAAACTCTATAATTAACTACTCGCAAACTCCATATTACCATTATTGTCTTACGTATTTATTAATTTCCCCTACAAATACATAATACGAGGGTCAAACTGAAAGTTCTTAGAAAATCAAAAACTGATTACATTAGCCAGTTATTAGTTTTATTATATCTTTTCAAAATATTGTCCATTCACGTCAATACACCGCTGCATGCGATGGAACCACTGGGAAAAGCACTTTGCCCACTCGTCCTTAGGGGTCTCTTCAATGGCATCGCGATACGCAGCCACCGCTTCTTCAGCATTCATAAACCGCTTTCCTTTAAGTTTTTCTTTAATTTTTGGAAATAAATAAAAATCACAAGGCGCGAGGTCGGGGCTATACGGCGGGTGACCCAGTAATTCAACGTTTGATGTCGCCAAATAGTCGATCGTTCGCTTGGCGGTGTGCGACGAGGCGTTGTCGTGGTGAAGGAGGATCCTACTGCGAGGTCGTTTCTCTCGAACTTTTTCCAAGACAAGTGGCAAACAATTGGTAGTGTACCATTCTGCAGAAACTGTTTTTTGATCCTCTAACACAATTGTTGCAAAATGACCTATCCTTCCAAAGAACGAGGCCACCATTTTTTTTCCCGCACTTCGATCTCTCTTCACTTTAGTTGGCAACTCCTCGAAAGGAAACACCCACTGAGCAGATTGTCTTTTGGTTTTAGGATCATAACAGTAAATCCAGCTTTCGTCACCTGTTAGTATGTCGAACACAGCATTTGAGTCACCTCTGTTAAATCTTTCAATCATTTTACGTCACCAATCCACACGATGGAGTTTTTGAGCCTCAGTCAAATTATGAGGTATCCACCGGGCCCAAAGCTTCCTGACCGCTAAATGTTCGTGGAGGATTTTGTGCACTTGACTCATACCGATGCCTAAGCTTGTCCGAATCTGTTGATAGGTCACTCTTTTGTCAGTCTCTATCATACGCCGCACAACACAGATGTTATCTTCAGTCGTCGCCGTAGAAGGCCGTCCCTCACGTAAATCATCAGTGAGATTAGTGCGACCACGTTTAAACTCATTAAACCAGTTGTAAACAGTCGCACGAGATGGGGCTTCATCGTGAAAGGCCAATCGTAGTCTATCATAACTTTCTTGTTGACTTAAATGACATCGAAAGTCATAAAAAATCATTGCACGAAAATTTTCTCGTGTTAAATTCATGATGACGTGACACAGACAATTTTCAATTTGCCGCCAAATCGTAAAACAAATGACAAATGAATGAAATATATACTCAGTAATATTGGCAAAAAGTTATATTTTCAAATTTTAGAATTATTTTTTTATTATATTGTTTATAAGTGGCCAGTTCTAAGAACTTTCAGTTTGACCCTCGTAATAATATTACAACAAGATATGAAAAGATGCCTTATTTTGGAGGAAAATTTATTATTGTGTTCTCCAGATTTTGTTATTATACATATAAATAAATTTACTTTTTTGGATAAGACAGAATCCTTACATAATTAAAATTGTCTGTCTTCGCCGTGTTTCGAAAGCCATGATAAGCTGTTTAGTTTATCTAGAATTGAAATTGATTAATTACATTTATAGACGTTTATTAATCAAAGTAAAACGTAAAATGTTTTATTATTATATAATGACAATAAATATACATTAATGATTAAAAAAAATTGAATTTTATAATTTTCGAACTATTTAAGCTTTCTAAAAATTCATATCATAATGCGCCCAGCATTACAAGATCATTTTGAAGTTAAGGCTGATAGATGTCAAAGTGGCCGTCCATTAATTACGTGAGGCTCGAAAGGGGGGAGGGACTCGTCAAAAATCACGAAATATCACAAGGGGGGTGGGGGGGGGGTGTAGTAATATATCACGTGTATTTGTTTTTTCCTCGATGCGCGATTATTAAACCGAAAAGCGACGTCAATATTTAAGTTTTTTTTTTAAATACACGTGATTTGGTTGGAGGGAGAGGGTAGTCTTAAACCTTACTATGTATCACCAAGGGGGTGGGGGGTTCAAAAAATGTTGAAAAAACATCACATGATTAATGGACGGCCCCAAATGCCAAATACCGAGTTGTTCGCACGTCGGTTTCTAGGTGTCACCATCTCTGAGGTCCCGTTTTTGGAACGTCACGTAGTAAATTACAATCTCATTATTTTTTTGTAATTTGAATGAAAATAATTTAAAAAAAATACTTTGTGCTATTAAACAATTTTTTTATTTTTAAAATATACTATCATTTTATCAAATCAATTTATAATAATTTCTTTTCTATTACGTCGACTTGGTACAACGTTACGTTTTATCTTCCTTTTGAAATGTCAAATGTGACCTGTCATAATGACTCAACTGTAGACTATAATTAACATACTGTTTAATGGAAAACAATCGACTACGATTTAATTTCAGTACTTATTCAGATGCATTTCGGGCATGCCTATTTGTCAGTTAATTAATTATGTTTGCACGCGTCAATAACTTGTCAATAATGATAATAGACAGGGCTAAATTACACGCAGTAAAAGTAGCAAATGCTACGGGCCTCGCGTGTTTGGGGGCCCCGCGCAATTTGGGGCGTCGCTGTGGTTCAGAGCCAATTAATTAATTTGTCAAGTACTAGACTAGTCATATTTTTAAGTATGAACATAAACTGACAAATAAAACTCAAGCTACTGATATGTTGTGTTGTGTGATTCAGGAAGGAAAGGATGACTTTTCTGTTTCGGGGGAGCCCCGCTCTGGCTTAATTCGATAATTCACGATTAACAATTGTTAACACTACGAGCACTTCTCTTTGAAATTTTAGTATTTAATTAAAATGTAGAAGTGGCAGATAACTAAGCGAGTCGAAGTGCGCGATGGTGGCCGCTCCATTATCTTTAAAAAAGGTAACGGAAAAAGACTACTATCAAATCGAACTATTGTAGCATCTATACATTTACGATATTATTATATATATTTATATGAAATTCCTTCGAATCGACTTATTTTTTTATACAATGACTATAAGCATACTTATTTATTCGAAGAACGTACCTAATAACATTCTTTTATGTTTGCAGGCGGAATCAACGTTCAATTACAGAATCGAGAGCCGTCTTCTCAACTGCGCGGCGAACATGAAGGAAAGCTCCTTGTATTGACCTACCCTTGGGACGGCAACGCACATCCTGGCAACGAATTTTGGTTTCTATCAAAATCTATAATTTCATAGTAGTCAACATTACGTCACTCGACATGATTCAGTTTAATATGGTACTTGACACTGTTGAAAATAAGCTGCATGTTGTGGTCATCCCGTTAGATAATTATCTAATAAAGTTTATATCTTAGAATCTGCAGACAAAATATGTTTAGCTTTAGTAAAATAAAGTAAACGAAATGCAACATTTTTAGGAATTTAACGAAACGTATACACGCCATATTAAATAGTTGATAAATACGTTGTCGCCTTGACATATTTACCGGTGTGACGTCACAAATACCACGTGGTTAGCGGCATATCATAGAGCAGTGATATTCCCGCGATTTATTTAATCAATTGTTTTCATCGAAAATAACACAGATTCCCATGAAATATATTGACAGTGTGTTTATAATGTATTAAACGATGATTTATAATAGTTTTCAGAAAAGTTTCAAATGCCCTATTCTATAAGTGATTCGGTATCCTTTCATAAACCGATTCATATATCGATACAAATTTTCACTCTGTGATTTGAGTTCTCGAGAACTTGTTCAAGGTCACGAGTCCACAATACTGTGTTGAAACCACGTTCAAGCTATTTTGATACTTTTCCCAATTTTTGTATTTATTTTAGTATTTCTATGGTGAGATTCATTATCGATTCCCGAATATTTTAAACGACTGCTCTCGAAAAGGAGTCTATTGTTTTTAGAATTAATGTATGTATGTGAGTATTTTTATTGCACCATAACTTTTGAACGATATAACGGATATGAATGTACAGGGTATCATTAGAAACATCATCCTAAGTTACCACAAAATACATAGAGTATCAGTGCAACTAGCTTAATTATTAATATTAAATAGGTATGGGGACGCGTGACGCCATTTAAAAAAGTATGTTTTTTTATAATCATAACTTTATGGGTATCAAATTAAAGGTCCATTTAAAATATATAATCTGTATACAAAATTAACTGCTCACTAAAATGAATAAAATATAAAAATTATTTAAAAATTAAAAACACGACTGCTAAGATCGGACAAAAATTAAAAGAAACAAGTTTAGCCAAATCATAGGCTATAAATATAAATAGCGATGATAATATATCAATAAAATTATAAATATTAATTAAAATATTAATTTCGTCGACGATTTCGAAATATTTTCGTCATCCATAGGGAACATGGACTGTTTCCTGTTTGGAAAAGTAGTAAATTAGAATTATATTAAACTAGTTGTGCCCGCGGCTTTATGCGAATGGAAAGTAACCTAAGGTTCTTTTCTCATGGCTAGATGCGATGTTATTCGATATGAATGAACGATATCACACGAATAGCATGCACTTATAAAATGTATGGAAAAACTCAAGTGTTTGCTCATGAGATTGTACTATCTGTCAATATCGTTCACAAATCTCATGGTCTGCGGTATCACTTCAAATGTATGAAGGTGGTAGAACGCTCGATCTGCTTTTGATTTTCTGTTCAATAATATCGAGGAACGATTTATTTGCTCATACTTACCATATCATCAAAATATATTGAATTTTACAAAAAAATACGGCAATATCCGTATATAAACAAATGAAAAGCTCGAGGTTAAGCGACGATTGCAAAGGCCGGCAATTGGATGGGTGGTCAATTTTTTGGTGGTCAAAAAAGAGATAAGGCAAAAAGAGCATATAAGAAACGTCCAACTAACCGCAATCTTATTCGTTTTAAGGTTCTTCGAAATTGCTGCAGTCGTATGTGTAGGGATGCTAAGCGACGCTTCTTCCATAGCTCTCTTACTGATCGCAATCCTACTGATGCCTGGCGGTTTTTGCGCTCTGTAGGAGTGGGGAAATCTACTGCTACTGTGTCTACCAATGTAGATTTAAGCGTCCTTAACAGACACTTCTCCCTTCCTCCTTCTACTATCGATGGTGACATAAAGGATTCTACGCTCGCAGAACTTTCACTGGTTCCGAGGCCAGACTGCACATTTTTTTTCTTTTCAAAAATATCCGAAACTGACATTAAAAATACCATTCAAGCCATTTCTTCCGAGGCTGCTGGCGAGGACAACCTAAGCGTAAGAATGTTTACCCCTATTTTATCTTTTCTCCTTCCTATACTTGTTCACATACTTAACTTCTCACTTGAATCCGGTTCTTTTCCCAAAATTTGGAAGATGGCGCACATTATTCCACTGCCTAAAGTATCTAATCCTTCAGTCCCATCTCATTTTCGTCCTATTTCTATTCTTTCCCTTCTCTCTAAACTTCTTGAGCATATTGTTCATAAGCAATTATCAACTTTTCTTCTTTCTAATTCCTATTTGAATAGGTACCAATCTGGTTTCCGCCCTGGTCACAGTACTGTAACAGCTTTAATAAACATTACTGATGATATTCGTTGGGCTATGGAGAATAAAGCTCTTACAGTTCTAATCCTTCTAGACTTCAGCAGTGCTTTTAATTCTGTCATTCGTCGATTTTGACATTCTTCTCGCTATTCTTCGTTCTTGCAATATCTCTCCTTCTGTTCTCTCACCTCTCTTATTTTCTATTTTCATTAACTCGGTTACTAAAGTTATATCTTCCAACTTCCACCTCTATGCAGACGACTTGCAGCTTTATCGACACTTTAAAATAGAAGACTGTAACTCGGCACTGGTAGCTATTAATAACGATTTGGATCGCATTAGTACTTGGGCAAAATCGTTTGGCCTCATGCTTAACCCGAGTAAATCTCAGGCCATTGTGATAGGTAGCAGGTTTAATATTAATTCTATTTCTGCATTATCTTTCCCACCCCTGCTTTTGGATGGGACTCAGATCGAGTTAACAGACACTGTAAAAAATCTTGGAATTACAATGGATTCAAATCTATCATGGACTGCCCATGTATCTGAGGTTAGTCGTAGGACCTTCTTCTCATTTCACACACTTAAATGCCTTCAAAACTTTTTACCTTTTAAAACTAAAGTGTTACTAGCACAATCCTTAATTATACCTCTTCTTGACTATGCAGATGCATGTTACTTGGATGCCACGGAGGAGTTATTAAACAAACTTGAACGACTTCAAAATCTAGCGATTAGATTTATTTATGGTCTTCGTAAGTATGATCATGTGTCACATTTACGTAAGCAGCTCATGTGGCTTCCCATTCGTCAGCGTAGATATGTCAGGATTGTCTGTCTTCTGTTCAACATCCTGTATAATCCCGTCTATCCTTCCTATCTGCGTGAGCGTTTCTCCTTTCTCCGTTCTCCTGATGCTCTTTGCAGATCCCACCTTAAGTCTTCAAACTCCTTCACACAAAACGGATTTTGCTTCATATTCCTTCACTGTTCATGCTGCTAGACTCTGGAACTCTTTGCCTGCCGATATACGTGACAGTCGCACTATTTCTGTGTTCAAAAAAAGAGTAAAGGATCATTATCTTTCCTGTTGTTGATATTGGATAGTGTAGGTATTATTAATCTTTATATATTATAGATATATATATTATTATTTATATAATGTTTGAACCGTTATGTATTTTTATTTTCTCTCTTTCCCGGTATTTGAATTTGTTTTTTTTATTCCATATTAATTTATTTAGGAGGTACACACTGACTACCTTATTGTATTTCTTTTTCCTGTTTTGGGCCTGCTGGTAGAAATTTCAATTTGAAATAAGCAGTGCCCTTGTACTAATGTCTGTTACATTTGTTCATATGAAATTGTATGTGTGTACAAAATAAATAAATAAATAGATAATCCAACATTTTGTGGCGGCGGCCATCTTGTATATAAAATTTTGTCATAGTAAACAGTATTCTACTACTCAAGCCCTTTTATTTAATGTCCGTATTGAGGGAGTCGTGAAAAATATGTAGGTAATCCAACATTTTTGGTGGCGGCCATCTTGGATTTGAAATTTGTCATAGTGTTCAGTATTCTACTACTCAAGCCCTCTTATTTGATACCCATATTGATGGAATGGTGATAAAATATGTGATCCGACATTTTGTGGCGGCGGCCATCTTGTATCGATTTTCATCAAAGTGAAGAACACTCCCGACTAATACACCTTTTAAACAAAATCAAAATGGGTTCATCCGTTCGGGAACTATGATGCCACAAAAAGACACAAACACACCACACACACACACACAGAGACATGTCAAACTTATAACACCGCGTCGTTTTTGCGTCCGGGATTAAAAATATATTGAATTTAGAAAAAGTTGTTTCATATGCGGATCTCCGATAAATTTGATATCGGTCGAATTGCATCGAGCCATAAGTCTAAGTTAATCCTCATTACGTAAGTCAACTTCTAGTGAAAGTCTCTTCAAAATCGGCCAAGCCGTTTCAGAGATTAGCCAGAACTAACAGACAGACAGATAAAATATATTATTTTTGTATATGTACCATGTATACACACAAATGTATTTAGTGAAAAGCGGTTATTTTAATATTACAAATATGCACTCCAATTTTATGTACTAGTATAAGTGTATTGAGAGAAGAAGTACCTTGCTTTATTTGCATTTCATAATATAAATATATATTTTAACTTTCTTATACAAATATACCTAGGGGTCTTTCGACCTATGCTGAAAATAACAAATGTGTATTAGAAATAATTCAATAAGCTATATAAATTCCATATAAATCGAACTTCGTGACCAAAGTTGGAAGTCCCACTATACTGCTCTATTTACGCTCGCTCGAACGTATCTAGATCGAAAAATGGCGCGAAGAAATGCGACACAGGTCTAACGTTGAGGAGCGCTCGCGCGGTACTGAGCTCAGACGGCCGCTGCATCTTATTTTGTAGTGATTTTGCGTTTACATTTATCGTATTTATTGAAATAATATAATAAATTTATGCTTTAAAATTATAATAACTTTGTTCCTCATGAAATAGTCATTAATCTGGCATAAATTTTGTTAAATAATATTGTTGTGGCTAAGAGAAATTCAAAGTTAACTTCAAGCAATTTTTGATGTTTTTTGGTTTGTAATATAATTGTTTTTCTATATTTAATCAGTGCTATTTCAAAATTTCGAGCTACTGTTTACTTTACGACTATATAAGAGATATCATTCTATTTCTTTTATTTCGTTTGTTAAGAACAGTAGCTCAATCCAGGACTTCAAAAAAGTGTCTTTGCGCATTTTATGAAAAACTTTCTCTGGTATTTTGGATTTAATTAAAAAGATGAGCAAAATTTCCAAAAAGTTGAGCCACTAATTTCTATACCAAGAGTTATTCTTCACTATTCAACAAGTCAAAATTGTTAATTTGTTTTTGTTTCCGAGAAAAATCACGCAGAAATCACAGTTGTTAAATCAGATGTAATCGTAGACGTAGCTTTCTGACTTTAGAAATAATATATCTTTTCATAATCCCATCACTTTTACGCGTCGAACCATTAATGGGATGCGTCGAGTCGATCGGGCGTCAGATATATGGAATAATAACTTTTCTATTTAAATATCGTATTTTAGATGTCGCGGGAGAGCCGAACGACCAATCGAATTCACCCATCGCTCGCTACCTTTCATCCTTTAGATTGCATTTTTTTATTATTATTTAAGATTTTTTTTCTAATTTAATTGTTTTTATATTTTTTCATTTAATTTTTATTCAACTGTATCTGTACAAAAAAAAAGCAATTTGAGAAAAATAAATGCTCATTATCATAACAAGTAGGTATGTAGGTAGACAGATCTTTATCTGCAGGCCCCTCTCCGAGTTCATTCAGCTAGCTTCGGGCCTCCTCGTGCGTCGACGTATCTGCGCTCTAAGATCCCTTTCGATATTCCACTACCAACGAGCGGGCCGCCTCTCTCTTTCGGGTGCACATCGACGTCGAGCACTCTCATAATATGCAATATATGATTGGATTGACGGAGTCTAGTTTTATTGAGCTTTTCGGGTAACGGGGTTACGTCTAACGACGGGCAGCTGAGTGAATTAGGTTTCGGATCTTTACGGAATCGCTCGCGTGCTTCTCTAGGGCGGGCCGGCCTCGCTGCGGTCCCGTAGATCTCGCCTCGATCGACATTCGCGCGTCGCACAGGCCACCTGCGCGGAAGCGCGCGTTAAAGTTCATCGGAACTCCGGGGCCGCTCGCTCGCGGGCGACGGGCGCCGCGGGGACGGGACCGGAGATCTCCGTAAAAATAGGAAAGCGCAGGCCCGAGAGATATACCTACGGTCAGGGTGTTCCCTGCGCGAGGGGCAGATTGTCTGTGACGGCCGGTATCGCCCGCAGGGTCGGCAAGCTGACGTCGTCGGGCGACCCGGCGGCGGCGTGCGCCACGCAGGTGGCCGAGCTGCACAACGCGCGCGTCAACCGCCGCGCCCTCCGCGCCCCGCGCACCGCCCTCGCCGCCCCCCGCGCCCCCCGCGCGCCCCGCCCCTGCACGCTGCCCGCGCACTACGCCGCGCTGCTGCGCGACCGCCACCAGTAGGCGGCCGAGATAATAAACGGAACTCGACGAGATCGCTTTTTATTTCCCTTCGCCGATCTGTTCAATATTTAGATATTTTATGGATCTTAACGTCATTCCACCAGGCACGTCTTTACCCACGATGCAGGGGGTGCACCCTGGCGCTGCGCCGATGATGGTCTGATCTTGTAGTACCTACTCATCGTGGACTTCGGTGATGCGCCCCAGAGTGGTAATGTTATGTCAATAATTTTTATACTTTTCAGCCGCTGAACGAGTCTCGAAATATGCATCGTTGAACCTGGATACAATTTTATGGCCCTAGTCATCCACTGTCCTGGCGATGCACCGGCGAGATGTCCGGCCGAAAAGAGGATCCAGGAAGATCAGCGGAGGGGTTCTGGGCGGCGCTCTAAAACATCTGGGATGTTACTCAGTATGAGACGAGTCCGGAGACTGCGCTCCAAAACTCAGACATTGAGTTGATGGCTATCTTAAAGCTTCCCAGGGGTGGGAAGAAACCCCGATACGGGGGATATCACTTCCCATACGATTTAAACGACGATTACGATTTAATTTTACTTTCCAACAAAACAAAATAATTTATGTAGTAGAAGATACCATTACGTTCGCGACGGTAGGGGCTGCGATAGAAAAATCTCAATAATTAAGGACTACACGTTTAGGTCGTACTGCGCGCCGTCGTCGTCTGGCGAGGAGCGCGTCCTCGGATTTTGTAGCTTCGTCTGCGACGCGGAGAACAATAGCTTCGAGCAAGATTAGTCGTCGAACCCGTCGCCGCTTGTTATATATAAAATTATTCGTTTGTCTATCTTCAGACAATAAATTTTATAATAACAGTTTGGGAAATAAATCATTATTATTAGTTTAAAAAGTATAAACCGTTACAAGTCTACGGATGGCTGTATGTTCATCCGCGTATTTTTCGTCATTATTAATGAGCTTCCGTTTGTGGAAATACTATGTTTTATTAAATTTAAGTTTGTTTAACTTTAAATAAGGAACGAATAAAAAAAATCTTGCAAAATAAAACCGACTTCAAAAAGCTCGATTAAAAATAATTCAAGAATCTTCTATCAGAGTCGGGAGAGGGAGGAGAGAGTTTATCGTTTATCACAGTTCTTAAGAACTATACCGATTAACGAACACGCCTTTGTATAAGACATTATCATATAACTATTATCACTATCTTCCTTCTTATCTTATAATATAATAAACGCGAAAGTTTGAATAAAAGTTACTTCTTCATGCAAAAACTACTGAACGGATTTTAACCTAATCTGGTGTATGGATAACAATACTACAAATACCCAGGCTACTATTTATTCCAATTAACACTACCCTAGGGACCTTAATAGTTTTCAGTATTATGGTGATTGAGCACCCATAACGACCTACATAGTTTGATTTGGTTATATGTATACTAGCTTTCCGTCAGCGGCTTTGTCTGCGTGGTGAATTTTAATTACTATCATGTCTTTAGTGACACTCGCAAGGTTAAGACGAATCGATTGACGTAAGAATCATCAAAATTGGCCTACGCATTTGGTCTCTAGAACGCCACATAGAAACAAACATACATACATAGACTGATAAACACATTACCCTCCTATGCGACGCGCAATCGGATAAAAAATGCATATCGTATCCAACCGCGGTTGGGTCTGATCATTAGGTTAAGTTTATTTAATAGTTTTCAGTATTAAATTATATATATTTTTTTTATATACTTTCCGCAACCGAAACTTGACTAGGTATTCTGTTATGTTTGTTTGATGAGACTGTGTCATTCTGCTCAAACCTTAATTAATGCGATTTATCATATCCGGTTTTGTTCGTTAGCAGCAAAACATTATGAGTATAATGTACTGCGCAAGTGTACGACCTTGCCCGCGATCAGGTGTCTTCTATAAATAGTGCGCAAATTAATACAAAAAATAGGTCACAAACTCACAACAGCACAAGGAAGAGTCGTGTATGACTCCATATTATAAAAATAAGTCAGTGAAAGTAATAGGAATTTGATCCACACTGTTTTTCTTTGTATAAATAGTTATGCCATAATATAATAGGTAGTTAGGTAATTGGGTTATTATCACATTTGGGTTCACTACAAGGAGATAAATATATGCAAGTGCTAATCTAATCCTCTCTAGCATTTTCAGCATATTTTGAGAGCCTCGATGACTGAATGGTCGAAGCATCTGTAAAACATCAATACATACATAGGCGTTTCGCTGCCCTACCTATATAAAATAATATCATTTACATAGGTACTTGACAACTCGGGTATAGTTTTAAAAGGTACTCTACAATAAACATTTTGATAGCAAATAAGTAGGTATATCACCCAGCAACTCAGCACAGCAACATACAATGTGAGCCGGAAATTATTAGACCAACGTAAAAGAAAATCGTATGATGTTTGTTTACATTTTGTAGTGTTTTCATTGAATCTCACGGTAGGCGTGGCTAACGACCTAGTAGTACCAACATAGCACTGCGTAAATAATAATAATACGCAACATTCGCAGCATCGCGCTACGTAAACGACCCCATATACGGTACGATCCGTCGCTACACTGGATCTGAAGAAAATCGTGACGATTCATCACATCGTGTTGCCTCTCACTCGACTCACGAAACAATTGATCGTACTGTAACTACACTTCAATAAAAACCTTAACTCGTTAAATGTTAAGAGTAGAAAATCGACTGAAGTTTGAGATGTTGTGGTAACTTAAAGTGTTTCTACACGTTCAATCTATCATTATTACAATAATTATTCATGAATGATCTATTGGTCTCTGTTTCGATTACGATGTCGTCTTCGATTATATGCATAATCCTTTTTTATTTGGACATACACTAACGATTCTTCCGTTGTTGCGATCAGTCTCAAAAAAATCATATAAACGAATCCTTCGACGACATACCGTACATTATAAAGGACACTTAAAAATACGTATGTCGTTCGCTATTTCAACGTGATTACGTGACGTGAGTGTAAAATTCGCAAACATGTTTTGACTAAAGTATAAATTATTGTGTACTTGTAAACTGTTTCAGTCAGAATTCAGTGCTATCATAAATGCTAGTAAGAAAATCCTGATAAATTATCGAATTGGCAAATTACTAAAAGTTATCTTAATAATTATTTTGGTTCGAGGTTACAGCTTAGGTTGGTAACTCTGATCGTCCGATATTATATTTACGTCACTAGTCGGATTGAATCTGTCAGTGAGTGAATTGGTGAACGTTTATGTTGTCACGGATTTATTTTTTTAAGGAAGATAGTTATTAATTGAATTGAAATTGTGCCGTTTTACTTTATAATTATTGCGTATTACTATATCAACGAATCTAAAAGTAGGTCGAAGCAATGAGCGATAACAAAGACATTAAGTTATAATATTTCAAGTAATAAATAAAATTCTGAAACTTCTTAAAACCTCCTGAATAATAGTGTTTTTTTGTGGAATAAGTCTAGAACTGTTTGTAACTGAAAGTGACCTATCAGTATTGCAACGATGTCATCACTCGGGAATCAGTGGCGAGTAATTCGACACTATCTTTCCCTTACGAGTTGGAACACGGAGATGGAAAAACTGGCCCAAAAACTAAAGCCCATCACATCGGATCAATGGGAGAGTAAGTTTATATTTGTTTTACATATGCAGGTTGTATATACCTCAACGCCAGGACCCTTGCAAATGTGTATTTGCCATTATAGTAGAGATTTTTTTTTATGTTGGTGATCATCATCCTATTTGATAGGTTGTTCAACTGAATACATATGTAATTTAATACTTGCAGACTTGCTGAAGAAATTTGAGAATAGTATATCTACAAAATTGAAAGAAACACAGAAGGAAACAACTAGTCAAAATGTATTAAAAGCAACTGCAATTGAGGAAGCAGCGACAGAGACTAAAGAAGTTGCTAAAGAGAATATTGAGAGGGCTGAAGAGAAGGCAATGGAAAGCTTTCCTGAGAGTTCTCCTATGACATTTGAAAGTTTAATGCAAGGACTCAGGCTAAAGAAGGATCTACACTTTGGCAAGATATCTGAACCCAGCTGGAAAAATAATAAACCTATAGTAACTAAGGTAAGTAAAAATATTATCATTTTATTACTAAACCTTTGGACAAGGTAATGTGCAATGAATTAAAATTAAAACTACATGAAAACAGTTTAAGAAATGAAGATTAAGTCAAAGATTTTTAATAAATGTATTTAATAATATATTATCATGCCATTAGTATACTTGACTATGTGCAAATTTGTAAATGGAGCCCCATTTTCTACGTCCGATAATTGTCTCTTTGATGTTTGAAATTTTTCTGCACAATCAGCTTTTAGCTAAAGTATTTGGATGACCTTTATTATTTTTATATCTGACAATGTTAATGTTCAAATTTATGTTTAAAATAATGTCAAATCTTAAGGTCTAAAGAAAATGAAATATAGAAAAAGTTCAATAATAATAATAATATTAATATTATAATAATATTTTTTATTGGAACTTTACACTTTACAGGTATTATCGTGTACGAAAGCAGCCGCTTTAGTTTAAAAACTGAGTTGCAGCCACAAACGCCCACCTTCATTGTATAAAGAACAACGTTCCACTCGACATATTTATATAATTCAAGTTTAGAATTAAATTAAATAGCATGCATTCTTATCATTACTACTGTGTGTGTAGAATGTTAGTGTATATGAAAGTATGAGTATGTGTATATGAGTGTAAGTTTGTGTGTATTTGTATTATATGTTATGTTTTTGTGTATTTCTTTTATACAAACTGCGATGCAATTGTTTATTGTTAATAAAAAGTGAGTTAAGTTGTCAATACTCTATTAAGATAAATTACAATGCTGACTCATTGTTTGTTTTGCATTGATGTAATGTAGTGAAAAAGATTTTGAGAGTATTTGCAAAATATTCTAAATATTTGAGGTGTTATCTCTTATCAGGCTAACACACAAACAATACAGATGTTTATTGTTTAAAAACATTGACATACAAAGCGAAGATAAGTGTTGAAAATATTAGGAATGAATGTGACCTCCATATGATAATTTTGCATACCTAAATCAAATTCTACATTATATTTAGCAAATATGTATCAATAAAGCATTTTATACTGATTTCTAATAGTCCACATTTAATACAAAAACTTTGAAAAATAACATCATCTTGGGTGTAGTCAAATGGAACCTGCAAGAATCTGAAACATCTGAAAGATGAAACAATATTATCCAAAAATATACAAGATAATAATGAAACCTATCAAAGATGTTCCTAAGTGGATTCAATGTTTTTGTTTTCATATAGACATCGATCCACTCACGTACTGCGTACGTGATCTCCGCTCTGTTAACTGCAGAGACGGAAGATGCGTTGCGACGCCGCGCCGAACACTTCGTGGACCATTTGCTCCAGTACCCCGAGGCACGAGACTATGCCATTAAGGTATACAAATACTACAATCAGAAAAGGAAAGATGTGTTTTTCTGAGCTTTCGTCATTCTAATCGCTCCAAGTCACATTTTAGTCAGTTTTTTTTATCATTTGATCGGGAGCTCTCGTCTTCAGTTTCTTACCTTAGCCCTCGTTAACAGGAGGGTGCTATAAGGGCGCTGGTGCGGGTTCAGCATCGGCTAAAAGAAGATTCGCCTCTCGCCAAGGAGGTTCACGGAATCGTTAACGAGGTAAGTGAAATAAGAAATAGGAACTGAAATGATATTGCAAAAACACGCGGGGTGGGCGGGGCGGGGCCCGCGCGTGCTGGCGCTGGACGGGGGCGGCGTGCGGGGGCTGTACAGTGCGCGTGTATAGAGTGGGTGTGGGGTGTGTAGGCACTGGCGCTGGTGGGGCACGCGGGGGGGCGGGGCGGGGCCCGCGCGTGCTGGCGCTGGACGGGGGCGGCGTGCGGGGGCTGTACAGTGCGCGTGTATAGAGTGGGTGTGGGGTGTGTAGGCACTGGCGCTGGTGGGGCACGCGGGGTGGGCGGGGCGGGGCCCGCGCGTGCTGGCGCTGGACGGGGGCGGCGTGCGGGGGCTGTACAGTGCGCGTGTATAGAGTGGGTGTGGGATGTGTAGGCACTGGCGCTGGTGGGGCACGCGGGGTGGGCGGGGCGGGGCCCGCGCGTGCTGGCGCTGGACGGGGGCGGCGTGCGGGGGCTGTACAGTGCGCGTGTATAGAGTGGGTGTGGGGTGTGTAGGCACTGGCGCTGGTGGGGCACGCGGGGTGGGCGGGGCGGGGCCCGCGCGTGCTGGCGCTGGACGGGGGCGGCGTGCGGGGGCTGTACAGTGCGCGTGTATAGAGTGGGTGTGGGATGTGTAGGCACTGGCGCTGGTGGGGCACGCGGGGTGGGCGGGGCGGGGCCCGCGCGTGCTGGCGCTGGACGGGGGCGGCGTGCGGGGGCTGTACAGTGCGCGTGTATAGAGTGGGTGTGGGGTGTGTAGGCACTGGCGCTGGTGGGGCACGCGGGGTGGGCGGGGCGGGGCCCGCGCGTGCTGGCGCTGGACGGGGGCGGCGTGCGGGGGCTGTACAGTGCGCGTGTATAGAGTGGGTGTGGGGTGTGTAGGCACTGGCGCTGGTGGGGCACGCGGGGTGGGCGGGGCGGGGCCCGCGCGTGCTGGCGCTGGACGGGGGCGGCGTGCGGGGGCTGTACAGTGCGCGTGTATAGAGTGGGTGTGGGGTGTGTAGGCACTGGCGCTGGTGGGGCACGCGGGGTGGGCGGGGCGGGGCCCGCGCGTGCTGGCGCTGGACGGGGGCGGCGTGCGGGGGCTGTACAGTGCGCGTGTATAGAGTGGGTGTGGGGTGTGTAGGCACTGGCGCTGGTGGGGCACGCGGGGTGGGCGGGGCGGGGCCCGCGCGTGCTGGCGCTGGACGGGGGCGGCGTGCGGGGGCTGTACAGTGCGCGTGTATAGAGTGGGTGTGGGGTGTGTAGGCACTGGCGCTGGTGGGGCACGCGGGGTGGGCGGGGCGGGGCCCGCGCGTGCTGGCGCTGGACGGGGGCGGCGTGCGGGGGCTGTACAGTGCGCGTGTATAGAGTGGGTGTGGGGTGTGTAGGCACTGGCGCTGGTGGGGCACGCGGGGTGGGCGGGGCGGGGCCCGCGCGTGCTGGCGCTGGACGGGGGCGGCGTGCGGGGGCTGTACAGTGCGCGTGTATAGAGTGGGTGTGGGGTGTGTAGGCACTGGCGCTGGTGGGGCACGCGGGGTGGGCGGGGCGGGGCCCGCGCGTGCTGGCGCTGGACGGGGGCGGCGTGCGGGGGCTGTACAGTGCGCGTGTATAGAGTGGGTGTGGGGTGTGTAGGCACTGGCGCTGGTGGGGCACGCGGGGTGGGCGGGGCGGGGCCCGCGCGTGCTGGCGCTGGACGGGGGCGGCGTGCGGGGGCTGTACAGTGCGCGTGTATAGAGTGGGTGTGGGGTGTGTAGGCACTGGCGCTGGTGGGGCACGCGGGGTGGGCGGGGCGGGGCCCGCGCGTGCTGGCGCTGGACGGGGGCGGCGTGCGGGGGCTGTACAGTGCGCGTGTATAGAGTGGGTGTGGGGTGTGTAGGCACTGGCGCTGGTGGGGCACGCGGGGTGGGCGGGGCGGGGCCCGCGCGTGCTGGCGCTGGACGGGGGCGGCGTGCGGGGGCTGTACAGTGCGCGTGTATAGAGTGGGTGTGGGGTGTGTAGGCACTGGCGCTGGTGGGGCACGCGGGGTGGGCGGGGCGGGGCCCGCGCGTGCTGGCGCTGGACGGGGGCGGCGTGCGGGGGCTGTACAGTGCGCGTGTATAGAGTGGGTGTGGGGTGTGTAGGCACTGGCGCTGGTGGGGCACGCGGGGTGGGCGGGGCGGGGCCCGCGCGTGCTGGCGCTGGACGGGGGCGGCGTGCGGGGGCTGTACAGTGCGCGTGTATAGAGTGGGTGTGGGGTGTGTAGGCACTGGCGCTGGTGGGGCACGCGGGGTGGGCGGGGCGGGGCCCGCGCGTGCTGGCGCTGGACGGGGGCGGCGTGCGGGGGCTGTACAGTGCGCGTGTATAGAGTGGGTGTGGGGTGTGTAGGCACTGGCGCTGGTGGGGCACGCGGGGTGGGCGGGGCGGGGCCCGCGCGTGCTGGCGCTGGACGGGGGCGGCGTGCGGGGGCTGTACAGTGCGCGTGTATAGAGTGGGTGTGGGGTGTGTAGGCACTGGCGCTGGTGGGGCACGCGGGGTGGGCGGGGCGGGGCCCGCGCGTGCTGGCGCTGGACGGGGGCGGCGTGCGGGGGCTGTACAGTGCGCGTGTATAGAGTGGGTGTGGGGTGTGTAGGCACTGGCGCTGGTGGGGCACGCGGGGTGGGCGGGGCGGGGCCCGCGCGTGCTGGCGCTGGACGGGGGCGGCGTGCGGGGGCTGTACAGTGCGCGTGTATAGAGTGGGTGTGGGGTGTGTAGGCACTGGCGCTGGTGGGGCACGCGGGGTGGGCGGGGCGGGGCCCGCGCGTGCTGGCGCTGGACGGGGGCGGCGTGCGGGGGCTGTACAGTGCGCGTGTATAGAGTGGGTGTGGGGTGTGTAGGCACTGGCGCTGGTGGGGCACGCGGGGTGGGCGGGGCGGGGCCCGCGCGTGCTGGCGCTGGACGGGGGCGGCGTGCGGGGGCTGTACAGTGCGCGTGTATAGAGTGGGTGTGGGGTGTGTAGGCACTGGCGCTGGTGGGGCACGCGGGGTGGGCGGGGCGGGGCCCGCGCGTGCTGGCGCTGGACGGGGGCGGCGTGCGGGGGCTGTACAGTGCGCGTGTATAGAGTGGGTGTGGGGTGTGTAGGCACTGGCGCTGGTGGGGCACGCGGGGTGGGCGGGGCGGGGCCCGCGCGTGCTGGCGCTGGACGGGGGCGGCGTGCGGGGGCTGTACAGTGCGCGTGTATAGAGTGGGTGTGGGGTGTGTAGGCACTGGCGCTGGTGGGGCACGCGGGGTGGGCGGGGCGGGGCCCGCGCGTGCTGGCGCTGGACGGGGGCGGCGTGCGGGGGCTGTACAGTGCGCGTGTATAGAGTGGGTGTGGGGTGTGTAGGCACTGGCGCTGGTGGGGCACGCGGGGTGGGCGGGGCGGGGCCCGCGCGTGCTGGCGCTGGACGGGGGCGGCATAGAGAGAGATTAGAAGTATAATGATATTGATTTAGTATGGGAACCGAGTGTCGCCTCTCCGCACACAAATACAGATTAGATGAAATGATCATTTTGTTCACTACATGAAAAACCGCCACGCGATACGTTCGCGATAACATAAACAAAATCCTAAAAAGATACTAAGCTAAGAAATCACACAATTAAAAACAAACTCTAATTCAACGTGATAATAAATAATTTACTTTAACATGAATGTTGAACTGTCACGTGGCTGTATATGGGGATACCAGAAGGGAAGAAATATTTTAAGATTATGCACATTTTAAAAAATTGGGGACATCATTTTATGTGCGAACTATTAAGATTAGATTTTGCTGTAACCAAGTGAATATTGAAAAATAACGCTTTTCCCTATATAATTTATTAAAATATTTTTTAAAAAACGCAGTACGAAAACTAAGAAAACTTAATGATAAACTCTATCATATGTCTGTGGAGTAATATAATTAAGCGAGGAAAAGTGTAAAAAAATAAAAAATTAAGAAACCAACAGAATTTTTGTATTAATTACATTAAACGTAATTTGTAATTTTTTCTTACTGGTATCATTCCGATTGTGCATATTAGTGATGTGACATAATATTAGTTGATAAAATAAAAGCTTTAAATTTTGTTATGAAACAGTTAAACGTAATTCAGTTCGACAATGTTCTACAGTGGTTTTATAGTAATTATTTAAAGCTTAATTCAAATAAAATGAAATACATAAAGTTTGCATTACCTAATGTGAGGCATATTAATACACTTATAAATGTAAATAGTGTAAAAGTTGAGTTGGTGAAATAGACATAGTTCCTTGGTATTACACTAGATTCCCGACTGCAATGGGATTCTCATATTGATAATTTGTCAAGTAGACTGAGTTCTGCAGCATTTGCTGTTAAGAAAATTAGACTCTTGACAAATGTTGAAACGGCAGGATTGGTATATTTTAGTTATTTTTGTAGTGTAATGACGTATAATCTATTGTTGTGGGGTTCTGCGGCTAGCATTCAAGATATTTTTATTCTACAAAAGAGAGCTGTCCACGCTATATATAATTTACGGTCTAGAGAATCTCTCAGAGAAATATTTTAAGAAATAAATATTTTGACTGTTGCCTCTCAATACATCAATGAAAATATTATCTACGCAAGAAAACATTACGATTTCTTCACAAAAAAAAGTAGTGTACACAATAATCTTAACACAAGAAATAAAAATAAACTTGCCATTCCAAGCTTCAGACTTCAGGTAACCAGAGGATCATTTCTGGGTAAATGCATTGCTATGTTCAATAAAGTTCGTAATTGACATACCCATAAATAAATTTAAAAATCATGTAATGAACATACTTATGAGTAAAGGCTATTATAAAGTTGATGATTATTTTAAGAATCGCAATGCATGGAATTAATAGCCTTCGCTTTGTTCTATAAAGACTAATTATATGTTCAACCTATATCCTACAGACTTTGAAAGTTGTATTTATTATTGTGATATGATATGAAATGACATGATTTATGTAAATATCATTACTTATGATAAAGGGCTGGTAAGTTTCTTTCGCTTGTTCTTCTTGTCAGCTAAAAGACGTCCTGAACGAGTGGTAGGGGAAAAAAAATTTTTGGACGATTCAAAAGTGCTTGTAATAGGCTACTTGAATAAAGATATTTTCATTTCATTTCATTATAACTAATATGATCATTACAATAATAAATTGATCATAGCCATGTTTGTTTTACTTTATTATTCTAAGTTTTATATCTGTAATAATAATAGTACCTACATTTTTAATTGCAACGACTGGACAATAAGGAATCGCTGGTCAAGTATGAGTTTGAAAGCCGTGACAAAAAAGTTTGAAGACAGACACAAAAGCGATAAGTACGTACAAACGTCAATCTACATATAAAGTCACATCCGTTTGAGACATGCGTTTATAAACTTATGTGCAAATATGGAGCAACAAAAAAACTGATAAAAGCTGTTCTGTGGGCGGTTCTTTAAAGTGACTATCTTAACTCGATTTCTATAATAATGGTTTCCGATTATGAATCAGCATAATAAAGTAAATTAAATTAACGCTTATAAATTGATTTTGTAAATTAAATTCACACCACCAACAATATTACGTTAGTTGAAAACATGATTTTTTGTTTGTATAGATATTATGTTGTTTTGAAATTCATTTGATAGGTTTAGGTCTAAAACGGATAGGACAAAATAAATAATGTAAACAGGGCAATCCGTTGTAAAATTATTAGGGAAACTGAAATATAAATAATGCAAAAGAAGTGAAATCCAGTTCCACCAGTTTCTAATAAGACCTATTAGGCCAACACTCTTAGCTTTTCACGAAGTTTCGTTTGATTTATATATTGTTCATAAAACGTTGATATACTTCGTAACTTAGATATTTATAGCACATCAGTATTTTTTAATATTTGTCTGCGTGTAAATAATTAACCGAATCTTCGTAAAAAAGTGCCTGGATAGTTCATTATTTCATCTGTTCAGTATCAATTCATCTTTTATTTTCTCTTGTAAACAGTAGCATTTATTTTTATATAATTATGGCATATACTTATCCATAACGTTGTTATGAAATGATAAAAGAAAAGCTCTAAATAAATTTGTTTTAGTTATCGATTACGATTCATATAATTAACAATATGATTCCGAGCAGCAGCAGCCTATCGGTACATTTCAGACAAATGGAGGCACAGCACTATTTTTTGCAAAAGTGCACAATATGATTTACATTGCTGTCTAGAAACGGGATCAGAAACATTGATGTTGGTTTGAGCAAACAATGTATATTTTATTTGAAATTGTGTCAAATTATTACGTTTTTTATATTTTAGCATTAAAATTGTACTTACCAGTGAATGGAAATGTTTGCATTAGTTAGATTGTATACTTTGCTTTGCTTTTTGCAAGTGATAATAGCAAAAAACGGCATTTTTCATAGAAAAAATCTGTAAAATCACCACTCGACGTTTGACGAACGACTGACAAACGTAAAACCGAGGAAAGGGCGTCATATGAGTAAAAGCGCATATGCCAGCCACGCGTGCCCCGCCCATCTATGATAGAGCTTCGTGAAAAAGCCCATGAAAGATCAGAGTTAGATGTACACAGTTTTATAAGGACATGAAAAAAATGGTTTCTACTAGCATTATAAATGAAAAGCGCGCCTTTTTTGATCAATATATCAACAAAAATATAAATAATAGCAAAAATCAAAAATAGAAAAATTTTACCGACTCAAGATAAAGACGATCTCCTTCCAGAATGCTTTGACAGTCCGCATGCTGTAGATACTCATTTTTTGAAGGTGCCTGGCGGGAAGTGTCCATATCTCAGTTGTCTTATTTCGAACATCATCGGCTTAACGTCGTCACGCCTCCATTTAAATTGCATACTGTTACTGAAGCTGAGGTTTCTAAATACATACTGTCAGTGCAATCAAACGCTGTTGGCTGTGATGAAATAAATAGGGACATGGTGTTGCTGTCACTACCACGTACGCTCTCGGTAATTACTTCAATAATAAACAGGTCAATGGTCTCAAATACGTTCCCTAATCAGTGGAAGACTGCACTTATTACACCATTGCTAAAAGTTGAATGTCCTAATGAGTCAAATGATGTAAGGTCAATAAGTATATTGCCTTTCTTGTCCAAAATATTGGAAAAGTTTGTCTATTGCCAACTGGTAAAGTTTGTAGATGCAGATAATATATTGCCACCACATCAATCCGGCTTTCGGAAGGGTCGTGGCACTGTAACATGATTGTTGGATGTTACAGACAATGTTCTTGCAGAACAGGATGTTGGTCGCGTTACATTGTTATCGCTTCTTCATTTCTCGCGAGGCTTTGATGGTCTCAGTGTTCCTCTACTTTTATCTAAGTAAGCCTATTACGGCTGCGATTCGAACTCGATGATGTGGTTTAGTACTTCAGCAATCACTTTCAGTTTATTAGACTCCGCAATCTTGGAATGATTTTTGATAGTCAATTGCGTTTTGAGCACCATGTATTGGGTATTGTTAGGATTTGATTTTACCGGCTGAAGGTACTGTATAGAATACGAAATTTTCTATCGGAAGAAGCTCGCATTGCCTTATGTATATCTAAATAAAGACAATTGGTAAAATAAACACAAATATTCTATGTATATTGTGCTCTATAATTTATGTTTTCTGTTTTTTTTTTCATACTCTGATGTATATAATCTGTGATGGTAACAATCAATATATAATATTTAACTTTCTCACAATTTATATTTTGCATTTTTTAATTAATTAATCGAGTGAACTGTTATATTCCATTATAATACTTGTGACATTTAATAATTAAAGTATCATTTCAAAGTGACGCTATTGTTTGAGATTTTGGGTAAAGGCTGAAAATCGGCTGAAAGGCTGAAAGGCTGAAACGTTTTGCTCCCTAAGCAAAGGAATCGCTAAGCTTTTTTAACCTTTTGCATTGCTGTGGCGTACACGTGAAATCGGATTTTTTGTTGTTTTAATGCAAATAAATGAATTTTTGATCTATCTTTTTAAATTGAACTAAATTTATATTAATCTAGTTAAAAGGAGTTTTACGAAGATAATATAACAGAATGATAGTAGTACTATAATATGTATATTATATTGATGACATGGCACAATGTGAAAACGAAGCGTAATTATAAATAGACTTTTATTTTATCGCGCAGGGAGCGGCGGCACTCTGGAGATGGCCAACGAGATGTATCTGACGCTGTCTAAGAAAATGTTCGGTAACACTTCCGTCATCGGCGGTGAGTGACCCGGCGACTCGTATTAATATTTATTATTTCTAAAATCTCAGGAGCAACTGGAACGAATCGAATAATTGTTTTCGTATTGAATAGTCCACTTACCTATACGTCACGCTATGATTCGTAGCAGCGAAGCAGCGATGAAAAATGTTACAGAAACGGGACAATATTTATTTTTTGAGAGCATTTCATCATGCGTGCGCTGCGTCAAAATATAATTTTAAATACTTTAAATGAATGACATGTCATAGTTAATACCTGAGACCTACCAATAGTATACTTATGTATGCCTCAGGCGCGTCCCGCCTGGTGTGGACGCAGTCGTACTACGACACGGCGGCGTGGGAGCGCCTGCTGCAGCACCACCTCGGCGCGCGCACGCTCTCGCGCTGCAACCGCACGCACGGGCCCAAGGTACCACTCATCTATCGACCGCTTCTGAGCCCGAGAGGACCCTCAAACGGGTACCGGCCGTTCCCGACCACTGACATCTGAAATTTTGTCAACCGTTCCTGCGGCGAAATCGGTTTTGCTTATTTCTTTTTTATCTCGCCGTACATTGCGGACGCGACCCTGGCGATCGGATCGCTTTGGATTCTATTCTTTTTGAAACTTTTAACAAGAATTTAAGTGTTTTTCCGAGAGATCATGCCCGGCAAGCAGCTTTATGAAAATTATTTAAACGTAAAAATTAAATATATAATTTTATGAGATTATTTTTAATCAATTTGAAATAGGCAACTATATATCTAAGTTATGTAAACACATTTTACAACTATCGTAGCAAAAATAAACATTCGGATTACGACATCGGACACATCTATGGTTGATATCGATTTCAACAATAAAATATTATTCTAACCTTTCAATATGAGAAAGTGATCACGAAAGGAGGAGCGAAAGGTTCACTTTTGAGAACGTCATATTTAAATATCCGTTTACGACACAATATTTTCGTGTCCTTTTCATTGACATTACTCATTTTCCGAATGCAACTGAGTCCATCCGAGCTCCCCGAAAATCCACGTAAACGCGGGCGGCGTTGAATTCGACCATCTGTTCTCGGTCGCTCTCCTGTATCGTTCTGTGGTAAAACGTATCGCTATAGTGGTTCTATCTACTTTATATCGAAAGCACTAGGACTAATTAACTAACGAATCAAATAAAACGATGAATCTCTGAACGCTCGCATCGAGCCGGCGAATGAGGGAGAGTACTCGTACAGTGCTAGTGGTCGTGTGCAGCTGGCGCTAGTGTCGTGCGTGGTGAGCCCCGGGCGGCGCGTGTCGCCGTTCCTGTTCCGGTCGTACGCGGCGCCGTTCCGCGTCCGGTCGCAGTTCCCGGGCTCCAGTCGCGCCGCGCTGTGGCAGGCGGTGCGCGCCTCCGCCGCCGCGCCCACCTACTTCCACGAGTTCCGCCTGCACGGGCTGCTGCACCAGGACGGCGGCATCGTGGTCAACAACCCCGCGGGCGTGGGGCTGCACGAGGCGCGGCTGCTGTACGGCGCGGGGGCCATGGCCCGCGCCACGCTCGTCAGCGTGGGCACCGGCCGCCCCCTGCCCCCGCGGGCCGCCGCCCCCGACCCCGACCCCGACGCGCCCGACGCCCCCGAAGCCACCTCCTGGCGGGACAAGTTCGACAAGATACTCGACTCCGCCACCGACACCGAAGGTCCGAAGGCCGTCCGCCTCGACGGTTCCGTCGGACGATCGATTCTATCGCTCCATCCCCGGGCGGAGCGATAGAATCGGTCGTGCGAGGGAACCGAATGATATATCGGAATACCGATGTATATCCGGATCTTCCTGGATCTTGAACAGATTTACACGTAGCTAGCCGATGCTTGGACTGTATAATTGAAACTTCCTTCGATGGTTTTCACTTCTTCTTTATTCTTAAATCTTGAGGGCCGGAGAGCTTACAAATTTCGCTCAAATCGACCCGTCTTACATTTGTTGGGGTGGCTCGCACTTAGCTCCGTATATTATCAGTTGGTTAGCCTATTACACATCTAACCCCTACTTTGCGAAGCCATCCCCCACCCTTAACATCTATGTATCACATTATTGTTAATTACTACGTTTTACTGTTTCTACATTTACATCATAAATCACGTTGAAACATCATCATATTACTGTTACATAACTCGTATCGTGTCGGGCAAGACCGCGCCGTCGAAGCTCATAATCATTCTAAGGCGCGCCGCGCTCTTGCCCGATGTATTTATGTGGTCAGAGCGAGACGGAAGATCCCGCGTAAACCAGCGCCGTCTCGCTCCGATACATTTTTATTGTTAACATGAAGGTAGTCGAACATTTTACATTTTAAACACCCCTGTATCGAGGCAATACCGTATAGAAACCCACATAAGCTCCCTTGACTCGGGCAATACCATATAGAAAACCCACATAAGCCTCCTTGAGTGAAGCAATACCATACAGAGAGCTACCTAAGCCTCCTTAGCGAGGCAATACCTTATAGAAAACCATATCAAATAAAATCCAACCCCTCACAATCATTTAATTTGCTATAACTTAAATTATCTTAATACTAGGGGAATAAATACACCCATAGGTTGTATCATTTAATTCTAAGCTTTAACCACATTCATTTAACTAAACTTACTTATTATATATAATTTACTTAAGATCATCTAATATATACAACTCGACGAGACGTGCGTCCGTAACAGAGCTCCCCCCGGCGCAGCATCCGCGTAGCCCCATCACTCCATCGTCAGGACCGCCAGTCTCGTCGCCGGTCGCCGGAACGTGCCGCCCTTCGTCTTCACCTCCACATTGCGTATCTCGTTGTCTGGTCCAGGATATACTTTGGTGACGACGCCCCTTGGCCATATGTTGCGGGGTAGTGTGTGATCCACAACTATAACCAAGTCACCCTCTTGTATCGCACGACGCCCAGCGTCGCGGGCACCTCCACGTGGTATGAGCATGGGAAGGTACTCTCGTAGCCATCGACGCCAATATTCATCGGCCAGCGCTTGTGCTGCCCTCCAGGTTCGCTTGTCGGCGCGCTCGCACGGCCCGGTAAAGGGCAGGCCGTTCGAACTACCCAATAAAAAGTGATTGGGCGTGAGTGCTTCTGGATCTTCAATATTGACTGGTACGTGTGTCAGAGGTCGAGCGTTTAAAGTGTATTCGACCTCGGTCAGTAGTGTGACTAAGACTTCCTCTCGCGGCGATTTTTCATGTAGCGTCACTCGTAATGCATTCTTGACACTTCTAACGAGACGTTCCCATGCGCCTCCTTGGTGTGGCGCGCCCGGTGATATGTAACGCCAGTCGACTCGTTGTGTAAGCGCATAGTCTCGTAGTGCCGGCTCCCATTCATTGTATGCGTCCCGTAGCTCACGGTCGGCACCTCTAAAATTCGTCGCATTGTCACTATACATTGTCTTAGGCCACCCCCTCCTCGCCGCCATTCGTCGTAGTGCCATAATCGCGGAGTCGGTAGACAGGCTCCCCACCACTTCGATGTGCACGGCGCGGGTTGAAAGGCATGTGAATAGCGCCCCCCACCTTTTCTCATGTCGTCTTCCTATTGTCACCGTCATAGGGCCAAAATAATCGACGCCACAATTACTGAATGGTCTGATAAAGGCTTCCAATCTTACTTGAGGTAGATCACCGTGTACTGGTTTCGTAGGTATCGCTTTTCTCACGCGACAGAAAGCACATTTATAAGCCACTGCACGCACCGCTGGTCTTAATCGTAATATCCAATATCGTTGTCTAACATCATTCACGACGCGTTCATTGTTCGCGTGATGGGCGCGACGGTGTTCGCGTTGAAGCAACAGCCGCGCATACGGGTGGCTGCCGTCCATTATTACTGGCGTAGTAGCGGGGGCAGACACACCCGCTGCCCTTATTCTCCCGCTCGCTCGTAATACGCCGTTCTCGTCTATGAATGGATCCAGTTTTCGTAATCGACTGCTGTTAGACAACTTTTGGCCAGCTTTAAGACGGTTAATATCATTTGTGAAGCTTTCTTTCTGTGCGTTTTTCAAGAGTAACTCCTCTGCTTTGTTTATGTGTTCCGCGGTTAAATCAGTACCACGGTGGCGACATCTATCGACGAACATTAAAACTCTTGCCATCGTTCTCACGTAGCGTTCGTAAGAGGAAAAGCGATTCACATCGGGAATGCTATAGTTTTCCTGCGGCAGTTGTGCTATCGCGTAACATTCATTTTCATCCGTATTGTTCGTGACGTCACAGGTAGGCCACTCTAATTCGCTAGCGTATAAAAAGGTCGGTCCAGTGAACCACCTATCCGTATTCGATTTTACGTAAGCTTCGCCTCGCGTTGCGTCATCTGCGACGTTATGTGCAGTAGGCACCCATCTCCACTGTGACGCCGTCGTGGTTTCAGTTATTTCGGTTACACGATGAGCCACATACGGTGTAAAACGCGCTGTATCATTGTTTATCCACTGCAGGACGGTTTTTGAATCGGTCCAATACACGACGCGCTCTGCATGCCATCTTTGTTCTCTCGCTACGGTATTCGCCAACCGCGTAGCGATTAACGCTGCCTGCAATTCCATTCTAGGAATACTTTGTCTTTTTATCGGTGCCACTCTGGCCTTTGCGGCGGCCAGCGTCACTTGCACCGCCCCGTCATTCTCGATTCTCCAATAGACTGCGACGCTATAAGCGACCTCGCTCGCGTCACAAAACACATGTAGCTGCTTTCCCGTCACTCCCCCCGTATAGAGACGCCGGGGTAGACGCAGCCTACTAATGGTACTCATTCCATTAAGCCATTCGTGAAATTCGCCGGCTTCCTCATCAGGTAAGGCCTCGTCCCAGTCTATTTTCAATCGCCATATGTTTTGTAATATAATCTTCGCCCGTATCGTGTAATAACTTAATAATCCGAGCGGATCAAATATAGACATTACTGCGCTTAATGCCTCCCTTTTTGTAGGGGCTCGTTTCATTTCTTTTATGTCCGTATTCACGCGCACCATATCCGTGTTAAATGCCAGTTCGTCCGTAGACGCATCCCACAGCAATCCTAGTGTCCTACCCCATCGGTCCTCGCTTATGGCGAGTTGCGTAGGCGATGTGGCACGGCTCTCTACTGGCAGCTCTCGCAACACTTCCGGTCCGTTTGAGTTATAACCGGTTAGCGTGAATCCCGCCTGCGCGTGCACAGTGGCTACTTCCTTTAGCGCATCCATCGCCTCTTGTTCTGTGTCGTAGCAGTCGACATAGTCATCCATGTAGTGACTCTTAGTGATTGCTTCATATGCGCGTGGATACTCTGTAGCATGCGCGTAGGCATTCGCGTTCCGTACACTGTGAGCCAGGAAAGGAGAACTCTTAGCTCCGAATATCATAGACGTCATCTTGTATCTTTTCGGCGGCGTGGTTCGCTCGTCGCCTCTCCACAGGAACAACTGCGCCGGCTGATCCTCCTTGTGAATCTTTATCTGAAGAAACATCTCCTTGATATCGGCCGTGACGGCGAACGCTCGTTCTCTAAACCGTAAAAGGAGGCCCGCTAGATCTATAAGCAAGTCGGGACCCTCCAATAGTTCGTCATTGAGACATACTCCATTCGTTACGGCAGCCGCATCAAACACTACTCGTAACTTTCCTGGCTTATTCGGGTTCGACACCGCGAAGTGGGGCAGATACCATAATCGTTGGCTCTGTAGTTCCTCCCCATTGCATTCCTCCGCGTACTTTTTATCAATCAGATTCTTTATCTGCGCTTTATATGTGTCTCTGAAAGAGCTTGACTTATCCATCTTCTTTTCAATGGTTTTCAATCTCTTCACGGCGGACTCGTAACTCGGTGGCATCTTCACATCATTGCGTTTCCACGGCAGTCGCACCTCATATCGTCCGTTAATTTGTTTTGTCGTTGTATTAAACAATTCCATTGCGCGAGCGTCGTTCGGACTGACTCGCTCCTTTCTATTTATTCCTATGGAATCGATTTCGAAGTGCTCCTTTACTTTTTCGTGAAGCGCATCATCCCGGTCGAGAGGGCGCGAGACCGTCGCGCATCGCGGTGTGTCTACGTATAACACCGAGTCGCTCTCTTTCAGCATCCCCGATCGCGGCGCTGACCCATGGATGACCCATCCAAGCATCGTGAGGGAAGCGATCGGTTCGTCACGCTTACCCTCGAGCAGTCTTCGAGTTACTATAAGATGCCAGTTGTCCGCTCCGATCAGTATGCGCGGTTCGGCATACCCATAACATAGATCTTTGCTACGTAAGTGGCGCATATGCTTATAGTTTAACGTTTCTTTATTTATCTTTTGTCGGTTCAACGTAAGATTTTTCATAGTTTTAGCTTTAATATTGAATCGCTTCTTATTCCCCGCGATCAATTGAAGATTTACTTGTTTCGTTTCGTATACATTCTGCGTGTTAATGCTTCGTATGCTTAAGTTATTTGTCGGCCCGTCGGCACCCACGTAATTGGCGAGATCTTCATCTATCACTGTTATAGTTGACCCTTCGTCGAGTAAGGCGTAAGTGTTGACCGAGCCTTTCGGTCCTTTTATGGTGACGGGACACACTTTCAACAATACTTTGGATCTTTCTGTTGAGTGAGTAGCTGATGCAACCATCTCGGCTTCCTTTGTGGGTCTCGCTTCGCTCGTTTGGGCACGGTTCTCGTGTAACATCGCATGATGTGGGTGGCGGCAGCCATCTACACCACATAACGGGCTGTCACAGTGTATCCGACGATGTTTTCTGTTTACACATCGAAAACAAATTTGGGATTTCTTAACCCATTTCCATCTTTCAGGTATCTTCATAGCTTTAAACCGTTCACATTGTGGTACTTCATGACGTCCCCCGCAACATAGACATACTTTGGAGGTGACGTCATCGTTGGTCGCGTACACCGCAGTGCTTCTCTTTCTATCGTATCGCGGTTTCATTTGTCCCTTTGTCTCGGCGATATTCTTTTTCATAGCAGCGGTGTTGTTGTTAGTCACATATGCGAATTGCAGTGATCTATTTGCTTCGCGCATCAAAAAACGAGACAATGTTACGATCTCTGGCTCCGCGTAGCTTCCGGATTCATATGCATAGTCGCACCAACGCGATCGGAGGTGGGGGCTAAGCTTTTCCACCACTTCTCTCACTAGTAATGGATTTCTCAAATACCCTCGGTCGTCGACATTATCCAATATGCATACTATATTTTGAAGCTTAATTGCGAACGTGTTGAGTTCGCTTGCCGTCGTACCCGGTCGCGGTAAATTCTTTATGTCTTCTAGCGCTCGATAAATAATCACTTCGGGTCGACCGAAACATTGTTCCAAAGACTTCATGATTATCTCCGGATCGGCGACGGTATACAAAAGCGCTGATACCGCTTCTTTCGCTTCGCCTTTCAAACAACTCCTTAATCTGGCTATATTTTCAGATTTAGTGAAGTGCCACTGTTCTGTGGTGTCGCGCATTGCTGCTTTAAACGGCAGCCATTCGGCCGGTGCGCCGCTAAAAATTGGTAATTCTTGAGCCTGACGCGGCACCGGACGCCTATTCATCATTCTTTCTAACGTATGAGCGAGCTTATCCATCCCCGAGTCTTCCTTAATCGTTTGCTGATCTCGGTTTGCTGTCTCATCGATTAGTTTATCATCACTCTGTTCCTTGAAGGGAGAGTCCGTAATGTGGCGGTGTTTATCTACCTCTACGGCTCGCGCATCCTTCCTTTTCTGTTGCGCGGCCGTATCGCCGTCCCTTTCCGACATGGGCTCTAACACGTTCTGACGCCGTAGATTCTGGAACCAGTCGTCCACTCGTTGGACATTATCGACGGCGGGTAAGCTCTCCGGATCGGTTTCCTCTTGTATAGTAGCTATTTCGTATGCTAATCTCTTTTTTACTAGCTCCGATTCAATATGCAACTCGCGGCGTCGTATTTCCGCGAGTCGCTCTTCCGCTGCGAGTTGCGCCTGCTTAACGCGCGCAGCAACGCTCGAATTCGAACATACCGTTGGTGGCCTCGATCTAGGCATATCGTCGCGATGTTCAATTCTCTGTGCGGCGGTACCTTCTACGGTTTCTTGTGGCGCTTCCGACGGCATCACGGATGAGGCAAGGCACGAGGGTGACGCAGGTGGCCTGTCGAACACTTTTCCTTTAGCGCTGTCCATTTTGCTTTGTTCGGCTTGGCTTTGACGTCTCGTCGTTGGCATGTCCTCTTCTTACTTGCAGCCCCTACTCCTATCAATCTCAAACGGGTACGCTAACTGGGGAGCCCGCTTGAGGATGGATATCGTGCAGGATAGGAAGGTAGGAACTACCCAGCAGAGAGTCGGTCGCGGACAACGGGGCGCTCGCGTATCGGCTGGAATGTCCGATAGCATTGGCAGTGCCTACAGAAAGGACCCCCGCTCCACGCCAAACCTTACTGGCGTAGTAAGACGTAGTTCGGAAACGAACTATCAATCTAATCCGTATGTTTACAGCCCCGCGAAATACGACGTGTAGTTCGGAAACGAACTGACCACTTCGTCCGTATGGTTACAATGCCTTGCGTAGTACGACGTGTAGTTCGGAAACGAACTGACCACCTCGTCCGCCTTGAACGGCGTTAACTCACTACGCACACCGTTTGGCACCGTTAGGTGGTGTACGCAATGAGCCCGCGGTCCACCCGCGTATACTCGTGACAGAACACGAGTGTTTTCTTCGGCTATGTCCGTAGGTCTGGAACGTTTTTCAGTCTTCTGACTTCATATATCCGGCGAGCGATGGACCAAACTTCTGTTGCGGATCTTCCTGGATCTTGAACAGATTTACACGTAGCTAGCCGATGCTTGGACTGTATAATTGAAACTTCCTTCGATGGTTTTCACTTCTTCTTTATTCTTAAATCTTGAGGGCCGGAGAGCTTACAAATTTCGCTCAAATCGACCCGTCTTACATTTGTTGGGGTGGCTCGCACTTAGCTCCGTATATTATCAGTTGGTTAGCCTATTACACATCTAACCCCTACTTTGCGAAGCCATCCCCCACCCTTAACATCTATGTATCACATTATTGTTAATTACTACGTTTTACTGTTTCTACATTTACATCATAAATCACGTTGAAACATCATCATATTACTGTTACATAACTCGTATCGTGTCGGGCAAGACCGCGCCGTCGAAGCTCATAATCATTCTAAGGCGCGCCGCGCTCTTGCCCGATGTATTTATGTGGTCAGAGCGAGACGGAAGATCCCGCGTAAACCAGCGCCGTCTCGCTCCGATACATTTTTATTGTTAACATGAAGGTAGTCGAACATTTTACATTTTAAACACCCCTGTATCGAGGCAATACCGTATAGAAACCCACATAAGCTCCCTTGACTCGGGCAATACCATATAGAAAACCCACATAAGCCTCCTTGAGTGAAGCAATACCATACAGAGAGCTACCTAAGCCTCCTTAGCGAGGCAATACCTTATAGAAAACCATATCAAATAAAATCCAACCCCTCACAATCATTTAATTTGCTATAACTTAAATTATCTTAATGCTAGGGGAATAAATACACCCATAGGTTGTATCATTTAATTCTAAGCTTTAACCACATTCATTTAACTAAACTTACTTATTATATATAATTTACTTAAGATCATCTAATATATACAACTCGACGAGACGTGCGTCCGTAACAGAGCTCCCCCCGGCGCAGCATCCGCGTAGCCCCATCACTCCATCGTCAGGACCGCCAGTCTCGTCGCCGGTCGCCGGAACGTGCCGCCCTTCGTCTTCACCTCCACATTGCGTATCTCGTTGTCTGGTCCAGGATATACTTTGGTGACGACGCCCCTTGGCCATATGTTGCGGGGTAGTGTGTGATCCACAACTATAACCAAGTCACCCTCTTGTATCGCACGACGCCCCGCGTCGCGGGCACCTCCACGTGGTATGAGCATGGGAAGGTACTCTCGTAGCCATCGACGCCAATATTCATCGGCCAGCGCTTGTGCTGCCCTCCAGGTTCGCTTGTCGGCGCGCTCGCACGGCCCGGTAAAGGGCAGGCCGTTCGAACTACCCAATAAAAAGTGATTGGGCGTGAGTGCTTCTGGATCTTCAATATTGACCGGTACGTGTGTCAGAGGTCGAGCGTTTAAAGTGTATTCGACCTCGGTCAGTAGTGTGACTAAGACTTCCTCTCGCGGCGATTTTTCATGTAGCGTCACTCGTAATGCATTCTTGACACTTCTAACGAGACGTTCCCATGCGCCTCCTTGGTGTGGCGCGCCCGGTGATATGTAACGCCAGTCGACTCGTTGTGTAAGCGCATAGTCTCGTAGTGCCGGCTCCCATTCATTGTATGCGTCCCGTAGCTCACGGTCGGCACCTCTAAAATTCGTCGCATTGTCACTATACATTGTCTTAGGCCACCCCCTCCTCGCCGCCATTCGTCGTAGTGCCATAATCGCGGAGTCGGTAGACAGGCTCCCCACCACTTCGATGTGCACGGCGCGGGTTGAAAGGCATGTGAATAGCGCCCCCCACCTTTTCTCATGTCGTCTTCCTATTGTCACCGTCATAGGGCCAAAATAATCGACGCCACAATTACTGAATGGTCTGATAAAGGCTTCCAATCTTACTTGAGGTAGATCACCGTGTACTGGTTTCGTAGGTATCGCTTTTCTCACGCGACAGAAAGCACATTTATAAGCCACTGCACGCACCGCTGGTCTTAATCGTAATATCCAATATCGTTGTCTAACATCATTCACGACGCGTTCATTGTTCGCGTGATGGGCGCGACGGTGTTCGCGTTGAAGCAACAGCCGCGCATACGGGTGGCTGCCGTCCATTATTACTGGCGTAGTAGCGGGGGCAGACACACCCGCTGCCCTTATTCTCCCGCTCGCTCGTAATACGCCGTTCTCGTCTATGAATGGATCCAGTTTTCGTAATCGACTGCTGTTAGACAACTTTTGGCCAGCTATAAGACGGTTAATATCATTTGTGAAGCTTTCTTTCTGTGCGTTTTTCAAGAGTAACTCCTCTGCTTTGTTTATGTGTTCCGCGGTTAAATCAGTACCACGGTGGCGACATCTATCGACGAACATTAAAACTCTTGCCATCGTTCTCACGTAGCGTTCGTAAGAGGAAAAGCGATTCACATCGGGAATGCTATAGTTTTCCTGCGGCAGTTGTGCTATCGCGTAACATTCATTTTCATCCGTATTGTTCGTGACGTCACAGGTAGGCCACTCTAATTCGCTAGCGTATAAAAAGGTCGGTCCAGTGAACCACCTATCCGTATTCGATTTTACGTAAGCTTCGCCTCGCGTTGCGTCATCTGCGACGTTATGTGCAGTAGGCACCCATCTCCACTGTGACGCCGTCGTGGTTTCAGTTATTTCGGTTACACGATGAGCCACATACGGTGTAAAACGCGCTGTATCATTGTTTATCCACTGCAGGACGGTTTTTGAATCGGTCCAATACACGACGCGCTCTGCATGCCATCTTTGTTCTCTCGCTACGGTATTCGCCAACCGCGTAGCGATTAACGCTGCCTGCAATTCCATTCTAGGAATACTTTGTCTTTTTATCGGTGCCACTCTGGCCTTTGCGGCGGCCAGCGTCACTTGCACCGCCCCGTCATTCTCGATTCTCCAATAGACTGCGACGCTATAAGCGACCTCGCTCGCGTCACAAAACACATGTAGCTGCTTTCCCGTCACTCCCCCCGTATAGAGACGCCGGGGTAGACGCAGCCTACTAATGGTACTCATTCCATTAAGCCATTCGTGAAATTCGCCGGCTTCCTCATCAGGTAAGGCCTCGTCCCAGTCTATTTTCAATCGCCATATGTTTTGTAATATAATCTTCGCCCGTATCGTGTAATAACTTAATAATCCGAGCGGATCAAATATAGACATTACTGCGCTTAATGCCTCCCTTTTTGTAGGGGCTCGTTTCATTTCTTTTATGTCCGTATTCACGCGCACCATATCTGTGTTAAATGCCAGTTCGTCCGTAGACGCATCCCACAGCAATCCTAGTGTCCTACCCCATCGGTCCTCGCTTATGGCGAGTTGCGTAGGCGATGTGGCACGGCTCTCTACTGGCAGCTCTCGCAACACTTCCGGTCCGTTTGAGTTATAACCGGTTAGCGTGAATCCCGCCTGCGCGTGCACAGTGGCTACTTCCTTTAGCGCATCCATCGCCTCTTGTTCTGTGTCGTAGCAGTCGACATAGTCATCCATGTAGTGACTCTTAGTGATTGCTTCATATGCGCGTGGATACTCTGTAGCATGCGCGTAGGCATTCGCGTTCCGTACACTGTGAGCCAGGAAAGGAGAACTCTTAGCTCCGAATATCATAGACGTCATCTTGTATCTTTTCGGCGGCGTGGTTCGCTCGTCGCCTCTCCACAGGAACAACTGCGCCGGCTGATCCTCCTTGTGAATCTTTATCTGAAGAAACATCTCCTTGATATCGGCCGTGACGGCGAACGCTCGTTCTCTAAACCGTAAAAGGAGGCCCGCTAGATCTATAAGCAAGTCGGGACCCTCCAATAGTTCGTCATTGAGACATACTCCATTCGTTACGGCAGCCGCATCAAACACTACTCGTAACTTTCCTGGCTTATTCGGGTTCGACACCGCGAAGTGGGGCAGATACCATAATCGTTGGCTCTGTAGTTCCTCCCCATTGCATTCCTCCGCGTACTTTTTATCAATCAGATTCTTTATCTGCGCTTTATATGTGTCTCTGAAAGAGCTTGACTTATCCATCTTCTTTTCAATGGTTTTCAATCTCTTCACGGCGGACTCGTAACTCGGTGGCATCTTCACATCATTGCGTTTCCACGGCAGTCGCACCTCATATCGTCCGTTAATTTGTTTTGTCGTTGTATTAAACAATTCCATTGCGCGAGCGTCGTTCGGACTGACTCGCTCCTTTCTATTTATTCCTATGGAATCGATTTCGAAGTGCTCCTTTACTTTTTCGTGAAGCGCATCATCCCGGTCGAGAGGGCGCGAGACCGTCGCGCATCGCGGTGTGTCTACGTATAACACCGAGTCGCTCTCTTTCAGCATCCCCGATCGCGGCGCTGACCCATGGATGACCCATCCAAGCATCGTGAGGGAAGCGATCGGTTCGTCACGCTTACCCTCGAGCAGTCTTCGAGTTACTATAAGATGCCAGTTGTCCGCTCCGATCAGTATGCGCGGTTCGGCATACCCATAACATAGATCTTTGCTACGTAAGTGGCGCATATGCTTATAGTTTAACGTTTCTTTATTTATCTTTTGTCGGTTCAACGTAAGATTTTTCATAGTTTTAGCTTTAATATTGAATCGCTTCTTATTCCCCGCGATCAATTGAAGATTTACTTGTTTCGTTTCGTATACATTCTGCGTGTTAATGCTTCGTATGCTTAAGTTATTTGTCGGCCCGTCGGCACCCACGTAATTGGCGAGATCTTCATCTATCACTGTTATAGTTGACCCTTCGTCGAGTAAGGCGTAAGTGTTGACCGAGCCTTTCGGTCCTTTTATGGTGACGGGACACACTTTCAACAATACTTTGGATCTTTCTGTTGAGTGAGTAGCTGATGCAACCATCTCGGCTTCCTTTGTGGGTCTCGCTTCGCTCGTTTGGGCACGGTTCTCGTGTAACATCGCATGATGTGGGTGGCGGCAGCCATCTACACCACATAACGGGCTGTCACAGTGTATCCGACGATGTTTTCTGTTTACACATCGAAAACAAATTTGGGATTTCTTAACCCATTTCCATCTTTCAGGTATCTTCATAGCTTTAAACCGTTCACATTGTGGTACTTCATGACGTCCCCCGCAACATAGACATACTTTGGAGGTGACGTCATCGTTGGTCGCGTACACCGCAGTGCTTCTCTTTCTATCGTATCGCGGTTTCATTTGTCCCTTTGTCTCGGCGATATTCTTTTTCATAGCAGCGGTGTTGTTGTTAGTCACATATGCGAATTGCAGTGATCTATTTGCTTCGCGCATCAAAAAACGAGACAATGTTACGATCTCTGGCTCTGCGTAGCTTCCGGATTCATATGCATAGTCGCACCAACGCGATCGGAGGTGGGGGCTAAGCTTTTCCACCACTTCTCTCACTAGTAATGGATTTCTCAAATACCCTCGGTCGTCGACATTATCCAATATGCATACTATATTTTGAAGCTTAATTGCGAACGTGTTCAGTTCGCTTGCCGTCGTACCCGGTCGCGGTAAATTCTTTATGTCTTCTAGCGCTCGATAAATAATCACTTCGGGTCGACCGAAACATTGTTCCAAAGACTTCATGACTATCTCCGGATCGGCGACGGTATACAAAAGCGCTGATACCGCTTCTTTCGCTTCGCCTTTCAAACAACTCCTTAATCTGGCTATGTTCTCAGATTTAGTGAAGTGCCACTGTTCTGTGGTGTCGCGCATTGCTGCTTTAAACGGCAGCCATTCGGCCGGTGCGCCGCTAAAAATTGGTAATTCTTGAGCCTGACGCGGCACCGGACGCCTATTCATCATTCTTTCTAACGTATGAGCGAGCTTATCCATCCCCGAGTCTTCCTTAATCGTTTGCCGATCTCGGTTTGCTGTCTCATCGATTAGTTTATCATCACTCTGTTCCTTGAAGGGAGAGTCCGTAATGTGGCGGTGTTTATCTACCTCTACGGCTCGCGCATCCTTCCTTTTCTGTTGCGCGGCCGTATCGCCGTCCCTTTCCGACATGGGCTCTAACACGTTCTGACGCCGTAGATTCTGGAACCAGTCGTCCACTCGTTGGACATTATCGACGGCGGGTAAGCTCTCCGGATCGGTTTCCTCTTGTATAGTAGCTATTTCGTATGCTAATCTCTTTTTTACTAGCTCCGATTCAATATGCAACTCGCGGCGTCGTATTTCCGCGAGTCGCTCTTCCGCTGCGAGTTGCGCCTGCTTAACGCGCGCAGCAACGCTCGAATTCGAACATACCGTTGGTGGCCTCGATCTAGGCATATCGTCGCGATGTTCAATTCTCTGTGCGGCGGTACCTTCTACGGTTTCTTGTGGCGCTTCCGACGGCATCACGGATGAGGCAAGGCACGAGGGTGACGCAGGTGGCCTGTCGAACACTTTTCCTTTAGCGCTGTCCATTTTGCTTTGTTCGGCTTGGCTTTGGCGTCTCGTCGTTGGCATGTCCTCTTCTTACTTGCAGCCCCTACTCCTATCAATCTCAAACGGGTACGCTAACTGGGGAGCCCGCTTGAGGATGGATATCGTGCAGGATAGGAAGGTAGGAACTACCCAGCAGAGAGTCGGTCGCGGACAACGGGGCGCTCGCGTATCGGCTGGAATGTCCGATAGCATTGGCAGTGCCTACAGAAAGGACCCCCGCTCCACGCCAAACCTTACTGGCGTAGTAAGACGTAGTTCGGAAACGAACTATCAATCTAATCCGTATGTTTACAGCCCCGCGAAATACGACGTGTAGTTCGGAAACGAACTGACCACCTCGTCCGTATGGTTACGATGCCTTGCGTAGTACGACGTGTAGTTCGGAAACGAACTGACCACCTCGTCCGCCTTGAACGGCGTTAACTCACTACGCACACCGTTTGGCACCGTTAGGTGGTGTACGCAATGAGCCCGCGGTCCACCCGCGTATACTCGTGACAGAACACGAGTGTTTTCTTCGGCTATGTCCGTAGGTCTGGAACGTTTTTCAGTCTTCTGACTTCATATATCCGGCGAGCGATGGACCAAACTTCTATTGCGGATCTTCCTGGATCTTGAACAGATTTACACGTAGCTAGCCGATGCTTGGACTGTATAATTGAAACTTCCTTCGATGGTTTTCACTTCTTCTTTATTCTTAAATCTTGAGGGCCGGAGAGCTTACAAATTTCGCTCAAATCGACCCGTCTTACATTTGTTGGGGTGGCTCGCACTTAGCTCCGTATATTATCAGTTGGTTAGCCTATTACACATCTAACCCCTACTTTGCGAAGCCATCCCCCACCCTTAACATCTATGTATCACATTATTGTTAATTACTACGTTTTACTGTTTCTACATTTACATCATAAATCACGTTGAAACATCATCATATTACTGTTACATAACTCGTATCGTGTCGGGCAAGACCGCGCCGTCGAAGCTCATAATCATTCTAAGGCGCGCCGCGCTCTTGCCCGATGTATTTATGTGGTCAGAGCGAGACGGAAGATCCCGCGTAAACCAGCGCCGTCTCGCTCCGATACATTTTTATTGTTAACATGAAGGTAGTCGAACATTTTACATTTTAAACACCCCTGTATCGAGGCAATACCGTATAGAAACCCACATAAGCTCCCTTGACTCGGGCAATACCATATAGAAAACCCACATAAGCCTCCTTGAGTGAAGCAATACCATACAGAGAGCTACCTAAGCCTCCTTAGCGAGGCAATACCTTATAGAAAACCATATCAAATAAAATCCAACCCCTCACAATCATTTAATTTGCTATAACTTAAATTATCTTAATGCTAGGGGAATAAATACACCCATAGGTTGTATCATTTAATTCTAAGCTTTAACCACATTCATTTAACTAAACTTACTTATTATATATAATTTACTTAAGATCATCTAATATATACAACTCGACGAGACCGTAGAAAAATCGACGTATCGAATAAATTTCTGAGACTAAGTAAGCATCGATCGTCGAAATTTTGACATCCATCCGACATACATGAAATTACATTCCGTGTTATATTACTTTGGAATCTAAATTTTTTACCTTCAAAAATTTTTGAAGTTTTCGTTCCTACAATTTGTTCTTAATTTCAAAATAAAGCTCCATCCTCTATCTAATCGCGGTCTATTCGAAGGAGTAATGAGACATTTTTTCGTCGTGATCGGGAGAAGGTCTTCCGAATGCCTTTCTTTAAAAGTGGCGTGCAAAGTAGCGCTTCGTTCACCCCAAACTTCATATGTCTCGGGTCATTAGGTAGATATCGGGCGCACGGGGGAAAGGTCACGTTCGGGTGAAGACAAAACACTCGAGTTCGTCGTGCTCCGCGGGCGGGATCCGATATCTGTAATCTTGGATAGGAGAAGCAGAACGCGCTATCTTAGTTCCATCGCTAGTTAGCTGATTTTTTAAATGCATTTATGATTAAAAGTAATTTATTTAAATAAGATTTCTAAAACAAGATTTTAGAATTCACATAAGATCCCAAAAATATCGATGTACAAAACTCGCAACGCCGGTATGGACAACGATTAATCTCAAACTGGTGGCAGTGCAGGCGTGCACCTGCTGCTGCAGGACCTGCTGCCGGGCGGCGCGTACTACCGCCTCAACCCGCCGCTGCTCGCGCCCTGCGCCATGGACGAGGCCGACCCCGGCAAGCTGCGCCAGCTGCAGCAGGACGCGCACGACTACTGCCGCCGCAACCGGCACAAGATCGCGCAGGTGCCCGCCCACACCGCCCACACCGCCCTCGACGGTAACTGTGCCGCCGCTGCAGGGTTATATGTTACATCGTATGTTGCACATGTTGCAGGCGGCCGCGCGCCTGACGCGCCCCCCCTCCGCGGCGCAGCGCGTGGGCCGCGCGCTGCAGCGTCGCGCGCTGCTGGCCGGCCTCGTCGACCCGCGCTGACCGCTACTGTCGAGTCGCTGTGTTGGCGTTGTTTGCGTTTAGATTAATAAATATATACGACGTCGTAGATGTGTACACTGGAGAGAAATTAAACTTTGATGTATTATAGTACATTACGATATTAGTGCGTTATGATGGTTATAACATGCGAGGCGGAATTATAGCCCGAGCCGAAGGCGAGGGCGTAATCGAACCGAGCATGTTGTAACCGATACGCACGTATATCGTACGACGTTTTTTAACACATTTGCGAGGAAACAGAAAAAAAAGCATTAAATATATCCAATCTGTGAATGTACACTGTTGCTTTCCCGCCATTTTAACATTTCGCCTACCGACTGGCGCCGCGCGGCGATTAGTTCGAAATTTGAATAGCAACAGCGCGCGAAATGGCAAATAATACTGTTATGGAATTTGTATGGACTGTAACTTGACTATTTGCTTTGGTAACACACGCGTTTTTTATGACCCGCTTTACTTATTCAAAACCGGTGGAATTACATCAGCTTTACGAGCAAAGGTGTTAAAAAAGTTTTTTACGTTACTGTATATTATGATAAGCCCGGTACTTATCATAATATTATGATAGGTCCGCTTAAAATTAATATCGATTATGTGAAAGTGAACGTCCTCGTGATTATCTATATTATATTCGGTCTCGTATGTGATGTGAGCTCTTTATTTCTAGTCATCGCTTTACTTAGTAGAGAACATATTTTCGCATCCCCGTCCCCGTGATGTGTGAACTCGAAACCTTTAAGGTTCTGCGAACACATTGCTAATTCGTTTAACGATGATGTTGACGACGATGATGATGTTTGAACGATGATATTATAGTTGTAATTTAAGATTTATTCGTTGAGATGTCCTCGGTGACTTAAAATTTATACACTTTTGTTAATATATTATTAAACCACCTATACAAATATAACATTGTTTTATTTGACTCCCCGAGTGTATCTGTGGTATTGTGGATGTATCCGACGAATATTGTTTAACAGTAGCTGTTATATTCTTAATTTTAAATTGTAATTTTTGTAAAAATAATATATCGGTTTCATAATTGTCCTGTTGTTAACACTAGAAACCTCCCCCGTCGCTGAATAGAGGATCAGCTGACTTTCTAAAAACCATTTTAAATTAGTCATTATATGTGCTTATTCCCCCAAAAAATATTAATTGATATAAATTTAAACTTAATTATATACCTAAAACAATGTTTAAATTTTAAATAAACGACGACTAGGAACGTGACGTAATTTATGAGTAAAAAAGGGGAATTTCTAAAAAAAAAAATATAGTATTTATACGTATTGAATACTATATTTACTTTATAATCAATCTCGTAAATAAATAATACAGAAGACTTACCCTTGTAACTTGCTTAAAATCATTTTGTACTTCAAATAATTCCCACGCTTTTCCTAGATAATTTAACTCAATGAGTTTTACAATGATATTAATATGTCTAGTTTTCGAGATACAACTTTTATTTTGTGGCCTTGTTCCGTTGTGCACAGAAATTCTGCCAAGTAGAACTTTTAATTGTGTATCTGCACATTTCGCACAATAAATAAATAAATTTTTACATGTAAAATGAAATGAATAAAAGGTGTTGATTTGCTGCACTGCAATAAAATGAGGAAATATTTAAAACAAATTAAGAAACTACAAAAATTTATCTCTAGATGGCGAAAAGTCGGAGCCCAGACCGCCCCCCCGCCCCGCGCCCGCCACCGAAAACGGCGGCGGCCGCGGCACGGGGGGGCGATCACTGAGTCCTCCCAAATGAAAACGACGGGGTAAACCTATGTTGACGCTACCACGCCGTGCCAGGGCGACTCTGATTGGATGTAAGTATACTGCATTACTGAGAACAATGGTCCATATGACCTGAAAATTAAGATGGCAAAAATGAAAGATGGTATAATTAATAATAAGATAATCAACTTAATTAATCCACGATGTTTCCGACTTCCCTAGACAAGGGGTCGGTGGTCGCCCTGGGTAGAGTGTGCGCGGACAGCGATGGACCATCTCCCTTTCCCGCACCAGCCGAACCAAAGTGCGGCGATCGCGAGAAGCGGAGTCGGCCGGGCCGTCTTGATGGTAACACGCGATAGTAGTCGGTGTAGGCACTTCGCCTTCGCAGAAACCGAACTCCCGTATTTATACGGTGCAGAAACCTCGGCTCCGACGAGATGTTACTTGGAGTCCGAGGGGGCCCCCGTAGGGGCTTGATGATTTTAATTTTGAAAAAATTCCAACAAATAGAGATGGTTAAATAAAATCGATAATGATGTAACGTAGGATGGTGATCGGTGTAGGCACTTCGCCTTCGCGGAAACCGAAACCGAAATCCCGTATATGCGTAGTACAGAAACCTCGGCTCCGATGAGTTGTTACTTGGAGTCCGAGGGAACCCCCGTAGGGGCTTAATGATTTTAAAGATTCGGAAAGACTCTGACAATAAAAATAATAAAAGAAGAATAAATAAAATGGGTGATACGTTAATTCGGGTGGCCCCGGACGCCAACCGCATGAGCAGCACAGCGGCCCCGAATTCGACTCCTGTATATTGATTATTGTTGATGTACTGACTTAATCTAGGTTTACATATGTGATTATTATTAAGATCTAATTTATATAAATGGTTGTTATCAAAATCTGATTTTACATACATGATTCATATGAAATAGTAAGTTTAATATAAATGGTTGTCTTTAATGTCTAACTTTACATAAGTGATTATTGTTCTAGTCAGGTTTTACATAATGGTTCATATAGTGAAATTTAACATAAATGGTTCATATTTAAATGGGTTTATATTATAAAAGAGTGTATATAAAAGTGTTTATAAAACTAATTTAACAATTGAATATAAAACTGAATATAAAATTGGTATAAATTATTAATAATAGTGATTATTAGTAGATAAAATCAGTACATCCAAGTTGGTCTAATCAATCGGAACCATCATAACTGGTCCGTGCAATCCCAACGATGTTAACTGTTCGGACCAATCGGAACAATCGGAACCATCCGAACGATCTTATCTGTTCCGAACGATCCGAACAATCGGAACCATCCGAACAATCCTAACTGTTCGGAACAATCCAAACCATCCGAACCATCTTATCGATCTTAACTGTTCCGAACACTCTTAACAGGTCCGAACAATATTCACAATTCCAACAGTACGCTCGAACCCAACAGCTCCGGACGAACCTAAGCATCTTAACGGGTCCGGATGTTAGCATAGATCTTAACGGGTCCGAACAATAGCTACCCTTACAAGTCCGAACGTGACTAACCATCTTGATTGGTCCGAGCGCACTGCTAACACTTTACACTAAGAGGTTCAGATCGTTCTTTGTGCTTAATATTGGTTATATAATCATATGTACAATATTAGTTATTACGAATTGAGTGGTTGTTAGCCTTGGTAGCTTGTAAATGGCAATTAATCATTTTATTATGTTGGATTTATATGTACACCTGATTAATATAACACAATTACTATTAACTGACTTATAAATAGTGATTAATATGTACAGAACTTAATTGATATTGATTGAATTTTGGTTGTTAGGTAGTTGAGATTCGCTTTATTGCAGAAGCGATCACTAGCGATTGGTTATATACAATTGATTAATTATGTGATTATTAACATTGAATCTAGTGTGATACTTAATGCTTAAACTGGTTATGTGATCATATGTACATGTAATCAAGTGCCTATTGGCAGAGCGCGCCGCCACACCCATGCCAACAGTACACGATGTTGTTCTTAATTTAATTATTTACATTATTCTTATGTGACTATATTTAAATTAATGATGTTGATAATGTAATTATATGTACATGTGATCAGCTGGTTGTTCGAATGACTATCGATCGGGCGCACCGCCTCGCCCGTATCAGCAGCAAACGATTATCCTTATTGGTTATTTAAATAGGGTCATATGAACTTAATTGAGTTATTTACATGGGTTCTGTGTGACTATTTAACTTAATAATATCGATAATGTAATTATATGTACATGCGATCGATGTTCTATAACTATTGACCGGGCACACCGCAATACCCGCGTCAACAGCAAACGACGCTATCATTACGATGGTTATTTACATAAAATCATATGCTTAATAATAATAGAACTATATGTACATAAAATTAGTTGGTTATTTACATTACCACGATATGATTGTTTCATTTGCTTTTTGGTTATAATTATATGTGCATGTAATGAATATAAAATTGGTATATGGCTATTAAAAATGATGATTGTTAATACAAATTGGTTATTTAAATAGGGTCATATGCAACTTAATTGAGTTATTTACATGGGTTCTATGTGGTTATTTAACTTAATAATATTGATAATGTAATTATATGTACATGCGATCGATTATGTTCGAATAGCTATTGACCGGGCGCACAGCTACACCCACGTCAACAGCAACGACGCTATTATTACGATGGTTATTTACATAAAATCATATGCTAATAATAAAGAAACTATATGTACATAAAATTAGTTGGTTATTTACATTACCACAATATGATTGTTTCACTTGCTTTTTGCTTATAATTATATGTGCATGTAATGAATATAAAATTGGTATATGGCTATTAAAAATGATTACCAATCTCGTTATCAAAAGGGTCAGACATCTTTGGAAATACTAAATAATAGTCTTTCGAACAATCACACACGTGTATTTCTTCAATAAACAAACAATCGTAGCTAAGTGTTTAAGGAACACATCGATAAAAATGGATTTATTCGGAAACGCGGTAAGTTTGATACAGCGCGTCAAAATAATACTCGTCTATCTTTCTCACAACCGTAGAATAATCCGACGTCCCCTTTTCCTTTCCGTTTCCGCCCAAAACGTCCAAAAAAACACAGAGCAACCGACGGCGCTGTATCGACCTTACCCAAGTATTCACTTGACGTTTCCGATCATAAGTTACGAATGAACTCGATAGATGGCTTTAATAATAACAATCAATTCAGGTTCTGACAAGGACAGAATTATGCATTCGATAGGGCCACACTGTGCTAATGCTGCGACACGGCCATCTTGATATCTCATACGTCCTCGTGTGAGGTAGTTGATGAAGTACCTGAAAGGAGAGATGATTTCTGAACAGTAAATTTTCTTTCGCTCGGTCTTCCTGACCAAAAGGGTGACCCTGATCAAAAAAGTTAGAGTGCCTAATGTGAGCTTTCAATTTTACACATTAAACGCGAATTTACGTAGAATCTGAGCAACGACATCTAGCGGAATTTGTGCTGTATCTGTCAAAAACTCGTACTCATAAAAATGACACTTTTTTTTTATAAACTAACTCTAAATAGTAAATCTTCGAAAGTAATATTGAAAGTAATAAAAACATGCTACGATCACTAAGCAGTTCAACAAAACTCATCAGACGAATCAGTTTTCTAATTCAAATTGGACATCGTGGATTATATAGTAAAACAATGTAGTATGCAATACTCTGTAATTTTAGATGCTTCCATCCAGCACCTTGTGACAACCTCCATCCGGTCATCACAAAACAATCACGTGGTTGGGTGACCTCCATCCGGTACCCTTCCACAACACAACGCATCCACGGGTGACCTCCATCCGGTACCCATACACAATCGAGCCAACAGCGGTCGTTTACATCTCTCAGCCAAACGCACGCCACTCACAAACGTGGCCGCAATGCGACGAGAAATCTAGCCCGATTTACGCCTACGACTACGAAGGCCTGGAAGATGTAAACAACCTAAGCAACTTACATACTACTGCTTAAAAAGGAAGAACAAAAAAAAGAAAACAGTCACATAGAACAAGCTTTGTTGAACTACCTAATTAAAACTAGTTGAAGGTCCAGTCTTTTCATATACAGTATAGTTAGTTGTGTTAGGGTCATATAAGTCAACTTCGATCAAGTCTTTACAAAATTCTCCACTGTCGGGCATTTTCCTCAGTCTGTCGTGTGCATATTTGTACGTTCTTTTAGAATTGAGAGCTTTAAGGACATAGCGATTATTATCAAGAATTTCTATTACGCGGAAAGGGCCTCTATATTTTGGGTCAAGTTTAGTTTGGTTTCGTTCTTCGTTTTGTAGCAAAACGTAATCACCAATCGAAAAGGGTTCAATCTTGGCTTTAGTTGAGTCGAACCTCATCTTGTCATAAGTAGCAACCTTCTCCATGTTTTCCACAGCTTCAGTTCTCAACCGATCTAAATCAATAATCGGTTCCTCGTCGGTAGCTAGAGGAATTTCAAGAGGCCTTGCAACCTTACCAATTAGCAGCTCCAAGGGGCTTGCTTTAGTAACTCTATTTCTGGAGCAATTGAGGGCAAGTTGAACATCAGGCAAAGCATCTTGCCACGAACGATTACTTGTCTCCACGGCCGTCAGCATGTTTTTTAGAGTGCTCATGACACGCTCCACTTGTCCATTAGCTCTAGAGGTACCTGTTGCTATCAAGTGAAGCTTAATATTAACAGACTCACAATAATCCTTGAATTCACTGCTCGCAAAACAACGGCCCTGATCCGCAATCAAACGGATTGGAGCACCGAATAATGCAACACTGGATTTGATGGCTTTGATGCTACTAGCTGTATCGATATTGTGGGTATGATAAAGTAACACGTACTTTGTAAAGGCGTCAATAAGCACGAAAACGTATTCTTTTCTGTCGTTTTTGCCACTAAGCTTACCCGTAGCATCTACGTGGAGCGTGTGCCAGGGGATGGCTATCTTCGGGATCGGATGCATCTCCACCTGTACCTTTCCTGAGTGTGATTTCGAGATTTTGCAAGTAAAGCAGTTCTCTACAAACTTTCTTACGTATCTTGTCATATTGTCAAACCAGTACACATCGTAGGTCTTTTCCAATGTCTTTTCCCATCCTAAGTGTTGTAGCCCTTCATGGATGATGTTGATAACAGACCAACGCAATGATCTTGGTACAATTGGTAAACAGTGAGTCCTACCTCGTCGCTGGATTATTCGGTGAAGGACGCCAGAACGGAGTTCATATGTTTTAGCGACGTCGAGTGCGAGCTGCCCTTTGCTAAGTTCAGTCATAAGCTTAGAAAGTTCTGTATCTTTCTGTTGTTCTGCCAACAACCAATTGTCAGGTAATTCTGCAAGGTTCACTTGTTTAGGCGGTACCTTTTCTATCAGAGAATCTTTCGTGACATCTGTTTGTAAAGGATTCCTTGAAAGGAAGTCGACGTGAGGCATTCGCTTACCACTACGATGGATAATGTCAAAGTCGAACCCCTGTAAAAATGCCCACCATCTGTGAACGCGTGGGGTAAGGTCCAATTTCTTCCGGGTGGACTGGAGTGAACTGCAGTCTGTTACAACCATGAACTTGCGACCATGCAGGTAGTGCCGAAAGTGCTTTATCGCATTGACAACCGCAAGGGTTTCCAACTCATACGAATGGTACTTGGATTCTGCAGCTGTCGTGCGTTTGCTGAAGTAGGCAACTGGATATAATTTACCTTCCTTTTCCTGCATCAAAATTGCTCCATAGCCGATTGCGCTGGCGTCAGTATGAAGTTCCGTTTTGAGGGATGGGTCATAAATCACGAGCACCGGTTCACTAGTGAGCACGGAAATAATTTTCTGCCTTATCGCTTCATGTTCAGGTTTCCAAACAATCTTACCATTTCCAGCAGTTAGCGCGTACAAGGGAGCCAATATTTGTGAGAATTTTGGCACGAACTGTCGAAAATAAGATGCCAATCCGATAAATTGGCGCAACTGCGTTACTGTCTCAGGTGGCAATAAAGATGTCAGGGCATCTTTCTTACGTGGATTAGGACGAATCTGACCTTTGCTGACAACAAACCCTAGATATTCTACCTCTTGCTTAAGAAAAGAGCACTTTTTGGGATTCAAAGAAAAACCTTTTTGGGCAAGAACATCAAGTACTTCCTTCCTGTGCGTCGCTGGCAACGATCAGTACGTCATCCATATACACGACAACGTAGGTATTCACCAAATCATCAAGAGCCAGAATAAGAGCTCTTTGGAAAATGGACGGTGCATTACGAAGTCCAAACGGCATTTTTAGATATTCGTATTGCCCATCAGGCGTAACAAATGCTGTTTTTTCAATGGAGTCAGGCTCTATTGGGATCTGATGAAAGCCTGATGCTAAATCTAGAATAGAGAAGAAGTGTCCTCCCTGCAATCTTGCTATTTGGTCAGAAATAAGCGGTAAAGGAAATCGATCAGGTACGGTATTATCATTCAGTTCTCGATAATCGACACACATTCTATCTGTGCCATCTTTCTTCTTTACGAGCAATATTGGACTTGCGAATGGTGATGAACTATGACGAATAATGTTAGCCCGCAACAACTCTTGAATTTTGTTACGCACAACCTGTCTCTCATCTGGGCTCAACCTGTATGGGCGGCGATTTACAGTCTTATGAGGATCCACTAATCTTATTTTCATAGGCTCGGTTACAGCAGAAAATGTCGGTACACCGGTAGTAAAACAAAATCTAAATTTTTCTAAAATATCAAGAAGTTGCTTCCTAAATTCAGAGGGAACATCGGTATCGATCGAATTAAAATCAATTTCACTGTCTACGAACACGTCACATGATTCAACAACTCGAACCTTTTCAAAAATCAATTTGTCTGAAGCCATGTGAACGGCTAAACCAAAGGCTAAAACTTCACGACCAATCATAATATCGTGTCGTAAACAGTGGTTTGGTAAAACGTGTAAAAGGATTTCAAAATGTATTCCATTAACTTCAATGGTAGTCAAAATTTGCATGGTAGAATTAATCGAGGTCTGTCCAATTCCAGTCAAAATCACATTGTCATAAAATCTCTTACCACTGAATTTACATGCAACAGATTCCTTAATTAAAGAGCATTCAGCACCCGAATCATAATTAAAAGAAAATATCTCACCAGAGTGACGAAGATTTCCGGTAGGTGCATTGATGACACACACATCGACTCGCTTCTCCCTTCCAGAATCTGCTGCCTCACTAGTGCTTGATGCCTTGTTCCGCTTTGGGCAGCTAGACGCAAAGTGGCCCCGCTCGCGACAGTGGAAGCAGGTGACGAAATCAGAGCCTCCCGCTGGGTTCACACCTTGGTAGGAATGAGAATGTTTCACGCGTAAACGACCTTCTTGTGTGTTCATGTCCCTCTTCATGTGACAAAATAGAGACTTGTGTCCAAGCTTCCCACAATTGAAACATTTGGGTACGATGCTGGGTTCATTGGAACGACTTCTTTTAGCTTCAGGGCCCTCATTGTCTTTAATATTTTGCGCATTTCTTTTAAGAAAAGAAACAGCCTTCAACTCGTTTTGCATCTGACTCCGGGTCTTTATATCGGTCGTAAAAGCTAGCTGTTGTGCACGTGGTTCGAATTTAGAAACATGAGCTAACACAGTAGCAATTGCAATCTGTTCCGTCGTCAGACCATTCCATCTTGTCATTAATGACGACATTAGGGTAGCAGCATAGGCGGCTAGACACTCGCCGTCTTTTGGCTTTTTGTTATTCAAATTAATCAGAAAAGATGCAGGTGTCTCAGGACTATCGTACCTTGTCACAAACAGCTCCTTAAATTCGCTCCATGTCATTCCGGGGAAAGAAACGGAAGACAGCCATGTAGACGCTTCTCCTTTAAGAGCACGGCTCAGCGCAATCATCAGCGATGCGCATTGGTGTTCGTCGGTCACGCACATATCCGCGGTTGTAATCCAGGCACGAGCGTCAACATCCTTTTTCTCAGGGTTAAAGTCAGGAAAATAAAGATCACTTCTCGAAGTAGATGTTCGCATTGATTGTACTAAAGTCAGAAAATTTCGGTTCTGTTGTTCCATCAGCAGACGCCATTTTTCATCGTTCGCGTTATTTTCAGTAGTACGCGTCTCGTTTTCACACATTTCACTGACACAATGTGGGACGTTGCTGTTGCATCCCACTTCTGATAACGGAGGGCGATTACCAATCTCGTTATCAAAAGGGTCAGACATCTTTGGAAATACTAAATAATAGTCTTTCGAACAATCACACACGTGTATTTCTTCAATAAACAAACAATCGTAGCTAAGTATTTAAGGAACACATCGATAAAAATGGATTTATTCGGAAACGCGGTAAGTTTGATACAGCGCGTCAAAATAATACTCGTCTATCTTTCTCACAACCGTAGAATAATCCGACGTCCCCTTTTCCTTTCCGTTTCCGCCCAAAACGTACAAAAAAACACAGAGCAACCGACGGCGCTGTATCGACCTTACCCAAGTATTCACTTGACGTTTCCGATCATAAGTTACGAATGAACTCGATAGATGGCTTTAATAATAACAATCAATTCAGGTTCTGACAAGGACAGAATTATGCATTCGATAGGGCCACACTGTGCTCCTAACAGATCGGTGCATCGCAGTTAGTTTAACCGATCCGAACCATTCTAACTGGTCCGTGCGATCCTAACAATCTTAACTACTCCGAACAATCAGAACAATCCGAACCATCCAAACAAACGGAACAATCCTAACTGTTCCGAACAGTCCGAACCATCGGAACAATCCTGTCGATCTTAAATGTTCCGAACATTCTTAACCGGTCCGGATGATGTTAACAATTCTAACAATGCGTTCGAACCTAACAGCTCCGAGCAACCCTAAGTATCGTAACGGGTCCGGATGTTAGTATGGATCTTAACAGGTCCGAACAATGGCTACCCTTACAAGTCCGAACGTAACTAACCATCCTGATTGGTCCGAACGCACTGCCAGCACACTATTCTGGGAGGTTCGGATCGCTCTCGAGCTATTGACAATGGTCAAACTGAACAAAAGTTGGTTTCTATTACAAAGGCTAACAATGCTAACCCAGTCACTCGGCTAGTCCGGTGATTGAATGGTACGCGGAGCTGATATTGCCGTGATCTTAACAGTGTCTGTAACCTAACAATGCTAATTTAATCCAACGACAGCCAATATAACACGATAATATGTATGAATTAATGTCTAGACTAGATGGTGATAAATTACGACATTAGTATGCGGACTGGATATAAAATGCAATACACAATTATTATAAGTTAGTAAAATAAGGTAAGGTAATTATTAAGCACTAGTTGGTATATGAAATGAAAGGAGCGCAAAAGGCGCGTTCAACTAATCTCCAAACCTCGTTGTCCGCAGGGTCGTAAGGAAGTAGCCAGGTCCAGGGAGTCCCAATTCCACGTCCAGAGGCAGCACACGACTCCGCCTCCCTCGCCGAACCGCAGCGCGGTCGCCGGAGAACCTCACGTCGATGGGGCCAGCAGGCTCGCGGGGACAGGAGGCAGGGCAGCAGTACTCGCGGCAGAAAGGCACGCGGCGCGCCTCTGCAGTCCCGTCGCACAACACGAAGCCACCGAACCACGCATCGGTGGGCCCGGCCGACTCACGAGGGTGGGAGGCATGGCAGCAGTAGTATACGCAACAAGGGACGGTCCAAGAAGAGTCCCCGGTCTAGGTCGCGGTCACAGAGTCCAAAAGGTTTGGGGCCGAAGCGTCGCTCATTACACTCCGAATTATTGTGCGTAGTTGTCTTCCTTAGTATATTAATCCAGTAAATTTTGTGTAAATCCAGTCAATAGATGTTTCCTATTTACATGTATATTGCGCCGTTAGCATAGTTCTCAGTAGTGCAATCCTAACAACACATTGCACATAGATGTTAGGGTATGTATTGCGTCATTAGCGTGGATCCTAACAGAGCGGCTCCCAACCGCAATCCATGTTAGGGTGTTAGGATAAGTAAACTTCGCTCGTTGCGTCGGAGTTAGGGTGTAATGGTAAAAAGTTTGGTTCGTTTCGTCGATGTTAGGATGTAGAATGAAAAATCTCGTTCGTTTCGTCGATGTTAGGACGTTAAAATGGACTACAAAATGGCATCCATGAATCACAAATCACAAAAGCAGCAATAGTACCTGAATTTTGAGCGGGACCGGAGCCCTACGTGTCGTCCAAAAGAATACCTTGGTAGCATGGATTGTCGTCTCCCGTGGGGTCGCTCCGTCTCTTGCATTGGGACCTCCATATCGGTCCCAGCACTCACTCAAAATCGCTGTCTTGGTGTTAATAATGAACCGTCCGCGCCGCACACGTTGGTTGTTACATGAAGCGGTAACCAAACAATCCTAACCGAGCGACGCTCACACTCGTAAGGGGCATCATAGCTCAGGTTTTATCCGGTTCTACATCACTCCATTTTCACAGAAAGTCACTCCTATGCACTGTTGAAGTCTTTAAATAGCACAGTCACTATAGGGTATCACTGTTTATATGCCCCAACCAACTAACACGCACTCGAAGGGGCCGCGTCCGACAAGATGGCGACAACGAAGAACAGTTTTCCGCGAATAACTTTTCCAAAAAAAAAAAAATAAAAAATTGTCGGAATCACGTAAACGATACGTCCCCGTGTAGGTCTTGTGATTACGCGTCTATTGATGTATACTTCAATGGGGGTTCACGCGAAAAACCCACTCTTTTGAATTTATTTCCACGGAGCGCACGCAAAATGATGTTCACTCTTCGAGGTGCGGCGCAAGGCGGTGTCTGACAACCTCCTCGCGGTGCACCCCGGGCAACGTGGCCGCTCAAAGCATCTTTGAGCCGCCACGGCTGATGTCAGAACGTTTGCGGGCTGCGGAGTTCTGTCTCCGTGTCGCGAGAAGTCTCGCGTTCGGGCTCCGCGCCGGCGCCCTGACGGTAAGTCGGGAAGCGACGGCGCGGTTCGGGCTGGACGGGCGCCCTGGGCATCCCGGGAAGCGGCCGTGCCAGCGAGGGCGGTGGGCTCGTCGACTCATGGTGGGCATGAGCGGCGGGTGCTGATTTGTCAGCAACCACCGGCCGACCCCGTTACTCCGCAAGCGCGGAGCCGGGGTGGGGGCTGCCCTTAATTGGGTGGTCTCAAGAGGAGAAAACCTCAATAAAAAATCGGTCAGCCCAAGGTAGACGCGGCCGAGGGGTTCGTGGCTGGGGGCCATTCCCAGTCGCGACGCGTCCTCTGGAGGTGGGGAACGGGCGACCCCCACCTTCACAACCTTAGCCTTGCCCGGACATGGCAGCTCTGTTCGGGTGGACTCCAGATTTCTGACCATACTCGTGGGACTAAGATGGAATTTGCAAATAATAAAAACAAAAACTTATCTGACGTCACTGGTGGCCCTAGCTCGGGCGGAAGTGAGCGTAGTGCGGAGAGGGATTCCCCGAACAGAGGGGATGAGCCTGGCGCGGGCGGAAGTGCGCGGTGTGTTGAAAAAGGCTCTTTTCAGAGCCAACCAAAGGTTGTACTGGTGCCATTAGATCTCGCTATAGCCCTTCCTAAGGAGCAGCGAGATGGTGATGCTTTAGCCCTCCCTGAGGAGCAGCAAGTGGGTGACGCTTTAGCCCTTTCCAAGGAGCAGCGTGTCGATACAAAAGGTTCTTCTCAGAGCCAAAGCAGTCAAAACAGCTCTTCTCAGAGCTCATCTCAGACGGCAAATCCGCAGGAGTTCGCTCACCCTGCTGTGATCAGCCTTGACAAGCCCTCAGCCTCCCCTCTCGAACAGAGCAAAGGCAGAGCAAGAGGCAGAGGTGGTCTCCCTAAAACAGGGAAAAGGATCTCAGGCCCAGCCAGGGACCGACTCGGATCGACTACATCGGACGTGACCGACGCGGGGGGTAGATTCTCCTCCTCGTCTGATATCACATGTGACAAAGAGAACCCCAGGGAGCGTTCCCCGGTGGGCACACGCACACGTTCAGCCTCAAAGGCTCGTGTGACGACTGAAGCAGCGGCAGTAGCATCAACTTCGACTGCCCGAGAACTGTTCTCGCAACTGCCCAGAACTGAGGGCGGCTCCACCCCAACGCTGAATTTGGCTGGTAGGGTGACCAAGGCGGTTCATCTCACTTACGATCTGCAAAGTGACACTGGATCGACTAAAGAAGGTCCGACTCCCCTTTCTTCTTCAAAAGAGGACGTAAGACCCTCCTCTTCAAGGACTCCGGATGGTAACCCTGTCAAACAGGGCAAGAGAAGTCGCGCTGCTACGAGCTCGAGCGCAAGTAGCACGGACAGTCGCAGAACTCTAACTACGAGACATGCGTACAAGAGACAGGCTAAGAACACGGACATCAGAGGTCCCTCCCCGATCACCTCGATTCCCCCCTCAGCCAGGTCGATATCAAGCCTATCCGATGATGAAGTTCTGGAGATCGAGTCTCAGGACGAGTCAGCTCCACTCGCCCCTCGGCGAGCTAAAGAGCATCATTTTGGAATGGGCAAAGCTAGGAGACGATACAGAGGGAGTTCCAGCTCGGAATTCCGGGCGGATCGAGAGTTGCATCAGGTTGAATGGGACGGGGAGGACCTAAGTTCAATTCCCGTTGCCTCAAACGAAATGTCCCTACTGGAGGTAAACAAGGCCGCAATTGGCCTTGTAAATGTAATGGCTAGCCAGGTCGATAGGTCCAAAAATCTCAAGGGCGGTGTAAGGGGAGCTTTCAATAAAGCCGCCTCCGAGCTCAAGACCCTTCTGGCAAAAACCCTATCCCTGTCGGCTAACGACGAAATCCGCAAACTCAGGGCGGAGAATGCCAGCCTGGCCACTCAACTGGATCTAGTGAGACAGGAGATTGCTGGGCTGAAGAGGGAGCGTGCCGAAAGGGATGTCCAACTCAGTAAAGAGGGCATCTCCAGGAGAAGACAGAGGAAAGCCCCAGTGGTCGCTCACGAGGTTCCCTCTGCCTCTCAACAAGAGGCCTCCAGACCTAAGGACCTGAATGGTGGATATGATGAGGAGCTGATTCGATCAGCCCTCAATGAAACAAGGGCTTTAATGGAGGAGAGGTTTAGAAGCCTAGAGGAGCGACTCTTGGTGATCAATCCATTACGTCCATCTCTATCGACGGATAGTCCACTCAGAGTAGCTATGCGACAGGCAGCGAGACCCTCCGCAGAAGGGACCACTGTGGCTAAAACCGCTACACAACCTGCCACGGCATCATCTGACGTGCGACAAAAGGCTCCACAATCGAGGAAGACCTCAAGTAAGAAGCCGAAGAAGAACAAAACGAACAGTCCTGCTCAGCAGACTGCTCAGCAGACTGCTCAGCAGACTGCTCCCCTCTCATCTTCGACCTCTATTAAGGGCGGTAAAGGCAGGCCGACACAGTCGGCCCCTCATCCTAGGAAGGAAGCTACTCCCCACCCTGAGCAGGCACGAGCTGCACAGGAGAGCTGGGTCACTGTGGTTAAAAGAGGAGGAAAGAAGAAGGCCTCGGCTCTAAGCGGCTCACAGGCTCCTCCCCCTTCCTCCTCTTCTAAAAAAACTCCTCCCAAAAGGAAGAGGAAAAGCGGACCTAGAATCCCCAAGACCACAGCTATCGTCATCGATGCTGGGGAGGAGAATGAGGAGTCTGGGATAACATATGCCCAGATCCTCACGAAAGCGAGAAAAGAGATCGATCTCCCTGGTCTTGGCATTGATCTCAAAGGAATGAGGATGAAGAGGACTGCCACTGGGGCAAGAAAATATGAGTTCCCCAAATCGGTACCAGAAGAGAAAGTGGAAACCTTCAGGACCCAGCTTTCCGAAGTTCTCGGGGATATGGCCAAAGTCTCCAGACCGGTGATGTGTTCTGATGTGCGTATCTCCGATCTGGATGATTCAATTATAGGGGAGGACATCGCGCAAGCAGTAGCTAAGGCCGGCGGCTGCGCGCCGAACCAGGTCAAGGTGGGACCGCTACGTCTGGGAGCTGGAGGCCTTTTCACCACTGTGGCTCGCTGCCCGATCGTAGCGGCCAAGGCGATTGTCTCGGCAGGCAGACTCCTAGTGGGTTGGAGCAGTGTCCGTGTGCGCATCTTGGATCCACTGCCGATGAGATGCTTCAAGTGCATGCGCACCGGACACACGAGGAAGACTTGCCCTACTGAGGCGGACAGAAGCTCCCTCTGCTTCCGCTGCAGTTCTGCAGGTCACAAGGCTGCCTCCTGCTCAGCTCCTCCCAGATGCATCGTCTGTGAAGAGGCTGGGCTCAACGGTAAGCACCCTATGAGGAGTAAGAGCTGCCTAGCCCCCAGACTACGCCCTAAGCCCATCTCTGGGAGCAAATCCAGCAAGCCGTCGTCCAGGCAGGAAACTGCCATGGAAGTAGTTCAGAATCCTATCAATGGACAATAACTTCACAGTGAACTGCTTCCAGGGGAATATAAACCACTGCGCCGGCGCTCAGGATTTGATCCTTCAGAGCGCGGCCAGGTACAGGACGGACTTGCTGGTGTTCGCTGAACCTTATCATGTTCCGCAATCGGGCAATTGGGTCGCAGACTCTGACGATTCAGTTGTGATAGTGATTCCCTCCACTGCAGCATTTTCCCCCCCCTTTGTGCTTAGGGAAAGGGGCTCGGGATATGTTGCAATCTTATGGGGTGGAGTCACTATCATAGCCGTCTACTTCTCGCCCACTCGTCTTTTCTCGGAATACGAGAATTGGGCAAACAGAGTGGCTGCTGCTGTAGGTCGCCTTTTCTCCGACCACATGTTGATCCTGGGGGACTTCAACGCCAAGCACTCTGCTTGGGGTTCCCCCAGGAACTCACTTGAAGGTGAACTCATTTATGACTGGGCATCTTCGGCCGGCCTAGAGATCCTAAACAGGGGAAGGGAGTTCACCTGTGTTAGGAGGCTTCGCGGAGTCACGGTGGGGTCTATTGTAGACCTCACCTTTGCAACCCCTGCACTGGCTCGCAGGGTAAGCGGCTGGAGAGTCATTACGGAGGATGAATCGTTATCGGACCATCGGTACATCCGATTCACGATCTCCCCCCCAGCAAATAACAACCGGACGCCCAGGGATAACTCGAGCCCCCCATTTCCTCGCTGGGCCCTTGGTAAATTGGACATCTCCCTCGTGGAGGAGGCCGCCATCGTCCAAGCCTGGGTCCTCGATTCTCGAGAGGAGGCGGTTGATATTGATGAGGAGGCTAACCAGCTCAGCAGATCCTTACAAATGGTCTGCGATGAATCAATGCCTCGCTCAACCGGCCCCAAACAACGCACCCAGGTGTATTGGTGGTCGGCTGAGCTCGAGGCCTTGAGGCAGGACTGTCTGCGTAAGAGGAGATCCCTTATGCGCAGTCGTCGTAGGAGGAGGAGGGATACTGAGGCGGAGACTAACCTCAAACGAGCCTACGCAGACTCCAAAAGATCCCTCAGGGAATCAATCTGCAAGGCTAAGTCTCAGGCTTGGGAGGAATTTCTGAGCGACCTCAGTAGAGATCCGTGGGGGCGTCCTTACAAGCTCATCCGCAATAGGATGAAGCAGCATCCACCCTCCACGGATCAGATGGAACCGGCCCTTCTAGAGAGGGTGATCTCAGCCCTCTTTCCGAATAACCCACCTGTCCTCCCTCCTCTGGTTTCCGCAAATCCGGAGGTTCGGGACAGTGGATCATCCCCGGTCACGGACGGGGAGCTGGAAAACGCCATCGAACGCTTGCGCTTGAAGAATAAAGCGCCAGGACCGGATGGCGTGCCAGGCAAAGTCCTTAGAGTTTCGATCAAACACCTAGGAAACCACATTAGAGCCCTGCTAGACAACTGTCTAGATCAGGGTAGATTTCCTAGGTGTTGGAAGAGGGGTAGACTCGTGCTTTTAAGGAAAGAGGGCAAACCGGCCGACTCCCCCACGGGCTACCGCCCAGTAGTTCTGCTGGACGAGGTCTGCAAATTATTCGAAAGAATAATTGCAGACCGTATCGTCCAGCACCTGGAAACGGTAGGACCAGATTTGTCGAGTCGACAGTTTGGTTTCCGGCGTCATAAATCGACTGTCGACGCGATCCTGACCCTGAAGGAAGAGTGCAGGAGGGCCTCTGGTAGGGGGGAGTTGTTAGTCGCTGTGTCCTTAGACATAAAGAACGCGTTCAACTCCCTCCCCTTCCAGTGTATTAGGGACGCTCTTGCATTCCATGAGGTCCCTATATACTTGCAGCGTCTGGTCCTAGATTATCTACGCGATAGAGCCGTATCCTTTGTCGATGGTTCCGGACAAGTCGTCTCCCGGCGGATGGAGTGCGGTGTTCCACAGGGGTCGGTTCTTGGACCGCTCCTGTGGAACCTAGGGTACGACTGGGTGCTTCGCGGGTCCCTACTACCCCGAATGAGTGTCGTCTGCTATGCAGACGACACTCTGGTCACGGCTAGAGGGAAAACGTATCCTGACGTAGTACGCCTTGCGGGGGTGGGCACAGAGCTCGTAGTAGCCCGCATTCGACGCCTCGGACTCCAGGTGGCCGTGGACAAAACGGAGGCTGTTTTGTTCCACGGCCCAAGGTTTAGGCTGCCGGCCAATCCTCACCTGACCGTGGATGAAGTGGGGATTCACATTGCTCCACATATCAAGTACTTGGGCCTCTGGATTGACAGTCGGTGGAACTTCACCCACCACTTCAACCAGATGGCCCCAAAACTTGTGAGGACTGCGACCGCTTTGGGTGGATTGCTGCCAAACTTGGGTGGCCCCAACGTGACCTGCCGTCGCCTATTCGCCGGGGTAGTACGAAGCATGGCTTTGTACGGAGCCCCGGTTTGGGTTGACTCCCTCAATGCCCATAACAGGGCATTGCTGAGAGGTCCCCAGAGAGTAATTGCGACGAGGGTCATCCGGGCATATCGCACCACTTCTGGTGCTGCAGCGTGTGCTCTTGCGGGCATGCCTCCGTGGGAACTTGAAGCCAAGCTCCTCACGGAGGTGTACAAGGCTCGCAAAGAGTCGCTGGCGAGGGGCGACCGCCTGGCACCAGTAGAGATGGTTGCGCTGAGGAGGCAGTACGAGGAGGAGCTCATGGAGGCCTGGGCCATGAGACTCGAGTCCTCACCCGCCGGAGTCCGCACTCTTGCCGCCTTACAACCGGTCCTTAATGACTGGAAGGACAGGCGGCACGGTGCACTTACCTTCCGCTTGGTGCAGGTGCTCACAGGGCACGGCTGCTTCGGCAGGTATCTGCACCAAATCGGAAGAGAGGACACGCCGCAGTGTCATGAGTGCGGTGCTGCGGAGGACACAGCGCAACACACCCTCGAGGTGTGCAGTGCCTGGTCCTCCCAGCGATACGCGCTGACGCTGGTGGTGGGCCAGGACCTGTCTCTCCCCAACGTAGTTCGGTCTATGTTGGGCAGCCGCAGGTCCTGGGAGGCGGTCTCCTCCTTCTGCGAGACCGTGATGTCGCAGAAGGAGGACGCGGAGAGAGCCCGCGAGCTGGCAGCCCTTGCCGGCTCTCGCCGCAGTCGTAGGACGGGGGGTCGAAGGCGCCGCTATGCGCGCCCACCCCCGTCCTGAGGTCACGGTCGGTTCCCGTGCCCCGTGGTACTCGTGCGGTACCAGCTGAGGACCTCCCTGAGGTGATGGACACGCGTTTGCGGGTCTGTCTCTCTCTTGGGGGGGGGACAGCTGGAGCGGCTAGCAGTTGACTGGTTCCCTGGCAGGGATACGTCTGCCGGGTGCGCCTGTGTCGCTGCTAGTGAGAGGTACATGGGGAGTCGACTTGCGTTTCGCAGGTAAGGGGATTCCCTCCACGGCCCCGGTCTGGGTGCCCGGATCGGCCGTCATACACACCGCTTTGGTGTGTGTGGCGTCCGGTCCGGGCGGTACCATTCCGGGGCCACGCAGAGAGGGGCAGCGGAGCCGGTTGATGAGGCCTGATAACGCCCTTTTCAGGGCTGTGGTCGGGCCGTACTCCGGTGGTAGCTGCGACCGTACGGGGGGAAGGATCCACGATAAAGGCTCTGCCTGTGTGGGTCCTTCCAATAGATGGGATAGAGACTAGAGATGCACAGTTGCGCATCTCTGGTCCCTAGTCGGGGGCAGTCGGCTGGTTCGCGCACTAGCCGGCATTGCACGTCTCCGCCCTGTCTGGGGGGGTACGTCTCGAGTGTCTCTGAGATGTGCCGCCCAACCCGCGAGGGACCTGCCCTTTTCAGGGCGGGCCGAAATGGGGGCGAACTGCGCGGTGTATGGCCTCCGGGCCGATCCCGCGCCTCGCCTACCATGAGAGGGACATCGCTGAGTTTTAGTGGGTAAACTCCTGTATTTTGTCTAGCCCCCACTCTGGGGGCGGGACCACAGGAGGAGTCCCACAGACCCCGCGAACCCCAGCGCATGGGGGGAGCGGACATGCGGAATCAAGTCACTCACGTCCGCAGGCGTTTGGCCCTTAGTTACCCTGCACGTGTCCCCCGGGTGGCGCCAACGAGTGACAAAGAGGAGCCCGTCAGGCGTCCTGGACGTATTCCGGGTAGCGGCTGACGGGCGTGGTGGTGGTGGGTTCGATCCTCCCTGCGGGGGGGGGTCGTCGTTGACCCGCTTTGGGTCGTCTGAGGGGTGTCGGGAGTTTTCACTCCTGATTCTTGGGTGAGGGTTCCGGGTCGGCGCCCCGGCGGTAAGCCGGAAGGCGGCGACGCGGTCCGGGCTGGGCGGGCGTCCTGGGGGTAACCCGGGTAGCGGCCGTGCCGGCGAGGGCGGTGGGCCGGCTGGTCATGAAGCCATGATCAGTCGGTGCTTCGGCAACCACCGGCCGACCCCGTTACTCCGCAAGCGCGGAGCCGGGGTGGGGCTGCCCTTCATTGGGTGTCCTCAAGTGGAGACAACCACAATAAAAAACAACCAGCCCAAGCTGGACGTGGGCGAGGGGTTTGTGGCCGGCGGTTTCTAGCCGGTCGCGACACGTCCTCTGGAGGTGGGGAACAGGCGCCCCCCACCTTCACAACCCTAGCCTTACCCGGGTAAGTCGGCTCTGCCCGGGTGGACCTACGTACCGTTCGAATCGTGGGACTAAAATGGAGAAACTTGAACTTAAAAACAAACAACCCTTTTTAGTAGATGGTGGGCTGAGCTCAGGCGGAAGTGAGCGGAGTGCCGAGACGGATTCCCCGAACCGAGGGGATGGGCCTAGCGCGGGCGGAGGAGCGCGAAGTGGAGAAAACAGCTCTTCTAAGAGCTCAAATCGACCAGATGTACAGGTCTCTTCTACACCCGAGACCAAAGCGGTACACAAAGATCCTCCCTTTAAGGATCAACGTAGAGGTGGCGGCCGTGGCGGTGGAGGTAGAGGCAGAGCATCTGCTACTTCTGCTGCTAATTTCGGCAAGACGACCAAAGGTCCCAGTAGGACCCCCACCGGATTGGACGACACGGGTAAACTGACCAAGAAAACCCGATCCTCACTGTCAGTCCAGGCTGACAGTGACGGTAATGATGACATGGACGCGGAGCCAAGAATAACTCGCTCGCGATCCTCCTTAAGTGTGTGCACGCGCGCTGCAGGGAAGACACAGGCAGAGGCTGATACTGTTGCCAAGCCCCCTGAACCTTCGCAGTCACCGCAGCTGCCTGCAACGCAATCCCAGTTCGGGTCTACCCAATCCCTAGACTTGACTGGCAGGAGGACCATCTCGATTGCAGTGACACCTTTGCGGATAGGATTCGAGACGCCATCAGGGGCCAAAAGCAGAGGTCCCTCCTCTGTATATGGGGGTTCTACCCCCTCGATTACTAATGAGACGGGCTCGTCTGGCAAGAGGGGTCGAGAGGAGTCTGACTCCGACGCTGAAAGCGGAGACAGTACAGAAACACTGACCGAGCCGCCCAATAAGATCCAGGCGGTCGAATCTGCGGACGACACGGAATCCCCCGCGGACCTAGCCCCGGTGATTCCCTTTGATCCTCCAACCTACCTATGTGAGGACGAGGAGGAGCTGGAGACAGCCCCCTTTACTGCTCCTGAACCTGATCACCCCCAGCCCCGCCCAGCGAAAGAACATTTTTTCGGTCACGCGGCGGCGAAGGCTGCTTTGAATGCTGGTTCGGACTCTGAGTGGGAAGAGGAAGATGAGATCTCACCCATCCCCACACTCCCTGATAACGTGAGTGACATGTCAGTCCTTGAGGTGCAGAAAAAGGCACTTTCCCTGGTTGAGGTAGTCTCCTCCCAATGCCATAAATCACGCAACCTCAAGGGCACCACTAGGAAGGCGATCAAAGGCGCTGTTAGCGACCTCAAGAAACTCTTCTCAAAAGCCTTATCCTTCTCTGCGGACGAAGAGATAAGGAAACTAAGAGCGGAGAACGCCAGCCTCGGCAGTCAACTGGAAGCGGTTAGACAGGAGATTGCGGGGCTAAAGCGCGAACGCGCCGAGAAGGACGTGCTCCTGAATAAAGAGGGCCTTTCAAGGAAGAGACAGAGGAAGTCTCCTCCGATAGTTGTACAGGAGGTACTCACACATAATGCCGTAGTAGAGACCCCCAGGGAAGCCCCTAAAGAGGTCTCCTCGGAAATTCGATCCATGATCGATGCAGTGAGGACGATGATGGAGGAGAGGATGCTGAGACTTGAAGACCGGCTATTGCCGCTGAACGTGCTACGCCCTCCCCTATCAACGGACTCTCAATTCCGAACAGCCTCCCGAGATCTGGTTAAGGCCTCTATTGAGAACGCAACGGGCAGTTCTCCAGAAGTGCCGAGAGAGGGACTGCGTGACCAACAGCAACCAGTCCCCTCAAAGGCAAACCAGAAAAGGAAGAGAGGGAAGAACAAGGGAAGCAACCCTGCTCAACAATCACAACAGCAGGCTACTTCCCCTCCTCTCCCTCCCTCCCTTCCCCCTGCTCCTCCACAACAACAACGGAAAAGAGCAGGAGGGAACCCGGTTAAAGCGGCTGCTCCCCCTGTTGCGCAGGATACGGCTGCGCCTCGGGAGCTGACTGGCTCCAATAACGAGCAACAGAGCTGGGCAACTGTTGTCAAGAAGGGCAAGAAGAAGAAGACGTCGGCTCTGACAAAACCTTCTCCTCACCCGAAAGGACAACAAAACAAGGGTCCTCCTCCTAAGACGAAAGGGCCTCCACTCAAGAAGAAGGCCCCCAAAAAGCGCAGAATCAGAGCCCCCAACACGTCGGCTGTGGTTATCGACCTGGGGGACGAAAATGCGGACTCTGGCAAAACGTACGCGAAGGTACTGGCCAAGGTGAGAGAGGAGGTAGATCTCTCCACCATCGGCATTGACCCGAACGGCCTCAGACTCAAGCGTACGGCCACTGGGGCCAGAAAATATGAAATACACAAATCAGTCGATGCGGATAAGGTAGGGACGTTTGCTGAAAAGCTCTCTTCGGTACTGGAGGGAGTCGCAAAGGTCTCAATACCTGTAATGTGCACTGAGATGCGCATCGCGGACCTGGACGACTCCATCACGGTGGAAGACGTCGCTCAAGCAGTTGCCAAACATGGGGGCTGCCAGTCGACACAGATCAAGGTGGGAGCCCTGAGAATTGGCCCAGGGGGTCTCTTCTCGACTACCGTCAGCTGCCCCATCAGTGCGGCCAAGACGATAGTAGCATCGGGGAGACTGCTGGTGGGATGGAGTAGTGTCCGCGTGCGCATGATGGAACCTCGCCCTATGAGGTGCTTCAAGTGCATGCGCACCGGACACACCCGAAAAATGTGTCCTAACGAGGCTGATAGAAGCTCTTTGTGTTTCAGATGCAGCATGCCTGGACACAAAGCTGCTTCCTGCTCAGCGACCCTCAGATGTATCAATTGCGAGGATGCGGGGCGTGCTCACAACCATGCTCTGAGCAGCAAGAACTGTCCGTCCCCGGGGATGCGTCCTAAGCCCATCCAAGCGAGACAAGCTCGGAACAGTCCCGTGACGAATAGGCCAGAAGTGGCTATGGAGGTGGCTCACGACACTGTTAATGGATAGAGTCCCCGTGAGCTTCCTCCAAAGCAACGTCAACCACTGTGCGGGCGCTCAGGACTTGGTCCTACAGAGCGCCGCCAGGACAAAGGTTGACATGTTGGTATGTGCAGAGCCATACTATGTCCCCCAGTCCAACAACTGGATTGCCGACACGGATGGCTCTGTGGCGATTGTGATCCCTACCACGGCCACTTTTTCCCCCCCCTTTGTGCTTAGGGAAAGGGGCTCGGGTTACGTGGCCATCATGTGGGCTGGGGTCACAATCGTGGGCGTGTACTTCTCCCCGACTCGGCCTTTCGCCGAGTATGAGGATTGGGTCCACAGGCTTGGAGCGGCCATGGGACGGTTGTCTTCGCAACACATGCTAGTGCTGGGGGACTTCAACGCCAAGCACACGGCTTGGGGTTCCCCCAGAAACTCTTTGGAAGGCAACCTAATTGTGGACTGGGCGTCGAATGCGGGGCTCATGATCCTGAATAGGGGCCGTGAATTTACCTGCGTAAGGCGCTTGCAGGGCAGAACAGTTGGATCCATCGTGGATCTGACCTTTGCGACCCCTATCCTCGCGACGAGAGCTAGAGGATGGAGAGTACTTACGGAGGAGGAGACCCTCTCAGATCACAAATATATTCATTTTGTGATCTCCCCTCCTCCGGTAAGCAACAGACCGTCGACTGAGACCAGCGAGAACCCCAGTTTTCCGCGCTGGGCTCTTGCCAAGCTGGACATAGAGATGGTGGAGGAGGCCTCCATTGTTCAGGCCTGGATCCTGGACACACAGGACCCGGCTGGTAATGTTGACGACAAGGCCGTACTGCTCAAGGGCGCTCTCACCCAAGTATGCGACTCCTCCATGCCCCGCTCTACTGGCCCCAGGAAACGCAACCAAGTCTACTGGTGGTCAACCGAGCTGGAGGAACTGAGACGCGAGTGTTTGAGTAAAAGGCGACTGCTTCTGCGCAATCATCGTAGGAGTGTACGCCGCCCTGAGGAGGAGACCAGACTGAGGAACTCATACAACGAGGCTAAAAAGGCGTTGAGGGACGCCATATGTAAAGCCAAATCACTGGCCTGGCAGGAATTCCTCAATGACCTAAACAGTGATCCGTGGGGGCGGCCATATAAGCTGATTCGAAACAGATTGAAACAGCATCCGCCCTCCACGGAACAAATGGACGAGGGCCTCCTCAACAGGGTTATTACGTCTCTGTTCCCAGCCGGCCCACCAGAGATCTCTCCCCTGTACCCTCCGGAGTCACAGGCCCTTCAAACTGATGGTCCATCCACCCCAGTCACGGATGGGGAGATTCAGGATGCGACTGAGAGGCTGAGGCTAAAAAAGAAAGCGCCGGGTCCTGATGGAGTCCCCGGCAAAGTTGTTCGACTGGCACTCAAGCACCTGGGATTACATGTGAGATCCCTCATGGACAGCTGTCTTGAGCAGGGTCTCTTTCCCAGGTGCTGGAAGAGGGGCAAACTAGTCCTTCTCCGGAAAGACGGCAAGCCGGCGGACTCCCCCTCAGGGTACCGCCCCATAGTACTGCTGGACGAGGTCTGCAAACTATTTGAGAGGATAGTTGCAGACCGCATCGTCCAGCATCTGGGGACGGTGGGCCCAGACCTCTCGGACCGCCAGTTCGGCTTCCGTAGGCGCCGATCGACAGTCGACGCCATCTTAAGACTGAAGAGCGAATGCGAAATGGCCAAAAGAAGGGGAGAGTTGTTGATTGCGGTGTCCCTTGACATCAAAAATGCATTCAACTCTCTCCCCTTCCAATGCATCGAGGACGCCCTCGCATTCCATAGGATCCCTAAATATCTGTGCCGAGTAGTCCTTGACTACTTAAAGGACAGGGAAATTGCTTATATCGGAGGATCCGGTCAAACGGTGCTACGACGAATGGAGTGTGGAGTTCCACAGGGGTCGGTCCTTGGGCCGCTCCTGTGGAATCTAGGCTACGACTGGGTGCTTCGTGGAGCCCTCCTCCCCCGCACTAGCGTAGTCTGTTACGCTGACGACACATTGGTCACTGCGAGGGGAGACTCATACAACTCCACGAAGCGCCGTGCGGAGGTGGCTACAGAACTCACCATCAGGCGCATTCGCAGATTAGGCTTGCAAGTGGCCGTGGACAAAACGGAGGCGATTTTGTTCCACGGCCCAAGAACAAGGCTGCCGGCCGACGCGCACTTGAGGCTGGATGGTGTGGGGGTCCGCATTTCCCCCAACATCAAATACCTGGGCCTGGTGCTGGACAGTGGATGGAAATTCACCCAACATTTTGAGCACATGGCGCCCAAGTTAATCAAGACGGCGTCTGCTCTTAGTGGACTCATGCCAAACATGGGAGGCCCCAACAGTACCTGTCGCCGACTGTTTGCAGGCGTCGTCAGGAGCATGGCGCTGTATGGGGCCCCTGTATGGTCCGACTGCCTTAGCACGCACAACAGATCCCTGTTGAGAAGGCCCCAAAGGCTGGTGGCCTCGAGGGCGATCTGTGCTTACAAGACTGTTGCGGGAGCGGTGGCCTGCGCGCTTGCAGGTATGCCTCCGTGGGAGCTTGAAGCCAAGCTGCTCACGGAGGTATACAGGGCGCGACAAGAATCGCTGGCTAGAGGGGATCGGCTTGCCCCGATCGAGATGGCTGCGGTCCGCAGTGAGTTTGAGGACGAACTCATGGAGACGTGGTCGCGTCTGCTTGAGTCCTCCGCCGCCGGAGTCCGAACGCTTGTCGCCGTACAGCCCGTCCTCCGTGAATGGAGGGAACGGCGTCATGGCGTGTTGACCTTCCATTTGGTGCAGGTGCTCACGGGGCACGGTTGCTTCGGCAAATACCTGCACCAAATCGGGAGAGAGGACACACCCCAGTGTCACGAGTGCGGTGCTGCGGAGGATACTGCGCAGCACACCCTTGAGGTGTGCAGTGCGTGGTCCTCCCAGCGATACGCGCTGACGCTGGTGGTGGGCCAGGACCTTTCGCTCCACAACGTGGTTCGATCCATGTTGGGCAGCCGCAGGTCCTGGGAGGCGGTCTCCTCCTTCTGCGAGACCGTGATGTCGCAGAAGGAGGACGCGGAGAGAGTCCGCGAGGCAGCGGCTCTGGCGGGCACTCGTCGGAGCCGAAGGGTGGGAGTTAGGCGTCGCCGTTACGTGCGACAACTCCCACCATGACCAGGAGCATGGGGCCCGCGCCCTTAGTGCGTGTGTGGGCTCCCTGACTCGGGCATCGCCTGGGCTGGGGACCTCACACGTGCACTCACACTTACACACCACACACACAACTACACACATACAGACTGACATCACTTACACTTAGAGTTCCGGTGATCGCCCCTCCGGGGCCGTGAGACATCCCCCTCGGGGGTGGCATGGCTCCGGAGGGGCGGTCATCGGTTCACTCATCACACACACATGCGTCACACTTACGGACACACTCGCACACACTCACACACTAGCAGTAACACACATACATTGACACTCACACACTTAACACTAAATACAACTACACAATACACAAACACTTACCTTTACACTTACCTTCCCCCCCTCCCCGCCCTCGTCGGCGTCGCTTCCATCCCTCTCCTTAGAGAGGGTCCCGGATGCGCCGTCGGTCGGGGGCGGGGAGGGGGGGCCGCGGGCTTCTTGTTTCCTGGTGGGCAGCCAGGCTTCCGTACCCTGCGTTTCCCCGTGCGGACCGGAGGACGGACCTTCCATGGCGGCCGTACACTTGTGTGCGACCGTATGTGAGGCCCAAAATCCGTGAAGATTACCAGCCTACCTTAACCCTCTGGCTTGCCGATGTGGAGCGGGATGGCTGGTAGTGAGGGGAACCAGGGAGTTCAACCTACGTATGTGGGGGAGGGAGCTTTCCATCTCGCACTTTGGCCGCGGGGTCGTCGGGGCCCGACTGCAACACACACCGTTCGGTGTGTGGGGTGATCGGGCGTCGGCGGGGCCGCGGCCAGAGTCGCGACTAAGGAACGGTGTACCGGGGGGAGGGATGGTCACCGGGGCTATCGGGGAGTGGGACACACGTGGGGCAGCCCATGTGTGTCCCCACTAGACAGTCGTTAGGGCAGGAGGGATACAGTTGCGTGTCTCCTGTCCTTGACGAAGGGCAGTCTGGCGGTTTGCGCGCTGCCGGACATTGCACGCCCTTTGTCCTGTCTGTGGGGGTGAGACTTAGATGTTCCTGAGCCTCCCCCCTAACCCGAGAGGGGACCTGCCCCGTCTGGGCGGGTCTTTCTGAGGGCGGATAGTGGTGCATGGCTTCGGCCGATCCCATTACCGTCCTCTTTTGTGAGGGACATCGGCAGGTTTTAGTGGGTAGGCCCCGGCCGTCTGCCGGGGAGAGCCCCACATCACCCGTGGACCACGCGCTGTGGGAAGCGGGTATGCAATTTCATGCATTTCCTTCCGTCAAAAAAAAAAAAAAAAAAAAAAAAAAAAAAAAAAAAAAAAAAAGGTTAGGTTAGGTTAGGTTAGGTTAGGTTAGGTTAGGTTAGGTTAGGTTAGGTTAGGTTAGGTTGGGGTGCGAAGTCTGGCTACCTCCACGTGGTGCACCCTGGGCAACGTGGCCGCTCAAAGTATCTTTGAGCCGCCACGGCTAAAGTCAGAACATGTGAGGGAGCCCGTCAGGCGTCCTGGACTCATTCCGGGTAGCGGCTGACGGGCTGGGAGGAGGAGGGATCGACCCCTTCGGGTGGGTCAACGTTGGCCCTTTTCAGGGCCGTCTTGAGGAGTGTAGGGGGGGTGGTAAGACCTTCCTGGTCGCGAACGGGGGGTTTCCTCTTTTGAGGAGTCTCGTTGTTGGAGAGGGCTCCGGGCCGGCGCCCTGTCGGTAAGACGGGTAGCGGCGGCGCGGTTCGGGTTGGGCGGGCATCTCGGGGGTAACCCGGGATACGGTCGCGCCAACGAGGGCGGTGGGCTCGTCGTGTCGTGGTGCCACGAGCGGCGGGCGTCCTTTTCAGGGCAACCACCGGCCGTGATGGGGAGCAAGAGGTGCTCTCCACCTTCCGTACGGGCACGGTCGGTTCCCGTGCCCCGTGGTACTCGTGCGGTACCGGCTGAGGACCTTCCTGAGGTGATGGACACGCATTAGCGTGCCCAACTCTCTCGGGGGGGGGACGGCTGGAGCGGCTAGCAGTCGACTGGTTCCCTGGCAGGGTTACGTCTGCCGGGTGCGCCTGTGTCGCTGCTAGTGAGAGGTACATGGGGAGTCGACCTGCGCTTCGCAGGTGAGGGGATTTCCTCTGCGGTCCCGGTCCGGGCGGTACCAGTCTGGGGCCGCGCGGAGAGGAGCGGCGGAGCCGGTTGACGAGGCCTGATAGCGCCCTTTTTAGGGCTGTGGTCGGGCCGTACTCCGGTGGTAGCTGCGACCGTACGGGGGGAGGGATCCACGATAAGGGCTATGCCTGTGTGGGTCCTTCCAATAGATGGGAAAGAGACTAGAGATTGCACAGTCGCGCATCTCTAGTCCCTAGTCGGGGGCAGCTGGCTGGTTTGCGCACTAGCCGGCATTGCACGTCTCCGCCCTGTCTGGGGGTACGTCTCGAGTGTCTCTGAGATGTGCCGCCCAACCCGCGAGGGACCTGCCCTTTTCAGGGCGGGCCGAAATGGGGGCGAACCGCGCGGTGCATGGCCTTCGGGCCGATCCCGTGCATCGCCTTCCATGCGAGGGACATCGCTGAGTTTTAGTGGGTATACCCCTGCTATTTGACTAGCCCCATTCGGGGGTGGGTCCGCAGGGGGGAGCCCCACATAACCCGTGGAGCCTGCGCTGGGTGAAGCGGGTATGCAGTAATGCATTTCTCAGTTAGGTTAGGTTAGGTTGGGGTGCGAAGTCTGGCTACCTCCACGTGGTGCACCCTGGGCAACGTGGCCGCTCAAAGTATCTTTGAGCCGCCACGGCTAAAGTCAGACGACGGGAGGGCGGCGGAGTTCTGTCTCCGCCACGCGAGAAGCCTCGCGTGTAGGCTCCGTGCCGGCGCCCCGACGGTAAGTCGGGAAGCGGCGGCGCGGTTCGGGCTGGGCGGGCGTCCCGGGGGTAACCCGGGTAGCGGCCGTGCCAGCGAGGGCGGTGGGCCTGCTGTCTCATGGTGGTCATGAGAGGCGGGTGCTGATTGTCAGCAACCACCGGCCGACCCCGTTACTCCGCAAGCGCGGAGCCGGGGTGGGGGCTGCCCTTAATTGGGTGGTCTCAAGAGGAGCCAACCTCATTAAAAAACGGTCAGCCCAAGGTAGACGCGGCCGAGGGGTTCGTGGCTGAGGGCCATTCTCAGTCGCGACGCGTCCTCTGGAGGTGGGGAACAGGCGCCCCCCACCTTCACAACCCTAGCCTTACCCAGGTATGTCGGCTCTGCCTGGGTGGACAGTCGATCCGTTCTACTCGTGGGACTCATTATGGAAGATTTAAATTTAAAAATTCAAAACACCCCAGATGATGTCGGTGGGCCGTGCTCGGGCGGAAGCGAGCGGAGTGCAGAGGAGGATTCCCCGAACAGAGGGGATGGGCCCAGCGCGGGCGGAAGTGCGTGTTGTGCAGTGTTGGAGACCCCGAACCGAGGGGATGGGTCTGGTGCGGACGTGGTTGCAGCTATTAGTGGAAATACTCTTAGTTGTCTGCCGTTTTTGGGCTCAACTATGAGTCTAGACTCGGCGATGTCGAGTGTGGCGAAAGAAGAGATGCCGAAACCACAAAGGTTATCGAGACAGGTTGACGCGGATAGAAGAAGAGGCCTTCGATCTACTGCCTCGAGTTCAAGATCGCCATCTTTGACAAAATCGCCTTCTGCGGCGAGCGTGTCTAGGGACCGAATCTCTAGAGGGTATGTCACCAGTTTGGGAAAGAAAAGTCAGTCTTCCTCAACGGAAACTCTTAAGGGTGACGCCGATATGAGAGACCGTTCTCCTAACAGGAGACCTACCACAAGGTCAATCACAAAGGCGGAAGAGGAGGCTATTAAAGAGGCTGGAATAAACAAGGAGGCCATAGTCATCCTCTCAGATATTCAGGTTCGCCCCCCTGATATTAGGGAAAACTGCCCTTCCACGTCTCAGAAGAGTGGCAGTACAACGAGTCTTACTCCTCAGACTTCTAAGAGGCAAAGGACTTACTCGGACTCGGGCGAAAGTGCAAACAGTGGAGATAGCGTAAACTCACAAGCTGAGCCGGCTGCGAAGAGGCTGGCTGCAGAAGAGCAATCCGCTGTTATGATCCCTGATGAGGACCGGCTAAATGGGGCTCCTCGGACGAGTGACCCTGAAGCCTTGGAGGATACGGAAACTCATTACCATGAGTTTGCGCAGGCAGAAGAGGATCTGTTTAGGCGACGTGGTGAGGAAGACGAGGTACCTTGCGGGAAACACATAAATAATGCTTGTGAAGCAGAAACTAACTCTGATTTCGACCCTGAGGCGGATAAGCCCCCACAACCGGACTATACGGCGGAATTGACCATGGGAGAAATTCATGATAAGGCGGTATCAGAAATCAACAGAGTTTATATTGCTGCTCACAAGAGTGGTCACATTAAGGGTACGCTCTTGAAAGAGTTCAATGAGGCCACTGCTACTCTCCGTTCCCTAATTGAGAAAGCCCTTAACATCACAACAAATGTTGAAGTCGAAAGACTCAGGGCTGACAATTTGAGGATGAACAGAGAGATGAGCAATATGAAGAGGGAAGTCGCCGCCTTAAGGAAGGCTAGGGAAGAAAACGACAAGATGGTGAAAGATCTGTACAAAGCCAGACAAGGGCAGACGGAAGTCTCCCCAGTTTTGGTCCAGAATGAGATGAATGAGAACACTGAAGTCTCATCAATTAAACTGGGTTCGCTTCAAAACCTCCTTCTGGGCAATATGAGGAAGATGTTGGACGCCAAGTTCGAGGGCATACAAGACCGCCTCTTGCCACCTAAGAACATGCGACCACCTTTGAAGTCAGACAAAAAGTCGGCAGAGAGTGAACAGCACGCGAGAAATAACTCAGAACCCTCTTCTTCTGGCAATGTGGGTGGTCCTAAGGGAGTAACTAGGGGAGGCTCGAATGGACAAAAAGTCTCAAATATCCCTAAGGCCACACAACCAAAGGCCTCACAATCCAAGGCCAAGATTGGGACGCAGGCTACTGAGAAGCCCCCCAAATCTAAAACTGGCTCGAAGACCACTCCACATCCACGTGGAGCCACAACTAATAGGTCGCAGGCTTCTCCACCTGCCCCTGTTAAAGAGGTAGAAGAGCAACCTCCTACATCTGGAGAGTTAGAGGCTGGAGTCCCCTGGACAAAAGTGGTGGGAAGGAAAAAGAAGAAGAGGAAGGCGGCTAACGCACCTACCACTGGATCTCTTCCTCCAAACCCAAAGGGACAGACTGCTCCTCCTGGTGCTCAGAAGAAGTCAAGGCCGCCCAGAAAGCGCAGGATTAAGATCCCTAAAACGTCAGTTTTAGTGATTGATATTCCTGAGGAAAACGACGCCATCGATGCCACTTATGCTAAGGCACTGGCCAAAGCCAGGAAGGAGATTGATCTTGCAGGCATAGGGATAGACCCTAGAGGCCTTCGGATTGGGCGAACAGCGACGGGTGCCCGAAAATATGAAATCCCCAAAGAGGTGGAAGAAAGCAAAATTGAGCAACTTAATGCTCAACTCTCCACCGTCTTGGAGGGTGTGGCTCGGGTTTACAGACCTGTCAAATGTGCTGATGTGCGCATTTTTGACCTAGACGATTCTATATTGCCGGAGGATATTGCTGAGGCAATTGCCTCACAAGGTTGCTGCCAGACGGGTCAAATCAAAGTTGGTGCACTCCGACCTGGATCTGGCGGCCTGTTCACGACGGTGGTTCGTTGCCCTATAGCGGCTGCCAAAATAATATCTGACTCTGGCAGAATATTGGTCGGATGGAGTAGTGCCCGCGTTCGCATGCTACAAGCATTACCAATGAGATGCTACAAATGCATGAACGCGGGACACACGAGGAGGACATGCCCCAGCGAGGTTGACAGAAGTGCGGTCTGCTTCAGATGTGGCTCCCCTGGCCACAAAGCTGCGGACTGTTCAGCCACGCCATCCTGTCTGATTTGTGCGGATGCTAAACGCCCGCATAACCATATAATGGGAGGCAAAAGCTGTCCATCTAGTAAGGTTAAACCTGCTAAGTCCATACAAAAATGGGTGAACCAAAAGACGGCGGGGCCGGCAACGGCCATGGAGGTAGTTTACACACAATCCGATGGATAGAGCGACTGTAAACTTCCTCCAAAGTAACGCCAACCATTGTGCGGGCGCCCAGGATTTAATCCTGCAGAGCGCCGCCAATGAGAAGGCCGACATGTTGGTCTTTTCAGAACCATATTTCATCCCGCCGTCTAATAACTGGATAGCGGACATTGATAGTTCCGTTGCAATAGTGATCCCCACCACGGCTGCATTCTCGCCCCCTTTCACTGTCAGAGAAAGGGGCTCGGGTTACGTGGCGATAATGTGGGGGGGGGTCACTATCATAGGAGTATATTTTTCCCCAACTCGTCCCTTCAGGGAGTACGAGGCTTGGGTCGACAAGATGACAGAGGTGGTGGGTAGACTTTCGACCCATCACATGCTAATACTGGGGGACTTCAATGCCAAACACACGGCTTGGGGTTCCCCCAGTAATTCACCTGAAGGTGAGCTCATTTTAGAGTGGGCCACAGCTTCTCGCCTGGAAATTCTAAACAGGGGCTCGGAATTTACATGCGTAAGACGATGGCGAGGTCGCACTGTGGGGTCAATCGTTGACCTCACCTTTGCAACACCGGATTTGGCGGCAAGGGTCAGTGGTTGGAGGGTTCTCACGGAGGAGGAGACGCTTTCGGATCACACTTATATCCGTTTTGTGATCTCCCCTCCGGTGAGAACTGATCATCCTACTCCGACTGTTAATGGTGGCTTTCGTTTCCCGCGCTGGACTCAGGCTCGAATGGACATCGATATGATTAACGAGGCCTCGATAGTTCAAGCCTGGGTTCTCGATACGACTATGGAGGACAGGGATGTTGATATTCTGGCAGATAGGATAAAGGAGTCACTCACGGAAGTTTGCGACGCCTCCATGCCTCGCTCAGCAGGCCCAAGACAGCGAACCCAGGTTTACTGGTGGTCGGCTGAGCTAGAGGCACAGAGAAGGAGGTGTCAGCAAAAAAGGAGAGCACTCCTTCGCAACCACCGCAGAAGGAGGAACGACCCGGCCGAAGAGAGCAGGCTAAAAAGGGAGTATGCGAGCGCGAAGAGGGAATTAAGAGAAGCTATTTGCAGGGGTAAAACAGCTGCCTGGGAAGAGTTCCTTGAGGATTTAAACAGGGATCCGTGGGGGAGGCCTTACAAGCTAATCAGGAGCCGTCTTAAACAATCTGCACCCGCCACGGATCAGATGGACCCGGAACTCCTCAGCAGAGTGATGTTGGCTCTCTTTCCGTCTGACCCGCCTATGGTGGAATCTTTTTTCCCCGTCGAGCTCCGCGAGCCTCAGGAGCCTCGGGATTCGGAGTCGCAGAGCCTGAATGTCCCCCCAATCACGGATGGGGAGATAGAAGGTATGATGGAGAGGCTCAGGCTCAAAAAGAAAGCCCCGGGACCGGACGGAGTCCCAGGCAAGGTCCTTCGACTCGCGATGAAACACCTGGGTCCTCACATTCGTGCCCTAATGGATGACTGCCTTTTTCAGGGTAGGTTTCCCAGGTGTTGGAAACAGGGTCGGCTAGTCCTGCTCCGCAAGGACAATAAGCCAGCGGACTCTCCATCGGGGTATCGACCAGTGGTACTTCTCGATGAGGTCTGTAAGCTCTTTGAAAGAGTCGTTGCTGACCGTATCGTCGACCATCTAGATCACGCTGGACCCGGACTGTCTGATAAACAGTTCGGGTTCCGTAGGCAGCGGTCCACAGTGGACGCCATCCTAGCGCTCAAAAAAGAATGTGACAAGGCCGCTGGAGGGAGGGAAGTTTTGGTAGCGGTGTCTCTAGACATCCGCAACGCTTTTAACTCCCTCCCCTTCCAATGCATCAGGGATGCACTGGTGTATCACAGAGTTCCCAACTACTTATCAAAAATCATCGAGGACTATCTGACGGATAGGATAGTTATGTATACTGGGAGCTCTGGCCAGGTAGTTTCGAGGCAGATGGTCTGCGGCGTTCCACAAGGGTCGGTCCTTGGGCCACTCTTGTGGAACTTAGGCTATAACTGGGTGCTTCGCGGTGCGCTCCTCCCCAAAATGAGCGTAGTCTGCTACGCGGACGACACTCTGGTGATGGCAAGGGGAGAGAGCCTCAGATCAGCAAAGCACCTAGCTGAGGCTGGGACCGATATGGTGATTCGGCGCATAAGAAGGCTGGGTCTGGAGGTGGCTGTGGACAAGACAGAGGCTATCTTGTTCCACAGATCACGTAGAAGGCCGCCGGCGGGTACCACCATGAGGGTTGACGGATTGACTATCGACTTCAGGCCATATATTAAGTATTTGGGCCTACTACTAGACGGGAGATGGAAGTTCACACACCATTTCAAGCAGTTAGTGCCCAAGCTTGAAAAGACTGCCATGTCCCTTGGGAAATTGCTCCCAAATCTTGGTGGGCCTAATGTGGTTTGTCGTAGGCTGTATGCGGGCATAGTTAGAAGTATGGCCCTTTATGGGGCTCCGGTTTGGGTGAGCGCCCTTAACTCCCAAAATAAGGCGCTGCTGAGGAAACCCCAGAGGGTGGTGGCTTCTAGGGCAATATGTGCTTATCGAACCATTTCCGGTGATGCCGCATGCGCCCTTGCGGGTATGCCCCCATGGGACTTGGACGCCCATGTCCTGTCAGAAGTTTACAAGGCCCGCATTGAAGCAAGGTCGAGAGGAGATCGCCTCGCTCCAGTCGAGATGGTCGCGGTAAGGCGACAAGCTGAGGAGGACGTTCTGAGGATCTGGGAGCAGAGACTCGCATCCCCAACTGTCGCACTTCGCACCCTAGCCGCCCTCCAACCTGTCCTCCGGGATTGGAAGGAAAGGCGGCACGGAAAGTTAACTTTCCGTTTGGTGCAGGTACTTTCCGGGCATGGCTGCTTTGGGAAGTATTTGCACCGAATAGGGCGGGAGGATCTGCCAGTTTGTCATGAGTGTGGTGCTGCGGAGGACACGGCGCAACACACCCTTGAGGTGTGCAGTGCCTGGTCCTCCCAGCGGTACGCATTGACGCTGGTGGTGGGCCAGGACCTGTCTCTCCCCAACGTAGTTCAGTCTATGTTGGGCAGCCGCAGGTCCTGGGAGGCGGTCTCCTCCTTCTGCGAGACCGTGATGTCGCAGAAGGAGGACGCGGAGAGAGCCCGCGAGCTGGCGGCCCTCGCCGGCTCTCGCCGCAGTCGCAGGACGGGGGGTAGAAGGCGTCGCTATGCGCGCCCACCCCCGTCCTGAGGTCGGCACGGTTGGTTCCCGTGCCCCGTGGTACTCGTGCGGTACCAGCTGAGGACCTCCCTGAGATGGTGGACATGCGTTTGCGTGTCTGTCTCTCTTGGGGGGGGGACAGCTGGAGCGGCTAGCAGCTGACTGGTTCCCTGGCAGGGTTACGTCTGCCGGGTGCGCCTGTGTCGCTGCTAGTGAGAGGTACACGGGGAGTCGACCTGCGCTTCGCAGGTAAGGGGATTTCCTCTACGGCCCCGGTTTGGGTGCCCGGGTCGGCCGCCATACACACCGCTTTGGTGTGTGTGGCGTCCGGTCTGGGCGGTACCATTCCGGGGCCACGCAGAGAGGGGCGGCGGAGCCGGTTGATGAGGCCTGATAACGCCCTTTTCAGGGCTGTGGTCGGGCCGTACTCCGGTGGTAGCTGCGACCGTACGGGGGGAGGGATCCACGATAAGGGCTCTGCCTGTGTGGGTCCTTCCAATAGATGGGAAAGAGACTAGAGATGCACAGTCGCGCATCTCTGGTCCCTAGTCGGGGGCAGCTGGCTGGTTCGCGCACTAGCCGGCATTGCACGTCTCCGCCCTGTCTGGGGGGGTACGTCTCGAGTGTCTCTGAGATGTGCCGCCCAACCCGAGAGGGACCTGCCCTTTTCAGGGCGGGCCGAAATGGGGGCGAACTGCGCGGTGTATGGCCTCCGGGCCGATCCCGCGCCTCGCCCACCATGAGAGGGACATCGCTGAGTTTTAGTGGGTAAACTTCTGTTTCTTGTCTAGCCCCCTCGGGGGTGGGGCCACAGAAGGAGTCCCACATAACCCGTGGAGCCCGCGCAGGGTGAAGCGGGTATGCGTAACGCATTTCTCAGCGTCAAAAAAAAAAAAAAAAAAAAAAAAAAAAAAAAAAAAAAGGTTAGGTTAGGTTAGGTTAGGTTAGGTTAGGTTAGGTTAGGTTAGGTTAGGTTAGGTTAGGTTAGGTTGGGGTGCGATGTCTGACAACCTCCTCGCGGTGCACCCCGGGCAACGTGGCCGCTCAAAGCATCTTTGAGCCGCCACGGCTGATGTCAGAATACGAGTGGGCAAACGGAGTTCTGCCTCCGTTGTGCGAGAAGTCTCGCAGTGTGGGCTCCGGGCCGGCGCCCCGACGGTAAGTCGGGCAGCGGCGGCGCGGTTCGGGCTGGACGGGCGCCCTGGGTATCCCGGGAAGCGGCCGTGCCAGCGAGGGCGGTGGGCCTGCTGTCTCATGGTGGTCATGAGCGGCGGGTGCTGATTATCAGCAACCACCGGCCGACCCCGTTACTCCGCAAGCGCGGAGCCGGGGTGGGGGCTGCCCTTAGTTGGGTGGCCTCAAGAGGAGACAACCTCAATAAAAAATCAGCCAGCCCAAGGTAGACGCGGCCGAGGGGTTTGTGGCTGGGGGCTTTTCCCAGTCGCGACGCGTCCTCTGGAGGTGGGGAACAGGCGCCCCCCACCTTCACAACCCTAGCCTAGCCCAGATATTCGGCTCTGTCTGGGTGGTCGGAGCAACCGTTGTACTCGTGGGACTAATCATGGATCTTGAAATTTTAAATAAAAACAAACCCTCTGATGTAGTCGGTGGGCCGAGCCCGGGCGGAAGCGGGCGGAGTGCTGAGGAAGATTCCCCGTACAGAGGGGATGGGCCTGGCGCGGGCGGAAGTGCGCGAAGTGGTGAGGTTACTGAATCTCCGTACGGAGGAGATGGGCCGGGTGCGGGCGTGGACGCACCAAGACGAGGAAGATCTGCTTCGTTCTCCAAGCCGGTATGTTGTGAACCGACTTCGAGATCGAGGTCCAGCAGCAGGAGTAGAGTGGAAAAGTGCAGAGCAAACTCTGCCGGTGGAACAGACGAACCCAAAGAGCAGCGAACGCGAAGTCGCACTGCAGCTGCTTCAGTTTCGAGTCGAGGGACAAGTAGGGAGTCACTCATATCCTACAAGTCTGCGGCAGACTCCCCTAAAAGTGGTTCATTGGCAAACCTTAGTATGGGTGAGTCGTCGACATTGACACGACAAACAAGAAGCGCATCGCGCGCACAAAAGGACAATATTACCGGTCCGAGAGGGAAAACACTTGATCCAGACAATATCGTTGGATCCCTTAAATTGACACCAGTGGTTCGACTGGAGAGAACCAACCTTAGTGAGGAAACTGCTATGAAACCCGAAATCCCCGCTTTGTCTCAAACGAATGAAGGCAAGACCTACGTAGTGACGTATGATGCCTTCCCTACAGCGAGAGATGCTGCTCAGGGGACACTAAGGCGCTCAATGGAGCGCAACAGGGATGCATCTACCATAGATCTGACGAAGGAAGGGGGAGACAACACTGCTGCCCCCACTCCTATGGACTACGCAACAGAGTCCAACAAACGAAGACTGGAGGACCTAAGCGGAGAGAGCGACTTTAGCCAAAGCTCGCTTAACAGCAAAGGCCAATCCAAACCTCCTCGGAATGGAAGGAAACGGACGAAAAAGAAGTCCGCCAGTTCGGCAGGTAGTGACAAGTCAGCCATCTCATACTCCTCAGGGATATCGCGGGCCAAGGGGGATATGAGAAGGGTGACTGAAATGGCGAAAGAACACGGCACTGAGTACCAAGGGGACGGACAGATCACCGTGCCTGAGAGTCTAAGCCCACCTCATTCAGATGAGAGCTCCGGACATGAGGACTACTCCGGCGGTAATGACGATGGCAGGAGCAATATAATTAACTCCAGGAAAAGGTATCTGAGGAAACAGGCCTCGGAATACGAAAGTATTCCTCTTGAATTAAGGCATTTGGATGACTACAGCCAAGCCCGCAAACACCTGGAGCGTATAAAGGGCAATGTAGAGAAGTCGTCCAACCTCAAGGGTGGCATCAGAGGAGAAATTCTTAAATCCTCCAAACTAATAGGGCATATTCTTGACCGACTGGACAAGGGATCCCCTATCGACGAAAACGAGGAGATAAGAAGGCTCAAAGCCGACAACAAGAGGCTTAACGAGGAGCTCTCTAATATGAGAGGGGAGCTGGCTGCCATCAAACGAATGATGGAGGAGAAAAACCGTAGAGAGAAGGAAAGAGTCCGCGAACCTCATTCCTCCTTCTATGACTCCAACTTCCCGGCCATACAACCGAGAGGGGCGAAGCCGAAATCGACCATGTCGAAAACCACCAGTTCGCCTGCCCCCCCCGAAAACCAGCTCGAAGGACTAATGGGAGATCTACAAAAATCCCTTCTCGAATCGCTTGGCAACATGATAAATGCCCGATTCGAGGGGATCCAGCATCGCCTGTTGCCAGACAAAACCTATCGTCCTCCTCTGGCAGCAGACAAAGCCCAAAAGAAGGTACAGGGACCACATCCTACACCCAACGTGGGACCCTCTACATCAAATGCTGGCAACCCCAAGACGCAGGTGGACTCCACTAACCGAGTCCCTAGGCAACAGGCTTCTCAGCCTGCTCCAAAGAAACAGGGCCCAAAGACCACCAACCCTGCGCCTAGAACACAACCCGCACAAGAGACGGAATGGACGATCGTCGAGGGTAAGAGAAACAAGAAGAAGAAGGGCAAAAAGGAGAGGAAGGATGCTACCAATGCTACCACAAAGCAGGCGACAACATCTCCCTCCCTTCCTCCTCCTCCCCCTGGTTCCTCTAGACAGAAGGGGACTAAACCTAAGAGCGCAAACAAGGGCGCAACCTCGACTGCTAAGCAGTCCAAAAAGCCTGGAGGTACAGAGGTTAAAAAACCCAAACTCACGCCACCCCGCACCACAGCGGTGGTAATTACACTCTCGGAGGAGGCGATTGAGAAGGGTATAACCTACTCACAAATAGTGAAGCAGGCAAGGGCAGACATCAAATTGGGGGACCTCGGTATCTCGGGAATCAGAATACGCCCCACTGCCACTGGGGCCCGTAAACTAGAAATCCCGGGAACCACTAGCGGAGAACAAGCGGATCAACTGGCGAATAGGATGAGGGACCTATACCAGGACCGCATCAAGGTAGATAGGCCAGTGAAGACTGCAGATCTCCGTATAGTGGGTATGGACGATTCAGTCGATAGGGAGGAGGTAGCTGAAGCTATATCAAAGGCGGGAGGCTGCCCACTCTCCCAGATTAAGGTGGGCAAGATCAACTTCGGCAAAAATGGCCTAGGGGCAGTTGTGATCAAATGCCCGATTGCAGCGGCCAAAATAATCAAGGGCAAGGGCAAACTACTCGTAGGATGGACTTCCGCGTCCGTCCAACATTTGGCCCCCCTACCCATGCGCTGCTTTAAGTGCATGGGTACGGGACATGCCAGAAAACTCTGCCCAAACCCTGTCGATTACAAAAGCGTCTGCTACAGATGCGGCGAAGTGGGCCATAAGGCTGCTGAATGCGCAAAAGACCCATCGTGTCTAGTATGCCTAAAAGCCGGTCTAAAGTCAGACCATACAATGGGGAGCGGCAAATGCAAGCCTCCAGCTGCTGTCAAATCCAAGGCCACCAAGACCCAGGCCAACAGAGCAGCAGCTATGGAGACCGTCACTGCCCGGGAGGAAGAAGATGAGATGTCAACGTGATGTTCAGGAGACCCATCAACTTCCTCCAAGGGAATATAAACCATGCAGCAGGAGCCCAGGATCTCCTGCTGCAGATGGTAAAAGAATGGTCGGTAGACATTTCTGTTTTCGCCGAACCATATTATGTACCAGATAGGGAAAACTGGGCAAGTGACGTGGACAATAGCGTGGTGATAATGATACCACGTACACAACACTATTCCCCACCTGTTCTGGTCAGGGAGAAGGGATCTGGTATTGTTGTGGCAGACTGGGGGGAGTTTAGGCTTGCAGCCGTGTACTTCTCTCCAAATCGAACTGTTGCACAGTACGAGATATGGATTGACGAGGTTGCACGTATCGTCCGCCGGCACGAAACTCCAAAGATGATTATCCTGGGGGACTTTAACGCAAAACACACTGCGTGGGGGTCCCCCAGGGATACAGTCAAGGGTGAACTCGTCATCGAATGGGCTAGAACTCAAGGGGTCGAAGTCATGAACCGTGGGAACACTTTTACCTGTGTCAGAGCTGGGGGTGGGTCAATAGTGGACATTACGTTCGCTACCCCAGCTCTCGCACCACGCTTCCGTGACTGGAAGGTGATCGTCAACAGGTACTCCATGTCAGATCATCGGTACATAAAATTCTGGCTAACCCCAGAATCTGGCATGGACATGCCCTCCCCCTTCCAGTTACGAGAACCGCACTTCCCACGATGGTCGATAACTAAATTCGACAAGGAGGCTGCGGACGAAGCTGCCGCTGTCCAAGCTTGGGCCATTCCCTCAGAGATTGGCTCAAATACGGAGGAAGCTGCCGACAGATTAAAGCATGCCCTTACCGAAGTGTGCAACTCATCAATGCCGAGGGTGAGAGAGGTGCCACCCAAAAAGCACGTCTATTGGTGGTCTGATGCATTGAGCACCCTCCGGAACAACACACATCGATCCAGAAGAGCTCTGCTCAGATACCGAAGAAGGCGCCACAGGATTGAGGGCGAAGAGGAGCGTCTACGCACCGCATATAATGCCGCCAAGAAGACGCTGAAAGCAGAGATTTGTAAGGCCAAGTCGGACGCTTGGGCAGAGTATCTTGCGGAGTTAGACAGGGATCCGTGGGGTAGGCCCTATAAAATGGTTCGCAAAAAATTTCAGAATCAAGCGCCACCCACGGAGACCATGGATCCGGAATTGTTACATAGAGTAATTAATACTCTTTTCCCGTTAACAACTCCGGATCTAGCTCCAAGAATGGCCTTCCCTGAAGACATCGAGCGGGCTCATGAATTCCCCCCCATAGAGGAGGATGAGTTTAGGGACTCCATTGACAGACTCCGATATAAGAAAAAGGCCCCGGGTCCAGATGGTGTTCCTGGCCGTATTTTCCCCCTAGCCATGGAACACCTTGGGGAGTATACCAGGGCCTTATTCAATGCCTGTCTGGATAGGGGAACTTTTCCTAAGCCATGGAAAGTCGGAAGACTATGCCTCCTGGCTAAAGAAGGCAGATCTCCTGACTCCCCGGCGGCGTATCGTCCTATCGTGCTGCTTGATGAGGTCGGCAAAGTCTTTGAAAAGATCATTGCCGACCGTATCACGCAGCACATGGACGCAGTGGGGCCTAACCTCTCTGCCAACCAGTATGGCTTCCGCAAGGCCATGGGAACGGTAGACGCACTGCTCCGGCTTAAGAGAATTACAGAGGGCGCGATCAGTAGGAGAGAGATAGCTATAGCCATATCTTTAGATATAGCTAATGCTTTTAACTCTCTCCCCTACTGCTGCATTGAGGATGCCCTAAGATATCATGGCCTCCCGCTGTATCTTAGGAGAGCTGTCGAGGATTACCTCAAAGACAGATTAGTGCAGTATATCGACCACGAAGGTCGATTGGTGTCCCATAGGATGGTGAGAGGTGTTCCACAGGGGTCGGTCCTCGGACCACTCCTGTGGAACATGGGCTATGATTGGGCCATCCGTGGAGCCCTGTTGCCGTGCATGAACGTGATATGTTATGCGGATGACACATTGATCGTCGTGCGCGGTAATGACTACCCATCCGTAAACAGACTAGCGAGAATCGGAGCAGACCTAGTCATCAGCAGGATTCGGAAATTGGGACTGGAGGTGGCAACCACGAAAACAGACGTCATTGCCTTCCACGGTCCTAGACGTGGACCACCAGCCAACTCAAGTATCATCATCGATGGGGTCACAATCCCGTACAAAAAATGTATAAAGTACTTGGGATTGTACTTGGACAGCCGCTGGAACTTCCATCATCATTTCCAGCAGCTGGCCCCAAGGATTGAGAAGGCTGCTCTAGCCCTGGGAAGAATGCTTCCCAATGTGGGAGGTCCCGGTATCCACTGTCGGAAATTGTTCGCTGGGGTACTGAGATGCATGGCACTCTATGGCGCACCTGTCTGGGTGGACAAAATGGATGCCACAAATAGGAAACTACTGCGCAGACCCCAGCGAACAATCGCTAACAGAACGATACGTGGGTATCGAACCATATCGTTTGCGGCGGCGTGCGCTCTCGCTGGCACCCCTCCTTGGGAGCTGGATGCCCGTATCCTGGCGGACATCCATGCCACCCGTGAGGAAGCGAGGAATAGAGGCGAACGATCCACCCCTGAAAGCCTTCTGCAAGATAGAAGGGACGCAGAGGAGTGGCGTCTGCTAAAATGGATAGACCAAATAAACAGCGCCCAGTTCGGCACCCGAACTTTGGAGGCTGTTCGCCCTATCCTCGAAGAATGGTGCGAAAGGCGACATGGGAGCCTGACCTTCCGCCTGGTGCAGGTGATGACCGGACATGGTTGCTTTGGTCATTACCTGTACCGAATCAAGAAGGAGTTGACTCCGGTATGCCATGAGTGCGGCGCTGCGGATGACACTGCGCAGCACACACTAGCAGTGTGTAACGCTTGGCAGCCGCAGCGTAGCATTCTGGCCTCCTACGTTGGCAACGACTTGTCCCTGCCTAATATCGTAAGGGCCATGCTAAGTAGTGAGAGGACCTGGAGGGCAGTTGCCTCCTTCTGTGAAGAAGTTATGTCACAGAAGGAGGCTGCAGAGAGGGCACGCGAAGACGCGCGTGGAAACCCACGGCGTCGCAGAGGAGGGAGGAGAAGCAGGCGTTATGCGCAACTGCTGCCTCCGTAAGCAGTGACCAGGGACTTGGGGCCCGCGCCCCTCGGTGTGTATGTGGTGCTCTCCGGGCCGGGGTGGTTCGCTCTTGCGACCCCTCCCTTTGGCCCGGTGATCATGCACATGCACACCCACACTCACACACACAACACTCACACACACATACACATACAGACTCACATCACTTACACTCAGAGTGACGGTGATCGCCCCTCCGGGGCCGTGAGACACCCCCTCGGGGGTGGCATGGCCCCGGGGGGGCGGTCATCGGTTCACTCATCGCACACACACACACACCACACTTACGGACACACTCGCACACATTCACACACTAGCAGTAACACACATACACCGTCACTCACACACTTAACACTATATACAACTACACAATACATAGACACTTACCTTTACACTTACCTTCCCCCCCTCCCCGCCCCTGCCGGCGTCGCTTCCATCCCTCTCCTTAGAGAGGGTCCCGGATGCGTCGTCGGTTGGGGGCGGGCAGGGGGGCCGCGGGCTTCTTGTTTCCTGGTGGGCAGCCAGGCTTCCGTACCCTGCGTTTCCCCGTGCGGACCGGAGGACGGGCCTTTCATGGCGGCCGTACATTCATGTGCGACCGTATGCGAGGCTCAAAATCCGCGAAGATTACCAGCCTACCTTAACCCTCTGGCTTGCCGATGTGGAGCGGGATGGCTGGTAGTGAGGGGAACCAGGGAGTTCAACCTACGTATGTGGGGGAGGGAGCCTTCCATCTCGCACCATGGCCGCGGGGTCGTCGGTGCCCGACTGCAACACACACCATTCGGTGTGTGGGGTGATCGGGTGCCGGCGGGGCCGCGGCCATGGGTGCGACTAAGGAACGGTGTACCGGGGAGGAGGGAAGGTCACCGGGGCTATCGGGGAGAGGGGCATATATGGGGCAACCCATATGTGTCCCCACGAGACAGTCGTTAGGGCAGGAGGGACACAGTTGCGTGTCTCCTGTCCTTGACGAGGGGCAGTCTGGTGGTTTGCGCGCCACCGGGCATTGCACGCCCCTTGTCCTGTCTGGGGGGCGAGACTCGAATGTTCCTGAGCCTCCCCCCTAACCCGAGAGGGAACCCGCCCCGTCTGGGCGGGTTCTTTGGAGGCGGTACTGTGGTGAATGGCTTCGGCCGATCCCATGGCCGCCTTCTTTGTGAGGGACATCGGCAGGTTTTAGTGGGTAGGCCCCGGCCGTCTGCCGGGGAGAGCCCCACATCACCCGTGGACCACGCGCTGTGGGAAGCGGGTATGCAATTTCATGCATTTCCTTCCGTCAAAAAAAAAAAAAAAAAAAAAAAAAAAAAAAAAAAAAAAAGGTTAGGTTAGGTTAGGTTAGGTTAGGTTAGGTTAGGTTAGGTTAGGTTAGGTTAGGTTAGGTTAGGTTGGGGGACAAGTCACTCACGTCCGCAGGCGTTTGGCCCTTAGTTACCCTGCACGTGTCCCCCGGGTGGCGCCAACGAGTGACAAAGAGGAGCCCGTCAGGCGTCCTGGACGTATTCCGGGTAGCGGCTGATGGGCGTGGTGGTGGTGGGTTCGATCCTCCCTGCGGGGGGGGGTCGTCGTTGACCCGTTTTGGGTCGTCTGAGGGGTGTTGGGAGTTTCACTCCTGATTCTTGGGTGAGGGTTCCGGGTCGGCGCCCCGGCGGTAAGCCGGGAGGCGGCGACGCGGTCCGGGCTGGGCGGGCGTCCCGGGGGTAACCCGGGTAGCGGCCGTGCCAGCGAGGGCGGTGGGCCGGCTGGTCATGAAGCCATGATCAGTCGGTGCTTCGGCAACCACCGGCCGACCCCGTTACTCCGCAAGCGCGGAGCCGGGGCGGGGCTGCCCTTTATTGGGTGTCCCTAAGAGGAGACAACCTCAATAAAAAACAACCAGCCCAAGCTGGACGTGGGCGAGGGGTTCGTGGCCGGCGGTTTTTGCCGGTCGCTACACGTCCTCTGGAGGTGAGGACCGGGCGACCCTCACCTTCACAACCATAGCCTTGTTCGTACATGGCGGCTCTGTGCGAATCGACTTACTTTCCGACCCTAATCGTGGGAACAAAAATGAAGAAACATATTATTAAAAACCAAAAACCCCTTTTAGACGATGGTGGGCCTAGCTCGGGCGGAAGCGAGCGGAGTGAAGTTCTTGAATCTCCGAACGGAGGAGATGGGCCGGGTGCGGGCGTGGACGCACCAAGACGTGGGAGATCTGTCTCGATCTCCAAGTCGACACGTTGTGAGTCGACCTTGAGATCAAGATCGGGATCCGGAAGTAGTAACAGGAGGAGCAGGGCCAGCTCTACCATAAGAGCTGAACCCCCTAAGGAACAGAGTACACGAAGTCGTGGAGCGGCTGTCAAAGCTGGGAGTCGTGATGCCAGCAGAGAATCAAATAGATCATTTAAGTCTGTGGTAGATTCTCCTAAAAGTGGGTCACTAGTAAACCTAAGTGTGGATGAGTCACCGATATTGGTTCGGCAAACGAGAAGCGCGTCACGCGCACAGATAGGAAATGCCCAGGAGAGAGAGACGCCAAACTCCGATAACCAAATCGGGTCTCCTGGACAAATACAGGAATTGACACCAGAGTTCTCACCTGTTGTGATGGTAGAGAAGACCAACATAGAGAGGATTATCTCAGGACCAGAGAAACTGAACCTGTCACAGGAGAGAAAGGACAAATACCTCAACTTGCCTTTTGCTGCATATCCCACCGCAAGGGATGCTGTCGATGATGCTAGGAAGCAAGCAATGGTACATGAGAGGAATAAGGACACCATCGACTTGACGGATATAGAGACAAGAGACCCAACTCCAGCCCCTCTCCCCATGGAGTTTACACCAGCCTCCGCCAAAAGGAGACTGAACGAACTAAGTGGCGAGGGAGAAGAGAGTGGGAACTCGCTTTACGATAGAGGGCAGCCTAAATCCTCGAAAAGAGACAGAAAGCGGGTGAAGAAGAAGACCGCTAGTTCGGGGCAAAGTGACAGATCCATCTCCTCATGTGCCTCAGGGATCACGCAGGCCAAGAGACAAATGAGGAAAGTGACAAAAAGGATTAGGGAGCATGGACCCGAATATCAAGGAGACGGGCAACACACTGAACCTGAAAGTCTGAGCTCAACTCATTCTGACGATGGTTCAGTACACGGAGATTACTCAGGAGGAGATGATGACGGGGCCGGCAATGTGATCAATGCCAGAAATAGGTTCCTCAGACAAGAAGCCCTAAACAGGGAGAGCATCCCCCTAAATTTAAGGCATCTGGACGATGAAAATCAGGCTCGGAAACATCTGGAAAACATCCGAGCGAATGTTCAAAAGTCGGCAAATCTCAAGGGCAATGTCAAGGGAGGACTCAACACCTCCATTAAATTACTGGGACATGTCCTTGACAGAATCCAGAACAAGAGAGAAGCCCCTTTGAGTGAGAATGAGGAAATTCGTCGGCTTAGAGCCGATAACAAAAGACTCCAAGAGGAACTCACGAATATGAAGGGAGAACTCGCTGCAATAAAGAAAATGATGGAGGAGAGAAACCGAAGAGACAAGAAGAGGACTCGGGAGCCCTCCTCCTCATATGACCACGATTTTCCCTCTTTACCCTCAAAAGGAACAAAGCCGAATTCGACCATGCCGAAAACTCCTTTGACACCTGCCTTTGAGGAACAATTCAGTGGAGCGATGGGGGACCTCCAGAAATCCCTATTGGAATCACTAGGGAATATGGTTAACGCCCGTATAGAGGGAATCCAACATCGCTTGCTGCCGGACAAGAGCTATCGTCCTCCTCTGGCAGCAGACAAGGGTAAGGACAAAAAGAAGGGGCAGGAACGACAAGTTACAGTCAATGAGGAACCCACTCCGGTCAGAGACAATACGGCCAAGACACAGAGGGTCCCCTCAAACCAAGCTTCTGAGCAACGGACGCCTCAGCATGCCCCAAAGAAGCAAGCCCAGAGGGAAACAAACTCTGCCCAAAGACCATCAAAACAACCGGAGCAGGAAAGGGAATGGACCTTGGTCGAAAACAAAAAGGCCAAAAAGAAAAAGAATAAGAAGACGAAGAAGGCTGCTGCAAACACTCCCGGCAAACAGGCGACAGCGGCCCCCTCCCCCTCCTCTCCCCCTAACACCTCAGGGAAGAAAGAGACGGGCACGAAAAGGACTACACAGACTGCCAGTCAGTCTAAAGAACGCAAAGGAGGGAAGAAGCCTAAGCTTTCACAACCCCGCTCTACTGCTGTAGTCATCACTCTCTCCGAAGAGGCAGTAGAGAAAGGAGTCACTTACTCGCAAATAATCAAACGTGCGAGGAATGACATCAAACTAGGGGACTTAGGTATTCCGGGAATCAAAATACGCCCCACTGCCACTGGGGCACGTAAATTAGAAATTCCCGGGACTGCAAGTGGAGAGCAAGCAGACTCACTAGCCAGCAAGATGAAGGAACTGTACCAGGAGCACATTAGGGTCGCCAGACCAACGAAGACAGCTGACCTTCGTATTGCTGGCTTCGATGACTCTGTCGACAAAGAAGAGGTGGCGGAAGCAGTCTCTAAGATAGGAGGTTGTCCACTGTCCCAAGTAAAGGTAGGCCGTATCAACTTTGGGAACAATGGTCTAGGAGTGGTAGTAGTCAAATGCCCAGTGGCAGCGGCAAAGACGATTAAGTCTAGAGGCAGGTTGCTGGTAGGATGGACGTCGGCATCCGTCCAGCACCTGGCTCCCCTACCCATGCGTTGCTTCAAATGCATGGGTACGGGACACGCCAGGAAACTCTGCCCCAGCAACACGGACTATAGTGGAGTCTGCTTTAGGTGCGGTCTAGCAGGCCATAAAATTGCAGAGTGCAACAAAGATGCACTATGCCTGGTCTGTTCAAAAGCAGGCCTAAAAGCAGACCATGTGATGGGAAGCGGTAAATGCAAACCCCCAAATGTCGCAAAATCAAAAGCCCACAAGACCCAGGCTAACAAAATTGCAACAAAAGAGGCGGCATTTGCCCTGGAGGGGGATGAGATGTCTACATAACAATGTTCCGTAGGCCTATCAGCTTCCTCCAGGGTAATATTAACCATGCAGCAGGAGCCCAGGATCTCCTGCTGCAAATGGTAAAAGAGTGGGAGATCGACATCTCGGTGTTTGCCGAGCCCTACTTTGTCCCCGACAGGGACAATTGGGCCAGTGACGCAGAAAATAGTGTTGCAATTCTTATTCCACGGACACAACACTATTCTCCACCCATCATCGTAAGGGAGAGAGGTTCAGGTATTGTTGTTGCTGATTGGGGAGAATTTAGGCTTTTCGCCGTGTACTTCTCCCCAAACAGAACAGTAGCACAATACGAAACCTGGATTGATGAAGTGGCCAGGGTTGTACGCCGTCATGAAACGACGAAAATGATCATTCTGGGGGATTTTAACGCTAAACATACAGCGTGGGGATCCCCCAGAAACACCGTCAAAGGCGAACTCGTCACAGAGTGGGCGGGAGCTCATGGCTTAGAGCTCATGAACCGCGGAAACGTGTACACTTGCGTCAGGGCTGGGGGTGGGTCAATAGTGGATCTAACATTCACTACCCCGGCCCTCGCACCACGTTTTCGCGACTGGCGAGTTATCGTGGATAGGTATTCCATGTCGGACCATCGTTATATAAGATTCTGGTTAACTCCGGAATCGGGCATGGACATACCTTCCCCGTTTCACCTAAGAGAGCTTCACTTCCCCAGGTGGTCAATCATGAAGCTCGATAAGGAGATTGCTGAAGAGGCTGCTATTGTCCAGTCCTGGGCTATTCCGCGTGAAATCAGCCCAAACACCGAAGAAGCGGCCATCAAACTTACGCAGGCCCTCACTGAGGTCTGCAATGCGTCCATGCCCAAGGTGAGAAAAGCGCCACCCCAAAAACGCGTTTATTGGTGGACAGAAGAACTTGGCGCACTACGGGACAATGCATACCGAACCAGGAGGTCCTTGCTAAGATGTCGCAGAAGACGACACAGAGCCCAGGGGGAAGAGGAGCGACTCCGAGCAGAATACAACTCTGCCAAAAAACAGCTGAAGGCAGCAATATGCAAGGCGAAATCGGATGCCTGGACCGAATTCCTTGCCGAGTTGGATAGGGATCCGTGGGGTAGGCCTTACAAAATGGTCCAAAACAAATTCCGTAACCAAGCGCCACCCACGGAAACCATGGATCCAGGATTGCTGAACAGGGTAGTCGACACGCTCTTCCCGACAACTGTCCCAAATCTGGCTCCCCGAATGGCATTCCCTACTGTCTCAGAGCAGCACAGCGAATTCCCTCCAATAGAGGAAGAGGAGTTCGAAAGTGCCACAGACAGACTTAAATACAAAAAGAAAGCCCCGGGCCCCGATGGCATCCCTGGCCGTATTTTTCCCCTGGCCATGGAACACCTCGGGGAATACACCAGGGCTTTGTATAACGCCTGTCTGGACAGAGGGGTTTTTCCTAAACCCTGGAAAGCAGGAAGATTATGCCTTCTGATTAAGGAGGGTAGACCCCCAGAATCTCCAGCGGCATATCGCCCCATCGTGTTGCTTGATGAGGTCGGCAAAGTCTTCGAAAAGATTATTGCCGACCGAATCACGCAACACCTGGACACAGTGGGACCTAACCTCTCCCAAAACCAATATGGTTTTCGCAGGGCTTTGGGAACAGTAGACGCGGTACTCCGTCTAAAAAGAATATCGGAGAGGGCTACCAGTAGGGGGGAGACAGTCATAGCAATATCTCTTGATATTGCTAATGCTTTCAACTCTCTCCCCTACTGCTGTATTAGGGACGCCCTGAGGTACCATAACCTCCCCAGGTATCTCAGAAACATCGTCGAGAACTACCTCGAGGACAGATACGTTCAGTATATAAACCATGAGGGCCTACTGATATCGCACAACATGGTTAGGGGTGTTCCACAGGGGTCGGTCCTCGGACCACTCCTGTGGAATATGGGCTACGACTGGGTTATTCGCGGAGCGCTGTTGCCGCGCATGGATATCGTATGTTACGCCGACGATACACTGGTCGTCGCACGCGGCAACGACTTTCCCTCCGCGAATAACCTAGCCAGGATTGGAACCGATCTTGTCATAAACAGGATTCGGAAGCTAGGGCTTGAAGTAGCAACTACGAAGACAGATGTGATCGCTTTTCACGGCCCTAGACGTGGCCCCCCTGCAAACACGAACATAATCATAGACGGCGTTACAATCCCTTTTAAGACAAGTATTCGATACTTGGGATTGTATCTGGACAGCCGTTGGAACTTTCATGATCATTTCCAACGGCTCGCCCCCAGACTAGAGAAGACTGCATCAGCGCTAGGGAGAATGCTCCCCAACGTTGGGGGCCCAGGGGTCCGTTGCCGAAAATTGTTCGCTGGGGTGATTAGGTGTATGGCACTGTATGGTGCACCAGTGTGGATGGACAAGCTGGATGCCACCAACAGAAGCCTATTGCGCAGACCCCAGCGAATAATTGCTAACAGATCGATTAGAGGATACCGCACTGTGTCATTTGCGGCGGCGTGTGCTCTCGCTGGCACTCCTCCCTGGGAGCTGGATGCCCGTATCCTGGCGGAAATCTATGCCACGAGAGAAGAGGCAAGAAACAGGGGTGAACGACCTACCCCTGAAAGCCTTCTCCAAGCTAGAAGAGAAGCGGAGGAATGGCGCCTATCCAAATGGCTGGACCATTTGGACAGTGCCCGATTCGGCACCCGAACCCTGGAGGCCATTCGCCCAGTCCTTGAGGACTGGAGCGAGAGGCGACATGGGAGCCTAACCTACCGACTGGTGCAGGTGATGACCGGACATGGTTGCTTTGGCCATTACCTGTACCGAATTCGGAAGGAAGCGACCCCAATCTGCCACGAGTGCGGCGCTGCGGATGACACAGCGCAGCACACTCTTGCGGTGTGCAGCGCCTGGCAGCCGCAGCGCAGCATCCTGCAGGCCTTCACTGGCAGCAATCTGTCCTTGCCAGTTGTGGTACGGGCCATGCTGAACAGTGAGAGGGTATGGAGAGCTGTTGCCTCCTTCTGTGAGGAGGTGATGACACAGAAGGAGGCTGGAGAGAGGGCACGCGAAGACGCGCGTGGAAATCCACGCCGCCGCAGAGGAGGGAGGAGAAGCAGGCGCTATGCGCAACTGCTGCCTCCGTAGTCAGTGACCAGGGACTTGGGGCCCGCGCCCCTTGGTGTGTATGTGGTGTTCTCCGGGCCGGGGTTGGTTCGCTCCAGCGACCCCTCCCTTTGGCCCGGTGACCATGCACATGCACGCCCTCACACACACACACACACACACACACACACACACACACACACACACACACACACACACACACACACACACACACACACACACACACACACACACACACACACACATATACAGACTCACATCACTTACACTTTGAGGTGGCCAGTGATCGCCCCTCCGGGGCCGTGGGATACCCCTTCAGTGGGGTTGCACGGCCCCGGAGGGGCGGATGCCGGTCCATCTATCACACATACATACACTATACTCTTCGGACACACTCGCATGCATTCACACACTTACAACCACACACATACATCATCACACACTCACTTAACACTAAACATAACTACACTACACATCAACACTTACCTTTACACTTACCTTTCCCCCCCTGCCCGCCCCTGCCGGCGTCGCTTCCATCCCTCTCCTTAGAGAGGGTCCCGGATGCGTCGCCGGTTGGGGGCGGGCAGGGGGACCGCGGGCTTCTTGTTTCCTGGTGGGAGCGAGCCAGGCTTCCGTACCCTGCGTTTCCCCGTGCGGACCGGAGGACGGGCCTTCCATGGCGGCCGTGCACTTGTGTGCGACCGTATGCAAGGCTCAAAATCCGCGAAGATTACCAGCCTACCTTAACCCTCTGGCTTGCCGATGTGGAGCGGGATGGCTGGTAGTGAGGGGAACCAGGGAGTTCAACCTACGTATGTGGGGGAGGAAGCTTTCCATCTCGCACTTTGGCCGCGGGGTCGTCGGGGTCCGACTGCAACACACACCGTTCGGTGTGTGGGGTGATCGGGCCTCGGTGGGGCCGCGGCCAGAGTCGCGACTAAGGAACGGTGCACCGGGGGGAGGGATGGTCACCGGGGCTATCGGGGAGTGGGACACATGTGGGGTAGCCCATATGTGTCCCCACTAGACAGTCGTTAGGGCAGGAGGGATACAGTTGCGTGTCTCCTGTCCTTGACGAGGGGCAGTCTAGCGGTTTGCGCGCCGCCGGACATTGCACGCTCCTTGTCCTGTCTGTGGGGGCGAGACTTAGATGTTCCTGAGCCTCCCCCCTAACCCGAGAGGGGACCTGTCCCGTCTGGGCGGGTCTTTCCGAGGGCGGATAGTGGTGCATGGCTTCGGCCGATCCCACTACCGTCCTCTTTGTGAGGGACATCGGCAGGTTTTAGTGGGTAGGCCCCGGCCGTCTGCCGGGGAGAGCCCCACATCACCCGTGGACCACGCGCTGTGGGAAGCGGGTATGCAATTTCATGCATTTCCTTCCGTCAAAAAAAAAAAAAAAAAAAAAAAAAAAAAAAAAAAAAAAAAATTAGGTAAGGAAAGGAAAGGTTAGGTTAGGTTAGGTTAGGTTAGGTTAGGTTAGGTTAGGTTAGGTTAGGTTAGGTTAGGTTAGGTTGGGGTGCGAAGTCTGGCAACCTCCTCGTGGTGCACCCCGGGCAACGTGGCCGCTCAAAGTAGCTTTGAGCCGCCACGGCTAATGTCAGACGACGTGTGGGCTCCGGGCCGGCGCCCCGACGGTAAGTCGGGCAGCGGCGGCCCGGTTCGGGCTGGACGGGCGCCCTGGGTATCCCGGGAAGCGGCCGTGCCAGCGAGGGCGATGAGCCTGGCGTGAGCGTCGGGTGGCTCGGTCGGCGTCCGGAAAATATCTCTGGTAGCGACGACGCGAGTGGAGGCGACGGGTCCCTGGTCCGCTAACACCGGTCAGGGACAGGCTTCGGCCACCGTCGGCAAAACCGTTATCCCACACTATGTGGGACCGGGGGGACTGCCTTTAATTAGGTGATCCCGCGAGGAAGGAAAACCTCAATAAAAAACCCTCAAAGTCCCGGCATTGGGCTACGCGATGTCGGGGCGCCTGTAAAGGTGGTTGGCGGAGTTCGTCAACCAGCTAGCGCCACCCTCTGGATACCGCCCGCCCTCCAGAGGTATTAGGGTTATCCGGGTGCAGGGGGCACCGCTCGGATGGACAACTTAGATCCCCCATGCTCGTGGGAACATTATGGAATCCTTAAATAAAATAATAAAACCCTTTTTAAACGAAGATAAGCAGGAGAGTTTTGCTGAGAAGCCGTTGGAGCCCGTGGTCAAACTGACCCGGTCTTCTGTACTGGAGGCTTTGGTGACGGGAGAAACCGCAGAACATCTGCAACTCGACGGCGAGTCCAGCCGAGAAAAAACGGGAGAAAATATTGTCGCTGAGGTGGAGGAAACGCCTGGTCCGAGTCGAATTATGACTCGCAGTAGATCTGCCTCAACAAAAAGTGAAGTGTTAGTAGCCGACAAAGAGGTTCAGTCCTCTAGTTCTGAATCATCGGCGGCGACAATGGTGACGATAAGCTCGGGAAGACCCCCGAGCAAACTGTGGGAAAGACCTTCAAGGCCTCGCGACAGGCAGAGCAGCAGCTCAGGAAGTGCGTCCGAAGTAGAACACCCATCTTCGGAGAGCACCACTGCCTCTAAACGTGGTCGCGGCAGGCCTCCCACTACCGGACAGTACATCGGGTACGGAAAGGCGAGAAGAGACTACCTGAAAGCGAAGCAGGATCAGTCTCTCCATGAGACAGAGAAAGCAGTGCAAGATCTGACTACAAAGACGCGTTCAGGGAAAGTCCCTATTACGCCTGTGGTAGTGTCAAACCCGGATAGTGAGACTGCCACTGCTTTGTCAAAGATGGTGGCAGACAACATAGCTGTAGTCGAGAGGGTAGCCAAAGCATCGAAGGGCCTCAAGGGAACGCTCCAGCGTGCTCTTAGAGAATCGGCAGCGGCAATCCGAGAGGCTGTAGATGCTCTCAGCAAACGAACGATCTCCGACGAATGCAGACGACTCCAGATTGCAAATGAGTCTCAGCAGACGGAGATCCGAGAACTTCGTAAAGAGCTAGCCGATATGCGTGCGGAGATACGAAGAGGTCCTGGTCTTGTTACACCAGAAGACGTCTCTGCACCCTCACGAGAGCGAGAAAAGCAACCACACGAAGATCTAATGTCTCAAATTGGATTGCTTATCGAAACCAAACTCAAGGCGTTCGAAACCAGACTACAGAATAAAACTGCTGGGGACACTACTGTTGTTCCAGAGAGGGCAAGCTTTGCGTCAGTCGCGGCAAAGCCCACCCAAAGTGGCAAGGGGAGAAAGCAACTGACGCCAGTAGCAGCAACAGCAGCAGTAGTCACAGAACCTCTACAGCCAGTCCCGGGTCCTGCGAAGTCTGGAGCCGAAAAGAGGAATAAAGGACGGGGTAAGGGAAAGAAGATCAAAGTACCTCCTCCTCCTGAAACTCCTCCAGCGGTCCCATCAGAGACAACGACGCAACCATCCCCCAACAATGGTAATGGTGAATGGACACAAGTCACGCGCAGGTCGAAAAAACGACAGGAGCAGAGGGAGCGCACGTCCAGATCCCAACAGGTGGAAGGCAAGGAGAAAACAACTAAAGCCAAGAAGAAGAAGCTGCGTCTTCCAAAAACAGCAGCCGTTGTTCTAACTCTGCTCCCAAAAGGAGTTGAAAATGAGCTGACGTATGGGAAAGTCATCGCGAATGCGCAAGCGAAAATCGATACAGCAGCACTAGGCATCCCACCTATCAAGATGAAAGCGGCAGCAAACGGAGCGCGGATTTTGGAAGTCCCTGGAGAAGGAAAAGCTCAAAACGCTGACATACTGGCGAAGAAAATCAGCGAGCTCTTCCCTCCAGATGAAGTCTTGATTACCAGGCCTACAATTAACGCGGACTTGAGAGTCACTGGATTGGATGACTCTGTCACACCTGAAGTCCTAGCTGCAGCAATAGCAAAGGCAGGGGACTGTTTACCAGAGTCCGTAAAGACTGGGGCGATAAAACCTGGCCCGGGTGGAATGGGCTCTGCCTTTGTGAGCTGTCCAATAACTGCAGCGCGAAAAATACAGACTGCCAAACGTCTGTTAGTTGGATGGGTCTCAGTCCAGGCAAAATTGCTCGACCCCAGGCCGAGAAGATGCTACCGATGCCTGATGACCGGCCACATTAAAGCTCAATGCAAGGCAACTGAGGATCGCAGCAACCTTTGCCATCGTTGCTGCAAGCCCGACCATCTGGCTAGGGATTGTACGGCTGCCCCACACTGCATTCAATGTGCAACTGCGGGTAAGCAGGCCGATCATCTCCCCGGGGGCAAAGCTTGTTCTAAGCCCCCGTCAAAGCGAGAAGTGCGTAAGCTGAATGCGTCCAAACCCAAAGCTGGAGCACAGGAGACTAGCCCCTTGCAGGAGACGACGGCAGTACAAGCAGACCCACAATAACAATGGTCCCTCTGCGCGTATTACAGGCGAATATTAATCATTGCGCCACTGCTCAGGACTTGTTCTTACAAAGCATGGCGGAAAGATCAATCAATGTAGGCATAGTTTCTGAAATCTACAGAGTTCCAGCTAGGACTGACTGGGTCGGCGACTTGGACAACTTGGTTGCCATTACCACCCAGTCCCCAGCTAGTTCTCCGTCGTTGGAAAGAGTAACCAGAGGCAAGGGTTATGTTGCGGCTATGCTTGGACAAATCTTAGTGGTAGGAATATATATATCTCCCACAAGAAGTCTGGCAGATTTTGAGCTGCTACTAATTGAGTTGGGGGCTTTCCTTAGACGCTGTCCGCCAGGTCCTAAACTGGTTCTCGGTGACCTTAACGCGAAGTCTGTGTTATGGGGTGAGCCTCGCACCACTGCGAAAGGCGAGGCGTTAGAAGAGTGGATTGTGGAAAATGGCCTTGCCATACTTAATCGCGGATCAGCTCCAACATGTATACGCCCAAATGGAGAATCCAGAGTCGACGTCACATTCGCCACTCCATCTATTGCCTGTCATGTCCGTGACTGGAGGGTATTAGAAAAGGAGGAAGTTCTGTCTGATCATGCATACATCCAGTTCAGCATATCAGGAAACACGAGCATTTCTGGGCCAAGAAACACCAGCATAGGACCACGCTGGGCGCTAAAACGCATGGACAGAGACCTGGTCAATGAGGCAGCTATGGTCCAAGCCTGGAACCCAAAGCCGGTAAACCTGGATGTAGATGGGGAGGCAAACTTCCTATGCCAGTCAATGACGCACGTGTGTGATGCGGCTATGCCGCGCATAAAAACTTCGCAACATCCCAGACGCCAGGTATACTGGTGGTCTGAAGAAATCGCCGAACTACGGCGAAATTGCGTGGCTAAACGCCGGTCATACCAAAGGTGTCGCAGACGGCGAAGGCGGGACTCCGAGGAGGAGGGCAGGCTTTATACGATCTATCGGGAAGCAGTAAGCGCCTTAAAAACGGCAATTTATGAAGCCAAAACAGCAGCCTGGAAGGAGCTGTTAGAATCACTGGAGAGGGACCCGTGGGGACGCCCATATAAACTGGTCAAGAGTAAGCTGCGACCATGGACTCCCCCGGCCACCAGCACGCTCCTACCAGAAGTTTTAGGCCGAGTTATGGAGGGACTATTTCCTGACCGCTTACACTCGGAGTTTACACCCCCGTTGATGGTGACGGCTAACCTGCAACTCGAGGAGGACACTAGTTTCCCGGAGGTGACAGAGGAAGAACTAGGCTCGGCTATCCTCAGAATGGCTGCCAAAAACACGGCACCCGGACCAGACGGCATCCCTGGAAAAGCGTGGAAGATAGCCCTTAAAAGCTTGGAGCCGCGGATGAGAGAACTCTTCAACAGATGCATGGGAGACGGAAAGTTCCCGACCAGATGGAAGACAGGTCGCCTTGTATTAATAAGGAAAGAGGGACGCCCGGCAGACGAACCGTCGGGATATCGACCGATCGTACTTCTAGATGAGGCGGGAAAGCTCCTAGAACGGGTCATAGCAGCTCGGATCACGACTCATCTAGAAAACTCTGGACCTGACCTGGCGGATAGGCAGTACGGCTTTCGCAAACGTCGATCCACAATAGACGCCATTGCGAAAGTTCGGGAGCTTGCTGATAATGTGTGTGACGAGGGGGGTGTCCTATTGGCGGTATCATTAGATATCGCTAATGCTTTCAACACCCTTCCCTGGAAGACCATACTGGAAGCACTGAAGTTTCACCGCATTCCAGTATACCTGCGTAGGCTCATACAGGATTACCTATCCGATAGAGGAGTCATCTACGAGGGTCGGGATGGACCTGGCAATAAATCCATGTCCTGCGGCGTCCCACAGGGGTCGGTCCTCGGCCCTCTCCTGTGGGACATTGGATATGATTGGGTCCTTCGTTGTGCCAATCTAAACGGGGTAGAAGTAATCTGTTACGCTGACGACACGTTAGTGACGGCACGAGGGACAGATTATCGTTCGGCGGCAATACTTGCCACAGCTGGAGTAGCAGCAGTGGTCGCAAGGATCCAACGACTGGGCTTGAAAGTGGCGCTCCATAAGTCGGAGGCCATATACTTTTATAGGCGTAGGAGACCCCCCCCAGCGAATACCAACATCATAGTAGGGGGTGTTACGATACCTGTCAAGTCAACCCTAAAATATCTCGGGGTTGTACTTGACAGTAAATGGACGTTCACGCAACATCTGTCTACGCTGGCTCCCCGACTTATAAAGATGGCTGCCGCACTAAGCTGCTTGTTGCCAAACATTGGAGGCGGTAATAACACCTGCCGTCGCCTATACACAAACGTCGTCAGGTCAATGGCCCTCTATGGAGCCCCCATTTGGGCCACATCTATCACTGACGACAATAAAGTGTATCTATTTAGAGCACAACGGGCCATAGCAATACGGGCCTGTCGTGGATATCGCACGATATCACACTCGGTGGCGTGTGCCTTGGCGGGAACCCTGCCTTGGGATCTAGATGCTGAGGTGCTCTCAACAGTCTATTGGCGTAGAGCCCGAGTCCGTGAGAATGGAGAGAGGCCCGCCCCACAAGAGGTGGCAGGATGGCGCCGAGAGGCACAAGAAGAAGCGATTCTGATCTGGGGCACCCAGCTCCAACAAGAGGCAGACAGCAGTGACGCTGGGTCGCGACGTCGAACGTTGGAAGCGATGGCACCTATAATCAGGAAATGGGTGGAAAGACAACACGGGCAGCTCTCCTTTCGGCTCACACAGGTCCTCTCGGGGCACGGATGCTTCGGGAGGTACCTTCACAAAGTGGCCAAAAGGGAACCAACACCGGAGTGCCACCAATGTGGCCACTCTGAAGATACGGCGCAGCATGTGCTGGAGCAATGCCCGGCAAACACGGAGTGGCGGATTCCGTTAACCGCAGTTGTGGGAAACGACCTCTCCTTGCCGACTGTCATCTTGAAGATGGTCGACGACGAGAGGTCATGGGAGGCTACACAGTCGTTTTGCGAGGAGGCAATGCTGTGGAGGGAAACCGAGGAACGCTCGAGAGAAGCTGATCCTCTCTCCCAGCCAATACGCCGAAAACGAGCAAGACGACGGCGGGGAATTCCCCGCAACTAGCCGCTACATCAAGGACAATAGATTTGCAGGACATGGGGGTGTCCAGCAATCATTTAAGGTCCTGAAACTAGGTGATGCACTTAATGTTCCAGTACATCGCCTAGTAACATCAGGGGTGGACAGCTAATGTCCCTCTTCGAGTTGGGCCCGTCTTTAAGACGGGCGCCCCGGCACTGGCTATCTGTGGGTGTGCAGTCGGTCCCATAGAAATGCCTTTTGCCGGCGCTGTAGGAACATCGTGGGAGTTTTAGTTGGTAGGCCTCTGCGCATCAATCAGGCGAGCTTTTATCGTCTGATGGTTGCGCAGAGGAGAGTCCAACATAACCCGTCGGCACCCCCAGGCCGGCGGGTATGCGTAAAGCATTTCTTCAACGTTAAAAAAAAAAAAAAAAAAAGGTTAGGTTGGGTTAGGTTAGGTTAGGTTAGGTTAGGTTAGGTTAGGTTGGGGTGCGATGTCTGGCCACCTCCTCGTGGTGCACCCCGGGCAACGTGGCAGCTCAAAGTGTCTTTCGATACTTTGAGCTGCAACGGCTGAGGTCAGACGACTGGGGCTCGGCGGGCGTCCTGGATAGTCCGGGTTGCCAGCGAGGGCGGTGGGTCGGCTGGTCATGAAGCCATGATCAGTCGGTGCTTCGGCAACCACCGGCCGACCCCGTTACTCCGCAAGTGCGGAGCCGGGGTGGGGCTGCCCTTCATTGGGTGTCCTCAAGTGGAGACAACCACAATAAAAAACAACCAGCCCAAGCTGGACGTGGGCGAGGGGTTCGTGGCCGGCGGTTTTTGCCGGTCGCTACACGTCCTCCGGAGGTGGGGACCGGGCGCCCCCCACCTTCGCAACCATAGCCTTGTTCGTACATGGCGGCTCTGTGCGAATGGACTTTTACTTCCGACCATTTTCGTGGGAACAAAATGGAGACACTTTTAAATAAAAACAAAAAACCCCTTTTGGATGCAAGTGGGCCGAGCTCGGGCGGAAGCGAGCGGAGTGCCGAGGGAGATTCCCCGTACAGAGGGGATGGGCCTGGCGCGGGCGGAAGTGCGCGGTGTGAGGTAGTCGAGTCTCCGTACGGAGGAGATGGGCCTGGTGCAGGCGTGGACGCACCAAGACGTGGGAGATCTGCTTCAAACTCCAGGTCGACATATTGTGAGCCGACCTCGAGATCGAGGTCCAGAAGTTCAACTAGAGAGAGTGGAGCCAGCTCGGTCACCAGAGCGGGCGAACCTAAGGAGCAGCGAGTTCGGAATCGTACAGCTGCTAGGGATGCAAGTAGGGAATCGAATGCGTCATTTAGATCTGCTATGGAATCTCTGAACAGTGGGTCTTTGCAAAGCGTTAATTTGGATGAGTCGTTAACAAAGCAGACTAGGAGTGCTACGCGTGCAAAAAGAGAGAGTAGGAGCGGGAGTGAAACGTCCAAACTTGGCGACAAAGTCAAGACTCCTGAACCTACGGTTGTACTGCAAAGGATTGACTTGAAGGATACACTATGTGTAACGTCCACGTTAGGAAAGGGTGATTTTCACCGAGTTCAGGCGTCTTCTGTGTCTGGTGGTATCGTGGAATCTACCGTAGACCATGCCGTTGGGACTATGGACCCAACAGGGGAGGGATATAAGGATATGTTCGCTGCTCCTGCTACCGCCCCAATGGACATTACTAGTAGGGTTTTGGAATCGTCTGCTTCTAAGAGAAGACTTGGTGCCTCAAGTTCAGAGGGAGAAAGCAGCGGATTCTCTTTTGATAGTAAAGGGAAACCTAAGGCCCTAAGAAAGAACAATAAGAAGAGGAAACAGAAAACATCTGTCAGTTCGGAACCTGAACATGAGGGTGATGGTTCCGGCATGTCGGATGGTTCGAGAGTCAGTGACCTATCCGGAGGCGAAGATAACGGAAAAACGAAGTTTATAAAGAGGGGAGTTAATAAGGAACTTGGACACCTGGACCACGAAGCTCAGGCTGAAAAGCATATTAACGATATCGTGGAATGTGTTAAAAAGTCCAGGAACTTGAAAGGGACGGTACAAAAAAGTCTCAAAGATTCGGCTCAAAAGGTTATGGACATTGTAAGTCTTCTTGCAGGAAAGAACTACCCCTCGGAGCAAATGCTGAGACTACAGGCAGAAAACCGTAGACTGAGCCAAGAGCTTCGAATTTTAAGGGTGGAGCTCAATGCTGTTAAGAAGACCTTAGACGAGAAAAACCGGAGTAGTAAGAGGGCCACTGAGCCTTCCTCCCAACAACCTGATCTCCCTCCCCCAGCTGCACCCACTTTTGAGGAGCAATTGGGAGGGGCAATGGGGGAGTTACAAAAGTCCCTCCTGAATTCACTGGGCAATATGATTAATGCCCGTTTTGAGGGTATTCAACATCGTCTGCTGCCAGACAGGAACTATCGCCCCCCCCTGGCAGCAGACAAGGACAAGAATAAGGAACAGGGACCACAACCTACACCCAATGTGGGACCTACTCCAACCAACGCTGGTACAGCTAGGACGCAAGGGTCCTCCCCCGGCTTAGCTTCCAAAAAACAGGCACCCCAGTCTGTCTCGAAGCAGCAGGGCAAAAAAGGAACCAATCCTGCGCCTGGCCAACAACAACAGCGGAAAGAACGGGAGACAGAATGGACCCTGGTCGAGGGTAAGAAGGCAAAGAAGAAGAAGGGTAAAAAGGCCAAAAAAGATGCTGCAAATGCCTCCGTGAAGGAAACGACAGCGTCCCTCCCTCTTCCTCCTCCTGACCCTCCTAGGCAAAAGGGTAATAACAACAAGAGGGCAAACCAGACTGCTAAACAGTCCAGTAAACCAAAAAGCGCGAGGGTGAAAAAGCCGAAGCTTTCGCAACCCCGCACTACGGCTGTTGTCATTACCCTCTCGGAGGAATCTGTCGAAAAAGGAATGACCTACTCGCAAATAGTGAGACAAGCGAGGAAGGACATAAAGTTGGGAGATCTCGGCATTCCGGGCATCAAAATACGCCCCACTGCCACGGGCGCACGCAAATTTGAAATTCCCGGAGCCTCTAGTAATGAACAGGCAGATTTACTGGCAGAAAAGATGAGGGAGCTATACCAGGAACACATAAGTGTCGCTAGACCCACAAAGACTGCAGATCTCCGCATTGTGGGCATAGATGATTCGGTCGATAGAGAGGAAGTGGCGGAGGCAGTTTCTAAGATAGGAGGTTGCCCTCCGACACAAGTAAAAGTCGGCAAAATCAGTCTCGGCAGAAACGGCCTAGGTGCAGTCGTTGTAAAATGCCCAGTGGCGGCTGCGAAGACGATTATGTCAAAGGGCAAATTGTTGGTAGGGTGGACCTCAGCGTCTGTGCAACACCTGGCCCCTTTACCCATGCGTTGTTTCAAATGCATGGGTACGGGGCACACCAGGAAACTCTGCCCTAGCACAGCAGACTACAAAGGAGTCTGCTATAGGTGTGGCGACACAGACCATAAGGCTGCCGAATGCGACAAAGATCCGTCGTGTTCGGTATGCAAAAAGGCTGGTCTCAAATCGGACCATATCATGGGAAGTGGGAAATGTAAACCTCCTGTTATTGCCAAATCAAAAAAGGCCCCCAAGACCCAGGCCAATAAGGCAATAGCCATGGAGACAATTACTACCCTGGAGGAGGCTGAAATGTCAACGTAATGTTCCGTAGACCCATCAGCTTCCTCCAAGGTAATATTAACCACGCAGCAGGAGCCCAGGATCTCCTGCTGCAAATGGTTAAGGAGTGGTCGGCGGATATAGCGGTGTTCGCCGAACCCTATTTTGTCCCTGATAGGGATAACTGGGCGTGTGATACGGAAAATAGTGTTGCCATACTAATACCACGTACCCAACATTATACCCCGCCTATGATTGTCAGGGAAAAGGGAGCAGGTATTGTTGTGGCGGACTGGGGAGAATTTAGGCTCATTGCTGTTTATTTCTCCCCCAACAGAACCGTCGCACAATACGAAATATGGATAGATGAGCTTGCCAGAGTGGTGCGTCGCCATGAGACCGCCAAAATGATTATCCTGGGGGACTTTAACGCTAAACACACTGCGTGGGGTTCCCCCAGGAATACCGTCAAAGGCGAATTAGTAACCGATTGGGCTGGAGCTCACGGTTTAGAGCTTATGAATCGTGGAAATGTGTACACATGTGTCAGGGGCGAGGGTGGGTCTATAGTGGACCTAACGTTCACTACCCCGGCACTGGCACCACGTTTCCACGACTGGAGGGTCATCATAGAGAAATATTCCATGTCAGACCACCGCTACATAAGATTCTGGCTAGCGCCGGAGTCTGGCATGGATATTCCCTCTCCGTTCAGCCTACGTGAACCCCATTTCCCAAGGTGGTCGACTATTAAATTTGATAGGGAGATTGCCGATGAGGCTGCCGTTGTACAGGCCTGGGCCATCCCTTCTGAAATTGGCCCAAGTACTGAAGATGCAGCCAATAGACTGAAAGGTGCTCTCACCGAAATTTGCAATGCATCTATGCCCAAGGTGAGAGAAGTTCCACCTAAAAAATATGTTTATTGGTGGTCCGATGAACTGGGCACGCTTCGGGACAATACCTATAGGGCAAGGAGGGCATTGCTCAGATGTCGTAGGCGGAGACATAGAACACAGGGTGAGGAAGAACAGCTACGGACTGCATATAATGCCACCAAAAAGGCGTTAAAGGCGGCAATTTGCAAAGCAAAATCCGAAGCCTGGACTGAGTTCCTCGAAGAGCTAAACAGGGATCCGTGGGGTAGGCCCTACAAAATGATCCGGAGCAAGTTCAGGAATCAAGCGCCACCCACGGAAACCATGGATCCGGGGTTGTTAAATAGTGTTATTAACACTCTTTTCCCTCCAACCACCCCGGATTTAGCCCCCCGAATGGTGTTCTACGACACGGAGGAACGAGGAAACGAATTCCCCCCAATTGAGGAAGATGAATTCGAAAGTGCAATAGACAGGCTTAAATACAAGAAAAAGGCCCCGGGCCCCGATGGTGTTCCCGGCCGTATTTTCCCCCTGGTCATGGAACATCTCGGGGAATACACCAGGGCCTTGTATAATGCCTGTCTAGACAGAGGAGAGTTTCCCAAGTCATGGAAAGTTGGAAGGTTGTGCCTATTGGCCAAAGAGGGAAGATTGCCTGACACTCCATCGGCATATCGCCCCATTGTGCTGCTTGACGAGGTCGGCAAGGTTTTCGAAAAAATCATTGCCGATCGCGTCACGCAGCACATGAACGCAGAAGGTCCCAACCTTTCCCCGAATCAATACGGGTTCCGAAAGGCCTTGGGCACGGTTGATGCTTTGCTCCAGCTAAAAAGAGTATCAAAGAGGGCAATCAGTAGGGGAGAAATCGTCATTGCAATATCATTAGATATTGCTAATGCCTTCAACTCTCTCCCCTACTGTTGTATAAAAGACGCTTTGAGGTACCACAACCTTCCAATGTACCTCAGAAATATTATAGAGGATTATCTAAGGGATAGATGCGTGCAATATATCAATCATGAGGGTCAGTTGATATCCCACAGAATGGTGAGAGGAGTTCCACAGGGGTCGGTCCTCGGGCCGCTCCTGTGGAACATGGGTTATGACTGGGCCATTCGCGGGGCACTGTTGCCACGGATGAATGTTTTATGCTACGCCGACGACACATTGATTGTCGTGCGTGGCAATGACTTCTCCTCCGCGAATGGTCTGGCCAGAATTGGAGCTGATTTGGTTATCAATAGGATCCGCAAACTGGGCCTTGAGGTCGCTACGACGAAAACTGATGTTATCGCCTTCCACGGCCCCAGACGCGGACCTCCTGCAAACTCGCATATTATCATTGACGGTGTGACGATCCCCTATAAACCGTATATAAAATACTTGGGGCTGTATCTGGACAGCCGTTGGAATTTCCATGAACATTTCCAACGGCTGGCCCCCAGACTTGAAAAAGCAGCGTCGGCACTAGGGAGATTGCTTCCCAATGTGGGAGGACCTGGGGTCCGTTGTCGGAAGTTATTCGCTGGGGTAATTAGATGCATGGCGCTTTATGGCGCCCCTGTCTGGATGGACAAATTAGATTCCACCAACAGGACGCTCTTACGTAGACCCCAGCGAATAATAGCCAACCGAACAATACGTGGTTATCGAACCATCTCGTACGCGGCGGCATGCGCCCTCGCAGGCACTCCTCCGTGGGAGTTGGATGCTCGTATCCTGGCGGACGTCCACTCCACACGTGAGGAAGCTAGAAACAGGGGTGAGCGACCCACCCCGGAGAGCCTTCTCCAGGCCCGTAGGGACGCCGAAGACTGGAGGCTGTCAAAATGGCAAGACCAATTGAACAATGCCGAGTTTGGTGCTCGAACCGTAAGAGCCATTTGCCCGGTTCTAGAGAGTTGGTGTGAGAGGCGGCACGGAGGCCTGTCTTTTCGATTGGTGCAGGTATTGACCGGACATGGGTGTTTCGGTCACTACCTGTACCGCATCAAAAGGGAGACAACTCCGATGTGCCACGAGTGCGGCGCTGCGGATGACACAGCGCAGCACACCCTTGCGGTGTGCAGCGCCTGGCAGCAGCAGCGCAGCATTCTGGAGGCACATATCGGCAGTGATTTGTCCCTGCCCAGCGTGATACGTGCCATGCTGGGCAGCGACAGGGCTTGGAGGGCAGTTGCCTCCTTCTGTGAGGAAGTAATGTCACAAAAGGAGGCTGCAGAGAGGGCACGCGAAGACGCGCGTGGAAATCCACGCCGTCGCAGGGGGGGACGGAGGAGTAGGCGCTATGCGCGCCTACTGCCACCGTAATAAGTGACCAGGGACTCGGGGCCCGCGCCCCTTGGTGTGTATGTGGTGCTCTCCGGGCCGGGGTTGGTTCGCTCCTGCGAGCCCTCCCTTTGGCCCGGTGATCATGCACATGCACACCCTCACACACACTCACAACACTCACTTACACATACAGACTAACATCACTTACACTCAGAGTGCCGGTGATCGCCCCTCCGGGGCCGTGAGACACCCCCTCGGGGGTGGCATGGCTCCGGGGGGGCGGTCGTCGGTTCACTCATCACACACACACACACATACATCACACTTACGGACACACTCGCACACACTCACACACTAGCAGTAACACACGTACACCGTCACTCACACACCTAACACTAACTACAACTACACAATACACAAATACTTACCTCATTACACTTACCTTTTCCCCTCCCCCGGCCCGTTGGCGTTGCTTCCATCCCTCTCCTTAGAGAGGGTACCGGATGCGGTGCCGATGGGCCGGGGGGGGGCGCGGGCTTCTTGTTCCTGGTGGGCAGCCAGGCTTCCGTACCCTGCGTTTCCCCGTGCGGACCGGAGGACGGGCCTTCCATGGCAGCCGTGCATTTATGTGCGACCGTATGCGAGGCTCAAAATCCGTGAAGGTTACCAGCCTACCTTAACCCTCTGGCTTGCCGATGTGGAGCGGGGTGGCTGGTAGTGAGGGGAACCAGGGAGTTCAACCTACGTATGTGGGGGAGGGAGCTTTCCATCTCGCACTGTGGCCGCGGGGTCGTCGGTGCCCGACTGCAACACACACTGTTCGGTGTGTGGGGTGATCGGGCTCTGGCGGGGCCGTGGCCAGGGTCGCGACTAAGGAACGGTGTACCGGGGAGGAGGGAAGGTCACCGGGGCTATCGGGGAGAGGGGCATATGTGGGGCAACCCATATGTGTCCCCACGAGGCAGTCGTTAGGGCAGGAGGGATACAGTTGCGTGTCTCCTGTCCTTGACGAGGGGTAGTCTGGTGGTTTGCGCGCTGCCGGACATTGCACGCCCCTTGTCCTGTCTGGGGGGGTGAGACTCGGATGTTCCTGAGCCTCCCCCCTAACCCGAGAAGGGACCTGCCCCGTCAGGGCGGGTCTTTTGGAGGCGGTACTGTGGAGTGTGGCTTCGGTCGATCCCACGGCCGTCTTCATTGTGAGGGACATCGGCAGGTTTTAGTGGGTAGGCCCCGGCCGTCTGCCGGGGAGAGCCCCACATCACCCGTGGACCACGCGCTGTGGGAAGCGGGTATGCAATTTCATGCATTTCCTTCCGTCAAAAAAAAAAAAAAAAAAAAAAAAAAAAAAAAAGGTTAGGTTAGGTTAGGTTAGGTTAGGTTAGGTTGAACCTCCTCGGGGGACAAGTCACTCACGTCCGCAGGCGTTTGGCCCTTAGTTACCCTGCACGTGTCCCCCGGGTGGCGCCAACGAGTGACAAAGAGGTGCCCGTCAGGCGTCCTGGACTTATTCTGGGTAGCGGCTGACGGGCGTGGTGGTGGTGGGTTCGATCCTCCCTGCGGGGGGGGGTCGTCGTTGACCCGCTTTGGGTCGTCTGAGGGGTGTTGGGAGTTTTCACTCCTGATTCTTGGGTGAGGGTTCCGGGTCGGCGCCCTGGCGGTAAGCCGGGTAGCGGCGACGCGGTCCGGGCTGGGCGGGCGTCCCGGGGGTAACCCGGGTAGCGGCCGTGCCAGCGAGGGCGGTGGGCCGGCTGGTCATGAAGCCATGATCAGTCGGTGCTTCGGCAACCACCGGCCGACCCCGTTACTCCGCAAGCGCGGAGCCGGGGTGGGGCTGCCCTTTATTGGGTGTCCCTAAGAGGAGACAACCTCAATAAAAAACAACCAGCCCAAGCTGGACGTGGGCGAGGGGTTTGTGGCCGGCGGTTTCTAGCCGGTCGTGACACGTCCTCTGGAGGTGGGGAACAGGCGCCCCCCACCTTCACAACCCTAGCCTTACCCGGGCATATCGGCTCTGCCCGGGTGGACTATCTATTCCGTACTACTCATGGGACTAATATGGAAAGTTCAAACATAAATATTAAAACCCCATCAGTTGTGGAGGGCTCTAGCTCGAGCGGAAGTGAGCGTGGTGCAGTGACGGATTCCCCGTACGGAGGGGATGAGCCCAGCGCGGGCGGAAGTGCGCGGAGAGAGGAAAAAGGCCCTTCTCAGGGCCAACACCCGGTGTCCTCATCACTGAGCAAACTGGGTCAAGCTAAAGACCCTCCAAAGGGTCAGCGCACTGCTGGACGTGGCATTGTCGGTAGGGGTCGAAATCCCGTAGCTATGGTTGGCAGGGTTTCCAGAAGTGAATTGGAGAGTTTGGGAGCTGATGATCCTCACTCTCACTCTAGAGATCCTTCTGTTGAGACGGAGGGGCCGACCGAAGAAGAGAACGACAGAAGTAAGCGACAATCTTCTTCCACTTCTGTTAATACAGGCAGGGATAACACGAGTACTAGGGAGCGTTCTCGCTCGCGCTCTCGTTCACCTAACGTGAGTAGGGTTACGACGCGCTCCCAAGCTAGAGCGTCGTCGGTCGCTAGTTCGCCTTCAGTAATAAACCCTACTACTACTGTTAAAGAGGCTGGCCTTTCACCTTCGGTTCTACTGACAGACCTGAAAGAACAGATTGGGATGAAGACTAGAGGGAGGAGCGTCTCCACTCTCTCTCTCAATGAAGCAGTGAGTGATTCGCCAAACTCACTTGCAGACACCACAGACAAGACTGGGAATAAGGGACCGTTTCTCCTCACAATTCCACTTGGAGGTGCAAGCGGAGGACCTACGACTTCACTTAGTAGAGGCGTATCAATGGCCTCCCTAAACAAGGATATACGGACGGCTCCGCTAAGCGGAAACCTTCACTCACAGCTCACTAGCTCGAACCTATCGTTGGGTAAACGAGCGCACAGTGACTCCGAACCGAGTGATAACAGTGGAGACAGTAATAACACCCTTACTGAACACACGAGCAAAAGGCTTGCAGTGGAAGGCTCTCCGATACCTGTCCCGGATGACTGCTATTCACTGCATAGCTCAGACGTGGAAGAGACAAATTCCCTCTTCCGTAGGCCCTCCCTCTCCACCCAGATTCCAAAGAAGACGTTGGCAGAACATCATTCTGGGATATCTGTGGCCAAGAGGAAGTGTAGGAAGGACCCGGATGAAGAATATGACTGCGATGACGAGGACATCGATAGTGACGATGAAGTACTCCCCATCGCAGAGTCAACGACTGACCTACCGGATGGCGCCTCTGTCATTGAGGTACATAACAAAGCCATGGGCTTCTTGGACTTGATTGAGGAGCATTGCGCCAAATCAAAGAACCTGAAAGGCACCTCTAGGAAAGCCTTTAACCAAGGTACTGCTGGGCTGCGCAAGCTCCTCACAAAGAATCTGACGATTTCAGCTGAAGAGGAAATCAGACACCTCAAAGCCGAAAACATCCGACTGGGAAGAGAGCTCGATGTTATAAGAAAGGAGATATCGGGCCTTAAAAAAGAAAGAGCCGAAAGGGATGTCCTGCTGAACAGGGAGGGGCTGTCCAAAGGCAGGTACAAAAAGCCTCCTCAGGCATCGGTGCAAAACACACCCCAGCGCAATGACACCCAAGCGCACCCGGATGTGCTCACATCCTCCCTTCTCGACACTGTTGGGAAAATGGTAGAGGACAGGCTGAGGAGAATGGAGGAAAGACTGGAGGAGCGGCTTATTCCGCTTAATGTTCTACGCCCTCCCCTTGCATCTGACAGCCAGACAAGGACCATCTCAAGACAGATTGCAAAATCTGCCATTGAGAACTCCAAAGGGACCCCCGCGGAGACTCTTAAAGAGGGATCGGGCGCACAACCAGAGCCCGGGAAGACCAAGAGAGCTAGGAATAGGAAGAAGGGTGTTAAGGACAATACTGCTCAACAGCAAAAGCAGTCCTTCCCCCCCCTTCCAACTCCCTCCTCCTCCTCTCAAGGAAAGAGATCGAAGGGACCCTCAGCACAAGCGACGTCCAATCCTCCTGTTGAAACTGTGCCACCTAACGCTGTGCCACCTCGAGGACAACCCACTAATGCACAAGAGAGCTGGGTCACGGTGACAAAAAGAGCCAGCAAGAAGAAGAAGAGTGCGGCTCCTGCGAACTCTCCCTCACAGCCTCAACAGGGACAGCAGAAGAGCACCAAGAGGTCTCCACCTCCCAAGAAGAAGAAGACCCCTAGGAAGCGCAAACTGAAAGTGCCCAACACTACGGCGGTCGTTATCGATATCAGAAACGAAAACGAAGAGACTGGTATGACATACGCCGGGGCTCTTTCGAAAATCCGAAAGGAGGTTGACCTCAATGGTATAGGCATAGATCCTAAAGGCCTACGTCTTAAAAGGACAGCTACTGGGGCCAGGAAATACGAGGTTCCGAACTCGGTGGGCGAAGAAAAGATGAGCCTATTCGTAGATCGGCTCTCTTCGGTCCTATCTGGAGTGGCGAAAGTGACGAGACCGGTAATGTGTGTGGGTGTCCGCATTACCGATCTCGATGACTCAATTACGGCAGAGGACATTGTGCAGGCTGTCGCAGCTCAGGGCAATTGCCAACCGGAACATGTGAAGGTTGGCACCCTCAACATTGGCCCGGGCGGATTGTACTCTTCCATCGTACACTGCCCAATAGCGGCAGCGAAAGCGCTGTCAGCAGCGAGCAGAGTACTTATGGGATGGAGCAGTGTTCGCGTGCGCATGCTAGACCCTCAACCCATGAGGTGCTTTAAATGCATGCGCACGGGGCACACTAGGACGATGTGTCCCAACGAGGCTGACAGGAGTTCCCTGTGCTTTAGGTGCAGTTCACCTGGGCATAAAGCTGCATCTTGCACAGCGACTCCTAAATGCGCGAATTGTGAAGAGGCTGGGCTGAAACACAACCACGCCATGAATAGTGCCAGCTGCCCCTCCCCAAGAGTGCGCCCTACGCCCATTCAAAGGAAACGCAGACAGAGCAACAACCTGACGCAAAGGTCGGGAGTGGCCATGGAGATAGCTTGCGATCCCTCTAATGAATAGAGTTCCCGTAAGCTTTCTCCAAGGGAACGTCAACCACTGTGCGGGCGCTCAGGACCTTATCCTCCAGAGCGCCGCCAGGGAAAAGGTTGACCTTCTGGTGTTTGCGGAACCATACTGTGTCCCCCAGTCCACTAACTGGATCGCAGACACAGATGGCTCCGTAGCGATTGTGATCCCCTCCACTGCCGCCTTTTCTCCCCCTTTTACGCTCAGGGAAAGGGGGTCCGGCTACGTGGCTATCTTGTGGGGTGGGATCACCATTGTAGGTGTCTACTTCTCTCCCACTCGGCTGTTTTCCGAGTATGAGGACTGGGTGCGTAGGTTGGGCGCGGCAATTGGCCGCCTGTCGTCCCAACATATGCTAGTGCTGGGGGACTTCAACGCCAAACATACGGCTTGGGGTTCCCCCAGTGACACACGTGAGGGCAACTTAATTGTTAGCTGGGCGTCAAATGCTGGGCTTGAGGTTCTGAACAGGGGTCGGGAGTTTACGTGTGTTAGGCGATGGCAAGGCAGGACGGTAGGGTCAATTGTCGACCTGACCTTTGCTACCCCGACCCTTGCAACAAGATCCAGTGGCTGGAAAGTGCTCGCGAGGGAGGAAACACTCTCGGATCATAAATATATCCGCTTCACCGTTTCCCCCTCGGCGGGCAATAACCAGTCGACAAGCACCGGCGAGAGTTACCAATTTCCTCGATGGGCTCTCGCCAAAATGGACATCGAACTGGTCGAGGAGGCATCGATAGTCCAAGCGTGGATCTTGGACACTCAAGCCGACATCCCAAATGTGGATGACAAAGCGGAGCTCGTCAGGAACTCTCTTGCGGAGGTCTGTAACGCATCCATGCCTCGCTCTGCTGGCCCCAGGAGACGCACCCAGGTCTACTGGTGGTCGGCCGAATTAGACGAGCTGAGGCGGGACTGCTTACGGAAAAGACGCGCCCTCCTGCGCAACCACCGCAGGAGTAGACGCGACCCCGAGGCGGAACAAGTCCTGAAAAGACGGTACGCGGACGCCAAGAAGAGCCTGCGAGACTCCATTTGTGAAGCCAAAGAGACGGCATGGAGGGAATTCCTGAACGATCTGAACAGGGATCCGTGGGGGAGACCATATAAGCTCATTCGAAATCGAATGAAGCAACGTCCTCCCTCCACGGATCAAATGGATCAGGAATTACTTGACAGGGTCATTTCCTCCCTGTTCCCCAGGACCCCCCCAGTCGTTCCCTCCCTCCTCTCTCCCGGACATCGCCTGAATCTGAGTGGTGACTGTGTCTGGATCACCGATGGGGAGATGGAGGACGCGGTTGAGCGACTGAGGCTAAAGAACAAGGCGCCTGGCCCGGACGGAGTCCCTGGCAAAGCCTTACGACTGGCGCTCAAGCACCTGGGGTCACATATTAGGTCACTCATGGACTGTTGTCTAGAGCAGGGACGCTTCCCCAGGTGCTGGAAGAAAGGTAGACTGGTGCTACTTAGGAAAGAAGGCAAGCCAGCGGATTCCCCGTCGGGGTACCGTCCCGTCGTACTGCTGGACGAGGTCTGCAAGTTGTTCGAGAGAATAGTTGCAGACCGCATCGTCCAGCATCTGGAGACGGTAGGTCCGGACCTCTCAGACCGGCAATACGGGTTTAGGCGCCACAGGTCAACCGTGGACGCTATTCTCAAGCTGAGAGCGGAATGCGAGGTAGCCACTGGGAGGGGGGAGTTATTAATCGCGGTGTCTCTTGACATCAAGAATGCGTTTAACTCTCTCCCCTTCCAGTGTATCGAGGATGCACTTGCATTCCATGTAGTCCCGGGTTACTTGTGTCGAGTGATCCTTGACTACTTGAGGGACAGGGAGGTGCTGTTTGTTGGAGGGTCTGGTTCTGTAGTGTCACGGAACATGGAATGCGGGGTTCCACAGGGGTCGGTGTTGGGCCCACTCCTGTGGAATTTAGGATACAACTGGGTGCTTCGTGGAGCCCTCCTCCCCCGTACAAGTGTCGTCTGCTATGCAGACGACACCCTGGTCACGGCACGGGGTAGCTCTTTCTTCTCTACGAAGCGCCTAGCGGAGGTGTCTACTGAGCTGGTGGTCGGGCGTATCCGCAGATTGGGCCTGCAGGTGGCCGTGGACAAAACGGAGGCGATCCTCTTCCACGGCCCCAGAACAGGTCTGCCAAACAATGCGCACCTGAGGATAGATGGCGTGGGAGTCCGAATCAGCCCGCACATGAAATACCTGGGCCTTCTGCTCGACAGCCGGTGGAGCTTTACTCCACATTTCGAGCAGATGGCACCAAAGCTGATCAGGACGGCTACGGCCCTCGGCGGAATCTTACCAAACCTAGGAGGCCCGAATTCCACTTGCCGACGACTGTTTGCCGGCGTTGTCAGGAGCATGGCGCTATACGGTGCTCCCGTCTGGTCATGCTCCCTTAACGCACGCAACAGGACCCTATTGAGGAGGCCACAAAGGGTCGTGGCTAACAGAACAATCCGCGCGTACAGGACTGTATCGTTTGCGGTTGCCTGTACACTTGCGAGTATGCCTCCGTGGGAGCTTGAAGCCAAGTTGCTCACGGAGGTTTACAAGGCTCGCAACGAGTCTCTGGCGAGAGGCGACCGATTGGCCCCAGTGGAAATGGCCGCCATCCGAAATGGGTTCGAAGAGGAGCTCATGGAGGTCTGGGAACAGAACCTCGAGTCCACTGCTGCGGGAGTTCGCACGCTCGTCGCCGTCCAACCAGTCCTCAGGGAATGGAAGGATAGGCGGCACGGTGTGCTCACCTTCCACCTGGTTCAAGTCCTTACAGGGCACGGTTGTTTTGCCCGATACCTGCACCAGATTGGTAAGGAAGACACACCACAGTGCAAACACTGCGACGCTGGTGAGGACACTGCGCAGCACACCCTGGAAGTGTGCAGTGCGTGGTCCTCCCAGCGATACGCGTTGACGCTGGTGGTGGGCCAGGACCTGTCGCTCCACAACGTGGTTCGCTCCATGTTGAGCAGCCGCAGGTCCTGGGAGGCGGTCTCCTCCTTCTGCGAGACTGTGATATCGCAGAAGGAGGACGCGGAGAGAGTCCGCGAGGCAGCGGCTCTGGCGGGCACTCGCCGGAGCCGTAGGGTGGGAGTTAGGCGTCGCCGTTACGTGCGACAACTTCCACCATGACCAGGAACATGGGGCCCGCGCCCTTAGTGCGCGTGTGGGCTCCCTGACTCGGGCATCTGCCCGGGCCGGGGACCTCACACGCGCACCCACACTTACACATCACACACACAACTATACACTTACAGACTAACATCACTTACACCTAGAGTGTCGGTGATCGCCCCTCCGGGGCCGTGAGACACCCCCTCGGGGGTGGCATGGCCCCGGAGGGGCGGTTACCGATTCACTCATCACACACTCACACACCACACCTACGGACACACTTGCACACACTCACACATCAGCAATAACACACATACATCGTCACGCACACACTTAACACTAAATACAACTACATATTACATAAACACTTACCTCTACACTTACCTTCCCCCCCCGCTCGCCTCTGTCGGCGTCGCTTCCGTCCCTCTCCTTAGAGAGGGTCCCGGATGCGTCGCCGGTTGGGGCGGGCGGGGGGGCCGCGGGCTTCTTGCTTCCTGGCGGGCAGCCAAGCTTCCGTACCCTGCGTTTCTCCGTGCGGACCGGAGGACGGGCCTTCCATGGCGGCCGTGCACTTGTGTGCGACCGTATGCAAGGCTCAGAATCCGTGAAGATTACCAGCCTACCTTAACCCTCTGGCTTGCCGATGTGGAGCGGGATGGCTGGTAGTGAGGGGAACCAGGGAGTTCAACCTACGTATGTGGGGGAGGGAGCTTTCCATCTCGCACTCCGGCCGCGGGGTCGTCGGTGCCCGACTGCAACACACACCGTTCGGTGTGTGGGGTGATCGGGCTCCGGCGGGGCCGCGGCCGGAGTCGCGACTAAGGAACGGTGTACCGGGGGGAGGGATGGTCACCGGGGCTATCGGGGAGTGGGACACATGTGGGGCAACCCATATGTGTCCCCACGAGACAGTCGTTAGGGCAGGAGGGATACAGTTGCGTGTCTCCTGTCCTTGACGAGGGGCAGTCCGGCGGTTTGCGCGCTGTCGGACATTGCACGCCCCTTGTCCTGTCTGTGGGGGTGAGACTCGGATGTTCCTGAGCCTCCCCCCTAACCCGAGAGGGGACCTGCCCCGTCTGGGCGGGTCTTCCGAAGACGGTACTGTGGTGTGTGGCTTCGGCTGATCCCACTGCCGTCTTCTTTGTGAGGGACATCGGCAGGTTTTAGTGGGTAGGCCCCGGCCGTCTGCCGGGGAGAGCCCCACATCACCCGTGGACCACGCGCTGTGGGAAGCGGGTATGCAATTTCATGCATTTCCTTCCGGCACCCCGGGCAACGTGGCCGCTCAAAGCATCTTTGAGCCGCCACGGCTGATGTCAGAACATGTGCGGGCTACGGAGTTCCGTCTCCGTGTCGCGAGAAGTCTCGCGCGTGGGCTCCGCGCCGGCGCCCTGACGGTAAGTCGGGAAGCGGCGGCGCGGTTCGGGCTGGACGGGCGCCCTGGGTATCCCGGGTAGCGGCCGTGCCAGCGAGGGCGGTGGGCTCGTCGACTCACGGTGGGCGTGAGCGACGGGTGTCGTTTTACGACAACCACCGGCCGACCCCGTCACTCCGCAAGCGCGGAGCCGGGGCGGGGACTGCCCTTAATTGGGTGGTCTCAAGAGGAGACAACCTCGCTAAAAAACACCCAGCCCAAGGTGGACGCGGCCGAGGGGTTCGTGGCCGGCGGGTTTTGCCGGTCGCTACGCGTCCTCCGGAGGTGGGGACCGGGCGCCCCCCACCTTCGCAACCATAGCCTTGTCCGTGCATGGCGGCTCTGTGCGGATGGACTGAATTAAACCGACCTCACTCGTGGGAACAAAATGGTAAATTTCACTCAAAAAATCCTTTTTGCTCTGGTTGGTGGGCTGAGCTCGGCCGGAAGAGAGCGTAGTGGTTCTGCTGACACTGATTCTCCGAACAGAGGAGATGGGCCCAGCGCGGGCGGAAGTGCGCGGAGTTCGGTTGCAGGTTCGATTGAGAACCTAGCTGGGATGGATCCACCTACTAACCCCTTGGTCCCCATTCCCGGCATGAGTAAAGACTCTTCTAAGAGTCAAGACAAAAGTAGAGGGAGAAACAGAGGTAGAGGTCAAGCCAATACCCTGAATAAAACTTCGACGGGCCCTGCTAGAGACAGGCTTTCGACTGGTTCGGTGAGTTCAGGCTCGCACTACGGATCATGCTCGGACCTTGATGCAGAAGAGCGTACAACTAGGAGGAGCACTCGATCTCGCTCCCCCTCTTTGGTAGCTACGGAAATCGATATAGAGAGAAGGCAAACTAGGGAACGCTCACCGCACGGTAAGCCGATCACCAGATCAGCATCCAGAGCTGAACTGGCTGCCTCCCGAACGCCGTCACAACCTTCTCTCGATACAGACAAGGATATTACACCTCCACAATTGACACAAAATGTGGAGGATGAGGTGATTGAGATACTGGATGAGACAAAGAAGCAGGGGGATAAAGCCCCTCCCCCTCATTCTAGAAAGGGCAGTAAGGATCTGACTCTTCCCTACTTCAATGCAGACGGAACACCTGTAATACCTGTAATAAGTGGGACAACAGGCCAAAACAAAAATAAAAGAGGACGACATGACTCGGACAGTGATAGCAGCGGTGGCAGCGCTGACACTCTCACGGGGAAGTCTACATCAAAGAGACAAGCTACAATGGAGGACATGCCACCACCTCTACATGCTCCTCCATTAAGCAAATCTGCTGCTTTCAAAAAGACGCCTAACTTGGGTAGCATTCACTATGTCGGACTGGCACAAAGCAGAAGAGACCTGGAAGGTCATTCGGACGATGACTACGATCGCGAGGAGCTGTATCGTGATATGGAGGCTGACCCCACTTATCGCTCCCTCCCGGATCTCTCCACGGTTGAGTTTTCTGTCACGGACATTAACGAGAGGGCATTAAGAGAAATCGACAGGCTTAAATCGGCTTGTACGAGATCCCGAAACTTCAAGGGTACGATGGTTAAGGAGGTTAATCAGGCAATCGACTCACTGAAGTACCTCCTTAACAAAACGCTCTCGGTAACGGCTGACGATGAGATCCGTAGGCTTCGTGCGGACAATGCTCGTATGAAGTCTGAACTGACTCACGTTAGCAGTGAACTTAAGGCTATAAAGCGGCAATTGGCGGCTAAGGCGGTCAACAGCGATGATGCCTCTAAACATAGCCGGAGGAAAGCCCCTCCTATTATTGTACAAGGAGATGAATTGGACGAAGAGTTTGGTCTTCCTAGTGGGGCAATAGGCAAGATCCAGAATAGCCTACTCAATTCGATCTCGAAATTAGTGGAGGCGAAATTTGAAGGGCTGAATGACAGGCTCTTGCCTGAAAAATCAAGACGCCCTCCTCTTGCATTTGAGGAAAGAAATAGGACTCAACAAAGCACTGAAGGTGCTCAACCGGCTCAATCAACGAAGCCCTCCTCTTCGGGGACTTCTGGTGGCAAACCCAAGCCTAGTAAAGGGACCATAAATAATAAAGATGGTGCTCCCAATAGGAACTCCACAAATGGTCCTGGCAAGGGAGTAACTCCTCCTCGAGGAAATGATAGGACTCAGCAGCCGACTCCATCGGCAAAAAAGAAAGGGAAGAGAAAGGGGAAAGCTGCCACCTCTCCCCCCTCCAACTCCAACACCGATCTTGTGGTAACGAATCGCCCAGAGCCAACAACGGCGGCTGCAGTCGTCGAAGGCGAGCAATGGTCCACAGTTGTGAAGAGGGGAAAGAAAAAGAAACAGGCAAACGCTCCCATTGCCTCCACGAATTCTTCCCCTCCCAAACCTGGCAATAAAAACGCTCCTAGTAAGAGATCTCCTAGGAAACGTAATATGAGGCTGCCAAAGACGACTGCCGTCGTCATTGACATAGAGGAAAGTAAAGAAGAGGCTGGCGTCACGTATGCCAAGGTGATCGCGATGGCTAGGAAGGAGATAAATCTCCCCAGTCTCGGCATTGACCCTATGGGGCTCAAACTCAGTCTGACGGCAACAGGTGCACGTAAGTTTGAGTTCCCAAAAACAGTGGAAGAGGGCAAAATTGATTTGTTCACCAGTCAACTCTCCACTGTTTTGGAGGGCGTGGCAAAGGTCACAAGACCTGTCAAATGTGCGGACCTCCGAATTATGGACCTGGACGATTCCGTTCAGGCCGAAGAAATCTCGGAAGCGATATCTGTACGAGGAGGTTGCAAAGCGGACCAAGTAAGAGTGGGCCCCTTGCGAGTTGGCCAAGGCGGACTATTCACCACGACGGTCCGCTGCCCATTAGCTGCGGCAAAAACCCTTTCGGAGAAGGGTAAAATACTGGTCGGCTGGACCAGCGCTCGCATCCGAATTTTAGACGCCTTACCTATGAGGTGTTTTAAATGCATGGGCGCTGGTCACACCAGGAGGACTTGTCCTAGTGAGGCAGATCGTAGTAACATCTGCTTCAGGTGTGGGAATGAGGGACACAAGGCGGCATCGTGCTCGGCACCTCAAAGATGTGCACTCTGTGCCGATGCAAAGCGCCCTCATAACCACACCATGGGAGGAAAGGGCTGTACTTCCCCTAGGGTACGACCTCGTCCAGCCTTGAGAAAGACCCCTCATAAAGAGGCAGTTGAGTCGGGAACGGCTATGGAGGGAATTCACGAGACTATTAATGGATAGAGTCACCGTGAATTTCCTCCAGAGCAACGCCAACCATTGCGCAGGCGCTCAGGACCTCATACTCCAGAGCGCCGCCAATGCCAGGGCAGACCTCTTAGTGTTCGCGGAGCCGTACACCATTCCAGTTTCCAATAATTGGATATCAGATGCAGACGGCTCTGTTGCGATTGTGATTCCCACCACTGCTACATTCTCCCCTCCATTTACAACTAGGGAAAAAGGACCGGGATATGTGGCGATACAGTGGGGGGGAATCACAGTCGTAGGCGTTTATTTCTCGCCGACTAGACCGGTATCGGAATACGAGGTCTGGATCGACAGACTCGGCGAGGTAATCGGTAGATTGGCCTCTAATAGGATGCTGGTTCTGGGGGATTTCAACGCCAAGCATACGGCTTGGGGATCCCCCAGAAACACGCTGGAAGGAGAAATGGTCCTTGAATGGGCCACGACATCCGGTCTAATGCTGCTGAATAGGGGTCGCGAATTCACTTGTGTGAGGAGACTAAGAGGTGAGACTGTTGGATCAATAGTGGACCTCACATTCGCGACCCCTGCCCTTGCTGACAGAGTAAGGAATTGGCGCGTGCTCAAGGAGGACGAGACTCTATCAGACCATACATATATTAGGTTTGAGATCTCTCCTCCTCTGAGTAACAGCCGAACTCCCGTTCGGGACGACCCATACCGCTTCCCCCGCTGGGCCATAGCGGGACTGGACCCTTGCATGGCTGATGAAGCCGCGGCCGTTCAGGCATGGGTGCTCGACTCCTATGGAGAGTCTGTCGACGTGGATGTCCAAGCGGAGCGCATCAGGGGATGCTTAACGGAGGTTTGTGACGGTTCAATGCCTCGCTCCACAGGCCCAAGACAGCGCAACCAGGTTTACTGGTGGTCTGCCGAGCTTGAGGGCCTGCGCCGCGACTGCACAATCAAGAGAAGGACTCTCCTCCGAAGTCACCGCAGGAGGAGAAGAGAGGCAAACGAAGAAGCAATGCTCAAAAGAGCTTACTCGACTGCAAAGCGCCTTCTTCGTGAAGCTATCTGCAGGGCCAAATCGGCTGCATGGGAGGAGTTTCTATCTGATCTGGATAGGGATCCGTGGGGGCGTCCTTACAAACTTATAAGGAATCGGCTCAAACAACACCCGCCCCCCACGGACCAAATGGATCCTGAACTCCTCCACAGAGTCGTATCAACCCTGTTCCCCGCAGACGTACCGGCAACAACCTCTCTCATTTCTCCTCGAAGGCCTATTGAGGTGGTGCAAACAGCGAGCTTCTCCCCGGTCACGGACGGGGAGATGGAGACTGCGGAGGAGAGACTACGCCTCAAGAAAAAGGCACCGGGTCCGGATGGGGTGCCTGGGAAAGCCCTCAGACTGTCGATCAAACACCTGGGAACACACATCCGAGCCTTACTAGACTCTTGCCTAGAACAAGGTAGGTTTCCCAGGTGTTGGAAGAGAGGCAGGCTTGTCCTTCTTCGGAAGGAAAACAAACCGGCAGATTCCCCATCCGGATACAGACCTGTGGTGTTGCTGGACGAGGTCTGCAAACTGTTCGAACGAATAGTTGCAGACCGCATCGTCCAGCACCTTGAGACGAATGGACCGGACTTATCGGATAGGCAATTTGGTTTCAGGAGGCAAAGGTCGACTGTGGATGCCATCTTGGAATTAAAAAAGGAGTGTCAAAGGGCATATGGTAGGGGAGAGGTTGTTGTGGCGGTCTCCCTCGACATCAGGAACGCGTTCAACTCCCTCCCCTTCCAATATATCCATGATGCTCTTATCTACCACCAGATTCCAAGCTATCTGAGCAGTGTAGTACAGGACTACCTGCGAGAAAGGGAAATAGCCTACGTTGGTAACGATGGGCAAGTTGTCTGCCGTCGTATGGTCTGTGGTGTTCCGCAGGGGTCGGTCCTTGGGCCGCTCCTGTGGAACATCGGTTACGACTGGGTGCTTCGCGGGGCTCTTCTCGCACGTATGGGTGTCGTTTGTTACGCAGATGACACCCTCATTACGGCCAGGGGAGCCACCTATCAATCCGCGAAGCGCCTAGCTGAAGTGGCCACCGAATTGGTCATTCGTCGCGTGGAGAGGCTTGGACTGCAGGTGGCCGTGGACAAGACAGAGGCCATCTTGTTCCACGGTCCACGAAGAGGACCGCCGGCTGGCGCACATCTCAGGGTCAACGGGGTGGGGATCCACCTTAAACCTCACCTCAAGTACCTAGGTCTGTATCTGGACGGTAGATGGCAATTTACATATCACTTTGGCCAAATGGTAACAAAGTTAGAAAAAACTGCCATGTCTTTGGGAAGACTTCTACCAAACCTAGGGGGCCCTAACATCACCTGCCGCCGCCTTTATGCAGGTGTTGTTAGGAGCATGGCCCTGTATGGTGCGCCAGTCTGGGTGGACTCCCTAAATGCGCATAACAAAGCGCTTTTAAGGAGACCCCAGAGGATTGTTGCCTCACGGGCCATATGCGCTTATCGCACGGTGTCTGGCGGTGCGGCTTGCGCCATTGCTGGGATGCCTCCGTGGGAACTAGAAGCCCGAGTACTCACGGAGGTATACAGAGGGAGGACGGAGGCTAGAGACCGAGGAGACCGCCTAGCCCCCGAAGAGATGGCCCAAGTGAGGAGAGAGGCAAACGAGGAGCTCATGAGAGTATGGGCCCACAACCTCGAAAACCCCCCCGCTGGCATTCGCACCCTAGCCGCCCTCCAACCACTTCTCGCGGAGTGGAAGGATAGACGGCACGGGAAGATCACCTTCCGTTTGGTACAGATACTTACCGGGCATGGCTGCTTCGGTAAGTATCTGTGCCGAATAGGGCGCGAAGAGACGCCAATGTGTCACGAGTGCGGAGCTGCTGAGGATACCGCGCAACACACCCTAGAGGTGTGCAGCGCGTGGACCTCGCAGCGATACGCCCTGACACTCGTAGTGGGCCGGGACCTGTCCCTCCCCAACGTAGTTCGGTCTATGTTGGGCAGCCGCAGGTCCTGGGAGGCGGTCACCTCCTTCTGCGAGACCGTGATGTCGCAGAAGGAGGAGGCGGAGAGAGCCCGTGAGGAGGCGGCCCTTGCCGGCACTCTCCGCAGTCGTAGGACGGGGGGCAGAAGGCGTCGCTATGCGCGCCCACCCCCGTCCTGAGGTCACGGTTGGTTCCCGTGCCCCGTGGTACTCGTGCGGTACCAGCTGAGGACCTCCCCGGGGTGACGGACGCGCGTTAGCGTGTCTGTCTCACTCGGGGGGGGGACGGCTGGAGCGGCTAGCAGCTGACTGGTTCCCTGGCAGGGTTACGTCTGCCGGGTGCGCCTGTGTCGCTGCTAGTAAGAGGTACAAGGGGAGTCGACTTGCGTTTCGCAGGTGAGGGGATTTCCTCTACGCCCCCGGATTGGGTGCCCGGGTCGGCCGTCATACACACCGCTTTGGTGTGTGTGGCGGCCGGCCCGGGCGGTACCATTTCCCGGGGACGTGCAGAGAGGAGCAGCGGAGCCGGTAGATGAGGCCTGATAGCGCCCTTTTCAGGGCTGTGGTCGGGCCGTACTCCGGTGGTAGCTGCGACCGTACGGGGGGAGGGATCCACGATAAGGGCTCTGCCTGTGTGGGTCCTTCCAATAGATGGGAAAGAGACTAGAGATGCACAGTCGCGCATCTCTGGTCCCTAGTCGGGGCAGTCGGCTGGTTCGCGCACCAGCCGGCATTGCACGTCTCCGCCCTGTCTGGGGAGGTACGTCTCGAGTGTCTCTGAGATGTGCCGCCCAACCCGCGAGGGACCTGCCCTTTTCAGGGCGGGCCGAAATGGGGGCGAACTGCGCGGTGTATGGCCTTCGGGCCGATCCCGCGCCTCGCCTACCATGAGAGGGACATCGCTGAGTTTTAGTGGGTAAACTCCTGTATTTTGTCTAGCCCCCGTTCTGGGGGCGGGACCACAGGAGGAGTCCCACAGACCCCGCGAACCCCAGCGCATGGGGGGAGCGGACATGCGGAATCAAGGCAGCTCTGTCCGGGTGGACTATATATTTCTGACCACTCTCGTGGGACTCAAATGGATACTGAAAATAAAAACAAAACCCCAATTGATGTCGATGGTGGCTCCAGCTCGAGCGGAAGAGAGCGTAGTGCAGGGACGGACTCCCCGAACAGAGGGGATGGGCCTGGCGCGGGCGGAGGTGCGCGGCGTGAAGGAAAAGGCTCTTTTCAGAGCCAACCCCAGGTTGTTCTTGTACCTGTGGATGCTATAGCTCCTTCAAAGGAGCAGCAAAACAGTACAAAAGGTTCTTCTCAGAACCAAATAGAGGAAGGTTCGCAAAAGTTTCTCAAACCTGCTGACCCTAATCCTGCTATAGTTCCTTCTAAGGAACAGCAAAAGCGGCAAAGTATCGGAAAGGATCAAACCCCTTCTGCAACAGACGACGTTAACATCGATGTAGTTTCAACAAAGGACTCCATCGGTACAGACTTGGACACCCCACTGTTCATGATGTTAGGAGACGAATGTCCTCCTCATCGGAACTAGTACAAGGAGATGAAAAGGAGCCTAGAGACCGCTCCCCCCACAAACGACTAACACGCTCTGCGACTAGAGCACAACAGGTGACAGCGGCTAGAAGAGAAGCAATGTCGCCTGCTCAAGAGTTGCTATCTCAACTACCTAAGAAAGTCGGAGGATCTACCCCAGCTCTTAATACTGTTGGAAAAGGTCTCGATTCCACAGGGAAGGCCATTGGTCCGATTCACCTGTCTTACAGTCGAATGCACAGATCTGGCTCGGTAAGAGGCAGTGTGACCTCGCTCCAAATGAGCGAAGGCAGAGGCTCTCTCTCCTCGACCCCTAAACCAAACCCAGCTCTACCGGGCAAGAGAGGTCGAGATGATGACACGGACTCAAGTCCGGATAGTGACGACAGCCAGGCAACCCTGGCAAGACCTGCGCAGAAGAAGCAGGCTGTTGAGATAGACTCGGAAGATCCTGGAGAACTCAGTGACTTCCCCCCGATTGACTCTCCTACCCCTCCGGTTGAATCACTACCGAACCTTTCGGAGGACGATTTGATCGAGATGGCCTCGGTAGAATCGGTAGACGTCAATCCTGTCCGGCCGGTCCCCAAACGTGCAAAAGAACACCACGTTGGGATAGCGGATGCCCAAAGGAAGCTCAGAAAGAACTCCAATGATGAGTTCCTACCGGAGTCGGAGATACATCAGGTTGAGTGGGACGAGGAAGACCTTAGCTCAATTCCCGTCAACTCACAGGACATGTCCCTACTGCAAGTCAACAAGGCAGCTGTTGGCCTTGTTGATGTGATGGCGAACCAGGTTCGAATATCCAAGAACCTAAAGGGCGGAGTAAGAGGAACATTTAACACAGCTGCTAACGAACTGAAGACTCTACTCTCGAGGACCCTATCTCTGTCATCCAATGACGAGATACGCAAGCTCAGGGCCGAAAACTCCAGCCTTGCCACACAACTAGAGCAAGTCAAGCAGGAGATCGCAGCCCTTAAAAAGGAGCGGGCCGAGCGAGACATCTTGCTGAGTAAAGAGGGCATCTCCAGGAAAAGACAGAAGAAGGCCCCTGTCGTAGCGCCCTCTTTACCGATACCGATGCAGGAGGCTTCAAGACCAGAGGACATAGAGAGCACTAGCAGGGAGGAGCTCATACGCTCCTTCCTTACAGAAACAAGGGCAATAATGGAGGAGAGACTCAGGAAAGTGGAGGAACAACTCCTGATAGTTAACCCTCTCCGTCCTTCACTGTCCACTGACGGTCCACTTAGAGTGGCTGCCCGACAGGCTGCCCGCCAGGCGGCAAGACCCTCTCCTGAGGGAACTACCGCTGGACGATCCCCGGGCACAACTGGAAAAGTGCCAAACAAGGCCCCACAAACGGGGAAAACGGGGAAAACCTCAAAAAAGAAAAGAAAGGGGAACCAAAAGAACACCCCAGTTCAGCAGTCGGCTCCCCCACCCGCATCTCTACCGAGCAAGAGTGGAAAGGGCAAGTCAACACAAAAGACTTCCCAATTAAGCGAGGAGACCACAACACACCCTGTGCAGGCACGAGCTGTCCAGGAGAATTGGGTCACGGTCGTGAAAAGGGGAAGTAAGAAGAAAGCTACAGCCCCCGTCAACTCCCCTCCTCTCCCCCCCTCCTCCTCCTCTAAGGCTCCTCCTCCTAAGAGAAAGAGGAAACGTGGGCTAAAAGTCCCCAAAACAACGGCAATTGTCGTTGACGTGGGGGAGGAGAATGAGAAATCTGGAGTGACATATGCCCAGGTCCTCACTAAAGCGAGGAAGGAGATGGACCTTGCAGGCCTAGGTATAGACCTGAAGGGACTTAAAATGAAGAGAACAGCCACCGGTGCTAGGATGTACGAATTCCCTAAATCGGTGGCTGAAGAGAAAGTCGAGCTCTTCAAAACTCAACTCTCCGGGGTTTTGGGCAACTTGGCTAAGGTCACCAGACCGGTGAAATGCACTGACGTGCGCATTACCGATCTGGATGACTCGGCCACAGCCGAAGACATCGCTGAAGCAATTGCCAAGGCGGGTGGCTGCCTAGCGGAGCAGATTAAAGTTGGACCGCTCAGACAAGGTCCTGGCGGCCTTTTCACGTCTGTGGTCCGCTGCCCAATCGCTGCTGCTAAAGCGGTAGCCTCAGGGGGGAGACTCCTCATCTGCTGGAGCAGCGTCCGTGTGCGCATCTTGGACTCTCTACCGATGAGATGTTTCAAGTGTCTGCGCACCGGACACACGAGGAAAACGTGCCCACTGGAAGCTGATAGAAGCTCTCTCTGCTTCCGTTGCAGCTCCCCTGGGCATAAGTCTGCGACCTGCTCGAGTCCCCCCAAGTGCATCATCTGCGAAGAGGCGGGACTCAATAGCAGGCACACCATGATGAGCAAAAGCTGCTCCGCTCCCAAAATACGCCCTAAGCCCTTCTTTGGGAACAAGACCAGCAAGTCGCCAGAAAGGCTGGAAACAGCCATGGAGGTAGTCCAGTGTCCTGTCATCAATGGATAGATACACAATCAACTGCCTCCAAGGAAATGTAAATCACTGTGCGGCCTCCCAGGATCTCATCCTGCAGAGTGCCGCCAAAGTGAAAGCCGATTTGCTGGTACTAGCCGAGCCCTACTGTGTTCCGCAGTCATGTAATTGGGTTTCGGACTTAGATGGGTCGGCAGCGATCGTGATCCCCTCCACTGCAGCATTTTCCCCCCCCTTTGTGCTTAGGGAAAGGGGATCGGGGTATGTTGCAATCTTATGGGCCGGAATCACGATCATAGCCGTCTATTTTTCGCCCACTCGCCTTCTGTCAGAATACGAGAACTGGTTGAATAGGGTGAGTGCCGCTGTGGGTCGCCTTACGTCCCAAAACATGCTAGTCCTGGGGGATTTTAACGCCAAGCATACGGCTTGGGGTTCCCCCAGGAACTCGCTCGAGGGCGAGCTTATCTACGACTGGACATCGTCAGCGGGACTTACAATACTTAACAGGGGTCGCGAGTTCACATGTGTGAGGAGATACCGCGGCACAACCGTGGGATCCATTGTGGACCTCACACTCGCGACCCCTGCTCTGGCCTGCAGAATTCACGACTGGAGGGTCATTACGGAGGAGGAGACCTTATCGGACCATAGATACGTCCGATTTGCCATCTCCCCTCCGGCAAACAACAGCCAGGCGACAAATGATGGCGCAAACCCCTCGTTCCCCCGATGGGCCCTTGCCAAAATGGACATCTCCTTAGTAGAGGAAGCTGCCATTGTCCAGGCATGGGTCCTCGACACGAGGGAAGATGTAACCAACATCGATGAAAGAGCTGCCCTGATTAGTGCGTCCCTACAGGCGGTATGCGATGCATCTATGCCTCGCTCAGCCGGACCCAAACAGCGTACACAAGTATACTGGTGGTCGGCTGAGCTTGAGGCTATGAGGCAAGATTGCATGAGGAAGAGAAGGGCACTCATGCGCAGTCGGCGTAGGAGCGAGAGAGACGCTGGGACGGAGAACAGGCTCAAGAGAGCCTATGCGAGCTCCAAGAAATCCCTCAGGGAATCCATATGCAGAGCTAAGACCTGCGCCTGGGAGGAGTTTCTTGGAGATCTCGATAGGGATCCGTGGGGGCGCCCTTACAAACTCATCCGAAATAGGATGAAGCAACATCCACCCCCCACGGACCAAATGGACCCTGCTCTCCTTGATAGGGTGGTGTCGTCATTGTTCCCAAACAGTCCCCCAGTCCTACCCCCACTTGTCACTTCGGGGCCTCCAGAGGACGGGAATGAGGAGCCCTCCCCGGTCACGGACGGGGAACTCGAAAACGCCATCGAGCGGCTGAGACTTAAAAACAAGGCGCCCGGCCCAGACGGTGTCCCGGGGAAGGCACTTAGACTGTCCCTAAAACACCTAGGAGGCCACATTCGTTCCCTTCTAGACAGTTGTATAGAAAACGGGAGCTTTCCAAGGTGTTGGAAAAGGGGCAGACTGGTCCTCCTAAGGAAGGAGGGCAAGCCGGCCGACTCTCCATCTGGCTACCGCCCCATTGTGTTGCTGGACGAGGTCTGTAAACTCTTCGAGAGAATAGTAGCAGACCGCATCGTCCAGCACCTAGAGACGGTAGGACCAGACCTGTCGACCCGACAATTCGGCTTCCGACGCCATAAGTCGACAGTCGACGCAATTCTGACGTTGAAGGAGGAGTGTAAGAGGGCTACTGGAAGGGGTGAGATAGTGATTGCTGTGTCATTAGACATACAAAATGCATTCAATTCTCTCCCCTTCCAGAATATCAGGGATGCCCTTATTTTCCACGGGATACCTAGATATTTGCGTCAACTGGTCCTCGATTATCTTCGAGACAGGGAGGTGGCATACATCGGAAGCTCTGGACGTGTCGTGTCCCGTCGAATGGAGTGCGGTGTTCCACAGGGGTCGGTCCTGGGGCCGCTCCTGTGGAACCTAGGGTATGACTGGGCTCTACGTGGGTCAGTCTTGCCTCGAATGAGTGTCGTCTGCTACGCAGATGACACTCTAGTCACGGCTCGAGGAGGGACCTACTTGGACGCTAAACGCCTCGCGGAGGTGGGGACTGAGCTAATTATTGGTCGAATTCGCAGACTAGGACTCCAAGTAGCCGTAGACAAAACCGAGGCTGTCCTTTTCCACGGCCCAAGGTACAGACCGCCCGCAGGCGCACACCTTATGGTGGATTGTGTGGGGATCCACATCAAACCTCACTTTAAATACCTGGGCCTCTGGCTTGATAGTCGATGGGATTTCTCCCATCACTTCAAACAGATGGCCCCAAAGCTAGTGAGGACTGCGACCGCTTTAGGCGGACTGCTACCTAATCTGGGAGGTCCCAACACGGTCTGTCGCCGCCTATATGCCGGGGTCGTACGAAGCATGGCCTTGTACGGTGCCCCGGTCTGGGTAGACTCACTTAATGCCCAAAATAAGGCATTACTAAGGAGACCTCAGCGCCTGGTTGCGATTCGTGCCATACGCGCATACCGCACCACTTCACACAGTGCAGCTTGTGCGCTTGCGGGTATGCCTCCGTGGGAGCTCGAAGCCAAGCTGCTCACGGAGGTATACAAGGCTCGCAGGGAATCTCTAGCGAGAGGTGACCGCCTGGCTCCTATCGAAATGGTGGCGATAAGACGAGAGTATGAGGAGGAACTCATGGTGACCTGGTCCACAAGCCTTGAGTTCCCATCCGCCGGGGTCCGCACCCTTGCCGCCATCCAACCTGTCCTCAGGGACTGGAAGGAGCGGCGGCACGGAGTGCTCACTTTCCACTTGGTGCAGGTCCTCACGGGGCACGGTTGCTTCGGCAAATACCTGCACCAAATTGGGAGAGAGGACGCACCCCAGTGTCACGAGTGCGGTGCTGTGGAGGACACTGCGCAACACACCCTTGAAGTGTGCAGTGCGTGGTCCTCCCAGCGATACGCGCTAACGCTGGTGGTGGGCCAGGACCTGTCACTCCACAACGTGGTTCGTTCCATGTTGGGCAGCCGCAGGTCCTGGGAGGCGGTTTCCTCCTTCTGCGAGACCGTGATGTCGCAGAAGGAGGAGGCGGAGAGAGTCCGCGAGGCGGCGGCTCTGGCGAACACTCGCCGGAGCAGAAGGGTGGGAGTTAGGCGTCGCCGTTACGGGCGACAACTCCCACCATGACCAGGAACTTGGGGCCCGCGCCCCCTTTAGTGCGCGTGTGGGCTCCCCAGTTCGGGCTTGCCCGGGCTGGGGACCTCACACGTGCACCCACACTCACACACCACACACACAACTACACACATACAGACTAACATCACCTACACTTAGAGTGCCGGTGATCGCCCCTCCGGGGCCGTGAGACACCCCCTCGGGGGTGGCATGGCTCCGGAGGGGCGTTCGTCGATACACTCATCTCACACATACATACATCACACTTACGGACACACTCGCACACACTCACACACTAGCAGTAACACACATACACCGTCACTCACACACCTAACACTAACTACAACTACACAACACACAAATACTCACCTTTACACCTACCTTCCCCCTCTGCCCGCCCCTGTCGGCGTCGCTTCCATCCCTCTCCTTAGAGAGGGTTCCGGATGCGCCGCCGGTGGGGGCGGGCGGGGGGGCCGCGGGCTTCTTGTTTCCTGGTGGGAGCCAGGCTTCCGTACCCTGCGTTTCCCCGTGCGGACCGGAGGACGGGCCTTCCATGGCGGCCGTACATTCGTGTGCGACCGTATGTGAGGCTCAAAATCCGCGAAGATTACCAGCCTACCTTAACCCTCTGGCTTGCCGATGTGGAGCGGGATGGCTGGTAGTAAGGGGAACCAGGGAGTTCAACCTACGTATGTGGGGGAGGGAGCTTTCCATCTCGCACTCCGGCCGCGGGGTCGTCGGTGCCCGACTGCAACACACACCGTTCGGTGTGTGGGGTGATCGGGTTCCGGCGGGGCCGCGGCCGGAGTCGCGACTAAGGAACGGTGTACCGGGGGGAGGGATGGTCACCGGGGCTATCGGGGAGTGGGACACATGTGGGGCAACCTATATGTGTCCCCACGAGACAGTCGTTAGGGCAGGAGGGATACAGTTGCGTGTCTCCTGTCCTTGACGAGGGGCAGTCTGGCGGTTTGCGCGCTGTCGGACATTGCACGCCCCTTGTCCTGTCTGTGGGGGCGAGACTCGGATGTTCCTGAGCCTCCCCCCTAACCCGAGAGGGGACCTGCCCCGTCTGGGCGGGTCTTTCCGAGGGCGGATAGTGGTGCATGGCTTCGGCCGATCCCATTACCGTCCTCTTTTGAGAGGGACATCGGCAGGTTTTAGTGGGTAGGCCCCGGCCGTCTGCCGGGGAGAGCCCCACATCACCCGTGGACCACGCGCTGTGGGAAGCGGGTATGCAATTTCATGCATTTCCTTCCGTCAAAAAAAAAAAAAAAAAAAAAAAAAAAAAAAAAAAAAAAAAAGGTTAGGTTAGGTTAGGTTAGGTTAGGTTAGGTTAGGTTAGGTTAGGTTAGGTTAGGTTAGGTTAGGTTAGGTTAGGTTAGGTTAGGTTAGGTTAGGTTAGGTTAGGTTAGGTTAGGTTAGGTTAGGTTAGGTTAGGTTAGGTTAGGTTAGGTTAGGTTAGGTTAGGTTAGGTTAGGTTAGGTTAGGTTAGGTTAGGTTAGGTTAGGTTAGGTTAGGTTAGGTTAGGTTAGGTTAGGTTAGGTTAGGTTAGGTTAGGTTAGGTTAGGTTAGGTTAGGTTAGGTTAGGTTAGGTTAGGTTAGGTTAGGTTAGGTTAGGTTAGGTTAGGTTAGGTTAGGTTAGGTTAGGTTAGGTTAGGTTAGGTTAGGTTAGGTTAGGTTAGGTGGGGGACAAGTCACTCACGTCCGCAGGCGTTTGGCCCTTAGTTACCCTGCACGTGTCCCCCGGGTGGCGCCAACGAGTGACAAAGAGGTGCCCGTCAGGCGTCCTGGACTTATTCCGGGTAGCGGCTGACGGGCGTGGTGGTGGTGGGTTCGATCCTCCCTGCGGGGGGGGGTCGTCGTTGACCCGCTTTGGGTCGTCTGTGGGGTGTCGGGAGTTTTCACTCCTAATTCTTGGGTGAGGGTTCCGGGTCGGCGCCCTGGCAGTAAGCCGGGAGGCGGCGACGCGGTCCGGGCTGGGCGGGCGCCCCGGGGGTAACCTGGGTAGCGGCCGTGCCAGCGAGGGCGGTGGGCCGGCTGGTCATGAAGTCATGATCAGTCGGTGCTTCGGCAACCACCGGCCGACCCCGTTACTCCGCAAGCGCGGAGCCGGGGTGGGGCTGCCCTTCATTGGGTGTCCTCAAGTGGAGACAACCACAATAAAAAACAACCAGCCCAAGCTGGACGTGGGCGAGGGGTTTGTGGCCGGCGGTTTCTAGCCGGTCGCGACACGTCCTCTGGAGGTGGGGAACGGGCGACCCCCACCTTCACAACCTAAGCCTTGTCTGAGTATAGCGGCTCTGCTCAGATCGACGAGTTACTTCCGACTTTACTCGTGGGATTAAAATGGAGAAAATTGATTTAAATAATAAAAAACCCCTTTCAGAAGACGGTGGGCCTAGCTCAGGCGGAAGTGAGCGGTGTGCCGAGATGGACTCCCCGAACCGAGGGGATGGGCCCAGCGCGGGCGGAAGTGCGCGGCGTGAAGGAAAAGGCTCTTCTCAGAGCCAACCCCAGGTCGTTTTGATGCCTGTGGACGCTATAGCTCCTCCTAAGGAGCAGCGTACAGACAACAAAGGCTCTTCTCAGAGCCAAACTAGGACGGATTCGCAGAGGGTCTTTGCTACACCAATGAACCCGTGCGTTGCTATAGTTCCTATCCAGGAACAGCAAAAACAGCAAAAAGGCAGAGGCAAGGGTAGAGGTCACCCTCCCCGAACAGGCGTAAAGACCAATGTTGGTCCTGCTAAGGACCGTATCGGACTGGACACATCAGCCTCAGCTGAGGGTAAAGGACAATTCTCCTCCTCGACTGAAACTGTAAATGAGGACAGCAAGGAGCCAAGAGATCGCTCCCCACACAACTTGCGCTCTCGTTCATCATCTAGAGCAAGACTGGAGAAAGAGACAAAAGCAGATAAGTCGTCGCCTGCTCCTGCTCCGAAACTTATCTCGCAAATGCCTAAAACGATGGGAGGTTCTACCCCAAACCTGGACTCGTTGGGGAACCTGATCAAACCAGTTCACCTCTCGTATGATCAGATGTACAGGGTTGCACCTGTCGCAGGTAACTCGACGTTAAACTCGACTGACGGCTCGATTAGAGGTTCGAAGTCTAGACTGTCTAGCAAAGCCATGGACTCACCTACAAATAATCGAGATCCTGTCTCCACGGGGGGGAAAAGAGGTCGTGATGACTCTGACTCCAACGTGAGCAGCGATGATAGCCGTGGAACTCTAACGGCTGAACCTGCCCCTAAGAAGCAAGCCACGGACCTAGGTTCAGAGACTCAGTCTTTGATGGAGGAGGACGTGGTCGAGGCTGCTTCCACGGACGGATCTGACGGTCCTACTCCACGCCCTGCAAAGGAACACTACCATGGACTGGCCAAGGCGAAAAGGCTGTACAGGAAAGACTCGAACTCGGAGTACGATACAGATCAAGGACGGCAACAGCTCGAATGGGACAAGGAGGATCTGGGTTTATCTCACGATCAACCGCGCGAGATCTCAATAACGGAGGTCAACAAGCAAGCGATCTCCCTGGTAAACGTTATGGCGGCACAAGTTCAGCGGTCAAGCAATATCAAGGGCGATGTCAGAGGTGCGTTCAACACCGCAGCCCGTGAACTCAGGGAACTGTTAACCAGGACTCTATCTTTGACGGCGAGCGATGAAATCCGGAAATTGAGGGCTGAGAATGCTAGTCTCAGCACTCAACTAGACCAGATTAGGCAAGAGATAGCCGCTCTCAAAAGAGAACGGGCTGAGAGAGATGTTCTTTTAAATAAGGAGGGCCTCTCTAGGAAACGACAAAGGAAGACACGGGTGGTCGTTGATGAGGAATCCCCTATGACCCTGTGTGAAGAACGTACACTTGATGTGACTACAAACAATGGTCTTTCCAAGGAGACAGTACGTTCACTCATTGACGGCATGAGAACAGCTATGGAGGAGAGGTTCATGAGGCTGGAAGACCGGCTTCTACCAGTGAACCCTCTTCGCCCTCCTTTAGCATCGGACTCCCAAGCCAGAATAGCCACTCGACAAATGTTTAAGCCCTCCCCGGAGGGTGCTACAGTGGCACAAGCGACAACGGCCCCCGGCGGGCCAGCTGGGGTCTCTCAGACTGGGAAAGCGTCGAAGAGGAAGGGGAAGGGCAACAAAAACAACCCTGCACAACAGCAGGCTGCTCAACAACCTGCTCAGCAGGCTCCCCCCATCCCCTCCACTTCGAACAACAAGGGTAAAGGGAAACCAGATCAACGGGCTCCCAAACCCCCAGTGAAGGGTGTGTCAGGCCTCCACTCAGCACAAGCACAATCCTCCCAGGAAAGCTGGGCCACGGTTGTGAAGAAAGGAAAGAAGGGGAAGACAGTAGCCCAGGCAGCTAGTCAACCCTCTTCTCCTCCCTCGAACAGACGGCAACAACAAAAGGGACAAAATAAAACTCCCTCCAAGAAAAAGAGGAAGCGTGGACCCAAAACTCCCAAATCAGCAGCAATAATAATTGATGCTGGAGACGGTGGCAACGAATCTGGTACCTCGTATGCCCAGGTTCTGACTATGGCCAGAAAGGAGCTGGATCTTTCCAGTCTGGGTATCGACCCCAAAGGATTGAGACTTAGTAGAACAGCTACGGGAGCGAGAAAATACGAGCTCCCAGCCTCAATCGGGGAGGACAAAGTCGAGCTGTTTAGAACCAAGCTCACTTCAGTCTTGGAGGGTGTGGCCAAGGTCTATAGGCCGGTGATGAGTACGGACGTGCGCATCACCGACCTTGACGATTCGGTCACAGTGGAGGAATTGGCTGAGGCTGTTGCTGAACAAGGTAACTGCCCAGTCAGCCAAGTAAGGGTGGGCCCACTGAGAGTGGGGCCAGGAGGACTCTTTACATCGGTAGTTCACTGCCCTGTCACTGCTGCAAAGACCATCGTTGCAGCAGGCAGACTACTCGTCGGGTGGTGTGGTGTCCGCGTGCACATTTTGGACTCTCTTCCCATGAAATGTTTCAAATGTATGTGCACCGGACACACAAGGAGGATGTGCCCCAAGGACACGGATAGGAGCATGCTTTGCTTCAGATGCAGCTCACCTGGGCATAAAGCTGCATCCTGCTCAGCAACTCCTAAGTGTGCTGTCTGCGAAGAGGCAGGGCTCAGTAGCGGACACTCGCTAAGGAGCAAGAATTGTGCAGCACCTAGGGTCCGACCTAAGCCCGTCCCTAGGAGCAAGACCAATACCACGGCGGCAAGGCCAGAAATGGCCATGGAGGTAGTTCAGAATCCTGTTAATGGATAGAGTCTCTTCAGTGAACTACCTCCAGGGCAATGCCAACCACTGTGCGGGCGCTCAGGACTTGGTCCTACAGAGCGCCGCCAGGGAAAAGGCAGACTTGTTGGTCCTCGCTGAGCCATACTACGTCCCGCAATCTACCAACTGGGTGGCGGACACGGATGGCTCAGTGGTGATCGTGATTCCCTCCACAGCGACATTTTCCCCCCCCTTCATGCTTAGGGAAAAGGGCTCGGGATATGTCGCAATACTGTGGGGTGGAATCACCATCATCGGCGTTTACTTTTCGCCCACTCGTCCGTTTTCGGAATATGAGGTTTGGGCAAGTAGACTTGGCTCGGTTGTGCGTCGTCTGGCTTCTCGGTACATGCTAGTCCTGGGGGATTTCAACGCCAAGCATACCGCTTGGGGCTCCCCCAGGAACTCGCTAGAAGGCGAGCTTATCCTGGACTGGGCAACATCGTCGGGACTTGAAATCCTAAACAGGGGTCGCGAATTTACCTGTGTGAGGAGACTGCGTGGGAAAACTGTCGGTTCTATAGTCGACCTCACCTTCGCGACCCCTGCTCTGGCTTCTAGAACTAACGGCTGGAGAGTGATTACGGAGGCAGAGACCCTATCAGACCATCGATATATCAGGTTCGTGGTCTCTCCCCCGGCAAACAACCACCAGACGGCTAACACTGGTGAGGTCCCTCGATTCCCTCGGTGGGTTCTCACCAAGATGGATATCTCTGCTGTCGAAGAGGCCTCCATAGTCCAAGCGTGGGTGCTAGACTCACAGGGGGAAAGAGCTGACATCGATGAAAGGGCCGAAATGTTAGGGGCTTCCTTGCAAGAAGTATGCGATGCGTCTATGCCTCGCTCGGCCGGCCCTAGACAGCGCACTCAGGTGTACTGGTGGTCGGCCGAGCTTGAAGGCCTAAGGCAAGACTGCATGCGCAAAAGAAGGATCCTTATGCGTAATCGCCGCAGAAGGAGAAGAAACATCGACGAGGAGATTAGGCTCAAAAGGGACTATGCAGACTCCAAGAGAGCTCTCAGAGACTCTATCTGTAGAGCCAAAAGTGCGGCCTGGGAGGAATTCATTAATGATCTGAATAGAGATCCGTGGGGGCGTCCTTACAAACTCATCCGTAATCGGATGAAGCAGCATCCACCCCTCACGGATCAAATGGATCAGGACCTCCTCCGACGGGTGATTTCGGCCCTCTTCCCTGAGAGCCCTCCTACTGTCCCTCCGCTTGTCCCGGAGAGATCTCTGGAGGTTCGCTCTGAAGAAGCGCTCCCGGTCACGGACGGGGAAATCGAGAACGCCATAGAGAGGCTGCGCCTTAAAAACAAGGCACCAGGCCCGGACGGAGTCCCCGGAAAGACTCTCAGGCTCTCACTAAAGCACCTGGGTAACCATATTCGATCCCTCCTGGACAGCTGTCTGGAGCAGGGGAAGTTTCCCAGGTGCTGGAAGAGAGGGAGACTGGTACTACTCCGGAAAGAGGGGAAACCGGCGGACTCCCCCTCTGGTTACCGCCCAATTGTTCTGCTGGACGAGGTCTGCAAACTATTTGAGAGGATAGTTGCAGACCGAATCGTCCAGCATCTGGAGACTAGAGGGCCAAACCTCTCAAACCGGCAGTACGGCTTTCGTCGGCACCGCTCAACCGTCGATGCCATTCTGGCTCTCAAGGGGGAATGTGGGGTGGCCACTGATAGGGGAGAGTTGCTGATAGCAGTGTCTTTAGACATTAAAAACGCCTTTAACTCTCTCCCCTATCAGTGCATCAAGGACGCTCTCATCTTCCACGAGGTCCCCACCTACTTGTCTCAGGTGGTCTTGGACTACCTTAGTGGAAGGGAAGTGGCCTATATAGGAAGCCCCGGTCGTATTGAGTCCCGTCGGATGTCGTGTGGTGTTCCACAGGGGTCGGTCTTAGGACCACTTCTGTGGAACTTAGGGTACGACTGGGTACTCCGCGGAGTCTTACTGCCCCGAATGAGTGTCGTCTGCTATGCGGACGACACTCTGGTCACAGCACGGGGCAAGTCGTATCATGACACCAAGCGTCTTGCCGAGGTGGGGACCGACCTGGTCATAGGCCGCATCCGAAGACTTGGTCTACAGGTTGCAGTAGACAAGACCGAGGCCGTGCTATTCCATGGCCCAAGGTACAGGCTGCCAACGGATGCCCATCTCAGGGTGGACAATGTGGGTATTCGAATCCAACCCCACATCAAGTATTTGGGCCTCTGGATTGACAGTAGGTGGAGTTTCACCCACCACTTCAACCAGATGGCCCCAAAACTTGTGAAGACCGCTACTGCCTTGGGCGGTTTGTTGCCCAATTTAGGCGGTCCCAACACGGTCTGCCGTCGCCTGTTCGCCGGGGTAGTACGAAGCATGGCTTTATACGGTGCCCCGGTCTGGGTTGACTCCCTTAATGCCCATAACAAGGCATTATTAAGGAGTCCCCAAAGAATAGTCGCGGTCAGAGCAATACGTGCCTACCGCACCACCTCGACCAGCGTGGCCTGTGCACTTGCGGGTATGCCTCCGTGGGAGCTTGAAGCCAGGCTCCTTACGGAGGTATACAGAGCTCGTAAAGAGTCTCTGGATAGGGGCGACCGCCTGGCTCCTGTTGAAATGGTCGCGCTAAGGAGGCAGTACGAGGAGGAACTCATGGAAGCCTGGGCCATGAGTCTCGAATCCTCATCCGCCGGAGTCCGCACCCTCGTCGCCGTTCAGCCTGTCCTTAGGGACTGGAGGGAGCGGCGGCATGGTGTGCTTACCTACCGTCTGGTGCAGGTGCTCACGGGGCACGGTTGCTTCGGCAAATATCTGCACCAGATCGGGAGAGAGGACACACCGCAGTGTCATGAGTGCGGTGCTGTGGAGGACTCTGCGCAGCACACCCTTGAGGTGTGCAGTGCTTGGTCCTCTCAGCGGTACGCGCTGACGCTGGTGGTGGGCCGGGACCTGTCGCTCCACAACGTAGTTCGGTCTATGTTGGGCAGCCGCAGGTCCTGGGAGGCGGTCTCCTCCTTCTGCGAGACCGTGATGTCGCAGAAGGAGGACGCGGAGAGAGCCCGCGAGCTGGCAGCCCTTGCCGGCTCTCGCCGCAGTCGTAGGACGGGGGGTAGAAGGCGTCGCTATGCGCGCCCACCCCCGTCCTGAGGTCACGGTCGGTTCCCGTGCCCCGTGGTACTCGTGCGGTACCAGCTGAGGACCTCCCTGAAGTGATGGACACGCGTCAGCGTGTCTGTCTCTCTCGGGGGGGGGACAGCTGGAGCGGCTAGCAGCTGACTGGTTCCCTGGCAGGGTTACGTCTGCCGGGTGCGCCTGTGTCGCTGCTAGTGAGAGGTACATGGGGAGTCGACCTGCGTTTCGCAGGTAAGGGGATTCCCTCTACGGCCCCGGTTTGGGTGCCTGGATCGGCCGCCATACACACCGCTTTGGTGTGTGTGGCGTCCGGTCTGGGCGGTACCATTCCGGGGCCACGCAGAGAGGGGCAGCGGAGCCGGTTGATGAGGCCTGATAACGCCCTTTTCAGGGCTGTGGTCGGGCCGTACTCCGGTGGTAGCTGCGACCGTACGGGGGGAGGGATCCACGATAAGGGCTCTGCCTGTGTGGGTCCTTCCAATAGATGGGAAAGAGACCAGAGATGCACAGTCGCGCATCTCTGGTCCCTAGTCGGGGGCAGCTGGCTGGTTCGCGCACTAGCCGGCATTGCACGTCTCCGCCCTGTCTGGGGGGGTACGTCTCGAGTGTCTCTGAGATGTGCCGCCCAACCCGCGAGGGACCTGCCCTTCTCAGGGCGGGCCGAAATGGGGGCGAACTGCGCGGTGTATGGCCTTCGGGCCGATCCCGCGCCTCGCCTACCATGAGAGGGACATCGCTGAGTTTTAGTGGGTAAACTCCTGTATTTTGTCTAGCCCCCATTCGGGGGGCGGGACCACAGGAGGAGTCCCACAGACCCCGCGAACCCCAGCGCATGGGGGGAGCGGACATGCGGAATGCATTTCTCAGCGTCAAAAAAAAAAAAAAAAAAAAAAAAAAAAAAAAAAAAAAAAAAAAAAAAAAGGTTAGGTTAGGTTAGGTTAGGTTAGGTTAGGTTAGGTTAGGTTAGGTTAGGTTAGGTTAGGTTAGGTTAGGTTAGGTTAGGTTGTTAGGTTAGGTTAGGTTAGGTTAGGTTAGGTTAGGTTAGGTTAGGTTGGGGTGGGGTGCGAAGTCTGGCTACCTCCACGTGGTGCACCCTGGGCAACGTGGCCGCTCAAAGTATCTTTGAGCCGCCACGGCTAAAGTCAGACGACGGGAGGGCGGCGGAGTTCTGTCTCCGCCACGCGAGAAGCCTCGCGTGTAGGCTCCGTGCCGGCGCCCCGACGGTAAGTCGGGAAGCGGCGGCGCGGTTCGGGCTGGGCGGGCGTCCCGGGGGTAACCGGGTAGCGGCCGTGCCAGCGAGGGCGGTGGGCCTGCTGTCTCATGGTGGTCATGAGAGGCGGGTGCTGATTGTCAGCAACCACCGGCCGACCCCGTTACTCCGCAAGCGCGGAGCCGGGGTGGGGGCTGCCCTTAATTGGGTGGTCTCAAGAGGAGCCAACCTCATTAAAAAACGGTCAGCCCAAGGTAGACGCGGCCGAGGGGTTCGTGGCTGAGGGCCATTCTCAGTCGCGACGCGTCCTCTGGAGGTGGGGAACAGGCGCCCCCCACCTTCACAACCCTAGCCTTACCCAGGTATGTCGGCTCTGCCTGGGTGGACAGTCGATCCGTTCTACTCGTGGGACTCATTATGGAAGATTTAAATTTAAAAATTCAAAACACCCCAGATGATGTCGGTGGGCCGTGCTCGGGCGGAAGCGAGCGGAGTGCAGAGGAGGATTCCCCGAACAGAGGGGATGGGCCCAGCGCGGGCGGAAGTGCGTGTTGTGCAGTGTTGGAGACCCCGAACCGAGGGGATGGGTCTGGTGCGGACGTGGTTGCAGCTATTAGTGGAAATACTCTTAGTTGTCTGCCGTTTTTGGGCTCAACTATGAGTCTAGACTCGGCGATGTCGAGTGTGGCGAAAGAAGAGATGCCGAAACCACAAAGGTTATCGAGACAGGTTGACGCGGATAGAAGAAGAGGCCTTCGATCTACTGCCTCGAGTTCAAGATCGCCATCTTTGACAAAATCGCCTTCTGCGGCGAGCGTGTCTAGGGACCGAATCTCTAGAGGGTATGTCACCAGTTTGGGAAAGAAAAGTCAGTCTTCCTCAACGGAAACTCTTAAGGGTGACGCCGATATGAGAGACCGTTCTCCTAACAGGAGACCTACCACAAGGTCAATCACAAAGGCGGAAGAGGAGGCTATTAAAGAGGCTGGAATAAACAAGGAGGCCATAGTCATCCTCTCAGATATTCAGGTTCGCCCCCCTGATATTAGGGAAAACTGCCCTTCCACGTCTCAGAAGAGTGGCAGTACAACGAGTCTTACTCCTCAGACTTCTAAGAGGCAAAGGACTTACTCGGACTCGGGCGAAAGTGCAAACAGTGGAGATAGCGTAAACTCACAAGCTGAGCCGGCTGCGAAGAGGCTGGCTGCAGAAGAGCAATCCGCTGTTATGATCCCTGATGAGGACCGGCTAAATGGGGCTCCTCGGACGAGTGACCCTGAAGCCTTGGAGGATACGGAAACTCATTACCATGAGTTTGCGCAGGCAGAAGAGGATCTGTTTAGGCGACGTGGTGAGGAAGACGAGGTACCTTGCGGGAAACACATAAATAATGCTTGTGAAGCAGAAACTAACTCTGATTTCGACCCTGAGGCGGATAAGCCCCCACAACCGGACTATACGGCGGAATTGACCATGGGAGAAATTCATGATAAGGCGGTATCAGAAATCAACAGAGTTTATATTGCTGCTCACAAGAGTGGTCACATTAAGGGTACGCTCTTGAAAGAGTTCAATGAGGCCACTGCTACTCTCCGTTCCCTAATTGAGAAAGCCCTTAACATCACAACAAATGTTGAAGTCGAAAGACTCAGGGCTGACAATTTGAGGATGAACAGAGAGATGAGCAATATGAAGAGGGAAGTCGCCGCCTTAAGGAAGGCTAGGGAAGAAAACGACAAGATGGTGAAAGATCTGTACAAAGCCAGACAAGGGCAGACGGAAGTCTCCCCAGTTTTGGTCCAGAATGAGATGAATGAGAACACTGAAGTCTCATCAATTAAACTGGGTTCGCTTCAAAACCTCCTTCTGGGCAATATGAGGAAGATGTTGGACGCCAAGTTCGAGGGCATACAAGACCGCCTCTTGCCACCTAAGAACATGCGACCACCTTTGAAGTCAGACAAAAAGTCGGCAGAGAGTGAACAGCACGCGAGAAATAACTCAGAACCCTCTTCTTCTGGCAATGTGGGTGGTCCTAAGGGAGTAACTAGGGGAGGCTCGAATGGACAAAAAGTCTCAAATATCCCTAAGGCCACACAACCAAAGGCCTCACAATCCAAGGCCAAGATTGGGACGCAGGCTACTGAGAAGCCCCCCAAATCTAAAACTGGCTCGAAGACCACTCCACATCCACGTGGAGCCACAACTAATAGGTCGCAGGCTTCTCCACCTGCCCCTGTTAAAGAGGTAGAAGAGCAACCTCCTACATCTGGAGAGTTAGAGGCTGGAGTCCCCTGGACAAAAGTGGTGGGAAGGAAAAAGAAGAAGAGGAAGGCGGCTAACGCACCTACCACTGGATCTCTTCCTCCAAACCCAAAGGGACAGACTGCTCCTCCTGGTGCTCAGAAGAAGTCAAGGCCGCCCAGAAAGCGCAGGATTAAGATCCCTAAAACGTCAGTTTTAGTGATTGATATTCCTGAGGAAAACGACGCCATCGATGCCACTTATGCTAAGGCACTGGCCAAAGCCAGGAAGGAGATTGATCTTGCAGGCATAGGGATAGACCCTAGAGGCCTTCGGATTGGGCGAACAGCGACGGGTGCCCGAAAATATGAAATCCCCAAAGAGGTGGAAGAAAGCAAAATTGAGCAACTTAATGCTCAACTCTCCACCGTCTTGGAGGGTGTGGCTCGGGTTTACAGACCTGTCAAATGTGCTGATGTGCGCATTTTTGACCTAGACGATTCTATATTGCCGGAGGATATTGCTGAGGCAATTGCCTCACAAGGTTGCTGCCAGACGGGTCAAATCAAAGTTGGTGCACTCCGACCTGGATCTGGCGGCCTGTTCACGACGGTGGTTCGTTGCCCTATAGCGGCTGCCAAAATAATATCTGACTCTGGCAGAATATTGGTCGGATGGAGTAGTGCCCGCGTTCGCATGCTACAAGCATTACCAATGAGATGCTACAAATGCATGAACGCGGGACACACGAGGAGGACATGCCCCAGCGAGGTTGACAGAAGTGCGGTCTGCTTCAGATGTGGCTCCCCTGGCCACAAAGCTGCGGACTGTTCAGCCACGCCATCCTGTCTGATTTGTGCGGATGCTAAACGCCCGCATAACCATATAATGGGAGGCAAAAGCTGTCCATCTAGTAAGGTTAAACCTGCTAAGTCCATACAAAAATGGGTGAACCAAAAGACGGCGGGGCCGGCAACGGCCATGGAGGTAGTTTACACACAATCCGATGGATAGAGCGACTGTAAACTTCCTCCAAAGTAACGCCAACCATTGTGCGGGCGCCCAGGATTTAATCCTGCAGAGCGCCGCCAATGAGAAGGCCGACATGTTGGTCTTTTCAGAACCATATTTCATCCCGCCGTCTAATAACTGGATAGCGGACATTGATAGTTCCGTTGCAATAGTGATCCCCACCACGGCTGCATTCTCGCCCCCTTTCACTGTCAGAGAAAGGGGCTCGGGTTACGTGGCGATAATGTGGGGGGGGGTCACTATCATAGGAGTATATTTTTCCCCAACTCGTCCCTTCAGGGAGTACGAGGCTTGGGTCGACAAGATGACAGAGGTGGTGGGTAGACTTTCGACCCATCACATGCTAATACTGGGGGACTTCAATGCCAAACACACGGCTTGGGGTTCCCCCAGTAATTCACCTGAAGGTGAGCTCATTTTAGAGTGGGCCACAGCTTCTCGCCTGGAAATTCTAAACAGGGGCTCGGAATTTACATGCGTAAGACGATGGCGAGGTCGCACTGTGGGGTCAATCGTTGACCTCACCTTTGCAACACCGGATTTGGCGGCAAGGGTCAGTGGTTGGAGGGTTCTCACGGAGGAGGAGACGCTTTCGGATCACACTTATATCCGTTTTGTGATCTCCCCTCCGGTGAGAACTGATCATCCTACTCCGACTGTTAATGGTGGCTTTCGTTTCCCGCGCTGGACTCAGGCTCGAATGGACATCGATATGATTAACGAGGCCTCGATAGTTCAAGCCTGGGTTCTCGATACGACTATGGAGGACAGGGATGTTGATATTCTGGCAGATAGGATAAAGGAGTCACTCACGGAAGTTTGCGACGCCTCCATGCCTCGCTCAGCAGGCCCAAGACAGCGAACCCAGGTTTACTGGTGGTCGGCTGAGCTAGAGGCACAGAGAAGGAGGTGTCAGCAAAAAAGGAGAGCACTCCTTCGCAACCACCGCAGAAGGAGGAACGACCCGGCCGAAGAGAGCAGGCTAAAAAGGGAGTATGCGAGCGCGAAGAGGGAATTAAGAGAAGCTATTTGCAGGGGTAAAACAGCTGCCTGGGAAGAGTTCCTTGAGGATTTAAACAGGGATCCGTGGGGGAGGCCTTACAAGCTAATCAGGAGCCGTCTTAAACAATCTGCACCCGCCACGGATCAGATGGACCCGGAACTCCTCAGCAGAGTGATGTTGGCTCTCTTTCCGTCTGACCCGCCTATGGTGGAATCTTTTTTCCCCGTCGAGCTCCGCGAGCCTCAGGAGCCTCGGGATTCGGAGTCGCAGAGCCTGAATGTCCCCCCAATCACGGATGGGGAGATAGAAGGTATGATGGAGAGGCTCAGGCTCAAAAAGAAAGCCCCGGGACCGGACGGAGTCCCAGGCAAGGTCCTTCGACTCGCGATGAAACACCTGGGTCCTCACATTCGTGCCCTAATGGATGACTGCCTTTTTCAGGGTAGGTTTCCCAGGTGTTGGAAACAGGGTCGGCTAGTCCTGCTCCGCAAGGACAATAAGCCAGCGGACTCTCCATCGGGGTATCGACCAGTGGTACTTCTCGATGAGGTCTGTAAGCTCTTTGAAAGAGTCGTTGCTGACCGTATCGTCGACCATCTAGATCACGCTGGACCCGGACTGTCTGATAAACAGTTCGGGTTCCGTAGGCAGCGGTCCACAGTGGACGCCATCCTAGCGCTCAAAAAAGAATGTGACAAGGCCGCTGGAGGGAGGGAAGTTTTGGTAGCGGTGTCTCTAGACATCCGCAACGCTTTTAACTCCCTCCCCTTCCAATGCATCAGGGATGCACTGGTGTATCACAGAGTTCCCAACTACTTATCAAAAATCATCGAGGACTATCTGACGGATAGGATAGTTATGTATACTGGGAGCTCTGGCCAGGTAGTTTCGAGGCAGATGGTCTGCGGCGTTCCACAAGGGTCGGTCCTTGGGCCACTCTTGTGGAACTTAGGCTATAACTGGGTGCTTCGCGGTGCGCTCCTCCCCAAAATGAGCGTAGTCTGCTACGCGGACGACACTCTGGTGATGGCAAGGGGAGAGAGCCTCAGATCAGCAAAGCACCTAGCTGAGGCTGGGACCGATATGGTGATTCGGCGCATAAGAAGGCTGGGTCTGGAGGTGGCTGTGGACAAGACAGAGGCTATCTTGTTCCACAGATCACGTAGAAGGCCGCCGGCGGGTACCACCATGAGGGTTGACGGATTGACTATCGACTTCAGGCCATATATTAAGTATTTGGGCCTACTACTAGACGGGAGATGGAAGTTCACACACCATTTCAAGCAGTTAGTGCCCAAGCTTGAAAAGACTGCCATGTCCCTTGGGAAATTGCTCCCAAATCTTGGTGGGCCTAATGTGGTTTGTCGTAGGCTGTATGCGGGCATAGTTAGAAGTATGGCCCTTTATGGGGCTCCGGTTTGGGTGAGCGCCCTTAACTCCCAAAATAAGGCGCTGCTGAGGAAACCCCAGAGGGTGGTGGCTTCTAGGGCAATATGTGCTTATCGAACCATTTCCGGTGATGCCGCATGCGCCCTTGCGGGTATGCCCCCATGGGACTTGGACGCCCATGTCCTGTCAGAAGTTTACAAGGCCCGCATTGAAGCAAGGTCGAGAGGAGATCGCCTCGCTCCAGTCGAGATGGTCGCGGTAAGGCGACAAGCTGAGGAGGACGTTCTGAGGATCTGGGAGCAGAGACTCGCATCCCCAACTGTCGCACTTCGCACCCTAGCCGCCCTCCAACCTGTCCTCCGGGATTGGAAGGAAAGGCGGCACGGAAAGTTAACTTTCCGTTTGGTGCAGGTACTTTCCGGGCATGGCTGCTTTGGGAAGTATTTGCACCGAATAGGGCGGGAGGATCTGCCAGTTTGTCATGAGTGTGGTGCTGCGGAGGACACGGCGCAACACACCCTTGAGGTGTGCAGTGCCTGGTCCTCCCAGCGGTACGCATTGACGCTGGTGGTGGGCCAGGACCTGTCTCTCCCCAACGTAGTTCAGTCTATGTTGGGCAGCCGCAGGTCCTGGGAGGCGGTCTCCTCCTTCTGCGAGACCGTGATGTCGCAGAAGGAGGACGCGGAGAGAGCCCGCGAGCTGGCGGCCCTCGCCGGCTCTCGCCGCAGTCGCAGGACGGGGGGTAGAAGGCGTCGCTATGCGCGCCCACCCCCGTCCTGAGGTCGGCACGGTTGGTTCCCGTGCCCCGTGGTACTCGTGCGGTACCAGCTGAGGACCTCCCTGAGATGGTGGACATGCGTTTGCGTGTCTGTCTCTCTTGGGGGGGGGACAGCTGGAGCGGCTAGCAGCTGACTGGTTCCCTGGCAGGGTTACGTCTGCCGGGTGCGCCTGTGTCGCTGCTAGTGAGAGGTACACGGGGAGTCGACCTGCGCTTCGCAGGTAAGGGGATTTCCTCTACGGCCCCGGTTTGGGTGCCCGGGTCGGCCGCCATACACACCGCTTTGGTGTGTGTGGCGTCCGGTCTGGGCGGTACCATTCCGGGGCCACGCAGAGAGGGGCGGCGGAGCCGGTTGATGAGGCCTGATAACGCCCTTTTCAGGGCTGTGGTCGGGCCGTACTCCGGTGGTAGCTGCGACCGTACGGGGGGAGGGATCCACGATAAGGGCTCTGCCTGTGTGGGTCCTTCCAATAGATGGGAAAGAGACTAGAGATGCACAGTCGCGCATCTCTGGTCCCTAGTCGGGGGCAGCTGGCTGGTTCGCGCACTAGCCGGCATTGCACGTCTCCGCCCTGTCTGGGGGGGTACGTCTCGAGTGTCTCTGAGATGTGCCGCCCAACCCGAGAGGGACCTGCCCTTTTCAGGGCGGGCCGAAATGGGGGCGAACTGCGCGGTGTATGGCCTCCGGGCCGATCCCGCGCCTCGCCCACCATGAGAGGGACATCGCTGAGTTTTAGTGGGTAAACTTCTGTTTCTTGTCTAGCCCCCTCGGGGGTGGGGCCACAGAAGGAGTCCCACATAACCCGTGGAGCCCGCGCAGGGTGAAGCGGGTATGCGTAACGCATTTCTCAGCGTCAAAAAAAAAAAAAAAAAAAAAAAAAAAAAAAAAAAAAAAAAAAAAAAAAAAAAGGTTAGGTTGGGGTGCGATGTCTGACAACCTCCTCGTGGTGTACCCTGGGCAACGTGGCGGCTCGAAGTTTCTTTGAGCCGCCGCGGCTAATGTCAGACAAGCCGTCGTCTTGGCGTTTTGTGTTCCAAGACTGACGGCTCAAGTGGGAGTGGCCTTGGATTTTTATGTTCTGAGGCGACTCACAAGTTGTATGTGAGGATGACGGAGTTAAACTCTGTCTACGCGCGAATACGCGCGAGTGAGGGCTACTTATGTTGTGAAGGACTAGCGTTTGTTTGTGAGGATGACAGAGACAAAACTCTGTCTACGTGCGGATACGTGCGAATGTGGACACCGGGTCAGCGCCCCGACGGTAAGGGTAGCGGTGACACGGGTTAGGCTGAATGATCGATGCCCGTATATACGTGCGTAGCGCGTATCAGAGCGATTGACCGTACCAGTGGGAGCAATGTGCTCGTCGACTCATTGTGAGTGATGAGTGTTTGTATGTAAGGATGACGGAGATAAACTCCGTCTACGTGCGGATACGTGCGAGAAGTTGGTCCCGGGCCGGCGCCTCGATGGTAAGTCGTGATGCGTCGGCACGGTTCGGGCTGGACGGTCGCCCCGCGTATCGCGGAAAGTGGCCGTGCCAGCGAGTGCAGTCATCGTGGCTGAACAGCGAAAGGTTAATGTGAAAGGTGTGAGAATGATGTATGCGTACGAATGTTTGCATGCAGGTATGTGCAGTGGATGTATTAGCTAGGAGTAGAGGCACAGGGCTGGGGCAAACGGAGGGAGTATCAATGCGAGAGTATATGCTCGGTTGTATGTATGTATATGTGTGTACATTGATGAATGGTGATATTAGGAGCTGTCAGTCCGAGTTTTGTGATTACAGACTGATGGCAGGGTAATCCTGTTTCGTTCACCACCTAGGGTTCCGCTGATAATAGCACCTGTTGGACCATTTGTTTGGCCATAAGGGCACATTGATCGGCCGCGCCTGAGGAGGACCGTCGGATCACCTTATGGTGATCGGTTGCCCGGGATTGTTCATGTGCCCCGTGATGTTGGGTGATGCTCAAGCCTGGTGAGGCGACTCTGGGGTTACTCAGTTGTTAGGGGGGTAGGCGATAGTCACTCCTATATGCTGGAAACATATAGGGGACCGTTAGGGAGTTACGGGGAAAGTGGGTAATTTAGAGACAGAGTGTATATATGTATGCATAAGTATGTTGTTGAGGATGTATACGTGATGAGTAGGGTGTCATCGATTGGCGTTTTGTGTTCCAATCGATGACGGAGTGATCTGTTGACCGTATTCACTTAGGACCGGTTGGCAATGCGTATCCGCAGCGTATTTGTATCTGCGGAACAAGTTGTTAATTTGGTCTGGGGGGGTCTGTCCCTGGTCAGTACCGTGGGAGAAACCGGAGTGGGGGAGAAGGCAACTTCTTTCCATCCTCCGGCGGATCCCTACCTTCTGTGTGGGACGATTACCCGGCGTAGTGGCATCTGACAAGTTAGCGTACTTACGGTACGGTTGGGTGTCCTAACTCTAGTGTGGCCTGTCCAGTTGCTCCGCTGTCGAGGGATTAGGAGTTAGGAGGGGACGTCATCGGTTGAGTGCATGTTCTCTAATCGGTGATAGGATAGACTCGACTGTGATCCACACTCGGAGAGTGGTGCCTAGTCAAAGACGAGCAGCTCTCGGATCTAAATCCTGTGGGGCTGTCTGGGTCTATTCGCCCCAAAATTTCGCTCTCTCCTTCCAGTGGGAGGGGAGAGCGAAATTATTGAGTGTGACTGTATGTATGTATGCATGTATGCCTGGGATTATATAATATATATTTATTTATTATCTATTTATTTATTTATTCACTTATTTATTGTTGTTCCGAGTTGTCATCTCGGCGTTTTGTGTTCCGATGATAACGACTCACCTGTGGGTAGTCTTATTCGTGGTCCTCGGGTTCGACCATTGACTTGCGTGGGGGACGTATCCTGGAATACGACCCGTGGGTGGTGGTTGAGCCTGATCAGACTGCGTCTAGGGCTTTTGTTAGCGCGGTGAAGCCGGTGATGAGGCCTTGGCCGGACACTGGTGGATCTGCAAATTGTTAGCGGAAGTAGACTCGGCTGTGGTTTCTAGGTTTGGTCACTGCCAGAGGGGCATATGGTGACCGAACCAGATGGAATCATGGTTGGGACTACACTTTGACGGAATGTCAGACTATACCTTTTGGGGTACGGTGTCTGACAACCTCCTCGTGGTGTACCCCGGGCAACGTGGCCGCTCAAAGTATCTTTGAGCCGCCACGGCTGATGTCAGAACATGTGAGGAGCCCGTCAGGCGTCCTGGACTTATTCCGGGTAGCGGCTGACGGGCAGGGAGGAGGAGGGTTCGACCCCTTCGGGTGGTCGTCGTTGGCCCTTTTTAGGGCCGTCTTGTTGTGCGACTAGGGGGGCGGTAAGACCTTTTTGGTCGCATTCTGGGGGAGTTTCCCTTCTTGAAGGGAGTCTTGTGCAGTGAGGGCTCCGGGCCGGCGCCCTGTCGGTAAGACGGGTAGCGGCGGCGCGGTTCGGGTTGGGCGGGCGTCTCGGGGGTAACCCGGGATACGGTCGTGCCAACGAGGGCGGTGGGCTCGTCGTGTCATGGTGTCATGAGCGGCGGGTGTCCTTTTCAGGACAACCACCGGCCGACCCGTACCTCTGCGTCGAGCGGAGACGGGGGGGCTACCCTTTGCTGGGCGACCCTGTGTGGACGAGACCACGGTAAAAAACGACCAACCCCACGCTTGACCTGGGTCAGGGGGTGAGTGGCTCCTGGTAGTGGAGTCGCTACAGGTCCTCTGGAGGCGGGGACCGGCCGACCCCCGCCTTCATAAACCTAGGCTTGCTCGCATATCAGGCCTCTGTGCGAGTGGACGTTTAGTTGCTTTGAGACTCGTGGGACTAGCTATGGAGAATTTTATAAAAACTAAAACTAAACTTAGAGACGTGAGGAGGCCTAGCCCAGGCGGAAGCGGGCACGAAGTGAACAGAGATGAGAAGGGGCGTTTCATTGCCCGTAAGGAGTCGAGGAGTGCGGAGAGTGGACCTAGCTCGGCTACAAGAGAGCGTAGCCGGAGCAAAACCAGAAGGCCAACAGCGGAAAGCGTGAGTAGCTCTAGCAGTGACTCTGTCACTGTCTCTGATGCGAATAAGCCGGCCAAGAGGAATAGTGAATCTATAAGGCGCTATGGAAAGGTTGATGAAAACGGAAGAGCTTCCTTCACTCAAGAGGGCATTATTGGACTCATGAGTGAAGCTAGAGAGGTGCTGAATTCACTGATGTCTATAGTGGAATCAAGTAGCAACGAGGGTCCGCTTGAAGAGGGCTTGTGCGACGGCTACGACGTGCTATTTAGTGCGTTAAGGCAGGGTAACGCCATTATTCGAGGGTTGTACAAGACGAAGGAAGAATACGCGGAAACCATTCGCTATCTACATGAAGAACTGGCTAAACTGAGGACCGAGAAGCCTACTACTGCTGAAACTGGCTGTCAAGTAGAACGAACAGCCAAAAGCGGAGAAACTGGGTGTCAGACAGAGGACGCATGGAATAATCCCCTACGCCCACCTTTGCGTCCCCCACTAGCTTCGGATATAAGACCAAAGACAGCCTCTGACACCTCAGCAAGACAGACACAAAGAGGACAGAAAAGGAAGAGGTCTCCAGAAAAGACAACTGCTGTAGGGAGCGAGGGGGTCCGCCCTGATGGACAGATGACGTGGGCACAAGTGACAGGGGGGAGGAAAAAGAATAGGAACAGGGGGCGCCTCGCTACTACTGCTCCCACCCCTGCAGCTGCACCTGTTGTGCAGAAGCCACCTCCCTCCCATAAGAAACGTGGAAGGCATAAAGCCAGGGTTCCGAACACCACAGCTGTGGTGTTGTCAATCTCCCCTGAGGCGGAGGCCAAAGGGGTGACGTATGAGGAGATCCTCGCCAAAGCGAGAAACAAGATTGTGCTCCCTGAATTGGGCATTCAAGGAGGAGTGCATATGGGGATGGCAGCCACTGGCGCCCGGATTTTGAAGGTGCCAGGAACGGACAGCGGACCACAAGCAGATATGCTTGCGAAGAAACTCAAGGAGGTACTGGGGGACTCAGTTGAGGTATCGAGACCCGAAAAGAAGACGAGCCTGAGGGTGACTGAGCTGGACGACTCGGTTGGATGTGAGGAACTGAAGAGGGCGGTGGCAGAAAAAGGCGGCTGTTCCCCGGACCAGGTCGTGGTGGGACCTATCAGCGAGGGCCTGGGAGGCCTTAACATGGCCCTCCTCAAATGCCCTGTGGCCGCGGCCAACACTTTGGCGAAAGAGGGAAGATTATTGGTCGGCTGGACTTCGGCGAGGATTCAACGCCTGGACCCGTTACCCTTGCGCTGTTTTAAGTGCATGGGCACGGGCCACGTGCGGAGGGTGTGCCCTTCTAAAGAGGATCGCTCTGGAGCTTGCTTCAGGTGCGGCCTCGAGGGGCACAGGGCGGCGTGCTGCCGCAACGAGACTCGCTGCGCTGTTTGCGCGGCTGCAGGTCTCCCGAGCGGACACGTGATGGGGAGCAAGAGGTGCTCCCCACCTTCCGTACGGGCACGGTCGGTTCCCGTGCCCCATGGTACTCGTGCGGTACCGGCTGAGGACCTCCCTGAGGTGATGGACACGCATTAGCGTGCCCATCTCTCTCGGGGGGGGGACGGCTGGAGCGGCTAGCAGTCGACTGGTTCCCTGGCAGGGTTACGTCTGCCGGGTGCGCCTGTGTCGCTGCTAGTGAGAGGTACATGGGGAGTCGACCTGCGTTTCGCAGGTAAGGGGATTTCCTCTGCGGCCCTGGTCTGGGTGCCCGGCTCGGCCGCCATACACACCGCTTTGGTGTGTGTGGCGGCCGATCCGGGCGGTACCATTCCGGGGCCGCGCAGAGAGGAGCGGCGGAGCCGGTTGACGAGGCCTGATAGCGCCCTTTTCAGGGCTGTGGTCGGGCCGTACTCCGGTGGTAGCTGCGACCGTACGGGGGGAGGGATCCACGATAAGGGCTCTGCCTGTGTGGGTCCTTCCAATAGATGGGAAAGAGACTAGAGATTGCACAGTCGCGCATCTCTAGTCCCTAGTCGGGGGCAGCTGGCTGGTTTGCGCACCAGCCGGCATTGCACGCCTCCGCCCTGTCTGGGGGGGTACGTCTCGAGTGTCTCTGAGATGTGCCGCCCAACCCGCGAGGGACCTGCCCTTTTCAGGGCGGGCCGAAATGGGGGCGAACCGCGCGGTGTATGGCCTCGGCCGATCCCGTGCATCGCCTTCCATGCGAGGGACATCGCTGAGTTTTAGTGGGTATACCCCTGCTATTTGACTAGCCCCATTCTGGGGTGGGTCCGCAGGGGGGAGCCCCACATAACCCGTGGAGCCTGCGCTGGGCGAAGCGGGTATGCAGTAATGCATTTCTCAGCGTCAAAAAAAAAAAAAAAAAAAAAAAAAAAAAAAAAAAAAAAAAAAAAGGTTAGGTTAGGTTAGGTTAGGTTAGGTTAGGTTAGGTTAGGTTAGGTTAGGTTAGGTTAGGTTAGGTTAGGTTAGGTTAGGTTAGGTTAGGTTAGGTTAGGTTAGGTTAGGTTAGGTTAGGTTAGGTTAGGTTAGGTTAGGTTAGGTTAGGTTAGGTTAGGTTAGGTTAGGTTAGGTTAGGTTAGGTTAGGTTAGGTTAGGTTAGGTTAGGTTAGGTTAGGTTAGGTTAGGTTAGGTTAGGTTAGGTTAGGTTAGGTTAGGTTAGGTTAGGTTAGGTTAGGTTAGGTTAGGTTAGGTTAGGTTAGGTTAGGTTAGGTTAGGTTAGGTTAGGTTAGGTTAGGTTAGGTTAGGTTAGGTTAGGTTAGGTTAGATTAGGTTAGGTTAGGTTAGGTTAGGTTAGGTTAGGTTAGGTTAGGTTAGGTTAGGTTAGGTTAGGTTAGGTTAGGTTAGGTTAGGTTAGGTTAGGTTAGGTTAGGTTAGGTTAGGTTAGGTTAGGTTAGGTTAGGTTAGGTTAGGTTAGGTTAGGTTAGGTTAGGTTAGGTTAGGTTAGGTTAGGTTAGGTTAGGTTAGGTTAGGTTAGGTTAGGTTAGGTTAGGTTAGGTTAGGTTAGGTTAGGTTAGGTTAGGTTAGGTTAGGTTAGGTTAGGTTAGGTTAGGTTAGGTTAGGTTAGGTTAGGTTAGGTTAGGTTAGGTTAGGTTAGGTTAGGTTAGGTTAGGTTAGGTTAGGTTAGGTTAGGTTAGGTTCCTGGCGGGCAGCCAAGCTTCCGTACCCTGCGTTTCTCCGTGCGGACCGGAGGACGGGCCTTCCATGGCGGCCGTGCACTTGTGCGCGACCGTATGCAAGGCTCAGAATCCGCGAAGATTACCAGCCTACCTTAACCCTCTGGCTTGCCGATGTGGAGCGGGATGGCTGGTAGTGAGGGGAACCAGGGAGTTCAACCTACGTATGTGGGGGAGGGAGCTTTCCATCTCGCACTTTGGCCGCGGGGCCGTCGGGGCCCGACTGCAACACACACCGTTCGGTGTGTGGGGTGATCGGGCCTCGGCGGGGTCGTGGCCAGAGTCGCGACTAAGGAACGGTGTACCGGGGGGAGGGATGGACACCGGGGCTATCGGGGAGAGGGACGCATGTGGGGCAACCCATATGTGTCTCCACGAGACAGTCGTTAGGGCAGGAGAGATACAGTTGCGTGTCTCCTGTCCTTGACGAGGGGCAGTCTGGTGGTTTGCGCGCCGCCGGACATTGCACGCCCTTTGTCCTGTCTGTGGGGGCGAGACTCGGATGTTCCTGAGCCTCCCCCCTAACCCGAGAGGGGATCCGCCCCGTCTGGGCGGGTCTTCCGAAGGCGGTACTGTGGTGTGTGGCTTCGGCTGATCCCACTACCGTCTTCTTTGTGAGGGACATCGGCAGGTTTTAGTGGGTAGGCCCCGGCCGTCTGCCGGGGAGAGCCCCACATCACCCGTGGACCACGCGCTGTGGGAAGCGGGTATGCAATTTCATGCATTTCCTTCCGTCAAAAAAAAAAAAAAAAAAAAAAAAAAAAAAAAAAAAAAAAAAAAAAAAAAAAAAAAAAAAGGTTAGGTTAGGTTAGGTTAGGTTAGGTTAGGTTAGGTTAGGTTAGGTTAGGTTAGGTTGGGGTGCGGTGTCTGACAACCTCCTCGCGGTGCACCCCGGGCAACGTGGCCGCTCAAAGCATCTTTGAGCCGCCACGGCTGATGTCAGAACGTGTGTGGGCTACGGAGTTCCGTCTCCGTGTCGCGAGAAGTCTCGCGTGTTGGCTCCGCGCCGGCGCCCTGACGGTAAGTCGGGAAGCGGCGGCGCGGTTCGGGCTGGACGGGCGCCCTGGGTATCCCGGGTAGCGGCCGTGCCAGCGAGGGCGGTGGGCTCGTCGACTCACGGTGGGCGTGAGCGACGAGTGTCGTTTTACGACAACCACCGGCCGACCCCGTCACTCCGCAAGCGCGGAGCCGGGGCGGGGACTGCCCTTAATTGGGTGGTCTCAAGAGGAGACAACCTCGCTAAAAAACACCCAGCCCAAGGTGGACGCGGCCGAGGGGTTCGTGGCCGGCGGGTTTTGCCGGTCGCTACGCGTCCTCCGGAGGTGGGGACCGGGCGCCCCCCACCTTCGCAACCATAGCCTTGTCCGTGCATGGCGGCTCTGTGCGGATGGACTGAATTAAACCGACCTCACTCGTGGGAACAAAATGGTAAATTTCACTCAAAAAATCCTTTTTGCTCTGGTTGGTGGGCTGAGCTCGGCCGGAAGAGAGCGTAGTGGTTCTGCTGACACTGATTCTCCGAACAGAGGAGATGGGCCCAGCGCGGGCGGAAGTGCGCGGAGTTCGGTTGCAGGTTCGATTGAGAACCTAGCTGGGATGGATCCACCTACTAACCCCTTGGTCCCCATTCCCGGCATGAGTAAAGACTCTTCTAAGAGTCAAGACAAAAGTAGAGGGAGAAACAGAGGTAGAGGTCAAGCCAATACCCTGAATAAAACTTCGACGGGCCCTGCTAGAGACAGGCTTTCGACTGGTTCGGTGAGTTCAGGCTCGCACTATGGATCATGCTCGGACCTTGATGCAGAAGAGCGTACAACTAGGAGGAGCACTCGATCTCGCTCCCCCTCTTTGGTAGCTACGGAAATCGATATAGAGAGAAGGCAAACTAGGGAACGCTCACCGCACGGTAAGCCGATCACCAGATCAGCATCCAGAGCTGAACTGGCTGCTTCCCGAACGCCGTCACAACCTTCTCTCGATACAGACAAGGATATTACACCTCCACAATTGACACAAAATGTGGAGGATGAGGTGATTGAGATACTGGATGAGACAAAGAAGCAGGGGGATAAAGCCCCTCCCCCTCATTCTAGAAAGGGCAGTAAGGATCTGACTCTTCCCTACTTCAATGCAGACGGAACACCTGTAATACCTGTAATAAGTGGGACAACAGGCCAAAACAAAAATAAAAGAGGACGGCATGACTCGGACAGTGATAGCAGCGGTGGCAGCGCTGACACTCTCACGGGGAAGTCTACATCAAAGAGACAAGCTACAATGGAGGACATGCCACCACCTCTACATGCTCCTCCATTAAGCAAATCTGCTGCCTTCAAAAAGACGCCTAACTTGGGTAGCATTCACTATGTCGGACTGGCACAAAGCAGAAGAGACCTGGAAGGTCATTCGGACGATGACTACGATCGCGAGGAGCTGTATCGTGATATGGAGGCTGACCCCACTTATCGCTCCCTCCCGGATCTCTCCACGGTTGAGTTTTCTGTCACGGACATTAACGAGAGGGCATTAAGAGAAATCGACAGGCTTAAATCGGCTTGTACGAGATCCCGAAACTTCAAGGGTACGATGGTTAAGGAGGTTAATCAGGCAATCGACTCACTGAAGTACCTCCTTAACAAAACGCTCTCGGTAACGGCTGACGATGAGATCCGTAGGCTTCGTGCGGACAATGCTCGTATGAAGTCTGAACTGACTCACGTTAGCAGTGAACTTAAGGCTATAAAGCGGCAATTGGCGGCTAAGGCGGTCAACAGCGATGATGCCTCCAAACATAGCCGGAGGAAAGCCCCTCCTATTATTGTACAAGGAGATGAATTGGACGAAGAGTTTGGTCTTCCTAGTGGGGCAATAGGCAAGATCCAGAATAGCCTACTCAATTCGATCTCGAAATTAGTAGAGGCGAAATTTGAAGGGCTGAATGACAGGCTCTTGCCTGAAAAATCAAGACGCCCTCCTCTTGCATTTGAGGAAAGAAATAGGACTCAACAAAGCACTGAAGGTGCTCAACCGGCTCAATCAACGAAGCCCTCCTCTTCGGGGACTTCTGGTGGCAAACCCAAGCCTAGTAAAGGGACCATAAATAATAAAGATGGTGCTCCCAATAGGAACTCCACAAATGGTCCTGGCAAGGGAGTAACTCCTCCTCGAGGAAATGATAGGACTCAGCAGCCGACTCCATCGGCAAAAAAGAAAGGGAAGAGAAAGGGGAAAGCTGCCACCTCTCCCCCCTCCAACACCGATCTTGTGGTAACGAATCGCCCAGAGCCAACAACGGCGGCTGCAGTCGTCGAAGGCGAGCAATGGTCCACAGTTGTGAAGAGGGGAAAGAAAAAGAAACAGGCAAACGCTCCCATTGCCTCCACGAATTCTTCCCCTCCCAAACCTGGCAATAAAAACGCTCCTAGTAAGAGATCTCCTAGGAAACGTAATATGAGGCTGCCAAAGACGACTGCCGTCGTCATTGACATAGAGGAAAGTAAAGAAGAGGCTGGCGTCACGTATGCTAAGGTGATCGCGATGGCTAGGAAGGAGATAAATCTCCCCAGTCTCGGCATTGACCCTATGGGGCTCAAACTCAGTCTGACGGCAACAGGTGCACGTAAGTTTGAGTTCCCAAAAACAGTGGAAGAGGGCAAAATTGATTTGTTCACCAGTCAACTCTCCACTGTTTTGGAGGGCGTGGCAAAGGTCACAAGACCTGTCAAATGTGCGGACCTCCGAATTATGGACCTGGACGATTCCGTTCAGGCCGAAGAAATCTCGGAAGCGATATCTGTACGAGGAGGTTGCAAAGCGGACCAAGTAAGAGTGGGCCCCTTGCGAGTTGGCCAAGGCGGACTATTCACCACGACGGTCCGCTGCCCATTAGCTGCGGCAAAAACCCTATCGGAGAAGGGTAAAATACTGGTCGGCTGGACCAGCGCTCGCATCCGAATTTTAGACGCCTTACCTATGAGGTGTTTTAAATGCATGGGCGCTGGTCACACCAGGAGGACTTGTCCTAGTGAGGCAGATCGTAGTAACATCTGCTTCAGGTGTGGGAATGAGGGACACAAGGCGGCATCGTGCTCGGCACCTCAAAGATGTGCACTCTGTGCCGATGCAAAGCGCCCTCATAACCACACCATGGGAGGAAAGGGCTGTACTTCCCCTAGGGTACGACCTCGTCCAGCCTTGAGAAAGACCCCTCATAAAGAGGCAGTTGAGTCGGGAACGGCTATGGAGGGAATTCACGAGACTATTAATGGATAGAGTCACCGTGAATTTCCTCCAGAGCAACGCCAACCATTGCGCAGGCGCTCAGGACCTCATACTCCAGAGCGCCGCCAATGCCAGGGCAGACCTCTTAGTGTTCGCGGAGCCGTACACCATTCCAGTTTCCAATAATTGGATATCAGATGCAGACGGCTCTGTTGCGATTGTGATTCCCACCACTGCTACATTCTCCCCTCCATTTACAACTAGGGAAAAAGGACCGGGATATGTGGCGATACAGTGGGGGGGAATCACAGTCGTAGGCGTTTATTTCTCGCCGACTAGACCGGTATCGGAATACGAGGTCTGGATCGACAGACTCGGCGAGGTAATCGGTAGATTGGCCTCTAATAGGATGCTGGTTCTGGGGGATTTCAACGCCAAGCATACGGCTTGGGGATCCCCCAGAAACACGCTGGAAGGAGAAATGGTCCTTGAATGGGCCACGGCATCCGGTCTAATGCTGCTGAATAGGGGTCGCGAATTCACTTGTGTGAGGAGACTAAGAGGTGAGACTGTTGGATCAATAGTGGACCTCACATTCGCGACCCCTGCCCTTGCTGACAGAGTAAGGAATTGGCGCGTGCTCAAGGAGGACGAGACTCTATCAGACCATACATATATTAGGTTTGAGATCTCTCCTCCTCTGAGTAACAGCCGAACTCCCGTTCGGGACGACCCATACCGCTTCCCCCGCTGGGCCATAGCGGGACTGGACCCTTGCATGGCTGATGAAGCCGCGGCCGTTCAGGCATGGGTGCTCGACTCCTATGGAGAGTCTGTCGACGTGGATGTCCAAGCGGAGCGCATCAGGGGATGCTTAACGGAGGTTTGTGACGGTTCAATGCCTCGCTCCACAGGCCCAAGACAGCGCAACCAGGTTTACTGGTGGTCTGCCGAGCTTGAGGGCCTGCGCCGCGACTGCACAATCAAGAGAAGGACTCTCCTCCGAAGTCACCGAAGGAGGAGAAGAGAGGCAAACGAAGAAGCAATGCTCAAAAGAGCTTACTCGACTGCAAAGCGCCTTCTTCGTGAAGCTATCTGCAGGGCCAAATCGGCTGCATGGGAGGAGTTTCTATCTGATCTGGATAGGGATCCGTGGGGGCGTCCTTACAAACTTATAAGGAATCGGCTCAAACAACACCCGCCCCCCACGGACCAAATGGATCCTGAACTCCTCCACAGAGTCGTATCAACCCTGTTCCCCGCAGACGTACCGGCAACAACCTCTCTCATTTCTCCTCGAAGGCCTATTGAGGTGGTGCAAACAGCGAGCTTCTCCCCGGTCACGGACGGGGAGATGGAGACTGCGGAGGAGAGACTACGCCTCAAGAAAAAGGCACCGGGTCCGGATGGGGTGCCTGGGAAAGCCCTCAGACTGTCGATCAAACACCTGGGAACACACATCCGAGCCTTACTAGACTCTTGCCTAGAACAAGGTAGGTTTCCCAGGTGTTGGAAGAGAGGCAGGCTTGTCCTTCTTCGGAAGGAAAACAAACCGGCAGATTCCCCATCCGGATACAGACCTGTGGTGTTGCTGGACGAGGTCTGCAAACTGTTCGAACGAATAGTTGCAGACCGCATCGTCCAGCACCTTGAGACGAATGGACCGGACTTATCGGATAGGCAATTTGGTTTCAGGAGGCAAAGGTCGACTGTGGATGCCATCCTGGAATTAAAAAAGGAGTGTCAAAGGGCATATGGTAGGGGAGAGGTTGTTGTTGCGGTCTCCCTCGACATCAGGAACGCGTTCAACTCCCTCCCCTTCCAATATATCCACGATGCTCTTATCTACCACCAGATTCCAAGCTATCTGAGCAGTGTAGTACAGGACTACCTGCGAGAAAGGGAAATAGCCTACGTTGGTAACGATGGGCAAGTTGTCTGCCGTCGTATGGTCTGTGGTGTTCCGCAGGGGTCGGTCCTTGGGCCGCTCCTGTGGAACATCGGTTACGACTGGGTGCTTCGCGGGGCTCTTCTCGCACGTATGGGTGTCGTTTGTTACGCAGATGACACCCTCATTACGGCCAGGGGAGCCACCTATCAATCCGCGAAGCGCCTAGCTGAAGTGGCCACCGAATTGGTCATTCGTCGCGTGGAGAGGCTTGGACTGCAGGTGGCCGTGGACAAGACAGAGGCCATCTTGTTCCACGGTCCACGAAGAGGACCGCCGGCTGGCGCACATCTCAGGGTCAACGGGGTGGGGATCCACCTTAAACCTCACCTCAAGTACCTAGGTCTGTATCTGGACGGTAGATGGCAATTTACATATCACTTTGGCCAAATGGTAACAAAGTTAGAAAAAACTGCCATGTCTTTGGGAAGACTTCTACCAAACCTAGGGGGCCCTAACATCACCTGCCGCCGCCTTTATGCAGGTGTTGTTAGGAGCATGGCCCTGTATGGTGCGCCAGTCTGGGTGGACTCCCTAAATGCGCATAACAAAGCGCTTTTAAGGAGACCCCAGAGGATTGTTGCCTCACGGGCCATATGCGCTTATCGCACGGTGTCTGGCGGTGCGGCTTGCGCCATTGCTGGGATGCCTCCGTGGGAACTAGAAGCCCGAGTACTCACGGAGGTATACAGAGGGAGGACGGAGGCTAGAGACCGAGGAGACCGCCTAGCCCCCGAAGAGATGGCCCAAGTGAGTAGAGAGGCAAACGAGGAGCTCATGAGAGTATGGGCCCACAACCTCGAAAACCCCCCCGCTGGCATTCGCACCCTAGCCGCCCTCCAACCACTTCTCGCGGAGTGGAAGGATAGACGGCACGGGAAGATCACCTTCCGTTTGGTACAGATACTTACCGGGCATGGCTGCTTCGGTAAGTATCTGTGCCGAATAGGGCGCGAAGAGACGCCAATGTGTCACGAGTGCGGAGCTGCTGAGGATACCGCGCAGCACACCCTAGAGGTGTGTAGCGCGTGGACCTCGCAGCGATACGCCCTGACACTCGTAGTGGGCCAGGACCTGTCCCTCCCCAACGTAGTTCGGTCTATGTTGGGCAGCCGCAGGTCCTGGGAGGCGGTCACCTCCTTCTGCGAGACCGTGATGTCGCAGAAGGAGGAGGCGGAGAGAGCCCGTGAGGAGGCGGCCCTTGCCGGCACTCTCCGCAGTCGTAGGACGGGGGGCAGAAGGCGTCGCTATGCGCGCCCACCCCCGTCCTGAGGTCACGGTTGGTTCCCGTGCCCCGTGGTACTCGTGCGGTACCAGCTGAGGACCTCCCCGGGATGACGGACGCGCGTTAGCGTGTCTGTCTCACTCGGGGGGGGGACGGCTGGAGCGGCTAGCAGCTGACTGGTTCCCTGGCAGGGTTACGTCTGCCGGGTGCGCCTGTGTCGCTGCTAGTAAGAGGTACAAGGGGAGTCGTCTTGCGTTTCGCAGGTGAGGGGATTTCCTCTACGCCCCCGGATTGGGTGCCCGGGTCGGCCGTCATACACACCGCTTTGGTGTGTGTGACGGCCGGCCCGGGCGGTACCATTTCCCGGAGACGTGCAGAGAGGAGCAGCGGAGCCGGTAGATGAGGCCTGATAGCGCCCTTTTCAGGGCTGTGGTCGGGCCGTACTCCGGTGGTAGCTGCGACCGTACGGGGGGAGGGATCCACGATAAGGGCTCTGCCTGTGTGGGTCCTTCCAATAGATGGGAAAGAGACGAGAGATGCACAGTCGCGCATCTCTGGTCCCTAGTCGGGGCAGTCGGCTGGTTCGCGCACCAGCCGGCATTGCACGTCTCCGCCCTGTCTGGGGGGGTACGTCTCGAGTGTCTCTGAGATGTGCCGCCCAACCCGCGAGGGACCTGCCCTTTTCAGGGCGGGCCGAAATGGGGGCGAACTGCGCGGTGTATGGCCTCCGGGCCGATCCCGCGCCTCGCCTACCATGAGAGGGACATCGCTGAGTTTTAGTGGGTAAACTCCTGTATTTTGTCTAGCCCCCATTCTGGGGGCGGGACCACAGGAGGAGTCCCACAGACCCCGCGAACCCCAGCGCATGGGGGGAGCGGACATGCGGAATGCATTTCTCAGCGTCAAAAAAAAAAAAAAAAAAAAAAAAAAAAAAAAAAAAAAAAAAAAAGGTTAGGTTAGGTTAGGTTAGGTTAGGTTAGGTTAGGTTAGGTTAGGTTAGGTTAGGTTAGGTTAGGTTAGGTTAGGTTAGGTTAGGTTAGGTTAGGTTAGGTTAGGTTAGGTTAGGTTAGGTTAGGTTAGGTTAGGTTAGGTTAGGTTAGGTTAGGTTAGGTTAGGTTAGGTTAGGTTAGGTTAGGTTAGGTTAGGTTAGGTTAGGTTAGGTTAGGTTAGGTTAGGTTAGGTTAGGTTAGGTTAGGTTAGGTTAGGTTAGGTTAGGTTAGGTTAGGTTAGGTTAGGTTAGGTTAGGTTAGGTTAGGTTAGGTTAGGTTAGGTTAGGTTAGGTTAGGTTAGGTTAGGTTAGGTTAGGTTAGGTTAGGTTAGGTTAGGTTAGGTTAGGTTAGGTTAGGTTACAAGAAGGGGAGAGTTATTGATTGCGGTGTCTCTTGACATCAAGAACGCTTTCAACTCTCTCCCCTTCCAGTGCATCATGGATGCGCTCGTGTTCCACGGGGTCCCAGAGTATCTGAGCCGAGTGATCCTGGATTACCTGAGGGACAGGGAGATAGCGTTTACAGAGGGGTCTGGTCGCACGGTACTGAGACGCATGGAGTGTGGGGTTCCTCAGGGGTCGGTCCTCGGCCCGCTCCTCTGGAACCTCGGCTACGATTGGGTGCTTCGTGGAGCCCTTCTCCCCCGCACCAGCGTAGTCTGCTACGCCGATGACACACTGGTTACGGCGAGGGGAGACTCCTACAACTCCACGAAGCGCCGAGCGGAGGTGGCCACTGAACTCACCATAAGGCGGATCCGTAGACTGGGTCTTCAAGTGGCCGTGGATAAAACGGAGGCGATTTTATTCCACGGCCCAAGGACGAGGCTACCGATTGACGCGCACCTGAGGCTGGATGGCGTTGGGGTCCGCATCAGCCCCAATATCAAGTACTTGGGTCTTGTGCTCGACAGCGGCTGGAAATTTACCCAGCACTTTGAGCACATGGCACCCAAGCTACTTAAGACTGCATCGGCCCTCAGTGGGCTCATGCCAAACATGGGTGGTCCCAACAGTGCCTGCCGACGACTGTTTGCCGGAGTTGTCAGGAGCATGGCGCTGTATGGGGCCCCTGTCTGGTCTAGCTCCCTCAGCACACACAATAGGTCCCTGCTGAGGAGGCCTCAGAGGCTTGTCGCATCAAGGGCGATACGCGCATATAAGACCACAGCGGGAGCCGTTGCTTGCGCACTAGCTGGTATGCCTCCGTGGGAGCTTGAAGCCAAGCTGCTCACGGAGGTATACAGGGCGCGAAAAGAATCGCTGGCGAGAGGAGATCGGCTGGCCCCGATCGAAATGGCTGCAGTCCGCAGCGAGTTTGAGGACGTACTCATGGAGACATGGTCACGCCTCCTTGAGTCCTCTACCGCCGGAGTCAGAACGCTTCTCGCCGTCCAGCCCGTCCTCCGTGAATGGAGGGAACGGCGTCACGGCGTTCTAACATTCCATTTGGTGCAGATGCTCACGGGGCATGGTTGCTTCGGCAAATACCTGCACCAAATTGGAAGAGAGGACACGCCCCAGTGTCACGAGTGCGGTGCCGCGGAGGACACTGCGCAGCATACCCTCGAGGAGTGCAGCGCGTGGTCCTCCCAGCGGTACGCACTGACACTGGTGGTGGGCCAGGACCTGTCGCTCCACAACGTGGTTCGCTCCATGTTGGGCAGCCGCAGGTCCTGGGAGGCGGTCTCCTCCTTCTGCGAGACCGTGATGTCGCAGAAGGAGGATGCGGAGAGAGTCCGCGAGGCGGCGGCTCTGGCGAACACTCGCCGGAGCAGAAGGGTGGGAGTTAGGCGTCGCCGCTATGTGCGACAACTCCCACCACCATGACCAGGAACTTGGGGCCCGCGCTTTCTGGTGCACGTGTGGGCTCCCTAACCTGGGATTTCCCGGGTTGGGGACCCTACACGCGCACCCACACTTACACACCACACACACAACTACACATACAGACTGACATCACTTACACTTAGAGTGCCGGTGATCGCCCCTCCGGGGCCGTGAGACACCCCCTCGGGGGTGGCATGGCCTCGGAGGGGCGGTCGTCGATACACTCATCACACACTCATACACCACACTAACGGACACACTTGCATACACTCACACACTAGCAGTAACACACATACACTGTCACTCACACACAAAACACTAATACATTTACACATTACACAAACACTTACCTCTACACTTACCTTCCCCCCCCGCCCGCCCCTGTCGGCGTCGCTTCCATCCCTCTCCTTAGAGAGGGTCCCGGATGCGCTGCCGGCTGGGGCGGGCGGGGGGGCCGCGGGCTTCTTGTTTCCTGGTGGGAGCCAGGCTTCCGTACCCTGCGTTTCCCCGTGCGGACCGGAGGACGGGCCTTCCATGGCGGCCGTGCACTTGTGTGCGACCGTATGCGAGGCTCAGAATCCGTGAAGATTACCAGCCTACCTTAACCCTCTGGCTTGCCGATGTGGAGCGGGATGGCTGGTAGTTAGGGGAACCAGGGAGTTCAACCTACGTATGTGGGGGAGGAAGCTTTCCATCTCGCACTCTGGCCGCGGGGTCGTCGGTGCCCGACTGCAACACACACCGTTCGGTGTGTGGGGTGATCGGGCTCCGGCGGGGCCGCGGCCAGAGTCGCGACTAAGGAACGGTGTACCGGGGGGAGGGATGGTCACCGGGGCTATCGGGGAGTGGGACACACGTGGGGCAACCCATATGTGTCCCCACGAGACAGTCGTTAGGGCAGGAGAGATACAGTTGCGTGTCTCCTGTCCTTGACGAGGGGCAGTCTGGCGGTTTGCGCGCTGTCGGACATTGCACGCCCTTTGTCCTGTCTGTGGGGGCGAGACTCGGATGTTCCTGAGCCTCCCCCCTAACCCGAGAGGGGACCTGCCCCGTCTGGGCGGGTCCTTCCGAGGGCGGATAGTGGTGCATGGCTTCGGCCGATCCCATTACCGTCCTCTTTTGTGAGGGACATCGGCAGGTTTTAGTGGGTAGGCCCCGGCCGTCTGCCGGGGAGAGCCCCACATCACCCGTGGACCACGCGCTGTGGGAAGCGGGTATGCAATTTCATGCATTTCCTTCCGTCAAAAAAAAAAAAAAAAAAAAAAAGGTTAGGTTAGGTTAGGTTAGGTTAGGTTAGGTTAGGTTAGGTTAGGTTAGGTTAGGTTAGGTTAGGTTAGGTTAGGTTAGGTTAGGTTAGGTTAGGTTAGGTTAGGTTAGGTTAGGTTAGGTTAGGTTAGGTTAGGTTAGGTTAGGTGGTTAGGTTAGGTTAGGTTAGGTTAGGTTAGGTTAGGTTAGGTTAGGTTAGGTTAGGTTAGGTTAGGTTAGGTTAGGTTAGGTTAGGTTAGGTTAGGTTAGGTTAGGTTAGGTTAGGTTAGGTTAGGTTAGGTTAGGTTAGGTTAGGTTAGGTTAGGTTAGGTTAGGTTAGGTTAGGTTAGGTTAGGTAGTAGTTAGGTTAGGTTAGGTTAGGTTAGGTTAGGTTAGGTTAGGTTAGGTTAGGTTAGGTTAGGTTAGGTTAGTTAGGTTAGGTTAGGTTAGGTTAGGTTAGGTTTAGGTTAGGTTAGGTTAGGTTAGCCTGGCCTTACAGTCTATGGCCAGGCGTTCCTACGTGTCCCCACTTTATAGCAGGCCCTTTCTATTCTTTATATTTCTCATTCATTCCAGTTCTCGCTTTTGTGCTACTTCCATTCCGCATACTTGTTCTTTCTCTTTTACTTCCTCTTTCATACTTTCGGCTGGGAATGCCGTTCCTACTCTAATCTACTCTAATTTATTTCTTTATTTTATTTATTTATTGGGATTGACTCATACACAGGTTTGTTTTTTATTAAAGTTCCAATCTTATTCTAATTAACAGGGTTTCTTATACTATCAACTTTTTATTTATTACATATTTACTTATTTCTATTACATTTTCTTTATTTCTTATTACTAATTACACTTTTCACTGTTGATTTATATCTTGTGCAGCTTTTATTTATGTTCTTAATCTATATATATGCTTATTCTATTACAGTTTTGGTTTTACTTATATTACTATTGTTTACATTTTTTATTCATAGGTTTGCATGCAAGTGCATATTTGTATTTTGTTATATTTCATTTACTTACTCTTACAATGCTTTATTTATACATATTTTTCTTAATTTCTAATTTCCTTATCCCGTTTCTTGTTCCTATATGTTTCCTTTTGTCCTATCCTATTTATTTATTCCTATTATGTATGTCTAATTTTATTATTCCTATATTTGAGGTTACTTTTTATATATTCGTAAATATATATTGTAATTCTCTTTCTTTTTCAGTTTTTCTTTATTATTCTTTTATTTATTTAGTCACGTCCGGTTTTTATATATAACCATTTATATATTCTTTGTTTATGTTACGTGTATGCATGAGGCTTTGCATCATCATGATGTTCTACTTCATGTTTTGTTTTTTTGTTTTGTTTCAATGGGTTGATTGGAATGTACATCATTCCAATCTCACCATTGCCTTGTGTGTGTGTTGTCTGTGTTTTATATGTGTGTTTTTTGTTCAATGTTTGTGTTGTATTTTGATGTGTGTTTTCTTTGTCTGCATGTTGTTCTGTATTGTCCTCAGTCATATGCTGTAGTGGAGCGGGCGAGGCTGTCCCATTTCTCCCTGACTTTGCAATTATTACTGAAAGCGTTGTGGTCGACTTCGGGTAGCTCAGCGTGCGTGCAGTTGCAGCACTGCGGTGGGACTCCTGCTTTTCTGTCTGGGCATTCTGCCCGCAGGTGTAACCCTCCGCAGTGGCTGCATCTGTCCGCACTGTCCTGGCAAAATTTCCGTCCGTGTCCGAAGTTTAGGCATCGTGTACACTGTATGAGGGGGGTCTGATCTTCGACCCTCACCCTCTCCATTCCTATATACAGATGCCCCCTCTCCGTTATCTTTTTCCAATATTCAGGTTTAAGCTGCACAATGACATGACACTTCTCGGTGTTCTTCGTTCTTCTTCTATATTTGATTCTGAATTCATCATCATCGTCCTTGGCTGCGTAGATGTCTGGATTCTGGTTTTTTACCGCTGTTATTATTTCTTTATCTGTTAGTTTGTATCTCACTTCCTTGATGATGATGAGTGGATTCTTGTTTTTTACCTTTTCTACCTCCAAACCTTCGCTTGCTTCTATTCTCTTTTTTATTCTTTCGGTTTCCTGTTCTTCCTTGCAGCTCACTATGATCCTCTGATCTTTAACTTTCCTGATCCTTTCTATTTGAATTCCGGTTTCTTCCGGTTTCAGGATCTCCTTGGTCTTATCTATCACATCTTGTGCCATGTCATTTTGATTTTTGGATGCAATAAGTAATGAGTGCATCGTTTTTGGCTTTTGGTGTTTCATGCCCTTAGTTATTTCTGCGTACGTTCCCGTTCCTTGTGTTCCTATCGAAATTATGTTTTCTTGTGGTATTGTCTTTTCCATTTTCCCTGTAATTTCTGTTTTGGTGTTTTTAATTTCCCCTTTAATGTTGGTCTCAAGGGTCTCCAGCTTATTTATAATTTCTGTGTTGTCATTGCTCATCCCGCCGTCCTTTTTTCCCTCCATCTTTCGCATTATCTCCAGTTGTCCTTTCCTTACATTCATTCCTACCTCTTTTATCTCCTGTACCAAACTTTCTTCATACATACTTATCCTGTCCTTTATCATTTTCCCTAGTTCATCCCCTCCTTCCATTCCTTTTACTCTTCCTGCTTTCTTACCTTCTCCCATTCTTACTCCAATCTTCCTTTCCAGGTCGATGACTTCCGCTGTAAGGTTGTCTTCGACCGTATCTAGCTTGCTAATGACCGATACTAGTACCTGTGAATTTACTGTCTCCGGTATGTTTAGTATTTTGGTCATTTTCCCATCCATACTCCCCAATCGCATCTCCATTTGCGTGATCACCTTTCTTTCGGCTTCATCCACTCTATTTACGATGATAGTGGCGAGGGTTTCCCTGTCTCGGGTTTCATCAGTATTTATATACTCCATGATGTCCCTCGCCACTTCCGTCGGTAATTTTACTTCCATTTCTCTTATTTTTCCTTCTATTCTTTCTAAACTCTTTCTTATCTCATCTGTCGTATTGTCTCCTTTTGTTTCTTCTTTCATTGTCACTGTCTTTAATGTTTTTTCCCCTTCTTTACTTTCTCCTTTCGTACTTCTTTCTTTTATTCCTCCTATGACTATTCCTATCCCTTTCAATTTTTCTTCTATTTTCTCCATTCCTTTTATATACTGTTCTTTATTTAAATTCTCATGTTGCTGTAATAACTCAATCATTCTATCTCTTTCTCTCTTATCTTTATGCTCTTTCCCTATTCTTTCATTTAGTACATTCATATTTTCTTCCATTCTTCTATTCATTTCTTTCATCATTTCTTCCATTTCTTCATTCTTATTCATTATCTTTCTTTCCATCTCATTCATCCTTCCTATAACTTTTACCTCTTTTTCCTTTTCACTTATCGTTCTTTCATACGTCCTTACTCTCATCTCCTGTTGTTCTGTAAATTCTCTCATCTTCTCTATTGTCCTTTCATGCTTCCTCATTCTTTCTATTCCCTTTTTTAATCCGCTGAGTATTTTGTCTCGCATTTCTTTCCTCAACGGGTTCTGGGTTTCTAGGGCCTCTATTGCCTTTTGTAGTTTTTCTGTGGTGGCAGGAAATTCAACGTATAATCGTTCCATGTCTTCGTCCCACTCCTGTGTATGCGCTAATGTAGCCACTTTTGGTGTCTCCATTGCGCTTTTTTCCTTCTTTCTTTCTTTTAATTCTGCTACCTTTGGTATGCTTCGCCTTGGCGAGAGCACTGGTGTGGGGTCCTTGTCTTCTGGTCTCTTTGGTTGTGCCGGTGAGTGGAACATTTTATTCGTTGTGTAGAGTGGGAACACTTTCAATTTACAATATTATGTTATTTGTATGTGTGTACTTTGTGTGTTGTGTTGTGCGTTTTTAGTTTATTCTGTTTTTTGTTTCAAGTGCCGTCGTCTTACTGCAGATCCACTGCTGAGTCCTACTTTTCGGCGTGTAGGTGATTAGTGTTTTGTTTTATATGCGATGTGTGTATGTGTGTGTGTGTGTGCGTGCTTGTATAATGTTTGTTTTTATTTGATATTGCAGAGCCTAGCTCTATGCGTCTGTTTGGTATTTATCCTAATCTACGACGTGTCCCAATAGGGGTGCACAGTCAATTTAATATATTTTTATTTTAAAAGTATGTAAAGGTCAATTAAAAGTCAAAAGTGACGTCCCGAAAGGGGTTTTGGGTACCCGGTTGTATATGAGAGAACTGTGTGTGTATGTGTGTGTGTGTGTATGTGTGTTTGTGATGTTTGTGTTTACTATTTATGTTTGTGTGTATGTTTTGTGTTGTGTATGTCAATAAGAGTCTAGCTCTTATGTCCAATTTACTTGTCTTAACCTAAGGCGTGATCCAAAAGGATGTCACGGTCCTCTTAACCTAAATGAGTATAAGGTATAAAATTAAAGTCAATATTTTAGTTTTATTTAGTTAAATTTAGAACTTTTTCTAAATGTCGGTTTTTCCGGAAAATACTGTTCGCTTTCTTTTGATTTTATAATATGTTCTATATTATGTCAAGTTGCATATCGAATAATTTTTTGGGAATTTTTGGCCCAAGAATGCCAAAGTTATAGTTTTTCCGGTGTTTTTCTGAATTTTCCGGCAAAATATCCGGATTTTTGGGTCGCGTCTCACACAGCCCGAAAGTCACTACAAAGCCCTATCACCCGATACCTCTCTTGCTCTTCTACGATGGGTAGTTTCGGAGCTATTTGTTGGCCAAAATCGCCAAAAAACTCGGCCCGAAAGGGACGAGTGCCGATAACTCCGAAACTATCAGTCGTGTGGAACGGGAATTTTTTGGGGATGGATGGAGGGGGTCCTGCCGCACCTATTTCCGGGGTCAGTTGGAATTGTCCCGCGACCTTGAGATAGGGGTGGTTCACCCTATGGGTCTGGTAGGGCTTGGCAGGGGGTAGTAGGTACAGGAAACCCCGTTCCTCTGCGACCAGTGGTACGGCCGCTACAGCCCCTCAAAGTTTTGGGATAAGCTTATCCCACCGACTTTGGAGGGCTATATCTCCGATCCTATTGGCCGCACGAAGTCGGGGCTTGGAGTGGAGGTGATGGGAGGGTGAGATCTTGCCAAAGCAATCTCAAAGTTGGAGGGTTGAGTTCAACCCGTCCAATTCGAATTTCACCCTATAGGATTTGTAGACGGGACTGGGGGAGGGACTTGAATCGAAGTCCCGGTCTCCTAGGCCCGATATTGACCGAGATACAGGTCTTCCAAATTTTCCAAAATGGCCGAACCAAGATGGCCGACCGATTTTTGGAAAATTATATCTCGGTCAATTCGCGTCGCAGAAACGCGGGGATTTCGATGCCGGGATGGGGGGACGAAGATCTATCAGGATCCCGTTCCAAATTTGGAATCTAAAAATTTTGGGGCCGAAATTTTTGAAAAAAGTCAAAATTTGGAAATTTTAAATTTTGAGTCCAGAATTGGCAAGAGGGGGGCTCGCTCGTCCGTAGATTGAAAGCCGCGTTCGAATTGCTCTTAAAACCGCAGAGTTATTCGCGGTTTAAAACTCGGCCTACTCGGGCCAATATGGCCGACTTTTTCCCGGTTTTTCGATACAGCAGCTAGACGGTCGTTCTTTGGGATGTTTAGGGGTACTATGGCTATTTTATAGACAATCCCGAGGTTGGTTTCTCCTTATCTACTACCAGTTTTTTAGAATTTTATAAAAGGGGACGAAAATATTTATTACTTAAAAACTACTTATGCTAAAAATCTAAATTTCTACCTACGCTTAGGACTAATAGTTATTTACATAATATCGAAATTCCAGCCTTCCACCTTCGAAGATCAGCCCTCTGGAGCCTGCAGAAAAGTGGGCCCACTTTTTGCGGGCCGATTCCTCCGCTTGCAGACCAGCCCCGTCGGTGCCGATTTTTTTCAGGATAGGTCCGGGGATTGTTTAGCCGGGCCGCTGATAAAATTGAGCTGTTCCCCACAATCCCCAGACACTATGAATTTTGAAGGTCCAAATTTTAAAAATCGCGTAGGTTCTAAGTTTCTCGTCCGATTTTAAAGAGAATTTGACCTCTTAGCTGCTTTTTGGGTCCTCTTCCAGGCTGCTCCACTGCCGACGCTCCAGGTCCTCGGGAACTGGTACCACGTGGTGAGAGGTTATTTGGTTTTCCCCAAATACCTCTCGAACCACGCTGCGCAGAATTGTACCCGAGGTATCAGGTGAAGCGCCCCGTGAATGCGCGTCTAATGACGCTTCGTTCGTCAAAATCGGTTCGTTGGAAGATTGTTTTATTCAACGAAAACACTAAGTTTTTTCACAAACACGTGGTTAATTTTTGGTTTTTTCACTGTAACTTTTTTCACTGCAATCCAATTTCTTCTTGCGATATATCGTTGGATAGGTCTCGCCGAGACCTATCTTTTGATATATGATACGTCGATATAGCACTTGGTTTTACCACTTTTTCCGATTTTTAAGTACGGAGCGTTACGTTTTTCGATCCGTTCACCTCGGGGGGCGAGACGTAACTGGGTTAGGTTAGGTTAGGTTAGGTTAGGTTAGGTTAGGTTAGGTTAGGTTAGGTTAGGTTAGGTTAGGTTAGGTTAGGTTAGGTTAGGTTAGGTTAGGTTAGGTTAGGTTAGGTTAGGTTAGGTTAGGTTAGGTTAGGTTAGGTTAGGTTAGGTTAGGTTAGGTTAGGTTAGGTTAGGTTAGGTTAGGTTAGGTTAGGTTAGGTTAGGTTAGGTTAGGTTAGGTTAGGTTAGGTTAGGTTAGGTTAGGTTAGGTTAGGTTAGGTTAGGTTAGGTTAGGTTAGGTTAGGTTAGGTTAGGTTAGGTTAGGTTAGGTTAGGTTAGGTTAGGTTAGGTTAGGTTAGGTTAGGTTAGGTTAGGTTAGGTTAGGTTAGGTTAGGTTAGGTTAGGTTAGGTTAGGTTAGGTTAGGTTAGGTTAGGTTAGGTTAGGTTAGGTTAGGTTAGGTTAGGTTAGGTTAGGTTAGGTTAGGTTAGGTTAGGTTAGGTTAGGTTAGGTTAGGTTAGGTTAGGTTAGGTTAGGTTAGGTTAGGTTAGGTTAGGTTAGGTTAGGTTAGGTTAGGTTAGGTTAGGTTAGGTTAGGTTAGGTTAGGTTAGGTTAGGTTAGGTTAGGTTAGGTTAGGTTAGGTTAGGTTAGGTTAGGTTAGGTTAGGTTAGGTTAGGTTAGGTTAGGTTAGGTTAGGTTAGGTTAGGTTAGGTTAGGTTAGGTTAGGTTAGGTTAGGTTAGGTTAGGTTAGGTTAGGTTAGGTTAGGTTAGGTTAGGTTAGGTTAGGTTAGGTTAGGTTAGGTTAGGTTAGGTTAGGTTAGGTTAGGTTAGGTTAGGTTAGGTTAGGTTAGGTTAGGTTAGGTTAGGTTAGGTTAGGTTAGGTTAGGTTAGGTTAGGTTAGGTTAGGTTAGGTTAGGTTAGGTTAGGTTAGGTTAGGTTAGGTTAGGTTAGGTTAGGTTAGGTTAGGTTAGGTTAGGTTAGGTTAGGTTAGGTTAGGTTAGGTTAGGTTAGGTTAGTTAGGTTAGGTTAGGTTAGGTTAGGTTAGGTTAGGTTAGGTTAGGTTAGGTTAGGTTAGGTTAGGTTAGGTTAGGTTAGGTTAGGTTAGGTTAGGTTAGGTTAGGTTAGGTTAGGTTAGGTTAGGTTAGGTTAGGTTAGGTTAGGTTAGGTTAGGTTAGGTTAGGTTAGGTTAGGTTAGGTTAGGTTAGGTTAGGTTAGGTTAGGTTAGGTTAGGTTAGGTTAGGTTAGGTTTTTTTTTTTTTTTTTATTAAATGCCTGGCCTTACAGTCTATGGCCAGGCGTTCCTACGTGTCCCCACTTTATAGCAGGCCCTTTCTATTCTTTATATTTCTCATTCATTCCAGTTCTCGCTTTTGTGCTACTTCCATTCCGCATACTTGTTCTTTCTCTTTTACTTCCTCTTTCATACTTTCGGCTGGGAATGCCGTTCCTACTCTAATCTACTCTAATTTATTTCTTTATTTTATTTATTTATTGGGATTGACTCATACACAGGTTTGTTTTTTATTAAAGTTCCAATCTTATTCTAATTAACAGGGTTTCTTATACTATCAACTTTTTATTTATTACATATTTACTTATTTCTATTACATTTTCTTTATTTCTTATTACTAATTACACTTTTCACTGTTGATTTATATCTTGTGCAGCTTTTATTTATGTTCTTAATCTATATATATGCTTATTCTATTACAGTTTTGGTTTTACTTATATTACTATTGTTTACATTTTTTATTCATAGGTTTGCATGCAAGTGCATATTTGTATTTTGTTATATTTCATTTACTTACTCTTACAATGCTTTATTTATACATATTTTTCTTAATTTCTAATTTCCTTATCCCGTTTCTTGTTCCTATATGTTTCCTTTTGTCCTATCCTATTTATTTATTCCTATTATGTATGTCTAATTTTATTATTCCTATATTTGAGGTTACTTTTTATATATTCGTAAATATATATTGTAATTCTCTTTCTTTTTCAGTTTTTCTTTATTATTCTTTTATTTATTTAGTCACGTCCGGTTTTTATATATAACCATTTATATATTCTTTGTTTATGTTACGTGTATGCATGAGGCTTTGCATCATCATGATGTTCTACTTCATGTTTTGTTTTTTTGTTTTGTTTCAATGGGTTGATTGGAATGTACATCATTCCAATCTCACCATTGCCTTGTGTGTGTGTTGTCTGTGTTTTATATGTGTGTTTTTTGTTCAATGTTTGTGTTGTATTTTGATGTGTGTTTTCTTTGTCTGCATGTTGTTCTGTATTGTCCTCAGTCATATGCTGTAGTGGAGCGGGCGAGGCTGTCCCATTTCTCCCTGACTTTGCAATTATTACTGAAAGCGTTGTGGTCGACTTCGGGTAGCTCAGCGTGCGTGCAGTTGCAGCACTGCGGTGGGACTCCTGCTTTTCTGTCTGGGCATTCTGCCCGCAGGTGTAACCCTCCGCAGTGGCTGCATCTGTCCGCACTGTCCTGGCAAAATTTCCGTCCGTGTCCGAAGTTTAGGCATCGTGTACACTGTATGAGGGGGGTCTGATCTTCGACCCTCACCCTCTCCATTCCTATATACAGATGCCCCCTCTCCGTTATCTTTTTCCAATATTCAGGTTTAAGCTGCACAATGACATGACACTTCTCGGTGTTCTTCGTTCTTCTTCTATATTTGATTCTGAATTCATCATCATCGTCCTTGGCTGCGTAGATGTCTGGATTCTGGTTTTTTACCGCTGTTATTATTTCTTTATCTGTTAGTTTGTATCTCACTTCCTTGATGATGATGAGTGGATTCTTGTTTTTTACCTTTTCTACCTCCAAACCTTCGCTTGCTTCTATTCTCTTTTTTATTCTTTCGGTTTCCTGTTCTTCCTTGCAGCTCACTATGATCCTCTGATCTTTAACTTTCCTGATCCTTTCTATTTGAATTCCGGTTTCTTCCGGTTTCAGGATCTCCTTGGTCTTATCTATCACATCTTGTGCCATGTCATTTTGATTTTTGGATGCAATAAGTAATGAGTGCATCGTTTTTGGCTTTTGGTGTTTCATGCCCTTAGTTATTTCTGCGTACGTTCCCGTTCCTTGTGTTCCTATCGAAATTATGTTTTCTTGTGGTATTGTCTTTTCCATTTTCCCTGTAATTTCTGTTTTGGTGTTTTTAATTTCCCCTTTAATGTTGGTCTCAAGGGTCTCCAGCTTATTTATAATTTCTGTGTTGTCATTGCTCATCCCGCCGTCCTTTTTTCCCTCCATCTTTCGCATTATCTCCAGTTGTCCTTTCCTTACATTCATTCCTACCTCTTTTATCTCCTGTACCAAACTTTCTTCATACATACTTATCCTGTCCTTTATCATTTTCCCTAGTTCATCCCCTCCTTCCATTCCTTTTACTCTTCCTGCTTTCTTACCTTCTCCCATTCTTACTCCAATCTTCCTTTCCAGGTCGATGACTTCCGCTGTAAGGTTGTCTTCGACCGTATCTAGCTTGCTAATGACCGATACTAGTACCTGTGAATTTACTGTCTCCGGTATGTTTAGTATTTTGGTCATTTTCCCATCCATACTCCCCAATCGCATCTCCATTTGCGTGATCACCTTTCTTTCGGCTTCATCCACTCTATTTACGATGATAGTGGCGAGGGTTTCCCTGTCTCGGGTTTCATCAGTATTTATATACTCCATGATGTCCCTCGCCACTTCCGTCGGTAATTTTACTTCCATTTCTCTTATTTTTCCTTCTATTCTTTCTAAACTCTTTCTTATCTCATCTGTCGTATTGTCTCCTTTTGTTTCTTCTTTCATTGTCACTGTCTTTAATGTTTTTTCCCCTTCTTTACTTTCTCCTTTCGTACTTCTTTCTTTTATTCCTCCTATGACTATTCCTATCCCTTTCAATTTTTCTTCTATTTTCTCCATTCCTTTTATATACTGTTCTTTATTTAAATTCTCATGTTGCTGTAATAACTCAATCATTCTATCTCTTTCTCTCTTATCTTTATGCTCTTTCCCTATTCTTTCATTTAGTACATTCATATTTTCTTCCATTCTTCTATTCATTTCTTTCATCATTTCTTCCATTTCTTCATTCTTATTCATTATCTTTCTTTCCATCTCATTCATCCTTCCTATAACTTTTACCTCTTTTTCCTTTTCACTTATCGTTCTTTCATACGTCCTTACTCTCATCTCCTGTTGTTCTGTAAATTCTCTCATCTTCTCTATTGTCCTTTCATGCTTCCTCATTCTTTCTATTCCCTTTTTTAATCCGCTGAGTATTTTGTCTCGCATTTCTTTCCTCAACGGGTTCTGGGTTTCTAGGGCCTCTATTGCCTTTTGTAGTTTTTCTGTGGTGGCAGGAAATTCAACGTATAATCGTTCCATGTCTTCGTCCCACTCCTGTGTATGCGCTAATGTAGCCACTTTTGGTGTCTCCATTGCGCTTTTTTCCTTCTTTCTTTCTTTTAATTCTGCTACCTTTGGTATGCTTCGCCTTGGCGAGAGCACTGGTGTGGGGTCCTTGTCTTCTGGTCTCTTTGGTTGTGCCGGTGAGTGGAACATTTTATTCGTTGTGTAGAGTGGGAACACTTTCAATTTACAATATTATGTTATTTGTATGTGTGTACTTTGTGTGTTGTGTTGTGCGTTTTTAGTTTATTCTGTTTTTTGTTTCAAGTGCCGTCGTCTTACTGCAGATCCACTGCTGAGTCCTACTTTTCGGCGTGTAGGTGATTAGTGTTTTGTTTTATATGCGATGTGTGTATGTGTGTGTGTGTGTGCGTGCTTGTATAATGTTTGTTTTTATTTGATATTGCAGAGCCTAGCTCTATGCGTCTGTTTGGTATTTATCCTAATCTACGACGTGTCCCAATAGGGGTGCACAGTCAATTTAATATATTTTTATTTTAAAAGTATGTAAAGGTCAATTAAAAGTCAAAAGTGACGTCCCGAAAGGGGTTTTGGGTACCCGGTTGTATATGAGAGAACTGTGTGTGTATGTGTGTGTGTGTGTATGTGTGTTTGTGATGTTTGTGTTTACTATTTATGTTTGTGTGTATGTTTTGTGTTGTGTATGTCAATAAGAGTCTAGCTCTTATGTCCAATTTACTTGTCTTAACCTAAGGCGTGATCCAAAAGGATGTCACGGTCCTCTTAACCTAAATGAGTATAAGGTATAAAATTAAAGTCAATATTTTAGTTTTATTTAGTTAAATTTAGAACTTTTTCTAAATGTCGGTTTTTCCGGAAAATACTGTTCGCTTTCTTTTGATTTTATAATATGTTCTATATTATGTCAAGTTGCATATCGAATAATTTTTTGGGAATTTTTGGCCCAAGAATGCCAAAGTTATAGTTTTTCCGGTGTTTTTCTGAATTTTCCGGCAAAATATCCGGATTTTTGGGTCGCGTCTCACACAGCCCGAAAGTCACTACAAAGCCCTATCACCCGATACCTCTCTTGCTCTTCTACGATGGGTAGTTTCGGAGCTATTTGTTGGCCAAAATCGCCAAAAAACTCGGCCCGAAAGGGACGAGTGCCGATAACTCCGAAACTATCAGTCGTGTGGAACGGGAATTTTTTGGGGATGGATGGAGGGGGTCCTGCCGCACCTATTTCCGGGGTCAGTTGGAATTGTCCCGCGACCTTGAGATAGGGGTGGTTCACCCTATGGGTCTGGTAGGGCTTGGCAGGGGGTAGTAGGTACAGGAAACCCCGTTCCTCTGCGACCAGTGGTACGGCCGCTACAGCCCCTCAAAGTTTTGGGATAAGCTTATCCCACCGACTTTGGAGGGCTATATCTCCGATCCTATTGGCCGCACGAAGTCGGGGCTTGGAGTGGAGGTGATGGGAGGGTGAGATCTTGCCAAAGCAATCTCAAAGTTGGAGGGTTGAGTTCAACCCGTCCAATTCGAATTTCACCCTATAGGATTTGTAGACGGGACTGGGGGAGGGACTTGAATCGAAGTCCCGGTCTCCTAGGCCCGATATTGACCGAGATACAGGTCTTCCAAATTTTCCAAAATGGCCGAACCAAGATGGCCGACCGATTTTTGGAAAATTATATCTCGGTCAATTCGCGTCGCAGAAACGCGGGGATTTCGATGCCGGGATGGGGGGACGAAGATCTATCAGGATCCCGTTCCAAATTTGGAATCTAAAAATTTTGGGGCCGAAATTTTTGAAAAAAGTCAAAATTTGGAAATTTTAAATTTTGAGTCCAGAATTGGCAAGAGGGGGGCTCGCTCGTCCGTAGATTGAAAGCCGCGTTCGAATTGCTCTTAAAACCGCAGAGTTATTCGCGGTTTAAAACTCGGCCTACTCGGGCCAATATGGCCGACTTTTTCCCGGTTTTTCGATACAGCAGCTAGACGGTCGTTCTTTGGGATGTTTAGGGGTACTATGGCTATTTTATAGACAATCCCGAGGTTGGTTTCTCCTTATCTACTACCAGTTTTTTAGAATTTTATAAAAGGGGACGAAAATATTTATTACTTAAAAACTACTTATGCTAAAAATCTAAATTTCTACCTACGCTTAGGACTAATAGTTATTTACATAATATCGAAATTCCAGCCTTCCACCTTCGAAGATCAGCCCTCTGGAGCCTGCAGAAAAGTGGGCCCACTTTTTGCGGGCCGATTCCTCCGCTTGCAGACCAGCCCCGTCGGTGCCGATTTTTTTCAGGATAGGTCCGGGGATTGTTTAGCCGGGCCGCTGATAAAATTGAGCTGTTCCCCACAATCCCCAGACACTATGAATTTTGAAGGTCCAAATTTTAAAAATCGCGTAGGTTCTAAGTTTCTCGTCCGATTTTAAAGAGAATTTGACCTCTTAGCTGCTTTTTGGGTCCTCTTCCAGGCTGCTCCACTGCCGACGCTCCAGGTCCTCGGGAACTGGTACCACGTGGTGAGAGGTTATTTGGTTTTCCCCAAATACCTCTCGAACCACGCTGCGCAGAATTGTACCCGAGGTATCAGGTGAAGCGCCCCGTGAATGCGCGTCTAATGACGCTTCGTTCGTCAAAATCGGTTCGTTGGAAGATTGTTTTATTCAACGAAAACACTAAGTTTTTTCACAAACACGTGGTTAATTTTTGGTTTTTTCACTGTAACTTTTTTCACTGCAATCCAATTTCTTCTTGCGATATATCGTTGGATAGGTCTCGCCGAGACCTATCTTTTGATATATGATACGTCGATATAGCACTTGGTTTTACCACTTTTTCCGATTTTTAAGTACGGAGCGTTACGTTTTTCGATCCGTTCACCTCGGGGGGCGAGACGTAACTGGGGTTAGGTTAGGTTAGGTTAGGTTAGGTTAGGTTAGGTTAGGTTAGGTTAGGTTAGGTTAGGTTAGGTTAGGTTAGGTTAGGTTAGGTTAGGTTAGGTTAGGTTAGGTTAGGTTAGGTTAGGTTAGGTTAGGTTAGGTTAGGTTAGGTTAGGTTAGGTTAGGTTAGGTTAGGTTAGGTTAGGTTAGGTTAGGTTAGGTTAGGTTAGGTTAGGTTAGGTTAGGTTAGGTTAGGTTAGGTTAGGTTAGGTTAGGTTAGGTTAGGTTAGGTTAGGTTAGGTTAGGTTAGGTTAGGTTAGGTTAGGTTAGGTTAGGTTAGGTTAGGTTAGGTTAGGTTAGGTTAGGTTAGGTTAGGTTAGGTTAGGTTAGGTTAGGTTAGGTTAGGTTAGGTTAGGTTAGGTTAGGTTAGGTTAGGTTAGGTTAGGTTAGGTTAGGTTAGGTTAGGTTAGGTTAGGTTAGGTTAGGTTAGGTTAGGTTAGGTTAGGTTAGGTTAGGTTAGGT